>OW569398.1:2475976-3713965 GCA_937620795.1 Thecophora atra | reverse complement strand
GCGATTGGTGCTTTTCCCGGTGAAATTGGACGACATCATATTTCAAAGGTGATTAGTGAGCAAAGAACGCTAATCACCTTATGCATAAGCCACTCAAGTGAGTACTCATCGAAATGACGCCCAAGAAGTGGTTGCAAATACTCAAATGGGATATTAAATTCGTAAAAGGCATTCAATTTAAGAGCGATTGGTGCTTTTCCCGGTGAAATTGGACGACAATCATATTTCAAGGTGATTAGTGAGCAAAGAACGCTAATCACCTTATGCATAAGCCACTCAAGTGAGTACTCACCGAAACGACGGCCCAAGAAGTGGTTGCAAATACTCAAATGGATATTAAATTCGTAAAAGGCATTCAATTTAAGAGCGATTGGTGCTTTTCCCGGTGAAATTGGACGACATCATATTTCAAGGTGATTAGTGAGCAAAGAACGCTAATCACCTTATGCATAAGCCACTCAAGTGAGTACTCATCGAAATGACGCCCCAAGAAGTGGTTGCAAATACTCAAATGGATATTAAATTCGTAAAAGGCATTCAATTTAAGAGCGATTGATGCTTTTCCCGGTGAAATTGGACGACATCATATTTCAAGGTGATTAGTGAGCAAAGAACGCTAATCACCTTATGCATAAGCCACTCAAGTGAGTACTCACCGAAATGACGCCCCAAGAAGTGGTTGCAAATACTCAAATGGATATTAAATTTGTAAAAGGCATTCAATTTAAGAGCGATTGGTGCTTTTCCCGGTGAAATTGGACGACATCATATTTCAAGGTGATTAGTGAGCAAAGAACGCTAATCACCTTATGCATAAGCCACTCAAGTGAGTACTCACCGAAATGACACCCCAAAAAGTGGTTGCAAATACACAAATGGATATTAAATTCGTAAAAGGCATTCCATTTAAGAGCGATTGGTGCTTTTCCCGGTGAAATTGGACGACATCATATTTCAAGGTGATTAGTGAGCAAAGAACGCTAATCACCTTATGCATAAGCCACTCAAGTGAGTACTCATCGAAATGACGCCCCAAGAAGTGGTTGCAAATACTCAAATGGATATTAAATTCGTAAAAGGCATTCAATTTAAGAGCGATTGGTGCTTTTCCCGGTGAAATTGGACGACATCATATTTCAAGTTGATTAGTGAGCAAAGAACGCTAATCACCTTATGCATAAGCCACTCAAGTGAGTACTCACCGAAATGACGCCCCAAGAAGTGGTTGCAAATACTCAAATGGATATTAAATTCGTAAAAGGCATTCAATTTAAGAGCGATTGGTACTTTTCCCGGTGAAATTGGACCGACATCATATTTCAAGGTGATTAGTGAGCAAAGAACGCTAATCACCTTATGCATAAGCCACTCAAGTGAGTACTCACCGAAATGACGCCCCAAGAAGTGGTTGCAAATACTCAAATGGATATTAAATTCGTAAAAGGCATTCAATTTAAGAGCGATTGGTGCTTTTCCCGGTGAAATTGGACGACATCATATTTCAAGGTGATTAGTGAGCAAAGAACGCTAATCACCTTATGCATAAGCCACTCAGTGAGTACTCATCGAAATGACGCCCCAAAAAGTGGTTGCAAATACACAAATGGATATTAAATTCCTAAAAGGCATTCAATTTAAGAGCGATTGGTACTTTTCCCGGTGAAATTGGACGACATCATATTTCAAGGTGATTAGTGAGCAAAGAACGCTAATCACCTTATGCATAAGCCACTCAAGTGAGTACTCAACCGAAATGACGCCCCAAGAAGTGGTTGCAAATACTCAAATGGATATTAAATTCGTAAAAGGCATTCAATTTAAGAGCGATTGGTGCTTTTCCCCGGTGAAATTGGACGACATCATATTTCAAGGTGATTAGTGAGCAAAGAACGCTAATCACCTTATGCATAAGCCACTCAAGTGAGTACTCATCGAAATGACGCCCCCAAAAAGTGGTTGCAAATACACAAATGGATATTAAATTCGTAAAAGGCATTCAATTTAAGAGCGATTGGTGCTTTTCCCGGTGAAATTGGACGACATCATATTTCAAGGTGATTAGTGAGCAAAGAACGCTAATCACCTTATGCATAAGCCACTCAAGTGAGTACTCATCGAAATGAACGCCCCAAGAAGTGGTTGCAAATACTCAAATGGATATTAAATTCGTAAAAGGCATTCAATTTAAGAGCGATTGGTGCTTTTCCCGGTGAAATTGGACGACATCATATTTCAAGGTGATTAGTGAGCAAAGAACGCTAATCACCTTATGCATAAGCCACTCAAGTGAGTACTCATCGAAATGACGCCCCCAAAAAGTGGTTGCAAATACACAAATGTATATTAAATTCGTAAAAGGCATTCAATTTAAGAGCGATTGGTGCTTTTCCCGGTGAAATTGGACGACATCATATTTCAAGGTGATTAGTGAGCAAAGAACGCTAATCACCTTATGCATAAGCCACTCAAGTGAGTACTCACCGAAATGACGCCCCAAGAAGTGGTTGCAAATACTCAAATGGATATTAAATTCGTAAAAGGCATTCAATTTAAGCGCGATTGGTGCTTTTCCCGGTGAAATTGGACGACATCATATTTCAAGGTGATTAGTGAGCAAAGAACGCTAATCACCTTATGCATAAGCCACTCAAGTGAGTACTCATCGAAATGACGCCCCAAGAAGTGGTTGCAAATACTCAAATGGATATTAAATTCGTAAAAGGCATTCAATTTAAGAGCGATTGGTGCTTTTCCCGGTGAAATTGGACGACATCATATTTCAAGGTGATTAGTGAGCAAAGAACGCTAATCACCTTATGCATAAGCCACTCAAGTGAGTACTCACCGAAACGACGGCCCAAGAAGTGGTTGCAAATACTCAAATGGATATTAAATTCGTAAAAGGCATTCAATTTAAGAGCGATTGGTGCTTTTCCCGGTGAAATTGGACGACATCATATTTCAAGGTGATTAGTGAGCAAAGAACGCTAATCACCTTATGCATAAGCCACTCAAGTGAGTACTCATCGAAATGACGCCCCCAAGAAGTGGTTGCAAATACTCAAATGTATATTAAATTCGTAAAAGGCATTCAATTTAAGAGCGATTGGTGCTTTTCCCGGTGAAATTGGACGACATCATATTTCAAGGTGATTAGTGAGCAAAGAACGCTAATCACCTTATGCATAAGCCACTCAAGTGAGTACTCACCGAAATGACGCCCCAAGATGTTGTTGCAAATACTCAAATGGATATTAAATTTGTAAAAGGCATTCAATTTAAGCGCGATTGGTGCTTTTTCCCGGTGAAATTGGACGACATCATATTTCAAGGTGATTAGTGAGCAAAGAACGCTAATCACCTTATGCATAAGCCACTCAAGTGAGTACTCATCGAAATGACGCCCCAAGAAGTGGTTGCAAATACTCAAATGGATATTAAATTCGTAAAAGGGCATTCAATTTAAGAGCGATTGGTGCTTTTCCCCGGTGAAATTGGACGACATCATATTTCAAGGTGATTAGTGAGCAAAGAACGCTAATCACCTTATGCATAAGCCACTCAAGTGAGTACTCACCGAAATGACGCCCCAAGAAGTGGTTGCAAATACTCAAATGGATATTAAATTCGTAAAAGGCATTCAATTTAAGAGCGATTGGTGCTTTTCCCCGGTGAAATTGGACGACATCATATTTCAAGGTGATTAGTGAGTAAAGAACGCTAATCACCTTATGCATAAGCCACTCAAGTGAGTACTCATCGAAATGACGCCCCAAGAAGTGGTTGCAAATACTCAAATGTATATTAAATTCGTAAAAGGCATTCAATTTAAGAGCGATTGGTGCTTTTCCCGGTGAAATTGGACGACATCATATTTCAAGGTGATTAGTGAGCAAAGAACGCTAATCACCTTATGCATAAGCCACTCAAGTGAGTACTCACCGAAATGACGCCCCAAAAAGTGGTTGCAAATACACAAATGGATATTAAATTCGTAAACGTAAAAGGCATTCAATTTAAGAGCGATTGGTGCTTTTCCCGGTGAAATTGGACGACATCATATTTCAAGGTGATTAGTGAGCAAAGAACGCTAATCACCTTATGCATAAGCCACTCAAGTGAGTACTCATCGAAATGACGCCCCAAGAAGTGGTTGCAAATACACAAATGGATATTAAATTCGTAAAAGGCATTCAATTTAAGAGCGATTGGTGCTTTTCCCGGTGAAATTGGACGACATCATATTTCAAGGTGATTGGTGAGCAAAGAACGCTAATCACCTTATGCATAAGCCACTCAAGTGAGTACTCACCGAAATGACGCCCCAAGAAGTGGTTGCAAATACTCAAATGGATATTAAATTCGTAAAAGGCATTCAATTTAAGCGCGATTGGTGCTTTTCCCGGTGAAATTGGACGACATCATATTTCAAGGTGATTAGTGAGCAAAGAACGCTAATCACCTTATGCATAAGCCACTCAAGTGAGTACTCATCGAAATGACGCCCCAAGAAGTGGTTGCAAATACTCAAATGGATATTAAATTCGTAAAAGGCATTCAATTTAAGAGCGATTGGTGCTTTTCCCGGTGAAATTGGACGACATCATATTTCAAGGTGATTAGTGAGCAAAGAACGCTAATCACCTTATGCATAAGCCACTCAAGTGAGTACTCATCGAAATGACGCCCCAAGAAGTGGTTGCAAATACTCAAATGTATATTAAATTCGTAAAAGGCATTCAATTTAAGAGCGATTGGTGCTTTTCCCGGTGAAATTGGACGACATCATATTTCAAGGTGATTAGTGAGCAAAGAACGCTAATCACCTTATGCATAAGCCACTCAAGTGAGTACTCACCGAAACGACGGCCCAAGAAGTGGTTGCAAATACTCAAATGGATATTAAATTCGTAAAAGGCATTCAATTTAAGAGCGATTGGTGCTTTTCCCGGTGAAATTGGACGACATCATATTTCAAGGTGATTAGTGAGTAAAGAACGCTAATCACCTTATGCATAAGCCACTCAAGTGAGTACTCATCGAAATGACGCCCCAAGAAGTGGTTGCAAATACTCAAATGTATATTAAATTCGTAAAAGGCATTCAATTTAAGAGCGATTGGTGCTTTTCCCGGTGAAATTGGACGACATCATATTTCAAGGTGATTAGTGAGCAAAGAACGCTAATCACCTTATGCATAAGCCACTCAAGTGAGTACTCACCGAAATGACGCCCCAAGAAGTGGTTGCAAATACTCAAATGGATATTAAATTCGTAAAAGGCATTCAATTTAAGCGCGATTGGTGCTTTTCCCGGTGAAATTGGACGACATCATATTTCAAGGTGATTAGTGAGCAAAGAACGCTAATCACCTTATGCATAAGCCACTCAAGTGAGTACTCACCGAAATGACGCCCCAAGAAGTGGTTGCAAATACTCAAATTGATATTGAATTCGTAAAAGGCATTCAATTTAAGCGCGATTGGTGCTTTTCCCGGTGAAATTGGACGACATCATATTTCAAGGTGATTAGTGAGCAAAGAACGCTAATCACCTTATGCATAAGCCACTCAAGTGAGTACTCACCGAAACGACGGCCCAAGAAGTGGTTGCAAATACTCAAATGGATATTAAATTCGTAAAAGGCATTCAATTTAAGAGCGATTGGTGCTTTTCCCGGTGAAATTGGACGACATCATATTTCAAGGTGATTAGTGAGCAAAGAACGCTAATCACCTTATGCATAAGCCACTCAAGTGAGTACTCATCGAAATGACGCCCCAAGAAGTGGTTGCAAATACTCAAATGTATATTAAATTCGTAAAAGGCATTCAATTTAAGAGCGATTGGTGCTTTTCCCGGTGAAATTGGACGACATCATATTTCAAGGTGATTAGTGAGCAAAGAACGCTAATCACCTTATGCATAAGCCACTCAAGTGAGTACTCACCGAAATGACGCCCCAAGATGTTGTTGCAAATACTCAAATGGATATTAAATTTGTAAAAGGCATTCAATTTAAGCGCGATTGGTGCTTTTCCCGGTGAAATTGGACGACATCATATTTCAAGGTGATTAGTGAGCAAAGAACGCTAATCACCTTATGCATAAGCCACTCAAGTGAGTACTCATCGAAATGACGCCCCAAGAAGTGGTTGCAAATACTCAAATGGATATTAAATTCGTAAAAGGCATTCAATTTAAGAGCGATTGGTGCTTTTCCCGGTGAAATTGGACGACATCATATTTCAAGGTGATTAGTGAGCAAAGAACGCTAATCACCTTATGCATAAGCCACTCAAGTGAGTACTCACCGAAATGACGCCCCAAGAAGTGGTTGCAAATACTCAAATGGATATTAAATTCGTAAAAGGCATTCAATTTAAGAGCGATTGGTGCTTTTCCCGGTGAAATTGGACGACATCATATTTCAAGGTGATTAGTGAGTAAAGAACGCTAATCACCTTATGCATAAGCCACTCAAGTGAGTACTCATCGAAATGACGCCCCAAGAAGTGGTTGCAAATACTCAAATGTATATTAAATTCGTAAAAGGCATTCAATTTAAGAGCGATTGGTGCTTTTCCCGGTGAAATTGGACGACATCATATTTCAAGGTGATTAGTGAGCAAAGAACGCTAATCACCTTATGCATAAGCCACTCAAGTGAGTACTCACCGAAATGACGCCCCAAAAAGTGGTTGCAAATACACAAATGGATATTAAATTCGTAAAAGGCATTCAATTTAAGAGCGATTGGTGCTTTTCCCGGTGAAATTGGACGACATCATATTTCAAGGTGATTAGTGAGCAAAGAACGCTAATCACCTTATGCATAAGCCACTCAAGTGAGTACTCACCGAAATGACGCCCCAAGAAGTGGTTGCAAATACTCAAATGGATATTAAATTCGTAAAAGGCATTCAATTTAAGCGCGATTGGTGCTTTTCCCGGTGAAATTGGACGACATCATATTTCAAGGTGATTAGTGAGCAAAGAACGCTAATCACCTTATGCATAAGCCACTCAAGTGAGTACTCACCGAAATGACGCCCCAAGAAGTGGTTGCAAATACTCAAACGGATATTAAATTCGTAAAAGGCATTCAATTTAAGCGCGATTGGTGCTTTGCCCGGTGAAATTGGACGACATCATATTTCAAGGTGATTAGTGAGCAAAGTACGCTAATCACCTCATGCACAAGCCACTCAAGTGAGTACTCATCGAAATGACGCCCCAAGAAGTGGTTGCAAATACTCAAATGGATATTAAATTCGTAAAAGGCATTCAATTTAAGAGCGATTGGTGCTTTTCCCGGTGAAATTGGACGACATCATATTTCAAGGTGATTAGTGAGCAAAGAACGCTAATCACCTTATGCATAAGCCACTCAAGTGAGTACTCACCGAAACGACGGCCCAAGAAGTGGTTGCAAATACTCAAATGGATATTAAATTCGTAAAAGGCATTCAATTTAAGAGCGATTGGTGCTTTTCCCGGTGAAATTGGACGACATCATATTTCAAGGTGATTAGTGAGCAAAGAACGCTAATCACCGTATGCATAAGCCACTCAAGTGAGTACTCACCGAAACGACGGCCCAAGAAGTGGTTGCAAATACTCAAATGGATATTAAATTCGTAAAAGGCATTCAATTTAAGAGCGATTGGTGCTTTTCCCGGTGAAATTGGACGACATCATATTTCAAGGTGATTAGTGAGCAAAGAACGCTAATCACCTTATGCATAAGCCACTAAAGTGAGTACTGATCGAAATGACGCCCCAAGAAGTGGTTGCAAATACTCAAATGGATATTAAATTCGTAAAAGGCATTCAATTTAAGAGCAATTGGTGCTTTTCCCGGTGAAATTGGACGACATCATATTTCAAGGTGATTAGTGAGCAAAGAACGCTAATCACCTTATGCATAAGCCACTCAAGTGAGTACTCATCGAAATGACGCCCCAAAAAGTGGTTGCAAATACACAAATGGATATTAAATTCGTAAAAGGCATTCAATTTAAGAGCGATTGGTGCTTTTCCCGGTGAAATTGGACGACATCATATTTCAAGGTGATTAGTGAGCAAAGAACGCTAATCACCTTATGCATAAGCCACTCAAGTGAGTACTCATCGAAATGACGCCCCAAGAAGTGGTTGCAAATACTCAAATGGATATTAAATTCGTAAAAGGCATTCAATTTAAGAGCGATTGGTGCTTTTCCCGGTGAAATTGGACGACATCATATTTCAAGGTGATTAGTGAGCAAAGAACGCTAATCACCTTATGCGTAAGCCACTCAAGTGAGTACTCATCGAAATGACGCCCCAAGAAGTGGTTGCAAATACTCAAATGGATATTAAATTCGTAAAAGGCATTCAATTTAAGAGCGATTGGTGCTTTTCCCGATGAAATTGGACGACATCATATTTCAAGGTGATTAGTGAGCAAAGAACGCTAATCACCTTATGCATAAGCCACTCAAGTGAGTACTCATCGAAATGACACCCCAAAAAGTGGTTCCAAATACACAAATGGATATTAAATTCGTAAAAGGCATTCAATTTAAGAGCGATTGGTGCTTTTCCCGGTGAAATTGGACGACATCATATTTCAAGGTGATTAGTGAGCAAAGAACGCTAATCACCTTATGCATAAGCCACTCAAGTGAGTACTCACCGAAATGACGCCCCTAAAAGTGGTTGCAAATACACAAATGGATATTAAATTCGTAAAAGGCATTCAATTTAAGAGCGATTGGTGCTTTTCCCGGTGAAATTTGACGACATCATATTTCAAGGTGATTAGTGAGCAAAGAACGCTAATCACCTTATGCATAAGCCACTCAAGTGAGTACTCATCGAAATGACGCCCCAAGAAGTGGTTGCAAATACTCAAATGGATATTAAATTCGTAAAAGCCATTCAATTTAAGAGCGATTGGTGCTTTTCCCGGTGAAATTGGACGACATCATATTTCAAGGTGATTAGTGAGCAAAGAACGCTAATCACCTTATGCATAAGCCACTCAAGTGAGTACTCATCGAAATGACACCCCAAAAAGTGGTTGCAAATACACAAATGGATATTAAATTCGTAAAAGGCATTCAATTTAAGAGCGATTGGTGCTTTTCCCGGTGAAATTGGACGACATCATATCTCAAGGTGATTAGTGAGCAAAGAACGCTAATCACCTTATGCATAAGCCACTCAAGTGAGTACTCATCGAAATGACGCCCCAAGAAGTGGTTGCAAATACTCAAATGGATATTAAATTCGTAAAAGGCATTCAATTTAAGAGCGATTGGTGCTTTTCCCGGTGAAATTGGACGACATCATATTTCAAGGTGATTAGTGAGCAAAGAACGCTAATCACCTTATGCATAAGCCACTCAAGTGAGTACTCATCGAAATGACGCCCCAAGAAGTGGTTGCAAATACTCAAATGGATATTAAATTCGTAAAAGCCATTCAATTTAAGAGCGATTGGTGCTTTTCCCGGTGAAATTGGACGACATCATATTTCAAGGTGATTAGTGAGCAAAGAACGCTAATCACCTTATGCATAAGCCACTCAAGTGAGTACTCATCGAAATGACGCCCCAAAAAGTGGTTGCAAATACACAAATGGATATTGAATTCGTAAAAGGCATTCAATTTAAGCGCGATTGGTGCTTTTCCCGGTGAAATTGGACGACATCATATTTCAAGGTGATTAGTGAGCAAAGAACGCTAATCACCTTATGCATAAGCCACTCAAGTGAGTACTCACCGAAATGACGCCCCAAAAAGTGGTTGCAAATACACAAATGGATATTAAATTCGTAAAAGGCATTCAATTTAAGAGCGATTGGTACTTTTCCCGGTGAAATTGGACGACATCATATTTCAAGGTGATTAGTGAGCAAAGAACGCTAATCACCTTATGCATAAGCCACTCAAGTGAGTACTCACCGAAATGACGCCCCAAAAAGTGGTTGCAAATACACAAATGGATATTAAATTCGTAAAAGGCATTCAATTTAAGAGCGATTGGTGCTTTTCCCGGTGAAATTGGACGACATCATATTTCAAGGTGATTAGTGAGCAAAGAACGCTAATCACCTTATGCATAAGCCACTCAAGTGAGTACTCACCGAAATGACGCCCCAAAAAGTGGTTGCAAATACACAAATGGATATTAAATTCGTAAAAGGCATTCAATTTAAGAGCGATTGGTGCTTTTCCCGGTGAAATTGGACGACATCATATTTCAAGGTGATTAGTGAGCAAAGAACGCTAATCACCTTATGCATAAGCCACTCAAGTGAGTACTCACCGAAATGACGCCCCAAAAAGTGGTTGCAAATACACAAATGGATATTAAATTCGTAAAAGGCATTCAATTTAAGAGCGATTGGTGCTTTTCCCGGTGAAATTGGACGACATCATATTTCAAGGTGATTAGTGAGCAAAGAACGCTAATCACCTTATGCATAAGCCACTCAAGTGAGTACTCATCGAAATGACGCCCCAAGAAGTGGTTGCAAATACTCAAATGGATATTAAATTCGTAAAAGGCATTCAATTTAAGAGCGATTGGTGCTTTTCCCGGTGAAATTGGACGACATCATATTTCAAGGTGATTAGTGAGCAAAGAACGCTAATCACCTTATGCATAAGCCACTCAAGTGAGTACTCACCAAAATGACGCCCCAAAAAGTGGTTGCAAATACACAAATGGATATTAAATTCGTAAAATGCATTCAATTTAAGAGCGATTGGTGCTTTTCCCGGTGAAATTGGACGACATCATATTTCAAGGTGATTAGTGAGCAAAGAACGCTAATCACCTTATGCATAAGCCACTCAAGTGAGTAGTCATCGAAATGACGCCCCAAAAAGTGGTTGCAAATACACAAATGGATATTAAATTCGTAAAAGGCATTCAATTTAAGAGCGATTGGTGCTTTTCCCGGTGAAATTGGACGACATCATATTTCAAGGTGATTAGTGAGCAAAGAACGCTAATCACCTTATGCATAAGCCACTCAAGTGAGTAGTCATCGAAATGACGCCCCAAGAAGTGGTTGCAAATACTCAAATGGATATTAAATTCGTAAAAGGCATTCAATTTAAGCGCGATTGGTGCTTTTCCCGGTGAAATTGGACGACATCATTTTTCAAGATGATTAGTGAGCAAAGAACGGTAATCACCTTATGCATAAGCCACTCAAGTGAGTACTCACCGAAACGACGGCCCAAGAAGTGGTTGCAAATACTCAAATGGATATTAAATTCGTAAAAGTCATTCAATTTAACCGCGATTGGTGCTTTTCCCGGTAAAATTGGACGACATCATATTTCAAGGTGATTAGTGAGCAAAGAACGCTAATCACCTTATGCATAAGCCACTCAAGTGAGTACTCATCGAAATGACGCCCCAAGAAGTGGTTGCAAATACTCAAATGGATATTAAATTCGTAAAAGGCATTCAATTTAAGAGCGATTGGTGCTTTTCCCGGTGAAATTGGACGACATCATATTTCAAGGTGATTAGTGAGCAAAGAACGCTAATCACCTTATGCATAAGCCACTCAAGTGAGTACTCATCGAAATGACACCCCAAAAAGTGGTTCCAAATACACAAATGGATATTAAATTCGTAAAAGGCATTCAATTTAAGAGCGATTGGTGCTTTTCCCGGTGAAATTGGACGACATCATATTTCAAGGTGATTAGTGAGCAAAGAACGCTAATCACCTTATGCATAAGCCACTCAAGTGAGTACTCATCGAAATGACGCCCCAAAAAGTGGTTGCAAATACACAAATGGATATTAAATTCGTAAAAGGCATTCAATTTAAGAGCGATTGGTGCTTTTCCCGGTGAAATTGGACGACATCATATTTCAAGGTGATTAGTGAGCAAAGAACGCTAATCACCTTATGCATAAGCCACTCAAGTGAGTACTCACCGAAATGACGCCCCAAAAAGTGGTTGCAAATACACAAATGGATATTAAATTCGTAAAAGGCATTCAATTTAAGAGCGATTGGTGCTTTTCCCGGTGAAATTGGACGACATCATATTTCAAGGTGATTAGTGAGCAAAGAACGCTAATCACCTTATGCATAAGCCACTCAAGTGAGTACTCATCGAAATGACGCCCCAAAAAGTGGTTGCAAATACACAAATGGATATTAAATTCGTAAAAGGCATTCAATTTAAGAGCGATTGGTGCTTTTCCCGGTGAAATTGGACGACATCATATTTCAAGGTGATTAGTGAGCAAAGAACGCTAATCACCTTATGCATAAGCCACTCAAGTGAGTACTCATCGAAATGACGCCCCAAGAAGTGGTTGCAAATACTCAAATGGATATTAAATTCGTAAAAGGCATTCAATTTAAGAGCGATTGGTGCTTTTCCCGGTGAAATTGGACGACATCATATTTCAAGGTGATTAGTGAGCAAAGAACGCTAATCACCTTATGCGTAAGCCACTCAAGTGAGTACTCATCGAAATGACGCCCCAAGAAGTGGTTGCAAATACTCAAATGGATATTAAATTCGTAAAAGGCATTCAATTTAAGAGCGATTGGTGCTTTTCCCGGTGAAATTGGACGACATCATATTTCAAGGTGATTAGTGAGCAAAGAACGCTAATCACCTTATGCATAAGCCACTCAAGTGAGTACTCATCGAAATGACGCCCCAAGAAGTGGTTGCAAATACTCAAATGGATATTAAATTCGTAAAAGCCATTCAATTTAAGAGCGATTGGTGCTTTTCCCGGTGAAATTGGACGACATCATATTTCAAGGTGATTAGTGAGCAAAGAACGCTAATCACCTTATGCATAAGCCACTCAAGTGAGTACTCATCGAAATGACGCCCCAAAAAGTGGTTGCAAATACACAAATGGATATTGAATTCGTAAAAGGCATTCAATTTAAGCGCGATTGGTGCTTTTCCCGGTGAAATTGGACGACATCATATTTCAAGGTGATTAGTGAGCAAAGAACGCTAATCACCTTATGCATAAGCCACTCAAGTGAGTACTCACCGAAATGACGCCCCAAAAAGTGGTTGCAAATACACAAATGGATATTAAATTCGTAAAAGGCATTCAATTTAAGAGCGATTGGTACTTTTCCCGGTGAAATTGGACGACATCATATTTCAAGGTGATTAGTGAGCAAAGAACGCTAATCACCTTATGCATAAGCCACTCAAGTGAGTACTCACCGAAATGACGCCCCAAAAAGTGGTTGCAAATACACAAATGGATATTAAATTCGTAAAAGGCATTCAATTTAAGAGCGATTGGTGCTTTTCCCGGTGAAATTGGACGACATCATATTTCAAGGTGATTAGTGAGCAAAGAACGCTAATCACCTTATGCATAAGCCACTCAAGTGAGTACTCACCGAAATGACGCCCCAAAAAGTGGTTGCAAATACACAAATGGATATTAAATTCGTAAAAGGCATTCAATTTAAGAGCGATTGGTGCTTTTCCCGGTGAAATTGGACGACATCATATTTCAAGGTGATTAGTGAGCAAAGAACGCTAATCACCTTATGCATAAGCCACTCAAGTGAGTACTCACCGAAATGACGCCCCAAAAAGTGGTTGCAAATACACAAATGGATATTAAATTCGTAAAAGGCATTCAATTTAAGAGCGATTGGTGCTTTTCCCGGTGAAATTGGACGACATCATATTTCAAGGTGATTAGTGAGCAAAGAACGCTAATCACCTTATGCATAAGCCACTCAAGTGAGTACTCATCGAAATGACGCCCCAAGAAGTGGTTGCAAATACTCAAATGGATATTAAATTCGTAAAAGGCATTCAATTTAAGAGCGATTGGTGCTTTTCCCGGTGAAATTGGACGACATCATATTTCAAGGTGATTAGTGAGCAAAGAACGCTAATCACCTTATGCATAAGCCACTCAAGTGAGTACTCACCAAAATGACGCCCCAAAAAGTGGTTGCAAATACACAAATGGATATTAAATTCGTAAAATGCATTCAATTTAAGAGCGATTGGTGCTTTTCCCGGTGAAATTGGACGACATCATATTTCAAGGTGATTAGTGAGCAAAGAACGCTAATCACCTTATGCATAAGCCACTCAAGTGAGTAGTCATCGAAATGACGCCCCAAAAAGTGGTTGCAAATACACAAATGGATATTAAATTCGTAAAAGGCATTCAATTTAAGAGCGATTGGTGCTTTTCCCGGTGAAATTGGACGACATCATATTTCAAGGTGATTAGTGAGCAAAGAACGCTAATCACCTTATGCATAAGCCACTCAAGTGAGTACTCACCGAAATGACGCCCCAAGAAGTGGTTGCAAATACACAAATGGATATTAAATTCGTAAAAGGCATTCAATTTAAGCGCGATTGGTGCTTTTCCCGGTGAAATTGGACGACATCATTTTTCAAGATGATTAGTGAGCAAAGAACGGTAATCACCTTATGCATAAGCCACTCAAGTGAGTACTCACCGAAACGACGGCCCAAGAAGTGGTTGCAAATACTCAAATGGATATTAAATTCGTAAAAGTCATTCAATTTAACCGCGATTGGTGCTTTTCCCGGTAAAATTGGACGACATCATATTTCAAGGTGATTAGTGAGCAAAGAACGCTAATCACCTTATGCATAAGCCACTCAAGTGAGTACTCATCGAAATGACGCCCCAAGAAGTGGTTGCAAATACTCAAATGGATATTAAATTCCTAAAAGGCATTCAATTTAAGAGCGATTGGTGCTTTTTTCATATTTCAAGGTGATTAGTGAGCAAAGAACGCTAATCACCTTATGCATAAGCCACTCAAGTGAGTACTCATCGAAATGACGCCCCAAGAAGTGGTTGCAAATACTCAAATGGATATTAAATTCGTAAAAGGCATTCAATTTAAGAGCGATTGGTGCTTTTCCCGGTGAAATTGGACGACATCATATTTCAAGGTGATTAGTGAGCAAAGAACGCTAATCACCTTATGCATAAGCCACTCAAGTGAGTACTCATCGAAATGACGCCCCAAGAAGTGGTTGCAAATACTCAAATGGATATTAAATTCGTAAAAGGCATTCAATTTAAGAGCGATTGGTGCTTTTCCCGGTGAAATTGGACGACATCATATTTCAAGGTGATTAGTGAGCAAAGAACGCTAATCACCTTATGCATAAGCCACTAAAGTGAGTACTGATCGAAATGACGCCCCAAGAAGTGGTTGCAAATACTCAAATGGATATTAAATTCGTAAAAGGCATTCAATTTAAGAGCGATTGGTGCTTTTCCCGGTGAAATTGGACGACATCATATTTCAAGGTGATTAGTGAGCAAAGAACGCTAATCACCTTATGCATAAGCCACTCAAGTGAGTACTCATCGAAATGACGCCCCAAGAAGTGGTTGCAAATACTCAAATGGATATTAAATTCGTAAAAGGCATTAAATTTAAGAGCGATTGGTGCTTTTCCCGGTGAAATTGGACGACATCATATTTCAAGGTGATTAGTGAGCAAAGAACGCTAATCACCTTATGCATAAGCCACTCAAGTGAGTACTCATCGAAATGACGCCCCAAGAAGTGGTTGCAAATACTCAAATGGATATTAAATTCGTAAAAGGCATTCAATTTAAGAGCGATTGGTGCTTTTCCCGGTGAAATTGGACGACATCATATTTCAAGGTGATTAGTGAGCAAAGAACGCTAATCACCTTATGCATAAGCCACTCAAGTGAGTACTCACCGAAATGACGCCCCAAAAAGTGGTTGCAAATACACAAATGGATATTAAATTCGTAAAAGGCATTCAATTTAAGAGCGATTGGTGCTTTTCCCGGTGAAATTTGACGACATCATATTTCAAGGTGATTAGTGAGCAAAGAACGCTAATCACCTTATGCATAAGCCACTCAAGTGAGTACTCACCGAAATGACGCCCCAAAAAGTGGTTGCAAATACACAAATGGATATTAAATTCGTAAAAGGCATTCAATTTAAGAGCGATTGGTGCTTTTCCCGGTGAAATTGGACGACATCATATTTCAAGGTGATTAGTGAGCAAGGAACGCTAATCACCTTATGCATAAGCCACTCAAGTGAGTACTCACCGAAATGACGCCCCAAAAAGTGGTTGCAAATACACAAATGGATATTAAATTCGTAAAAGGCATTCAATTTAAGAGCGATTGGTGCTTTTCCCGGTGAAATTGGACGACATCATATTTCAAGGTGATTAGTGAGCAAAGAACGCTAATCACCTTATGCATAAGCCACTCAAGTGAGTACTCATCGAAATGACGCCCCAAGAAGTGGTTGCAAATACTCAAATGGATATTAAATTCGTAAAAGGCATTCAATTTAAGAGCGATTGGTGCTTTTCCCGGTGAAATTGGACGACATCATATTTCAAGGTGATTAGTGAGCAAAGAACGCTAATCACCTTATGCATAAGCCACTCAAGTGAGTACTCACCGAAATGACGCCCCAAAAAGTGGTTGCAAATACACAAATGGATATTAAATTCGTAAAAGGCATTCAATTTAAGAGCGATTGGTGCTTTTCCCGGTGAAATTTGACGACATCATATTTCAAGGTGATTAGTGAGCAAAGAACGCTAATCACCTTATGCATAAGCCACTCAAGTGAGTACTCACCGAAATGACGCCCCAAAAAGTGGTTGCAAATACACAAATGGATATTAAATTCGTAAAAGGCATTCAATTTAAGAGCGATTGGTGCTTTTCCCGGTGAAATTGGACGACATCATATTTCAAGGTGATTAGTGAGCAAGGAACGCTAATCACCTTATGCATAAGCCACTCAAGTGAGTACTCACCGAAATGACGCCCCAAAAAGTGGTTGCAAATACACAAATGGATATTAAATTCGTAAAAGGCATTCAATTTAAGAGCGATTGGTGCTTTTCCCGGTGAAATTGGACGACATCATATTTCAAGGTGATTAGTGAGCAAAGAACGCTAATCACCTTATGCATAAGCCACTCAAGTGAGTACTCACCGAAATGACGCCCCAAAAAGTGGTTGCAAATACACAAATGGATATTAAATTCGTAAAAGGCATTCAATTTAAGAGCGATTGGTGCTTTTCCCGGTGAAATTGGACGACATCATATTTCAAGGTGATTAGTGAGCAAAGAACGCTAATCACCTTATGCATAAGCCACTCAAGTGAGTAGTCATCGAAATGACGCCCCAAAAAGTGGTTGCAAATACACAAATGGATATTAAATTCGTAAAAGGCATTCAATTTAAGAGCGATTGGTGCTTTTCCCGGTGAAATTGGACGACATCATATTTCAAGGTGATTAGTGAGCAAAGAACGCTAATCACCTTATGCATAAGCCACTCAAGTGAGTACTCACCGAAATGACGCCCCAAAAAGTGGTTGCAAATACACAAATGGATATTAAATTCGTAAAAGGCATTCAATTTAAGAGCGATTAGTGCTTTTCCCGGTGAAATTGGACGACATCATATTTCAAGGTGATTAGTGAGCAAAGAACGCTAATCACCTTATGCATAAGCCACTCAAGTGAGTACTCACCGAAATGACGCCCCAAAAAGTGGTTGCAAATACACAAATGGATATTAAATTCGTAAAAGGCATTCAATTTAAGAGCGATTGGTGCTTTTCCCGGTGAAATTTGACGACATCATATTTCAAGGTGATTAGTGAGCAAAGAACGCTAATCACCTTATGCATAAGCCACTCAAGTGAGTAGTCACCGAAATGACGCCCCAAAAAGTGGTTGCAAATACACAAATGGATATTAAATTCGTAAAAGGCATTCAATTTAAGAGCGATTGGTGCTTTTCCCGGTGAAATTGGACGACATCATATTTCAAGGTGATTAGTGAGCAAGGAACGCTAATCACCTTATGCATAAGCCACTCAAGTGAGTACTCACCGAAACGACGGCCCAAGAAGTGGTTGCAAATACTCAAATGGATATTAAATTCGTAAAAGGCATTCAATTTAAGCGTGATTGGTGCTTTTCCCGGTGAAATTGGACGACATCATATTTCAAGGTGATTAGTGAGCAAAGAACGGTAATCACCTTATGCATAAGCCACTCAAGTGAGTACTCACCGAAACGACGGCCCAAGAAGTGGTTGCAAATACTCAAATGGATATTAAATTCGTAAAAGGCATTCAATTTAAGCGCAATTGGTGCTTTTCCCGGTAAAATTGGACGACATCATATTTCAAGGTGATTAGTGAGCAAAGAACGCTAATCACCTTATGCATAAGCCACTCAAGTGAGTACTCACCGAAACGACGGCCCAAGAAGTGGTTGCAAATACTCAAATGGATATTAAATTCGTAAAAGGCATTCAATTTAAGCGTGATTGGTGCTTTTCCCGGTGAAATTGGACGACATCATATTTCAAGGTGATTAGTGAGCAAAGAACGCTAATCACCTTATGCATAAGCCACTCAAGTGAGTACTCACCGAAACGACGGAACAAGAAGTGGTTGCAAATACTCAAATGGATATTAAATTCGTAAAAGGCATTCACTTTAAGCGCGATTGGTGCTTTTCCCGGTGAAATTGGACGACATCATATTTCAAGGTGATTAGTGAGCAAAGAACGCTAATCACCTTATGCATAAGCCACACAAGTGAGTACTCATCGAAATGACGCCCCAAGAAGTGGTTGCAAATACTCAAATGGATATTAAATTCGTAAAAGGCATTCAATTTAAGCGCGATTGGTGCTTTTCCCGGTGAAATTGGACGACATCATATTTCAAGGTGATTAGTGAGCAAAGAACGGTAATCGCCTTATGCATAAGCCACTCAAGTGAGTACTCAGCGAAACGACGGCGCAAGAAGTGGTTGCAAATACTCAAATGGATATTAAATTCGTAAAAGGCATTCAATTTAAGCGCGATTGGTGCTTTTCCCGGTGAAATTGGACGACATCATATTTCAAGGTGATTAGTGAGCAAAGAACGGTAATCACCTTATGCATAAGCCACTCAAGTGAGTACTTACCGAAACGACGGCCCAAGAAGTGGTTGCAAATACTCAAATGGATATTAAATTCGTAAAAGGCATTTAATTTAAGCGCGATTGGTGCTTTTCCCGGTGAAATTGGACGACATCATATTTCAAGATGATTAGTGAGCAAAGAACGCTAATCACCTTATGCATAAGCCACTCAAGTGAGTACTTACCGAAACGACGGCCCAAGAAGTGGTTGCAAATACTCAAATGGATATTAAATTCGTAAAAGGCATTTAATTTAAGCGCGATTGGTGCTTTTCCCGGTGAAATTGGACGACATCATATTTCAAGGTGATTAGTGAGCAAAGAACGCTAATCACCTTATGCATAAGCCACTCAAGTGAGTACTCACCGAAACGACGGCCCAAGAAGTGGTTGCAAATACTCAAATGGATATTAAATTCGTAAAAGGCATTCAATTTAAGCGCGATTGGTGCTTTTCCCGGTGAAATTGGACGACATCATATTTCAAGGTGATTAGTGAGCAAAGAACGGTAATCGCCTTATGCATAAGCCACTCAAGTGAGTACTCAGCGAAACGACGGCGCAAGAAGTGGTTGCAAATACTCAAATGGATATTAAATTCGTAAAAGGCATTCAATTTAAGCGCGATTGGTGCTTTTCCCGGTGAAATTGGACGACATCATATTTCAAGATGATTAGTGAGCAAAGAACGGTAATCACCTTATGCATAAGCCACTCAAGTGAGTACTCACCGAAACGACGGCCCAAGAAGTGGTTGCAAATACTCAAATGGATATTAAATTCGTAAAAGGCATTTAATTTAAGCGCGATTGGTGCTTTTCCCGGTGAAATTGGACCACATCATATTTCAAGGTGATTAGTGAGCAAAGAACGCTAATCACCTTATGCATAAGCCACTCAAGTGAGTACTCACCGAAACGACGGCCCAAGAAGTGGTTGCAAATACTCAAATGGATATTAAATTCGTAAAAGGCATTCAATTTAAGCGCGATTGGTGCTTTTCCCGGTGAAATTGGACGACATCATATTTCAAGATGATTAGTGAGCAAAGAACGCTAATCACCTTATGCATAAGCCACTCAAGTGAGTACTTACCGAAACGACGGCCCAAGAAGTGGTTGCAAATACTCAAATGGATATTAAATTCGTAAAAGGCATTTAATTTAAGCGCGATTGGTGCTTTTCCCGGTGAAATTGGACGACATCATATTTCAAGGTGATTAGTGAGCAAAGAACGCTAATCACCTTATGCATAAGCCACTCAAGTGAGTACTCACCGAAACGACGGCCCAAGAAGTGGTTGCAAATACTCAAATGGATATTAAATTCGTAAAAGGCATTCAATTTAAGCGCGATTGGTGCTTTTCCCGGTGAAATTGGACGACATCATATTTCAAGATGATTAGTGAGCAAAGAACGCTAATCACCTTATGCATAAGCCACTCAAGTGAGTACTTACCGAAACGACGGCCCAAGAAATGGTTGCAAATACTCAAATGGATATTAAATTCGTAAAAGGCATTCAATTTAAGCGCGATTGGTGCTTTTCCCGGTGAAATTGGACGACATCATATTTCAAGGTGATTAGTGAGCAAAGAACGCTAATCACCTTATGCATAAGCCACTCAAGTGAGTACTTACCGAAACGACGGCCCAAGAAGTGGTTGCAAATACTCAAATGGATATTAAATTCGTAAAAGGCATTCAATTTAAGCGCGATTGGTGCTTTTCCCGGTGAAATTGGACGACATCATATTTCAAGGTGATTAGTGAGCAAAGAACGCTAATCACCTTATGCATAAGCCACTCAAGTGAGTACTCACCGAAACAACGGCCCAAGAAGTGGTTGCAAATACTCAAATGGATATTTAATTCGTAAAAGGCATTCAATTTAAGCGCGATTGGTGCTTTTCCCTGTGAAATTGGACGACATCATATTTCAAGGTGATTAGTGAGCAAAGAACGCTAATCACCTTATGCATAAGCCACTCAAGTGAGTACTTACCGAAACGACGGCCCAAGAAGTGGTTGCAAATACTCAAATGGATATTAAATTCGTAAAAGGCATTCAATTTAAGAGCGATTGGTGCTTTTCCCGGTGAAATTGGACGACATCATATTTCAAGGTGATTAGTGAGCAAAGAACGCTAATCACCTTATGCATAAGCCACTCAAGTGAGTACTCACCGAAACAACGGCCCAAGAAGTGGTTGCAAATACTCAAATGGATATTAAATTCGTAAAAGGCATTCAATTTAAGCGCGATTGGTGCTTTTCCCGGTGAAATTGGACGACATCATATTTCAAGGTGATTAGTGAGCAAAGAACGCTAATCACCTTATGCATAAGCCACTCAAGTGAGTACTCACCGAAACAACGGCCCAAGAAGTGGTTGCAAATACTCAAATGGATATTTAATTCGTAAAAGGCATTCAATTTAAGCGCGATTGGTGCTTTTCCCTGTGAAATTGGACGACATCATATTTCAAGGTGATTAGTGAGCAAAGAACGCTAATCACCTTATGCATAAGCCACTCAAGTGAGTACTCATCGAAGTGACGCCCCAAGAAGTGGTTGCAAATACTCAAATGGATATTAAATTCGTAAAAGGCATTCAATTTAAGAGCGATTGGTGCTTTTCCCGGTGAAATTGGACGACATCATATTTCAAGGTGATTAGTGAGCAAAGAACGCTAATCACCTTATGCATAAGCCACTCAAGTGAGTACTCACCGAAATGACACCCCAAAAAGTGGTTGCAAATACACAAATGGATATTAAATTCGTAAAAGGCATTCAATTTAAGAGCGATTGGTGCTTTTCCCGGTGAAATTGGACGACATCATATTTCAAGGTGATTAGTGAGCAAAGAACGCTAATCACCTTATGCATAAGCCCCTCAAGTGAGTACTCACCGAAATGACGCCCCAAGAAGTTGTTGCAATTGTATTGCTAAATTTATGTTTCCAAATAATCAAATATAGTTAATTACATAAATGAACTTTAACAAACATCATGTTATAAATAAAAAATACTCAAAAATTGGGTAGCTATAGAAAAATTTCCCAAGATCGGGATAGAAATCTCGATAAGATTGCTGATCTGTCAGTTAAATATAGAATCGCGCTTACATCATAGTCATAATCATTTACGTCATAATCATCACGATGACAGGTAAACAGTTTAAAATAGCAGAAATATTCTTTGTTTGGCGGGTTTCCTATTGAAAATTAGCAAAACCGGTCCACAGACACGCCTACTTTTTATTAAAAACGGAGGTACCTCTATTTTCATCGTATAGAAATTGGCGACAAAATTTCATTTGTGTATATAAAGTAATATTATCTGTCTGTGTTAAAGAGAGGAAACAGAAATAAACAGAGGAATCTATGGAGAAAGCTAAATAATTAAAACCTAAATTACCTAAATATGGTGCTTACGATTCGGTTATGTCTATATAGCAAAACCTATATAGTGCATTCAAAAATCGTAGCTTATAATATGTATGTATAAAGGTGAGGTAAGAAAATAATACATACCTAGCAGTTAATAATATAATATATTGCTTTATTCATTAACAAAGTTTAGCATTCAATTTATCACAAATGCTGAATGTGAGTTATTGGTCAGCGAAAGTTAAAAGTCGCCGGAACTTGCCAGAGGAGCCATTCTTTAGCTCCAATAACACGCTGAGGAATTAAAGCGTATACACGGGGCACCCAATTCCAAAGGCCTTCCTTACAAGGAACCAGCGGAGTGGAGTAGAAGAATTTAGAAAAAGATGAGTGAAGTGAGCATTAAAGCTGTCTCTCTCACACCGTCGACGGAGGCTTTCGCCATCGTTTTCAAACCCTTGAAATTCAATCAAAATGCATTTCCGAAAATTTTTCTCTTTTTTTATTTTAGAATTTGAATAAATTATTCTCATATTCATACATACATATGTATATATATACATGTGTATATACATATATTCATATATGTATATATATTCATATATAATAATCCTTTCATTTTATGTCCGCTTTATTTCGGTTGTTGTTCTGGTTGCTTTTTAATAATAATAATAATATGTTTTGCATATATTTTTGTTGTTTTTTCTTCTCCTTTTTAAATTGTTTAAAAAGTTTTATTGCATTTGCTAAACCAACTTCATTTATTAATTCGATTAAGTAATGAATTTCTTAATTATTAATTTTAAATTATTCATTAATTTTCGGTTATTTGCATTTTGATGTAGTTATGTATGTACCGCCTTTTATTGCATATATATAATGTTGATATATATGTATCTATATATATTTAGGATGTGTGTCTGTGTGTCTGGGTGTAGTTTTTTTAATAACATTTATTTTTTTCTAGTTTTTTTTGCTTTTCGTTATTAACAATTATAATTATAACAATAATAATTATAAGTTTAATAATAAAAGTCGTAATAATAATAACAGTACAATAATAGTAATAATAATTTAAACCTTTAATCTTAAATATAATTGTTAAATCTTAAGAAGAATCCAGAATTATAAATTCTTAATAAACTTTCACTTTCTATAAATATACTTCATAAATATTTTATGTAATCAACATTTCATTGTAATAAACATTTGTTAATAAACTCTTTATAATAAACGTTCTTTGTAAACATTATTTCTTTATTAACAGCGTTATCAACAAATTGGTTGTTAAATATTTCTTATAGTAGTTATTTTGATCAACACAAAAAATTATATAATTGTATATCGAAGAGAGACAAATATATGTATGTATGTATGTATCTATTAAGAGTATTCTTCGATTATATCCAATCAATGAATTAGTAAGGATTTTGAATTAGTTTTCAGTAAAGGTTTTGTATTTGTTGTTTCGCTTTTTTATACAATTTAAGATTTAGTATTAGTATTAATAATAACAATAATAATAATAACAATAACAACAATTACAGTAATAATAATAATAAGACTAACAATAACAATAGCAATAATAATAATAATTATAAAAACATAAAATTCATTGATAACACAAAAGCAACATTAAATTTTTTTAAATAATATAAATAAATTCCTCTATAAATGCAAAATAAAATTGCTTTAAAACTAAATTTAAATCTAAAACAAATCCATTTTAATCCAATAATTAACTGTTTATATTTATTTTTAGTAGTAATGATAGTAACAATTATAACCTTTTATTTTTAAATTCTGTTTTGTATTGTTTTTGTAGATTCTGTGATTCTAACATCCGTTCAAGCCGCTCGGTTACGGAGCTATAACTCCTTTTCTATTTGAAGTTCTTTACTAAATATCTCTATAACTACGAAGGATATCCGCACGGATTATTTCCCCCGTAGAAAGATAATTAAAATATGTTTCTTTTATTTTAAAAGAGATTTCTTCAAAAAAATCTTACTTCTGCAGTAAATTGATTCCTAAATCTTTACTAATATTTTTGTAATAATTTTTTTTTTGTACCAAATTAAAATTGATTTTCCTCTAAAATAAGCGTTTTCAGATAAAACTTTATTCAACAATATTGAAGGATATTTTAATTTCCTTTCTAAAGGTACGAAATCTAAGAGGAAATCTCTTGTTGTTAACAAGTTATGGAGTAAAGAATTTCATGATTTAGATGGTTATAGCTCCTCAATCGGAGGGCAGCGAAGGCAGACAGCATCTACAACAACAACATTAAAATTTCAATATCATTTGGATATTTTCTTTAGTTTAGATTTTATTTCGCTTTTTCAGTTCGTAATCATTGCTGATTTCCTTCGCTTTTGTTCTTCGTGTAATAATAACAATAATAATAGTAATAATAATCAAATACATATATATTAATAAGTATTTATTTGTTTATTAAATGTTTATTTAATGATTGTTTACATATTTATTAAATGCTTGTTTATTACGTATGTAAATATTATTTTTGTTGTAATTTATTTTGGTATTTGCGTTTTATTTACTTTATAATTATATTCGAATTTCGCTTTTTCATTTCCTGTTCGAGTTTTTCTTTAGTTATTTATATTTTTGAATTTTAGTCTTTAATTAAAATTTTGATCACAAAATCATTTAGAGAAAAAATAAAACAATTAAAAAACTAATTATTAATTGTTACTCTTTAAGGAGTCATTATTAAAAGAATTTGAAATTATTTACCTAAACATAAAAAGTCAATTTTAAATTGCAATTTTATTTAAATAATTCTTCACCTTTCAGTTCTTTTAATTTGTTGCTCTTGTTATTCTTTATATTTGATTAATTTGTTTCTACGTGAAGAAATAAAAATTGCTTATTTGACAATTTTTGGTTTGGTTTTCATATATTTTATTATCATTTACTTTATCCTACTTTTGCCATCTTAATTTTCTGTACCTTCATTTCTTCATTTTCCTTTTTATATACCTACTCATCATCTTTGTTTACCTAAAAAATCGTTGTTCCAGCTTTTTTTCATTTGGTATTCTTATTGGAATTTCGCTTTAAGGATTTTTAAAATGGATTTTTTTCAAAATTCAACTAACTAGAAAATGCTTTTAATTTTATTTATGTATGTGTGGATGTATATATGTGTGTGTTTCTGCGCGTAATATGTAGAATGAAATTAATTAGTAATTTTAATTTTTTTCTATATGTATAAAAAAGTTCTTTTTGGTGTTGTTTTGCTTCTTTTTTCCTTCAAAACTAATCAATGCATTACCTAAATGATAAAAAAATAATTGAGTTATGAATTTAATTGGTTTTCTAAGATGTTTGCATGCCATCTTCTCCATAATTTTCCTTTAATTATATAATTACTAATAATTAAAAAATAATATTCGAAATTTTTGAAAAAGTTTTTGTCTTTTTTTTTTTTTTTGTTATTTTAACAAAGAAGAATTTTTAGTGACTTGTTTAGTGATGGGTTTTTTTTATTATTGTTTTATTGCAACGAAAGTAATTGTCTTTTGGTATTTTAATAATTTTTCGCAAATATTTCTAATTTTCTAATTTATATAAAATTTTTGTATGTCTGTGTGTGTATGTGTACTAATTTCGTATTTTTTTAAAACAATAAATAATTAATACTACTAATATTATTGTTATTATTATCATTAATGTTAATTATTGGTCTAATTATTACATATTGTAGTTTTTTTTAATTATTTCTTTATTTGTTGTAGATATTTAATTGTTATTATTATTTAAAATTGTATTTTCTGTAGCTTTGTTGTTTTTTTTAATATAAATTTAAATGCATTTCTGTCAACTATCTTTTTAATATAGAATTTAATATGGTAAAATTTACGAAATTTCCTTTGCGAAAGATTCTTTTTCCTCTTTTCAATAAAAACGTCGATTATCATAAGAGAAATACTTAAAAAATTTATTTAAAATTGTTTTCATGAAGAGTTTTAAAGACTGTCGTCTCTCGTCAGCTTCATTTTTTAACTGGAAATTCAAATCACATTGAATAATAAGTACAAATAAATACATTTTAATGCATTAAATAATGCATAAAAACTGCATTAAATAGAAAAATTAAATTGAAATTGAATAAGCGACTCTTGAACAGGTTTTTTGACTCGTTTTCCCGAACGAATTGATTTTGTAAATGGCTGTTATCCGACTTCATCTGCTTTTAATTGGCATAAAATCCCTTTTCATTCAAATTTAACTGCTGAATTTAAAATTCTTTAAAATTTTCTAAACTTCATTCTGTAAAATATTTAATATTTATTCTTTAAACGCGGCAAAATTACTTTGCATTAAATTTCATTAGCTTCAAGTTTCATGAATTTTTTAGGTGAAATGATTTTATTTCATTCTAATATTATTATTAATAATATTTAGGAGTTGTTATTGTTGCTGTACGTCTTCATACAGAATTGATTTGAATTCTTCATGAATTTAAATGATATTAGAGAATTATAATTGTTGAAATAATCATTATTACTGCTGTGATTATTGTAAATTATTGTTATTCTTGTCATTCTTTTATCGTTATTAATGTTAATATTAAAGTTATTGTTATAGTTACTGTTATAATTATCGTTATTATCGATGTTACTACTTTCATTGTTGCTGTTATTACTGTTATTATTACTGTTATTGTTATTATCATCATTATAATTATTACGTTTACCATTACCAATGTTACTATCATTATTATTATTGTTATTATCGTATTTATTATCAATACTATTAGTATTATTATTTATTCGATGATCTTTGGTTTTGTTTTCTACAACTTTCTCTGTTGTTTTCGTGTCAATCTTAAATCTCTAAAAGCGTCTTTATTACTTAAAGTTAATTATAAATTTATTAATTTCATATATATATATATAATTGTACTTATGTATTATGTATGTATTGAATTATATATATACTTATATATTTACTTAATAATAGATTCATATGCTTCAATGTAATTTCCTTCTATGCGTGTTTCTATGTGTGTTTATGTATAGAATAATGTAGTCGTTATATAACTTTTATAAAATGAGTTCTTTTGCTTTTTCTTCTCTATTAAATATAGTATTTTTTATTTTTTTTTTTTTGGTTTTTGGTTTTGCTTTGATACTTTCTAACACTTTTAATTTTAATTCAATCTATCAAATTTCTCGAAACATTTTCCTTCATCTTCGTATTTCTTATATTTTTAAAAAGTTTCTCTAAAGTAAATGTATTTTTATACCCTACACCTTAAGGTTGAGGGTATATTCACTTTCTACCGGAGTGTGTAACGCATAGAACTAGACAAGATAGGTATGGAAAAGTATATATATTCTTGATCAGCATCACCAACAAAATTGAAATAACGATGTCTGTCCGTCTGTCTGTCTGTCTGCCTGTCCGTTGAAATCACGATCACAGGAGAACGGATTAGGATTTCCAAATGAAATTTGGCAAAAATATTCCTTGCTATGTTGGGGTGTTTCGTATTGAAAATGGGCAAAATCGCCTAAGGACCACGCCTACTTTTTATATCGAGAGTGCAGGTACCTCTGTTTTGCCTATTAAAAAAGGCCATATCAGCATCACTTTTTTAAAGAAGACAAGAAAATTTTATATGTAGGTTTAGACTAATGCTTCCAGTTAATATACCAAATATGGGCGTGATCCGCCCACTTTTAGTTTACATAGGTCATGGAGGGATTTACATGGATTGTATTGAAAAGTATTTAAGTTTCCTGAATAATGGTGTACATAATATTGTAGTTTGTGAACCAATTGGGAAAAAAATGGGCGGGCCACACCTCCTTTTTACCCGTCCACCCAGTATTGCAATATATTTTTATACCCTACACCTAAATTTGGAGAGTAAACGCACTTAGTACCGGTGTTTGTAACGCACAGAAATAGTTAAGCAGCTATAATTATAGCTTATCTTATATATCTTATATATATGCAGCTTTAAGGTGTAGGGTACTTCGGCTACAGCCCGGCTGTAGACAACACCTTTACTAGTTTCAAATCACTTTTATTATTATTATTATTTATTAGCTTTCTTTTAATAAATTTTTGTTTAAATTTAATTTATTTTGTTAATGTTTTAAGTGATTCTGACAGGATTTGAAAACTTTTGAAAGCTTTCGTCTTTTTTTGGTAAATCACAGAATTAAAAAAACTCCAAAATTAATCGAAAAATACGAATGAAATGTAAAAAAGTAATGAAAATTATAGAAACGAAAATAATACTAAAGCAAAATATAATAAAATAATTATAAAAACACAACAGAAAAATAATAATAGAATAAGAAAGAAGAAAAAACAAAGAAAAACCAATAAAATTTTAATTTAAACAGCTTAAAATAAATCAAACTCGAGTTTATTGCAATTCTAATTTAATGGAAAGACTTTATTTTTTGTTTCCAACTTTAATTTAAATGCGTTTTAAAGTTTATTTGAAGGGTATTTAGCACATTTGTTAAGTTAATAAAATAATATTTGTTTGTTGAACCTTTTCTTCTTTCCTTCTTTTGATAGTTTTTGGTTTTAATATCTTTTCGTAAAGCTGAAAACTTATATATTTTTAAAGCTGTTGTGTTGAAGAAATTCAAGTTTTAGAGATTTTCCTCCAATCGCATATTCAATCAATTTTTAGTGTAATTCTTTAAATGCAACGATTCAATTAAATAAAAATAAAGTAACTAAAACTTAAATAAAAAGTTCAATTAAATAAAGATACATTAATTCAATTTTATTAAATGAACTTAAGTTAAATGAAAAGTAAATAAATTTGAATATTGTTTAAAGAAGTAAAATTATTAAAAACAATTTTTCCCCTTCCAATGCGCGAATTTCTCCTTTCTCCTCGCCAGCACAGTCAAAGAAAAGCAAAATCATTATTTTTATGGTTGAATTTTATTTATAGAAACACAAGTTTACATTCCAGTGTTAAAAATAACAATTAAAATTCAAGCTTTCATTGCTTATAACTAAAAAATAACATTTTGCGGTTCTTTCCTTGGTTCAGTTTTTTTTTTTATTATAATTGCGTTTTTTTTTTAATTGATGTTATTTTATTTTCATGCTGTTTTTAATTGATTTTCATGTGTAAATTTACTTTAATGTATTATTTTAGATTTTACACAATTTTTTAAGTATTTTTTGGGATTTTATAAAGCATTTTCAATGATTCTAAAACTTTTAAAGAGAGGATATGTTTTTTTTTTCGTTAAATATTTACTTCAATCATATTTAAATATTATGTAAATTTTTATTATCCTACATTAGTTAAGAGAGAAAGAGGGAGAAAGAGAGAAAAAAAATAAATATAAAAAATTATTCGAAAAGCGCCTAATAAAATTTTCTATTTAATTTCAATTATTTTAATTTTTTTACTGCATTTAAAATGCATTTAAAAGCATTTACAACATTCAACAATTAACAAGGTTTTTCAAACTTAATTTAAAATACAAATAAAAGCAAAATTCTTAAGTTTTTCAATGAATTTAGAATAAAGTTTAAATTCCATTTAAGTTTGAAATTAATTCCAAATATAATTCAACAGTTAAAAGGAATATTTTTAAATTGATTTCTTTTGTTAAGTATTTGGTAACTTTTAGTTCAGATTTGTTCCTAATCTAATTTAATACGTATTTTGCTGGGATTTTCTTTGTCAAAGAATTTTTAAGATATTTTTGTTTTGTGAATAAGTGAAGGTTATAGTTTCTTTTACAGCTGTTTGTGGCTATAGTTTCGGTTACATTTTTTTAGTTGTTGAAGATGAAGTTGCACGTTGAAGTTGCATTAGGCTTGATTTTCTCTTGTTGCAAAATTTTCTTCCTTTGCTTTATTCCTTTGTTCTCTAACCTTGCTTAAAATCTATTTTCCATTACATATTAATTATTGCTTTCATTTAATATTTAATCATATTCGAAATGTCTTCAAATATTTCACTGTTCTTAAATTCTATTTTTTTGTTTTGATGTAATTTTCTTTTTGTTCACTTCTTTTCGTTTTTTTTCTAAGTCTTAGCAACATCCTTACGTTTCCTATATTTACTTTTCATTTGAGTTTTTTCTTTAATTTTTGAAATCTTTCTACAGCGTTTTTTATGGTTTTGTGATATATTTTCCATTTCTAATGATTTTCAAAAATTTTGCACTCGAACATCAGTTGTCTCGTTTCCTCAACATGCCAATCGAACAACAGTCTCAAATTGTTGCTGAACATTCTGTTTTCTTCTTTTACTACTCCTTAAATGCTGGTTGCTTTTCTGTATAAATGCCTCGTTTTAGAAATATGAAATTGAGTGAAGCTGAAGTTTCATAAATACTTAGTTATAGAAAGTTAAAGAAATGACACAAATAACGGACTCTGCGAGTTTACAGAGCTTAGATGAGCTTGCTGGGTATTAGCGTTACTTTTGCTCTGTTAAATTAACTCAGCTGTAAACACACAACTTTTCCCGGAGATTAACCAAAAAGTTAAAAATATCACTTTTCTTTAATAACACTGAAATACCTCTGTTTTAATTTTCCATTCGTAATGCGGCTTGTGTTTCGCTAGAAATCACAACGTCTTCGTCTAACGGTTCTTTTCACAAAAACCCTAAACACATTCCACATTTTGCATGGAAGCTAGATTAGAGTGTTGTTTCCACAACTGCATTTGTTTGAAATCGTTGTTATGGGGAAAAAGGGCCAAAAAATATATAATCAAAACTTATAAATCAAATTATTCCTAAAAATAATGATATTATTTAAAGGATTTAAAGGCATGACAAATTTAAAGGATATCTCTTTTATTGCAGCGTTTTTTAATTACCTTGTTATGCTGATCATTACAAAAAACGATAAGGGAAATTTTGAGTGATGCCAAAGCATTAAGCGAAATTATGAACCAAATATAGTTAATTATATGAGTAAACTGCAACAAACATCATATTATAAACAAAAAAGTACACAAAAATTGGAAAGTTTGAAAAATATCCCAAGATCGGGATAGAAATCTCGATGAGATCGGCGATTTTTTCAGTTGTATGGGGAAGATCGAGATAGTTCATTAAAAAAAACGAGCGCTATACAACTTCCACAGAATGGGAAAAAATTTGTCTCTTTCATAAAATTTCAACCAATATCAAAAGTTTCAAGTGGCATCAGTGATGAGCTGAGGTTTCTTTGAATATTCCTTCTTATTTTCTACTTTTCATAAGTTTTTCCTAAACGTTTTGTTCTTGTGTTTAGCTTTGTAAGAAATTGTAGCTGTGTTTTTACGAAACTTTAACAGATTAACTTCTAAGTTTCTATGTAGAGATGTGTGAAGAATAAAATATTTTATTTGAATTGAGAGTTGTAGATTTCAATTTGGTTGTTTATTTAGATTTTGTTTTGTGTGTTTTTGGTTTTCTTCTTTCTCTGGTTTAAACTTTTCCTTTCATTAGTTTATTTATTATTATTATTATTTTGTTTAACTTTTATATTTCGCATATTTTTGATTCTTGTCCAAAGAATTTGGAAATCTTTTGTGAGAGTTGCCAATAAATTATTGATTTTTCGGTTGTTGGATTCCGGTTTTTGTCTTCAATGCCGTTAAATGTTTTTAGTTTAGTTAATAATAATGCAGGAATGTCATTTGTTTGCAGTTTCGTATATATGTTTGTATGTAGCAATTATATATGTATATATATGTATATAAATATATGTTAAATGTGCTTTTCAAGAGTTGAAACTTTAAGCAAACTATGAATAAATTATTATTATTACAATAATACATATATAAATTATTATTTTAATTAATGTGAACTCTTAGATTTGTTTGACTTGATTTTCCCTTTTATATAATAAATTTTAGGTTCTTTGTTTTTCATAATAAAGCTTTTGAAAAGTTTTGGTGTTTTTTTTTTGTTTTTGGTTTTTATGTGGTTGAAAAGTTTAGAAAGTTCTAGTTTAGGAATTTTTCTTTCGCATAATTTTTCTAGCTTTTAATTTCTAGTCTAATTTAAAACGTTTCTCAAATTTTCTTCGTAATCCAAAATTAATATTTAATAGTAAAATAAAAAAGTTTTATAGAATGTTATTTTGTTCTGAAAGGTTTTATTTTAATTAAAATAAAGTCAAGTCTTATTTAAAATAAAATTGAAAATAATATAATAAAAGTAGATTAATTTAATTCGAATTGTTCTACATTAAATGGAAATAAATTAAAGACAGTTTTATGATTAAAATTAGATTACATTTTAATTAAAATAATGACTTAAAATTAAATGGAATATTAACAGATTTATATTATTGAAATTAACATTATTTAATATACAAATTAAAAGTAAGTCTAATTTTTTTTAATGTATTTCGATATTACTTAAATATTTAAAATAATTTTTTTTAAAAGAGTTTCTTTAATTTACAAAATTAATTGAATTAATTACATAACCATTAAATTGCATTAAATATTGCATTAAAAAGAATGAAATATTAATTCTGTTGACTTTAAATAAGTTAAAATATAATAAATCATATTTTTAATACTAAAAATAGTTAAAGTATTTCAAGTTTAATGAAATGAAGCAAAAGTTTAAAATTGAAATTTATTTAACATTAAAATGAAATTAAAGTGATTATAATTATGCGAAAAATACATTAATTATTGTTGAACTTTAAAACATTTTAAAATCTTTTAATTTTTATAGATTTTAAGTAATAATTTTTTATAATTTCTTAAATAATTTTTTTAATAAATTTCAGCACTGATAAAAACAAAAAATTACGTTTTGTAGTAGCTTTTTCTGGGCATTCTTTTGAGAGTCTGTGATTAATTTTCGTGTAATTAATTGGAAATAATTTCAAATGCAATGTATTTAAACTCATAAAAAAAGTGGATTTGTTTGTTCTTTTCTTTTATAATTTAAATTATTGAATAATTATAATTGTTTAAATAATATGAACTCATAGAAAATAGGAAACAATTTTTATATTCTTTAAAAAATATTGGAAAAATGAGAAGCAAGGTAAAGAAAGAAACAGATAAATAAATAAAGAAGAATAATAATAACTGTTGTTTTGTTTTGTTTGCTGCTTAATTATTTATTTACTTTTTTAATTGTTTTCTTGTTGTTAAATTGTGATCTCTAAATATTCGTTGTTGTTGTTATTTTAGTACGACGGTTATGGCTATGCTGCTGTTGTGGTTTCTCTTGTATTTCTGCTTCTTCTATTGTTGCTTACATTTCCAATTGTAGTTGTAGTTGTAGTTGTTAAAGTTGTTGCTAAAGTAATAGTGGTTTTTGTAGCATTGACTGTTGTTGTTGCTGCTGTCGCTTCTTCATCGTAGGCATTTAAACGGGACAACGTATGAAATCATATTCGAACATCAGCGAGACAGCCACAAACACGAAATACAACATAAACATCGTAAAGCCGAATCCCTTATTCATTCGCCATCGGAAGCAGGCAATCGACATGACGACGAACAGCAGCATCATGAACAGAATCGTGATGGAGCAAACCATTCCAACGGAATTGACCTCGACGGGCGCACCATAAATCAGTCCATACAGCAGCCATGGAATCGGCAAACTAGAAGCCATCGAACGAGGAAAAGAAACACAAATAAATATTATTATAAATATCCTTTTACATATTTTTAGGCGTAGTACAAATGGGGGACTGGGCAGGAAGTCTTCGAGCCCAGGCTTTCGGCCGTAAAGCAATAACTTCCCAGATCGCATCATCAGCAAAGACTTAAATAATAGCAGCTGCCAAAAAATTGTTGCAGCAGCAGCGAGCGACTCTGTTCCAAGGACGGACTCTGTTATCGCCATCGCAGTCGCCGTCGTCGTTGGCATTATTTCAGTCGGCTGCTGTACATTCTGCCACTGAGTGGAGTCCAAAGCAGGTCACTGGGTAAGTTTATTGCCGGCCAGTGCTGCCGAAACGTAAACAACATGTGTTCTCTTCTCTTCTTCAAGGAAATGTGTCCATTGAAGGAATGAAAGTGTCCATACATAAAATACATAATTCGTGTTTCCTAAAAACACTTTTTTTAATGTTCACTTGGATTGGAGTTCATCATGAGGATCATTCGAATGTTTACGATAAGGAAAAAATAAAATGAATAACGAATAATGAATAATGAGTAATGCAAAATTCATAATGAATAAATTCAAATTCAAATTCAAAATTTATTGAGCCTTTTCACACAATGTAAGTTTTAGTAGTAATGAATAATTAATAATGAATATCGAATAAGGAATAATGAATAATCAATAACGAATAATGAATAGCGAATAATGAATGATGTTTAATGTAATATTGTCCACTTCATTGAGCCTTTTCGTACAATGTAAGTTTTAGTAATAATGAATAATTAATAATGAATATCGAATAACGAATAATGAATAACGAAAAATGAATAGTGAATAATGAATAGCGAACAATGAATATTGAATGATCTTTAATGTAATAGTGTCCACTTCCATAAAGATGTGTCCAAGTGGTTACGAGCACATTCGTTTACACCTTTTCCACTTGTAATTCAGAAAGCGTCACTTTAAATTCAGAAAGCGTCACTTTAAATTCAGAAAGCGTCACTTGTAATTCAGAAATGCCAGAGAAAATTTTTATGCAATTTCCAAATGATAATTTCTGAATTTAAAGTGACGCTTTCTGAATTACAAGTGAAAAAGGTGTAGATCGGCGATGTATAGTTTATTTCAGTGTTGCCAATTGTCCTTTTTGATGGAATTATGTTTTCATAGCGTTGTTCTTTATATGTAAAATGGCTTCTTTAATTTTAGTGTTGCCAATTGCGCTTTTGTTTGCGGGAAATTATGTTTTTTATGCTTCCTTTGATCCTTCTCCTTTATTGTGTGTTATTCCGTTGAGTGTTGAACGTTGGATGTCTTTCATCGTTAATCATTTGGTTCGTGTTCCATCTTCCTTCAGTTTAATTATAATGTTAATTAATGTGAAAGGAAATACGAAGGAAATAATGATAATGTGTCATAATCACCTGCCTCACTTTTCAACACAGCACAGAGTGGTGAAGAACGTTACAACATGTGGTGAAGATGGTGAAAAAAAAGTAAATAAACAATCTATTAATTTTATCATTTCGGTTTTATTTAATTTATTGTTATTATTATTGCTAGAAAATTATAGTTTAAACATCGTGGAGTGCGTTTTATTATGATTATTCGCTGATGTTGGGGATGTTGGGGGACTGCTGCTGGGGATGTTTGGGGTTGCTGTGCGTTAAGTAACGTGTTGGCATCACAAATTGAAGCACAGCTGCAGACAGTTTGTTTTTATAATCAATTAAGTTTGAAATTGCGAAGAAAAGTTTCCGGAGTCCTTTGGGCAGGGTTCATTGGCTGAAAGGCCCTTAAAACCTTGGATGACTCGGGTGAAGAATGAAGAATCCTTTTCTACGTACAGATTCCATTTCACTCTGACGCTCACTGAGCTGTGTTGACCTCGCGTGTGGCTGTCTGTCTGATTATCCAGGGTCCGCTGGTCGCAGGTGTTAGTTACGTGTCTTGGCTCTCGTAGTACCACATTTAGTTGGAAGTACCTCCACCAACAACAACAACAACAACAACAGCAGCAGCAATTCTTTATTGAGCAGAAAATATATGCGTTGTGTTATTTTTATGGCCACGAGCTTAGCTTCCATCCCGCAACGGTTAACTTCTCTGACCCTAAATTCGTCTATTCATCCCTCTCCCACATCCGCCATCTTTCCGCTTTCCCCTTGGCACCTTTGCAACTTTCTCCCATCATTATTTCCTTTCCTTTTCTCTTCCTTTTGTTACTTTTGGCATTTTTTTAAATTTATATGCATTTTTGGCACAAGTTGTCGTAATTGGCAACACTGGCGTATGTGAGAACTTGAGTACGTGAGCGCGCGTGTGTGTGTGTGTGAGTGAGCGCTTCGACGTTAAGGTGCAAATACATTTTTGAGATCCTTTTGTAATAACCACTTTGAAAATGTAATATATTTTCACAAGCTGACAGTTGGGCTTATGTTGTTGTTGTTGTTGTTGTTGTTGCTGATGGTGGAGGTGGATTTTTACACTTGGTTGAATGAATTTTTATAAAGAATCCGGGATCCTCTGCACCGTAAACTTCTCAAAAAACCATTCAAATGAGAAGCTGAGAAAGAATTTTTCTCCACTCTTCGAAGTCACGTTTCGTAAATTCGTTAAAATATATTCATAGCCATCAACAATGGAAATGGCTTCAAATATTGTTGAAAAACATCAAAACTTATTATTTAACATTTCACTTTTTCTGTTGCTGTGCTTCTTCGTTCACTGCTGGAATTATCCTCATTAAGCTGTTAAATCCTTCGCAGAACTTCTCCTCTCGACATCGTTTCTGGTCATTTGCAGGCTTCGCTTTTTGCGGAAAGGTCATTCGAAGAAAGCCCGGAACTCAAAGAAACGAGGCAGCTTAGTTTTCAAACAAATTAAATGAAAACTAAAGCGCAAACTAAAGCCTGGCAACGCTGGCAGATCTCCAAAGTTCAGTTGATGTAACTTCAGCCGGTGCACGGTCGGTGACTTTGCGAGCTTCGTGTGGCGGCTGCGGTGAGTCGTTGTTCAGCGATTAGATGCTATGAAAACCTTGGTCAAGATTCCGTCTCGAAGAAAGGCACAAAAGCGAGAAGAAGACGTGCGGAGAAGGAGCACAAGCACAACCACAAAGCTCGAGCTGAGTTGCTAAGTGGAAAAAGCGAGAAGTCATCAGGAAACTTTTCCCCATTGTTTTTTCTTCTTCTCTCCATATTCAACTCTGTCATTTGAATATTTAAGCAAGGTTTTTGCGGAGAAGCACAAACTCCGGGCCAAAAGAAATTCCAAAGAAATGGAAAGCTGCAGCTTCCATCAAGTTGCCGAGTTGCTGTTGCTTGTGGTGATGCAGTATGTGGAAATCCTTGACCGAAATCTCATTAAACTAACCAGCAGCTAATGCAAGGGACGTTGCTAGTTGCTAAGGGGGAGTGGCGCGCTTGCGGGACGAGTTACTTAAGCGTCATCCGAGCAGAAAAACTAAAGCAAGTGTTCAACAAAAGAAAGCGTCGAATCTCTTCAATTGTGGAAACGTGGAGCTGCTGGAAATGCTCCAGGTGCGGAGACTCACGTCGCTCAAGTTGTCCGAGGAGCAGGACGAAGAGTTGAAAAGTTTCCCTTGTAGAATGGACGATATTGCACTTTCCATGAAAAGAACAGTTTCAGGCCCCAAAAAGGAGCAAACGTAGAAACAGAAAAAAGGGTCCTAGGAATCCCCAAATTTATTATTTCGAATTTATGACAACGACGCAGCAGCCAGAAACTATTCCAAGTTGGATGTTTCGAGGAGATACGAAGGTCTAAATTTGCCTCAGAGATTTATTACGGTTACGGCTAACGGTACAGTTCAGCGGCCATCTTTATTTGCCCGCTGCGCTTTCTCAGACATTTCACAGGTGTTTCTCTGCTGCTATCAACAACGTTTTAGTCTCGGAAACCGACTTTCTCAACTTCCGAAGCTCGTGAGGGTGCCGAGAAAACGAAATAATACAAGGAAGAGGCGTCTATAATAAAAAATAACTGTTTAATTCATTATAAAGTGAATCACCAGCGCTGCCTAAAAGTAAGCAATTTTACCATGGTCCCAACTTGCTGCAAACTTTTAATGCAACTTTCAACTTTAACTCATTTATTTATTGTTGCAATTGTTTCTTTCTTAAATTGAAAAAAAAAATTGAAAATAAATGTAATAAATTCTTAAATTGAAATTCAGAAGCATTTCAACAGTTTGTGACTTAATTTCTTGCTATTTTTGACACACAAATCTTGTCCTTTTATCCATAAGTGTTATTCTCTTCTGCAAATAGGTTTTTTAGATTGTAAATTCCAGTCTTAAATATTATTATTAACCGTTTTTTAATTGATTAATTTTAATTTGTAGTGTTAAAAAATCCAGCTCAAAACAATTTTCCATTTCATTGCTTATTAATTGATTACTTTCAGGCTGCGCTGAGAATTCATCTGTTGATTTAAATTACTAACAACAACAAATTACTCCCGCGTGGTTTAAACTAACGAATATTTCCGAAAAGCTTAATAGAATTTTAATAGCTATTTAATATTTAATGCTTGCTGTCTGTTGCTTGCGAACATTATGTGGTTCTTCTAAATACTCTTGCACTTAATTGCTTCTCTAGTGACCAACTCTTGGCATTAAGCGAGGGCTCCTTATGCCACGGAGGCTTTTGTTAAATGAGTAGCTTAGACTCCCCTCCCGCAGTCGCCGCCCGTCACGGTGCATTTATTTTTCCTTCTGCTTTGAGCTTATTATTTTCCGAGTTGCTGTTGCTTTGAGTTGCTCGTTGTTGCTGCCGAAATCTGCTTATGTCGTCTACGTGAGCTTGTTACTGGAAGAGTATCGCTGCTGGCTGCCATCCGCCCATCGCCCACCGCCCGGCAGCAAGAGGAGCCCCATAGAGGCGCTTCATTTATTCATACAGCAGCGAGGGCTTCGAGTCGGGCTCGAGTCGTCCTTTGACTAAAGCAAAGTCAAGCGAAGAGGTAAATTGCTGGACGGAGCCGGCGACAGAACGGCAGAGTTCATTGTTCGCAGCATCGGAGAAGAAACCATCGAAGCAACGAAGTTTAAGTTCAGGTAATTAAAGTTGAAGGTTGTGCAAAAGTTTCCACTCACGAACTTGTTTTTGCTTCGGTGATTTCGGAGTGGAGCCGAGCATGGATTACATACGGCAACGAAAGTCGTAAGTGAAGTAATCCTTCTGCTGGCAGCGACCCATCACAGGAAGATCGGACAGTGCCGGCTTCACAAAGTCCACCAAGCGTTGCTATCTCCATTTGAGAGTTTGCTTTGAGTTGCATTGAAAAGTTGCTGGAAGCTCTGCGAGTTCCGGACAAAGAGAATTATGCACAAGTGAAGAGAGTTCCGGGAGCGGGCAAAATGCGTAAGAAGCTGGAAATTAGTAGTCGATTCCAGTCTCTGTCACTTTTATTTCAGTCTGCGTGCAGCCTTTATTCAGCTTTTCATAATTCGCAGCTGTGCAGCTCCGTATCGAAGCCACGCCGTCGTCCAGCCAACAGCCAGGACCGTGTCAAATAAATATGTGATGAGGGAAGAAGCAGACTCATAGAATATTTAATCCTTTATCCCGAACTTTATGAAGCCGAACTGAAAACGACTGAAAGAAGGGGAAAGTTTTCTTTTTCCTTGCCGGGGAAATTCGTTCTTGACGTCTACATCGAAAGTATTACTAATTTAAGCAGCCATCAAAAATTCAAAGCAGCTGGCAGCAACTTCGCTCGAGCATCTTGCGAATGGTCCAGTTCGGAAAGCAGATTCAAGCATCTTATTGGATCTAATAAGGAGTGAACTCAGACCCATTATCGTTGCCAGTTTGACTCCAATTGTAATGGAATGAGGATTGAAATAGAGCGAAGGAACGTGATTATGAACAAAGCATGGACAAATAAGCAGCAAGAAGATGAAGAAGCAGCAAGATGATGAAGAAAAAGGAAAATTATTTAATTAATACTTTATTTTTAGATGGATAAGAGATAAAAAGGGGATTTTACAGCAAAAACTTTTGTTTAAATGATATTTAAATACGTTAAAAGTTAATTTAAAATCTCTAATTTGTGTTTATTTTTTAATTCCGGCGATTCTGCAGCGTTTCTTTTAATTTTTTGCCGTTTGCAGAGGGGAAAAGGAGTCAATAATTTAAAGCAGCCAAGAGAAAGAGCGAAAAACAGTTTAATATGAAATTGCAAACAAGTGGAGGAGGTTTCTGTGTGTGTGTGTGTGTGTGATGAATGCACAGCAGGAAACAAAACACTCGACTTCCGTCACCATGGCCGCCGCATTTATTTAGTATTTCCTGTTAAACTGCGGCTGCAGCTTCGCGCGCTGTTTGCAGTTTGCACAATTCGAAGAAAACTTTCACAACTGAACTGAACTCCTTTTTTCCTTTAATTAAAATTCATAATTACACAAAAACAACAGCAACAACAACAACAACCACAACAACAACAGTGCAAAAGCAAAGCGCTCGAACGCCCAACAGAAAAAACGGAAGCGAAAACGCGGAACTACGAATGGCGGCAATGAGTTGTTGCGAGCCGCAGAATCCGTTCGACTCTTAAGCGGATTACAGATGAGAAGAAACTGAAATAACAACAACAACTTCAGCGGGTCGCCCAGCCAACGAACGGTGAATTAAAAACATTGCGAAGCCCCGAAGGCAGCTCACAAAAAATCCACCAAACAATAAAATAAAAAGACAAAAGCAAAAAAGGGAAGAAACGACACAATACCAAGGAAAAGGGGAAGAAGGTGAAGGAGGAAAAGAATACGAACGAAGAGAATTGCAACAGGAAGTCAAACGAAGGCGGCAACTGCCTCGCGTCCGGTCTACACACGCGTATCTCAGGTCCTGCCGGACCCATTTGAGGTCCTTCATTGACTGTGGCTGTCCGCCGAAGCCGCAAAGTTCCTTAATTGTCAAAAGTGTTTCGGTTTCGCTTTCTTCCGCCGACTTTCGGCGAGTCCTTCAAGTGGAACTCTTTATTAGATTGAAATATTTTTATGCTCTTCGGAAATGGGTTTCAATCGCATTTCGCTGCTTTGAATGTCTTCGCTGTGCCACGTCCTTCGTCAATTTATTTGATTTCGCCGTTGTTTTTATTAAAAGTCGCTCGCGCGTAAAAATTACTCAGCATTCGTTGTTGCTGCGAAAGTCCTGAATCCATGCGATTAAAAATGCTGCTGCTGCTGCTGCTGTTATCGTCGTTCATCCCCATCTTCACCTCTTTCTCGCTCTCTCTTTCTGCTTCTCCCTGTCTGTTGTTGCTTCTGCGTTTTCATTACCACAAATTAAGGATATTTTATTGCATTATCCTTGTTTTTCGGTGCAGTGAACAATGAATTTTTTATAATTTAATTTCAGCGCGGCTGTTAACAAAACTTCAATAATTTTTCTCATTTCAAGTTCGGGCTTCAAAAGGAAATTTAAACAGGATGAATTCGGCGAAGTTCCAAGGGAAAAACTGCGGTTATCTGCAGATTCGAACTCAGTTTGATCGAAAAGCAACTGAAAATGGATCGACTAACGTCCTGAGTCCGAATATGAACCTTTCAAAGGATCAGTCAGGGATCTGTTAACTTTATAAATTCGTTGTGAAATGAAAACGTTGTAAACATTTCCAATCACTCATTTAAAAACCGTTTAAATTGAAAAATTACACACCTTCTCTTTTGGGAATGTGTCCTTGGCGGAAGTATTTACAGCTCTTATGGAGATCAGACTCTGTTGGATTGGATGGAGTTTACATCCTCTCCATGGTTAATTCCGTCTTGACGTCCTCTCATTTCCCAAGCGATTGGAAGCTTGCGAAGGTTATTGCTATTGCCTAATGCGCGCGGCCAGTCCTCCTCTCCCAATATAGGCCTCTTAGTATCCTGCCTTGCCTTTCCAAGCTTTGTGAATTCATTATGAAACAACAGATGGTGTCTTTCTTGAGCTCAGGTGCGTAGTTTCATCGTAACCAGTCTGGTTTCAGGACAAATCACAGTACGACTACTTCCCTTCTAGATAGTGTTGATGGGATTAGTCAGAATCTGGATCACAGCCGTTTAACCTACTTTGTTGACCGTGATTTCAGTAAGGCTTTTGATTGCGCGGACTGGGATATCATGTGCACCAAACTGCATGGCCGAAGCGAAGGGCATCAGCGCGTTTTCTCGGCGGGCGTGTTGTCCAATTCGCTTGAGTTGGGGATTGGTGTTCCGCAGGGTTCTATCCTGGGGCCCCTCCTATTTAGGCTTTATATTAATGATCTACCAAGCGTTGTTTCACATTCTTGTACCAAAATAAACATTTCTTGCCCCAGGGCGTCAGGATGCGACTTGCCAAGTCCTTGCCAGTGCCTCATTTTCTATGCTGCTGTGAGATCTATGGCGGGTGCGGTACAGTGTGCTGGTCTAGGCTTAATATTGCGGTGCGGTTTGGTTTTGCTCTGCGTAAGAGGGAACATGTGTCTCATCTTATTAAATCAGATTTGGTCATGGAGCTAAAGTTACTTTTTAATCTTAGGCTGCTTCTCCTGCTCTTCAAGATCATTAAAAATCATGCCCCTGCCTACAGCTATGACAACTTGGTTTGGGGTAGTTCGTCACGTTGGGAAATTCACCATTCCCAGGTTCCGGACTCTAGTCAAGGATAGATCTAGCCTTCCAAGGGGAGTTCGGCTCTGGAATAACCTCGCTTCTGGCGTCAAAGCATCGTCCTGTCTGATCCGCTTTAAAGCTAAGGCTAAGCACAAGAGGATCTAAGGGTCTTCCAAAGAATCCGGCATCTTGGAAACCGGTTTTCTACTTGAAGAACTGCTTAACTTTCGCATATAGTTTTTCACAGATTATCCTGCAAAATAATGCCCAGTTCGGACCAATTTAGTGCTGTACAGTCCACCTTTTCTAGCCCTACCCATTTTCCTTTCCCTCTTCTATTGTTTCCTCTCTCTTCTAGACTCGCTCTTCGATGAAAATGAAAATTTGTTATTCGTAAATTCAACTCGTAATAGATTGCGTTTTCCCTTTTTTTCAGCTATAATCCTGAACTATATTTTAGAGAATTAATTTCCCTTCTTTTTGCTTGAATTTTCGCCCCTTCCTCCCTCCCCTTCAGCCTTTTAATCCCATTAAAACGTGTTGATTTCCCCAGGTTTAAAGTCCTTCATTTCCTGTCGTTGCTTCCTGCTGTTCGTCTGCTTTCCGCCCGTCATTCAGCCACTTGGGGACCCTCGAAATTTTATTAACACTTCTCACGTATCACGTGCAGATTTGACACCTCTTCCGGCGATCAAAACTCACGCTCAGACTTGATTGCTGGCGGAGCTCTGCGCCACGACGTCTTTAAGTATTCTCTGCCCAGATTAAATTCGTATAAATTTCGAAGGTGGCTGCGAAGGCGCAAAGCACATATTTCACTCGGTTGCCGTGGCCGTGGCTGTTGCTGTTGCTGTTGTTGCAATAACAATAAAATCATAATCCTGGGATCAACAGCGTCATCAGCACTGTCAAAGATGCTGTCGCTGCTGCTCGTTCGGCTTCAACTGATGATGATGGCGAAATCCTTCTGCCGGAAGCAGCAGCAGCAGCGTCTTTAAGCAGCCACGGTACGCAAACGATAATTACGGCAATAATTCAAATGAGATTTTCAAATAAAGCAGCAGCAGCAACTCCCACAGTCGCAGTGGAGCTGCTTATCAGACCGTTAGGGAAACTCTGGCGCTTAGTTTCCCGCTGTGCGAACGTGCGCCGAACCTGGCCGGCAATCGTTATGCAGCAGACGGACAGCAGCCTCCCTCAGCTCGGTGCGGAGCGGCTCGGCTCAGCTCTGGGACAAACTTTGGAGATCAGGTGCAATCGAAAATCCTCGGCAGTGAAAAATGCGACAATGAAAAGAAAGTTCCTGCAGCAGAGAAGCACAGAGCACCGAAACACCGAAGCACCTCGCCTCGCAGTGAAAGCGAAAGAACAACAGAGGGCCAAGCGGCAGGTGGGCGGGGGCGGGGGCGTCACACAATACGGAAAAGTGTGAAAAAGTTTAAGTGGCTTCATAAAACCTGGGATTTATTCGCCGACTGCAACTTTGCGTTGGCAAACTGAGTTCCTGGCAAGACGACGGGCGCGAGGGCGGAGGGAATACAGCGCAGAGTATCTGGGGACGCCGACGACAGCGAAGCCCCTTCTATTGTCTCACTCACAAGTGTCAATATTGCATTACAGCATCACGTCCGCCGCTCGGCGTACCTGATCCCACCACGGATCAACCCCGCCCCCGCGCCGCTCCATCACCATTCTTTGCTGTGGTTCTTTGAGGGAATTCTCGCCGTTTCCCGCGTCGACATCGAAATGCGAAACTGCTTGTCATTTGGTTGATGTCTGTCTGCCTCGCCTTCATTTCCCCTTTCGCCCTCGCCCTCCCCGCTGCCCCCTCTCCTGAGCGGAACGGATTGCAGACAGGCAGATTGCAAAAAAGTTTCGCTGGCAAATGTTAGCAATAAACAAATCCTCTTAAACACGATATCAAAATACGATATTCATACGTGTGCGGATTTTTAAAAAGCTTCGCTGCGGGGGGAACTACTCGGCTGGAGGGGGGAGTTCCAGCTGTGCTAATGGACGTCCTTACAACTTTCGGCAAACTTGCATCCAGTGGACTTCGCAACTTGCTCTTGAGCGTTGGAATATCGATGACGACGACGACGACGATGAAAAGTTGTTCCCCTTCGAAGGCTTTCCTTTATTATTATCATAAATAATGGGATAAGACGAGATGAGATTGTGATGCGCCGGGAAACATTGAATTATTCGCAGATACATCGGATAAATTGAGTTTGTTTCCTGGGCAAATTACGCTGCGGAAATGGGCAAAGGGTTTGGGGCAGCTCCGTTTTGCTGCTGGGGATTTTCGTTCAGCAGCAGGCAACCGGCAGCAGCCCGAAAAAGGTCAACAGATGTCGGAGATGATTTTAAAAGAGCGCATCCAACGTGAACAACGATAATAATGGGCATCAATAATGCGGCTTTGATGGGCCAATAAATCATCAGTTGATCGCGGCCCTCTTCATACGTTTCTCGACTTCCGCCCCCCCCCCCCCCCCCCCGGCGCCATTATTTTCCTCCGATTTCTAACAAAAGCAACGACAACAGCGAAGTCAACGAGGACGAAATTCAGTAGATCAACTCATTAAACACAAACGGCCGAACATCAATTACGTTATAAATGCCTCTACTCGCCGTTCCCGCCGCCGTCCCACCACACCGCAACCCACAGCCGGAGCCACTGAATCATATTTTAAATTCCTCGCACGATTCATTTTTCGGGATTTCATTTGCCGAATCCATGCGTGGGGTTTCGTGGGGGGCGAATCACGTTCGTGATGCGTGTGCTGACATTTATAAACGCTTCTATGAGTCCTTTCAGGAATTTCTATTCACATAAACACGCATTCCTTCAGCCGAAGCGATTCATTACCGTGATCAAGTACAATTCATGGGAGCGACGGCTTCGAGGGAAAACTAAAGCGGAGGCCCTCGAACTACCGTTAAGAATTAGTGATGAAAGGTTTTAAGAAACCCGTGCTGTGATTATTCCACTTGTTTCCCACCCTCAGACGAATTTAAAGACTCCAAATGCCAATAAAATGACTATTATTAGTGAAGTGAACCCGGAGATTAGCTTTTTCGGCCTCGATGGAGGATGTGATGAGCCTTGTTGCGAATTTCCTTCACTAATCGCCGATATTAATTAAGTTCTGAGGCCTTCTGTTGAGCTTTTAAGCATAAATAACGGATTTTCGTGCGATGGCCGCTGATGAGGATTACTTTTCGCCCATTTGAATGTAATTAATTCATTGTAGTTCCACGAGGATGAGATTAGAAACTGTTTCCCATTGTTTTTAGTTACTGATTCCGCAGGCGACTGACTCAAATATCATCGAAATATACATCGAGTCTTTAAATACCCTTCAATTATTTCCATTTTCTTCGTTCCCCCTCGTTCTTTCGCCTGCTCTCGGCTTCGTTATCTCTCCGTCGAATCTGTCGTCCGCTCGAGCAATCAACTTTTCCCGATCGAACTTCTTAAGTGGCTCATTCAGCGTCAATGAAGCAGAAATCCGTTCGCTTTTCTCGTCCGTGAAAAGAAATCATGGACGCTGCTTGCGTCTCCGTTATCATTTTTCTATACAAACTGCGTTATAATTGTAAGCAAGCAAATAATATCCTGTTACAGGATATTTTCCAAAATAAACTAACCACAAAATAATACCAAAAAGAAAACCACAACAAGAAGAAGGAAAAGAGTTTATTGCAAACAATTCTTTTTCCTTGTTTCCTTCGAAAGAAAAGATTCTGCAAAGGAAAACAATGATGAAATCAAAACCTGATCAACCCGAACGTCAATAAAATGTACAACAACAACAACAACGCAGCATTGATAACAACGAAAAATCTATTCAAGGTTCATGAGAAAGTTGAAAGGGAAATAAAACATGGAAACTTGAGCATATGCAAATTTAAACGGAACGTGGAAAGGAAGCGTTCGAAAATTGAATTTAGCGAAGCATAAGTCGAGGCGAGCGCTTAAAATATGTGCGAGATTCTAAGCGTGAATGCGCACAGTGGGAAGTCGCTGGCTGTGCCTCGATAAACACGAGATGCGCCGAGTACATCTCCGGAGTCGGGTATTATTCTTGGCCGCGGGCAGCGACCACGCGAAAATCCACAGCCCCCGTCTGTCTTTTTCGGAGCGGGAGACCCGAATCGTGGCCCATATCACAAAGGGCCCGCTCCACGAGCAGCGACTTAATGTGCGCCAGATCTGCTCATCAGCATTCGAGCAGAAAGTTGATGAAGAAGGCGTGGGAGACGGGGGGCGGGCGCTACGTAAACACCCAGCGGATCCGGAGCGAAGCGAAGAGTTGAAATTGAGTGCAATAAAATGAAAGCAGCTCTGGATCGGGTGGCAACGCTGCCGCATCGCATGTCTGGCGAATTTAATTTATTTATTTTATGCAAATTTAGGATAATGTATCTGTGGCTGCCGGCGCAGGATGTGCAAAATGCCAGCCCCTCCACAGGCCGAGCGTCGGCGGAGGGAGGATTCGTTGATGTAGCCATTGTTTTCGTGCGGCCCTGCTTCCGCTATTCCCGCTTTTAACCAACGAAAAATGGTTGCAAAAAACTTATTTCTGTGTAGAGCGCGCATCCTTTTGACATTCAACCATCAACTTGTTTGCGGAGTTAATTTTGTTGGTGTTGCTGTGGTGACTGCTTGAACGACGATGGTCAGAACTTTCCACTCCTTTTAAAGCTACACACACACGTATTCGTTAGAGGAAAGTGTTTATTATTGATCATAGTTACCTCGGAAATACAGCGAAAAAGCATTTTGCATACACATAAGAACTGTAAAAGGAAAAGAAGCAATTTTCAATTTAATTTGTATTGAGACTGGATAACAAAAGCTTGAAAAATATCGAGGTAAAATGATTCCAATTGGTAAAGAAGTAAAAACGCATCTATTGAATTATTGGAAAAGTCTCACAAAAAGGCAGAACCACAGGGAATTAAAAATACCAAGAGTCCCAAAATCCCAAAGACATTTAATAAATAACAATTTGGGAAAAATCGCACAATGATATTTGGCCTGTGGGGAATTTTTAAATCCCGTTTAAATTCTGTCCGAGTGATAGTAATTCAAATTGGACAACATCACATTGGACGCCATTTGATAGTAGCTCAAATTGGAAAGAGCGTTGAAAAAGCTAATTAGATATAATATTTCATGTAAAGGCGTCAATTCGACCAAGAAAAACTTTTAATTATAATTATAACTAAATTACAAATTTAAAATAAGAAAATTAAAAATTAAAATAAACTCTGAGTGAATTTTTCATTTGTTGATGAGATTTTTGCTTATATCGTTAATAATTCGCTAGACTTGAAAACAGATTTATTTATTCACTCAGACATATTTCATTAAATTCATAATGTGAATGCATGTGTAACTTCTGTTCATTCAATTCGCGCAAAGTGATTATAGAAATACGGAAACGAGGACATTCGCGCTTCCGTCCTCTCCGTTTCCCTATTCATTTAACATCACGAAGGATGTCAAACAGAAAAACTCACATCAAGTTGTAAAGCGAAAAAGATTTTAGGTTGTTGTGTGTTTTTCTTGTTTTTGAAATCATTTTCCTCGTTCTGCTTTTCAGTTTAGTTTCGTTCTAGTTTTTGTGCTTTACTTGTGCTCTAAATATTTGCGTATTTAGCAAAAGTACTGAGGTTATTAAAAACTTTGCAACGATGATTATTTGCATGCAGACTCGGGCTCTCTTCTCATTGCAACATTGAGCAGTGCAAACGGTTTTTTGCGCACACAAATCAGCCACTTCGTCGAATTGCGACAGCAACGATGCCTGAAAGGACCGTCAGAGCAACGGAGGAGGGGACGGCGATCGGTTGCTATTGGAACGAATTGGAGCTTGTTCTATTCTGAGCTAAAAGTTGATGAGCGCTGAATGAATTTAATTCAACACAAATTCACGAAGTTACAACGAATTAATTAAGCGAAAAATAATTTAATTTCTATTTGAATTCTTAAAAGTTTTTAGTTATTTTTTTCCACGACGGATGTGAAAAGGATGCAAAGAGATTTTAGCAATTTCGATAGAGAACCGCACAAGGGCTTGAGAAGCTTTTAAAAAGTCTCTTAAAGATTATTTAAAAGCCGTAAATTCACTCAGTGGAAAAATAAATGCTCGCGCGCTCTTCTGAACAGGATTAAAGTTCTCGCAGGACTCTTTCGGAAGGGCGAAAACTGTAAAAACGGAAGGGCGAAAACGGAAGGGGAAAATCAAGTCGAGAAGTGATTAATTCAGGGATATCAACTCAGCTTCCACTCTCTCTGTCGCTGTCTCTGTCTCCGTCTCGCTCGCTCAGCCGCGCTTCTCTCTCCTCGTCACTTTTTTGGGTTCTGCCGAACGTTATTCGTTATACAGTATCGCATAAATGACCACACACACACACTCTCTCGAAGGTATATGGAGTTTTTTGTATATGCAAATTTTTTCCCGCTTTTCTTTTAGTGAAAAAGTGCGTTTTTTATCCCGAATTTTATTGAATTGCGCGCCAAAGCTGTCATTTAATCCCCCTTTTTTGCAGTGCTTCTTTATGCTGAAAATATTCATTCCATTGCTTGTTGTGTTTTCTTGGCTGTTTTATTTTGCTGTCCATGGGAGGGGGAGGGGCAGGGGTCGTGGTAGTTGTGATGCCTTGCGGTCCATTTACCTGTACAAGTGAATGATTTCTAATCCTTTGAAATGTGATAAAAAAGAGGATGCAGAGAAGGGCCTGAAAACGAGGCCCCTCCTCGCCGCCCCGCCCCGGGAGATCTACGAAAAATGTTGCCGGTCTGACAAAAATTCGGAATAAATTTCAGCTTTTGAAGCGATTTGATGCGGGGTAGAGGAAGCATTGCATAGAAAGTAGTTTTTGGGTTCGTTAAAAATATTGAGTTTATCAGGGAATTGTTTTCGGTATCCGTAACTGTCAGCGGTGCCCGTTAGATTAACACTCGCCCTTCCTCAACCCTTTTAAAAGCTTGGAATTTATTGATTTTTTAACCGTTCTGAACCTTTATTTAACGCGAACTCCGCTTCTTGTATTCGTTATTCTCTCCGCTTCTGTCAGTGTTTTTGATTCTTCGCCCATAAATCAAGGTGACTGAAGACGCTGCTGGCAACCATTAATAAAATTAAACACGTTCCGAACTCCACGAAGAAGGAGAAAACCATTTTCCAAATGCTTGCGGCTGAGCTGAGGTTCTTCTTATCGCTTTCGAATTCGTTGTGGATCGATTTCCTGATGCGGTCACTTTTGACACTCGCTTTTACGTTGGTCGTTTACAGTAATTTATACGAAAGAAGAACACAGAACAGCCTCAATTCATTATTTTATTAGGAAAAATGGGAGCCGGCTACTTTTAGCCAGGTTAACGCTACGTTTACCCGCAACCCTCTTGAACGCGTACATCGCTTTTTTGAATTTGACAGAAACATAACCTAAATCGGTTAGAAATAATGTTGTATTTAGTGAAACAATTCAGTGAGAATTAAAGGATTTATTTTAATTTTAATTAATTTATTGTTTCGGTTCCATTTTCTGCTTCGCTAATTTTTGCTTTCAGCCTATTTAATTCTGTGGCTCCAAAGGTTTTTTACAGCTGATCGCAAATACACATTTTTGTTCCATTTCCAATAATTGCATTACATTAAAAATATTATCATTATTAAAGAGAAGTTAAAGTATAAGTTAAAGTTTAAATAATTTAAATAAAATCTGTTTACACAATTAAACACTATAATTTATGATCTTAAAAACATAATCGAAGAAGAGTATTTTAAAAATTAAAGATTTAAACCAAAATAAATAATTAAATATTTAAATTTCTTTAAACAAAAATAAATCGTGTTGACATCTCTTTAGGGGAATAAAGAAATCATGGTATTTATTAAATATTCGAATCTATAAAATGCATTCTTTCCATGTGCATATTTATGCAAAAATAGAATACATATATTTTTTACAAATACCCATTCAAAGAATTAACATTGCTCGTAATTTTATTGGATTTTTCTTGTATTTAAATCATGGAAATCATTGCGAGTTGTTCTGTTGCCGGAAATGTAATTGCTCTATCGGAATTCACAAATAATTTTTAATTTTTCAATATTGTAAAAACTTTTCATAGAATAAAGAATAAGAACGTCGAAGGTCTTTCTCTGAATCTACTCTTTGGTATCTATGTACACGCACAAATATATATCTGCACATTCCCATACGTATTGCCTTCTATAATCTGCACCAGTTAATGTCAGCCCCAGTATCACCTTTTTCTGGATTGGACGCATCAGTATTAAAAATTTGCGAGCATGGTTCAAAGCTGACATTTTTCGCTGTGTACTCGTAGTTATCGTACCTGAAGAGCTCAAGTATTCTTATTAATATTTTCCTATAGTTTGAAAATAGGGCTATCAAGGCAGGCCAACTATTTGATTAAGGGATCAACGTTCCATGAAGCTTCCATTCTGCTTCAGATAACTCCATAATTTTACCGTTTAAGATCGGTCTTAGAGACCCATTAAGGGTTGCTGAAGATGGGCTGCTATAACAGCTCCATTGCTGGTCGTGCATTTCGATTATTTCCGCGTAGTTTCGGTCGCTACTCGTGCATTATTAATATTCTTTTGGCGAATCTAAATGCGTTTTTTTAGTGGCTGCCTTACACAGGTCCTCCCTGCGCCGCACTCGTCTAAATTGCCACTTAGTTTCTGTGGAATGCACCAACTCGGCGCTTATTTGCTCGAAACATGTTCCTGTAATTGAAACAAGCTGTTCACCTGACTGATGCAAAATACTTCATAAATCTTAATTACTTTTGTGTTAAGATGGCGTCTGGCGCCGTGGTCCTCCGTCCTCTCAAGCGACGCGAACATCGTCGACGGTGCCGTGGCCCATGGATGGCGGTGGGTGGAGCGGTGGGTGGAGCGGTGGGTGGAGCGGTGGGGAAATGCATTTAAGCATAACGCTTTGATGGCCGTTTTTCAGCATGAGGTGGGTGCGGATGAGGGCGTCCGAAAGACAAGGGAACAACCTGAGCCCGGATGTCTTAACACGCGACAAGGACCACGGACCCAGGACGTGCTATCAACATGAACGAAATCCTTCTCTTTCAGTTGTATTCGCAGATTTCTATCCCTTTGGCTGGCTGCACCGCAAATGATGACGGTAACCGACTGCTTTTCGCACCGCTGCTGAGGCAATTCTTCTAATGAACTTTTTAAAGACCTATTTTCGGTTACCTAATGTGGGTTGCACGCTGCCTGCGCTGTGAGCCGGCATCCTGTGTGTGTCCCGTCTGCGGTGGCGGTTATTTATTAATGGCGGCGCGTCGATTTCCCTTTTTGCCAACGCAGCCGTTTTTCTTAACTTCACGCTTTGTGGCGAAGAAAGTGAAATCGTCAGACAGCGTAGCAGCAGCTGCGTCCTCGTAGCCGCGGCTCCACCGGTGCTGAACCGGCACCGGCCTCGTAAATTTTAATGTAGCGAACGGGGAGGCCGCCCACCTTCGCCGTGGCTCGGTTCAGTTGGTCGCTACTCTTTGCACCGTTGGAATTGCTACCACTTAACGCAGCTGTTAACCATATCCACAGCCTGAGGACTTCCCGTTCGTCTGCAGGTGGTTCCGAACTGCGCTGCACTGAAAGAAAATCCAGAACAAGAACTTCCGAAACAATGTTTGTCTTAAGAGAGAACTAAAAGCAATGGTTCACGGTTCTACGATGGATAGACACCGGCCACTATCCAAAATTCACCGGATTAATTCTTTATATTCTTCAGCAATATTTTGCGGCGTGTCAGGCGAAAGGAACAACAGAAAAATCGGGTTGTTTTCAACAGCTCACACGAGCTCGGAAAGGAACATAAATTCAAGTGAACCGGGTGCCGCTTTCCCGGGATTACTTCTTGGCAAATTTGTAGAAACTGCTTCTTGCTTAGTGCTGAAATGAAGTGAAGGAAGAGAGAGCAGAGGGCGGCCTTAGAAACAAAAAAGAATTGGGGAGTGCTTCAAAGCTGCTGTTGGAGTTGAGGTGATTCTGGGCTTTGTTTTTAGTGTTATTTGTCTCTTGTTGTTGACGTGCTGCCGCTACGACTCATACAGGCAGCAAAATCATTAATCATCATCATCATCATCATCATCGTCGTCGACTTTAGGTCTTTACTTATTATTCGATTCGTTCGCATGTGAAAATCTGTGTTCTTCATACAATAAACAGCTCCGATTGTTATTCTATTCGATGGCCTCTGCGAAACAATTAATAATAATAAAGATAAAGAGTTGCACAGGAAGAAAATCAAATCATCGAAATCAATTTCAGTTTAAAATTCGATTATGTGCAGTCTTCCAAAGGAATTCAAATGACCGAAAACACGTCGAATTCAAATTCAATGCGCACGTGAATTCAATACGTTCATAAAGAAATAAACGAATACAAATGAAGACGAAGGCGGAGGTGGAGGAGGAGGAAGACTACGCAAAAAGGACGATTTTTCGTGTGGGAGCAAAGGAAAAATGCAAGGAATGAAAATCAAATCAATATTAATTTACAAACAAACAGACAGCAAACAGCAGCAGGGCAGCAAACAGTCCTTAATGCGACGCCTCACGTATCCTTGGCCATATGCACGCACATCAGCATAAATCCTGGCCAGAGCCCGCCAGTCCTTCGCCCCTCGCACAAAGGACAATAAAATTGCTAAACGCTTCAGTGACAATTGAACCAATGTAAATAAAAAGTAAATAAATTGCATCGTTCGTTGCGGTGACGAGGGTAGTCGAAAGGGCGATCATGGGGCGGGGCAAGGGCCAGCACGGGCGACAAGGATTACAATACTCGGCATTAGACTCGTTAAGCAATCCTCCTGAGCCTGCACTCGGAGGGGGAGGAGGCACAAGACGGTCTACGCAAAAACGTCCTTTTGAAGACAGTCGCGTCGGCGGGGGAGGGGAGATGCCCCTGCGGCGGATGGAGCAACTTAAAGGCCAGAAAATCACATTATAAGCAAGAAACAGAAGCGAAAATCGAATTGTGAAGGAGAAAAGGGAAAACGACGAAGCAAAAGACGAAAGAATCCAAGTCTGCAAAAGTTGAAATCATCCTTAATTCTTTTGTGTGTGTGTAGATGGGTGCGAAAGGATATATGTACATTTATTAGTCAGGCATCAAGGACCAAACAACAGCAGCCAAAACAGTCTTGAATCCTTGCGGCAGCTTGATTTGTGCGACTCTGACCCACGTCCCTTTGATCACATCCAACGAATGGCGACGAGGAACGCCGCTTCGATGGATTTCGCCACTAACTGCCAAATCGAAGGTCGTCGTTTGCAATTTAAAATGGATTAACTAAGATTGGAGCCCGATAGGAGTCCCAATAACTGCTGCGAATTGAAATAAATTGACACGATAAACAGCAAGGAGGCAAACGCCCACCATATAATGTGATCGAAAGAAGGTCACTTCATTGTGTATTCAGGTCGACAGAAGCATTGCGACATTCATTCAAGTGATTAACAGCCGCATTCTGGTTGATTAACAAAACTGGAATTGAATTGACATTTTATTAACTTTTTATAAAGTTCAAACAATTCAGGTACCAACGAGCTGCATTATCGAAACATGAATTTTTATGCATGAAGATGGAAAAATTGCATTAAACAATAACGAGAATTTGAAACGAAGCAAACAATTAACAACTCTTGTTAACTCAACGTGTGAATTAGAAGCGAAGCCTAAAAGTAAGCAATGACATGACGAAACAACTTAAATACGAACAAACTTAAGCTGTTGAACAGCTTCAACTTGAAATTAGCAGCAGTGAAGCAACCAAAAATGCAATTTTCATTTTAAAAGAAGGTTCGAGAAGACTCAGAGCGATGTTTAAAGCATCCTCCATTGAGAGAAACTAGGCCAAATATGGATGAAGGGATCTTATATTTCACAGCGACATTTCGTTCCAGAATTTCGAGCGAAGTATTTAAGTTTAATTTAATGCCAAAGTCAGCTCTAAACCATCTTCGAATAAAACTAAAATTTCAATGAGAAATAAAGCAGAAAACGTCAAAGTTTCTTGTGTGAGATTTATATTTTTATTGCATGATATTTTTTGGCATTAGAAGCGACATCAGCGTTGGGAGCAGCAGCGATCAGTTCGAAGCGGTGGCAACGTTGCCGGTCAAAGCGATGCACTCGATCTCGACGAGAGCGTCCAGAGGCAAGCGAGCGACTTGGATGATGGTGCGAGCGGGAAACTCTTGGCCGAACACTAAAGAGAGAACAGCAGCAGCGAGAGAGAGAGAGAAAAAAAAGATCATTGAGCGTAACGAAAGAGCAGCAATAACAAAGTCAATCAAGAAGCGATAAGCGCGAAGCTCTTCGCCGAGTCGATGCTCGGAGGGAGGCGCTTGACTCACTTTCGCTGTAGATCTCGTTGACGGTATCCAAGTCACTCAAGTCCTTGAGGTACACGGTGGTCTTGACGACCTTGTCGAGGCCGGAGTCGGCAGCGACGAGGATGGCCTCGAGGTTCTTCAAGGCAGCCGCGGTCTGCTGGGCGATTCCGCCGGCGACCAGCTTCTGGGTGGTCTTCTCCAGGCCGAGGGTGCCAGCGACGTAGACGGTGCGGTCAGCAATGATGGCCTGTCTGCTCAGCGGAGGGAGAACGTCACTTCAGTGCTCATTACTCAGTGTAGCGCAACTTACGTGTAGGGAGCCATGGGTTTGGCAGCGTTGACGGTGTTGATCAAGCGTTTCATCAGAGAAGCCATTTTTGTTCGGAGTTGCTGGTCTGTGCTGCGGACGTTCGTGCGGAGGAATGCTTCAGGACTCTGCAGGTGCCAAGAGACGATGTGTTCTGGTTGTAGTAGCCGGCGAGGGACGGTTTTATAGCGAATGCCCGGCGTCTAATCACCGATAGAAATCCCTATCAGCTGCTTAACGTCTTTTTTTAGATGCTGCTTTGTGGCTTTTGAACTGCTGCTGGTTGCTCGCTGCTGTTGTTGGCTGCTTTATCATTTGAAACGACGGAAGACCACGAAATGCACTTTAATTACAATAATAAAAAACATACATATTTTTGAATTAATTTAAAAATTAAATTTGATCGGATTTTGTTGCTTTTTCCAAGCAAACCAACGACCGGCATCGCAACAATGAAATTTCGGACGCAAATCAAGTTCTGCATATGATTTCTGTCGCCAATGAAACGGAGTTTGGAATCCATGCTCCCAAGCAACCGTCACGAAGTCTCCGTCCGCTTCTCCTCTGCGCGCCAATCGGCGAAAGTATTTCAATGTTCCTGTTCGTTATCCTGCGTATCCTTGTCAATTTAATGCACATTGGATTCCATTAAGCAGCAACCGCACTCTCACACACACCCACACGCACACACACACGCTCGTCACTCGGCTGAAAACAATGCGATTGCGATGCAGAATGTGAATTCGAACGCAATCGAACGCATTCGAACAAAAACGCATCGGCATTCACACAGAAAGCGTTCTCCTTCTCGCTCACTCCTTCTACGGCTGCTGCGGGTTCTTCCGATTCCATTTGCCACTCTTCGGCTTCGAGGACGTCGCATTTCTAACGTAGTTGGCAGCATTGGCATCGGCGAACGGTGACACTGACGTCAATGTGACTTCCAACCACAATAAAACACACACACACGCAACCCACCGCCTTCGAGCAAACACACCACGCGGCAAGCGCCACAGACAAACCCAGCAGGAAACAGAAGGCTTCCTTAATTGCAATTATGGTACAATTTTTTATATAAAAGTTAAATTAAACGCCGAATTTTAGGAAGATCAGAGACATGAAAAATGAATAATAATAAATAAATATATTAATATTAAGCAATCTTTAATCAAATCAAATTAAATTCAATATTAAATTTTCGAAATTTCAATTAATAATTTCAATTTAAAATAAATTTACGAATTGAGAAATTAAATTTAAAATAGAAATTAATCAAAAATAATAAAATAACTTTTAAAATTTAGCCAAACAAAATTAAATTCAATATTAAGTTTACATAATTATTAAATTAAAAGTAAAAATTGGCGAAAATATAAAATATCTTTTAACATTTAATCACATTAAAATAAATTTCCAAAATTAAATTTATTAAATTTAATATAGAAATTAATCAAGCCAGCGTTTAGCCACCTCAAAAATCAGGAAGAACTTTGACACTATTTTGTAAGTAGATTAAGAAATTTCCTAGTGGGCAGAAGAACGCACACACCTACACAATAAATACGCATACACAATCAAGTCAATTTATACAATAGCCGAATCCGGTTGCAATTTTACACTCTGTCCCCTGCAGCAGCTTTTAACCACCCTCGGCAATCTGAAGACAACTCCGCCGGAATAAATTGCCGCCCCCTCGTCGACCCCTCCCCGTCCACAACAAACAATACAACACCAGAAGTTGGTGTTTGAGATTTTATCAATTCAATGAAAACGGAATAAAATCACTTCAGTGCAAATAGCTTAAATGTATTGAGTGTGTTTCCCCTCGAACGAATGCCAACACAAATTCCAAGTATTCTTCACTCTTCCCCGCCCCTTTCACCAACGATCATTGCTTCCTCATTCTTTCGAAATCATTGCGTTTGCATATCTCTAGAACTTGATCCCTTTTTTGTTGTGTTTTGCTTTGATTTTTTATAAATTCCTCCGTTTATAAAACTTGCTACCATCGTACACCAAAAATTAATAATAATATTAAATAACAAATTAATGATGTATATAAAATTATTATATTATTATAATAAAAATATTAAAGCAATATTTGAATTTAAGCTTTAAATTTTGAAAGAAAAATAGAAATATGTGAATGCATTTATTACCTTTCTTTATGACAATTACACCATTTTTGTACTCGTAGATGTATTTATTCTGAACTTTAAACTAAATTGATTATTTCTCCACTTGAGCGTCTACAGAGCATAAATGATTGTCAAAGAGTCATTAATAATCACTCCAAAATGCTCTTAATTAATAAATTCTCTGTGTATGCACTGTTTCCAACGGAGTCTAAAAGATTTTTGCATCTAACGTATTCAATTTGAATCTCAACAAAATGAATGAAATCAATGCCGCGACATCACATATTAAAACTAACAGTTGAAAATAAAAATACAAGATCTAAGGAGGCAAACATATGCTTGGAAATGGAAATAAAGTCAAGAATTCTTGAAATCATCGTTGGAGATTTTTAATTTGAATTTGAAATTTTATTTAATTATATAGACTATAATTCTATATTCTATTCAAATTAAAAACTATAATTCTCTATATAAAAAATATAAAGCTTGAAGGTTTTCTTTATATCTAAACTGTAAAAACTGTGATATCAAGAGTCTGGAACGTCTCGAATCAAGTTAATAAATATCTTCAGAATGGAATTGTTCTTAAACTTGTCTTTAATTTGAAGGCGTATATTTTATTTATTACTCTGGTTAAAATTCCTTTTATTACAATATAAACAAAGACAAAGAGCGTTATTTTTAATATTGTGGAGACATGTATTTCTTATGGATCCGTTTTTATATTATTACCTTTTATTGATTGTTGTCTATATATTAATATATACGTCCTAGGTTTTATTGTGAATAACTGAACACAACAAAAAAAGAGTCTATTCTGTAAACCGATCTCTCTCTCAATCTAATCTCTCTCCCACTTCGAGACTCGGCAAATATTTGACAGTTCGAACGTCAGCTGTCAGTCTCGAAATGGTGATCTGTTGACATTAAAAATAATTAAAAATTATAAATTATTTAAATTAATTTAAAGTGCAGATTTTTAAATTCGTTGTTTCAGTTTATTTACTCGTGTGTTTGGCTATTTGATATTGCACAATCAAGGGATAATTACAGCTAAATCAGTTATTGAAACGCTATTGAAGTCTTGTTAAATTTCTCCCCTTTGGTTGTGAGTTCGGCACAGAGACGCGTGGCCACGTTTGAAGGATGAAAGACAATCGCTCCAGTGGATTTCGGTTTTGATGCTATTCGTCTGCTGCTGGCGTTGTACATTCCTGAACGAGAAATAACATTATTAGTCTTTGCATAATCTGATTGTAAATGTGATAAATTCGAGAAAATAAAGGACAATATGGCACAGGATCGACCTGTAAAAGAAGCTTCCAGCTTTTGTTGTACTCCGATTTGTGTTCTTTTTGCAGACACGCAGAAAACTTTCACTTGTGTATCTTTCGGACTGTTGTAATGTGCAGAGCCTGTGTAGCAGATGTTGTCCTTAATCCTGCTGGAGTTGGTGCTACACTTAATTCAATTTCGGTGCATTTTCGTTCTCCGTCGCAAACTTGAGCTGGCATCTCGGCATGGAATTAAATTAAAATTCAATCTTGTGTGTAATTATTACTTCCAGCAGAACGCAGAACGGATTTATGCGCAAAGGCATCGAGCCTCGAGGCACGTGATGCAAAATAGCAGCAGCAACAAGGAGTGAAGTCCACGAATATGTTGCCGATGACATCGACGCTGAACTCGACAAACTTCCATGGAAGAACATATGAAATTATTTTGCGTTTAGCAGCAGGAAAATGAAAGGAGCGACGTTGTCGAGTTGTGGGCGAGGGGAGGCAGGAAAATGGGCCCCACCAACGACGTCCAGACAACTTAATTACTGATTTAACCGTGACATTTGTAAGCGAGTCAACATTAACGGGACAAGATTAATTGCCTCTGTTGTGGGGCAGCCTCAACTGCTTCCGGAAGAATCACAACAACGCCGCTTACGTAAGAAGTTCGTCCGAAAGGAAGCCGTCAAGAAAACCTTTTCATTTACAACTCATCAATCACTCACAGCGACAGACACACAGCAACCGTAATAAAAGTTGTCTTCATCAGCGAAGTGGCTGTGTTTTCGTCGGCAGAACCGTCACACATCAACTTGTCTTTCGGATGTCTTGACGAGTGTGCTGAGGATAGTTAATTACGTCATCCAGGATGTCGTTGTCATTACTGAGCGCTACACACACTTCGGCAGTGCGTTAAAGCCGATGGCGGCTGCTGTTGAACTCCGTCTGAGACTCGAGACAAGATAAGTTTCCACATGCAGCGACTGTGCAGCTCCTGGCTTCCATTTATGTGTAGTTTTTGCTTGCTCGCTGTTTCGAGACCATTTTAAATACTAACACATGTCTGTGGCCGCTTCCGTTGCGCTGCCGCGCGTTTCAGCAGCCGGAAATGGAAAAACTTTCGCTCGTTTTTCATGCGCTGCCTCGAAGTGCGTTGCGTGTGCCGCAGTCACGTGATGTGCCCACAACTGGTTAATGCACACGCAGCCGCTTGTTGTAAACGAAAAGCAGCATTCGTCGTTCCGTGTGCGCGTCTCTTTCGCACTTCGTCGAGCTGCTTCTGTACGCAGAGCAGCAGAACAGAGATCCATCATCGAGCAGCTGAATTCACGCACGTCTGCTCATTAAACGCGCCAATTCAAAGCATGGCCATTGTAAGATTCATCATTCTTATCCCAAAATGCATTGAAATTAGTTGATTAATTGCACGCAACTACTTCAACAGGACAATAAACGCCGTGCAAGGACCATGTACTTCACAGCGAAAGTTGAATTGGTTTTAACGATTGAAGTGAATAATCGGCCCATGAATTCATTCATGGATTGGAGATTATTCTGTGTCCGACACTCCAATGCAAGGACAATCAACTGCAGGCGCCGAACGAGAAGAGAACGAAACTCATGCATTGAAAACTCCTTCGAATATCAATAAAAATTAAAATGTCAATTTTCCAGCTTCAATAAAAATTCAAATGAAGAAAAAAAGGAAAGGAAAGAAACACTAATATATATTTTTTCCCTATTCCAAGTCCTATTTTCTGCCAATATTTCTAAAGAAACAAATCCTTTATCCTTTGATTTAAATATAACACAAATTTTTTTTGGCATCGCCCAGAGATTAATTTTATTTTGGTTTTTTCTAAAATGGGATGTGTTTTCGGGTTTTTGTTGTCCGTGTTCCGTGCTCCGTGTTCAGTGTCCGTGGTCCTTCAACGTATGGTTTAGAACGGCTGCTGCGACTGTGACTGGATTTAAAAACGGCGGCGGTCGTCGTCGCGATCTAGACGGGCCTTGAAAATTTTGATGCTGCCGAGGGGCTTGTAGCTATGGCTGTGCTCACAGAGCCGATAGCGAGTGCAACGGCGGCAGCTCAAGCAGCTGAACATTATAAGGCGGCGGCGTTTCGGCTCGCGGCGCTTGGGGTTGCACTTGCGAATGACTCCTTCTCCATCCTCGCTGCTGCTGCTGCTGCTGCTGCTTCTGCAAGGATTTTATAGAATGTGCGTTTAGGAGCTGCCGAGTAAAGAAGGACCTTCAGAAGCTCACCTGGACCCGTTGTTGGACAACATGGTTTGCATCCTGTATCTGTAGGCTAACAGAAAGTTGTTCATTGCCCTGCAAGGACAACAAGGATCCAACAAATGTTAGGTTATGAAAAAAATTTCTCAAAATTTAGTCAAAAAAATAGTTCCGAAATGAACTTACAGCGTCCTCTATAAATATCGGGCTTAACCACAAAAAAATATATATACTCTTATATATGTACAAAAAAAAGTTTACAAGGACCAAATATATCTATATATATAAATAAAAAAAATAAAAAAATTACGGAAAAAATATTACATTCCACGAGAAATTTTATTTTATGAATGAGAATTTATTTCGAGCTCTCGGCTTCGACACTGGCTCAGGCCAACTCGATAGAAAAACTTTTTCAAATTCCGAAAAATCACAAGTATTCTTCATACTAAATTGGCAGGTAGCTTTTTCGTTTTTAGGGGTGTTTATAGAAGCTTTTTTCGAAGCGATTGAGGCAAATTTCATATTGCTACTTGCTCAACCGAGTTTATTCGTGATCTGGCAATATATATTCCTAGATATTTTCAGCACTAGTTGAGGATTTTCATTAAAAGCTTCTCCGGCAAAGTCTTTTATTACGTTTGAAGGTCCCCGAACTCAAAATTAATGCTCTAAAGAAGTTGGCGAAATGGACAAGAATGCAGAACTTTCCCAATCACTACAAAAAAACTAGTAAGAGAATGGAGTAACAGAGCCAAGGACACACTTGTTGGACATTGAGAAGCAATAAGCACCAAAGAACGTGAAAAACTCCAGTCAATTCGCGATCCTGGAGAGAAGAAGAGGAAAGGCGACGATGAAGAAAGAAAAGAACAGAACGCAAGAGACGACAGAAGTTAATGAAGGAAAAAGAGCAAGGAAAAGTCCAAAGTGAAGTAAACAAAGAAAAAGTGAAGGGAAAGTTGAAAAGTCACGAAAGTCGAAGCTTCTAAATCTTATTGGATCGGACAATGCGAAAGGAGGGAGAAGGAAATGGGGATTAATGCAAAATAAGACGGGGAAAATCTGTCTTGGAAAACGGAGGAAATCGCAGCCGTTGAGTTTATTGAGCGACTGCTGAGAGGGTGAAGGGAAGCAAGTGCAATGGGAAAAATTCAATATATTCCCAGTAGAGCGAATGAGGAAGAAGCAGCAGCGGAAAACCCTTCGCAGCACTCAAAAATGAAATTCAGCGAAGGTGCTAAAATAAACTGAGTTGGATTCTGATTGGATTATTTAGTTAAGTGAACAAAAGCGAAGGTTAAGATTTATAATATTCCGAATAAAATAAATGGACGAAGGAAGCTATAGAAAGCAACAACAACAACATCAAATATCCTTGAATTTGTAGTTAAAAGAACAGGAAACATGAAGGGGAAAGTGAATGAAGGTTATCATAAAAAAGCGAAGGAAAGGAAAAGTCGAGGAACAGAGAGAGTCGCCCCTTTCCACGCCCACACTTGCAGTGACAGACACTTTTATTACTTATCGTAGATCATTCCGCAAACACGTCCGCAGCGAACGAAACGAAACGAAAGGAAAAAAGTGACCGCTTGAAAAAGGGGGAAAACAGCAGGAAAAAATAGGAAACCGTGGGAGGGTGCGGGAGGCGAGGAGCGAACAATTGAATAAACAGCTAAAAACACTTGAAATCACACACACATGCACACATTTGACGCATTCGAAAGCCTCCATGAAAACTGGCGACTGTCACTCCGCATCGCGTTGGAATTGCTGCGATGGTCAACTGGTTCCCTGCCTGCCACGCGCCCCGATCATAGAACAGCAACGCAACCCTCATTGTAAACAACAGCGAAAGTTAAGTTAATGGAATAACAACGGCTCAGCGGAGAGATTTTGATGTTTAAAATGAAATTTAAAGAAAAACTACATATTTTAATGGACTTTAAGAACAACTCTTTGAAATGAAGATTATTGCCAAAAAGCTATGTATGCGTATATGTTTTACTTATGTATGTCAAATGTATCAATAATAAATAAAGCAATTAAACAAAGACAAACTTTTCACGAATTTATTGTTGAACAACCAATTATAATATAATTTATTATTTGTTTATTGTAATGAAACTGATCTAATGTGATTGTGCTGCAGGTAATTTATTTATTCATTTATTCTACAACGAATACAATCGTTCATTGAATCATATTCGAGCTTTTAACTCATTCGTTTGGTGACGAGCACCACGAAGCGAATGAATGCTCCAATGATTCGTCACGAAGAATGAATCGTAAAAAAGCGGGCGTTTTTAGATTCTGTTCGTTGACATTCGTATAAAAAAGCACGCATCGAATGAATGCAATGCAAAAATTAGTGCATTTTTACGATTGTTTCTATCAATGGAAAAGTCAATCGCAGCTTTCGCAAACGAATGCTCACGGATCGATCGAATTCTTCGTTTGAATGTGTACAAGTCACGTCTCATAACGAGTGCGAATGTTATTCGAACATGCAAAATGATTCGCAAGTGAAGATTCTATTTGTTTGATTGCAATCGTTTCAGTTATTATTCGTTTCTGAGGTTTTATTGTTGAATTTATTGTGCTGTCGAATTTATAACAGTTATTTATTTCAGTTGTCAAATTATTCTATGTTTTTCAAATTCTATATCATTCCACAATTGGATTTTAGTACATTGAAATTTCTAGTCCGCAATAGATGTCGTTTTAGAGATGTTCCACACAATTTGTGGATGGTATGAGTTCGCTCTCGGATTCCACAATCCGATTGTGTTCCTGTAGATGGCGCTGTATTGCGGCAAAACATTTCATTGGATCACAAAATTTTTTATGTGAAAATGCAGATATTGCTGACTTTTTTCTTCTTATTCTTTTGATCGGAAATCCACCACAGTGGATGATGGTGGATTTTCGCGAGAAATAATTCGCATATAAAAATAAATAATTTAAATCTAAAGCCAACGCTTTTAAACTCCTTACCATCTCTTCCAAAACCCTTTCTAAACCCATAATAACCTATTTAACCTCTTGTAATCGCCGCTTAGCACCTTTCTAGCCTATTTTCCAACCTTCTAGACCCTTTACCATTCCTTCTAAATTCAAACAACTGATTTTTTCCTCTATATCCGTGATAAATGGGAAATAGTTCAAAAATCTGCTTATAATCTATTAAAAACGAAGGGAATTTGTATATTTACAGAGTTGTGGACCTTCGATGACCGTCGGAAACAGGAAACTAGCTCAATGAGGGGTTTTCTTGAAGGGAGACGGAGGGGAAAACGCTTTGCGTGATGGAAGATTAAACGTAATGGAAAATTGATGTGGGAATTATTAATTAATTATTTTTGTAGTCATTTAATTATTATTCTAATACGGAATCAATTAATAAAAAGACGTCAGAAGAAAGCAGGGGACGGGGGAACAGAGAAAACAGAGAAAAAAGGAAATTAACAGTGAATAAGAAAGATTGTGAATTATTTAAGAAATGTTGTGATGAATTAAATAGAAGCAAATGTTCGAAAAGAGTTTGTCTAAAGGCGAATTTAAAGGAATGACCTCAACATGAGGTGAGGTCAATCTTTAAAATAGATTTAATCACTGCTGACCTTTCTTAAGAAGCGCAATTAATAAAAACGAAGACGAGGAAACACATTTAATTGAAATATTCCATTAAAATTTGCACTTTGATGTTGAATCTTCACTTTGATGATCGTCGTCCAACGGTGAATTCCCCCTCTTCAATTCAGTTCCGAGCTCATTTCGGAAACTGTATCAAAAATGGAATTGGAAATGGGAAAAGCTGAGTTGCTGCTGCTGGGCTCCACGGAGACTTGGTCGATGGCATCGCGATAGCAGCGCGTATCTCGAAAATAAGATATTCGTTTGAATGGGAATGCGACAGAGTTGCCAGCGGTGAATAAAGTTGAGCATTAAGACCGACAACAGCAGCCAACACAAACACAAACCACACGAAAGCACAACAAGTAGAAAGAAAAATAATAAGATTGAGGAGGAGAAATTTCAAAATAACCTAAGGTTAAGATTACAAGGTAATTTGATTCAATTCCTATGATAGAAGTTTCAGTTTGTGTCTCTCGCAGACACGTCGCTCCCTCCTCTCTCTCTCGCCCACGCCCCTCACAACACAAGCAGCCACATAACGAAGAGATGCAATCCTCTCCGGGCAGATAAGAAGAGATTCTTCGACGCGCTCTCTGCTCGCTCCTCAGCGCCGAGCAGTCAAAAGTTTTGCCGAGCGCAGTGAAAGCAGTTTCGGTGCTTTTTATGCTTTTCGTATGGTAAACATTTCGGCTCCGCTTCGCTTATCAGCTGCTGTATAAATTCCGGAGTCGTTTGACATGTTAAGCAACGGGGCAATTTGGGATTCGTTTCAGATTAGCGATAAGCGACATGAACTGCAGCGAGCGATAAGTTCGGAAAGTCTTGAAGCGACGCACTCGCAGAGGAGGACTTTAAGAAGTCAATTAAAAGATTTCGCCGAGATAGAAACACCACTGTACATAAATAAAAAGGTACATTAAAGCGACAATGGAAGTTGTATTCGAAGTGAATTCACTGTCCTTCGATTCAGGTTCTGAACAGCTTCATTCGGCTTGATGTCGCTTTTAAAGCTGTTTTCGAATCTCCAGGGTCGCATTCAGACATCGCCCATTAATCGTGATTAAATCATTAAGTCATTCGATGCTGGATCGGAGCAATAAAACGACGCCCGAGCAGCTCCTCAGGAATCGCAATGAACTTCATAAAGCACGGAAACTTCTTCGGCAAACTTGCGAAGATCTTCTAATTAAAACTTTTCCACGGCGGCGGGGTGGGAGCACGGCGAAAGAGGAACCACAAAACTGGCTACAAAAATGACGAAGAAGAAGCATTAACGCACATTAAATTAATTTAAATAACTTGCAAGCCCCGAAACTTTTGCCACTTAAGGAGGAAATTTCTTTGCGGCTGCCTGAAAGTATGCAAACAACGCCGAATGCCAGTTTATTTGCGAACATAAATGTGTAAAATAAATGAAAGACCGACGAAGTCAGTCCCAAGGACAAACATCGGTCATAAATACGAAACTCCTCGTTGAGCAGAAAAAAACCGGAATTTTCTTTTTAAGGAGCGAAAGCAGAAAATGACCTGGAAGCGAAGTCAGTCACTTCAAACTGCAACTGATTGAAAACACAAAATAAATTGGCGACTTTTTCCGCGCTGAACGAGAACGAAAAATGTCTCCCTGCTGCAGCATTTCATGGAAAATCCATCAAGCGTCCGGCGAAAGCGAATCGGAGCGAGGACTTTCGGAGGTGTTGCAGTCCGAGAGGCTCGAAATTGCGAAAATACCGTTAAAATGCAAAACTCATCATCGTCGTTGTTCGTTGTTTATTTTTTGCCACTCTTCATCCGCTTTTTTCAGTTGTTGTCGCTGCTTTCGTTCGCTTGTTTCGTCTTCTTTCGGGGACAATTTATTTCAGTTGGCAACTTTTTGAACTCTGTTTGAACAGCCAGAATCCGAGATGCTTCAAACTCGGAACACTTTTTGCTCCGTCTGTCGTCAGCTTGAAAGGTTCTTCGCAGAAAGAACGAAAGAAAATAAGAATTAAATAAAATGTTGCACTTTATTTGAAGCTTTTTAATCGTCCATTTTCCATCCGAGGAACTTCATTCGGAGTTCTTTGTTCGTGTCCTCGTCGCAAATGAACGAAACACTTAAAAGCGGCTTCGACTGCCCACAGCAACTCGTCGCAAATCGCGGATCGGTGAAAGGGTCTCTCCCCCCCCGCGACAGCTTCCATCATTTAATGGCTTTTGACTTCACTTTGGAGCTGAGAATAATCGCACATTCGCGCTGTCAGTGGTCCATTTGGTCGCCGCTGAAGACTCGCTCGCTGATTAACGTCGCGCTGCTTCTTCGGCGAATATTTCGTGGGTCAGTGCAGCAGCTTCCTCGCACTCCCCCTTCGTCCTTGCTTAGAGTAATGCACTCTTGAGTTGGGGGCGCTCTAAAATCTGACACTAAAAATCTTCTTCACAAACTTTTGATGCTGCTCTAAAACTTTTTCCTTTGACTGTTCGTCCTTTCTCCACTTTTATCTCTCCCCTTCTCCCTCAGCGCACCCATCTTCCTAGATCTTTCCGTCTTCTCCGTGCATGAATCCGTCCCACGTGACAGATTTCGATACAGCATCAGCTGCTTTTTCCTACGTTCGAAATTCTTCATCGCTTTTCTTAGCGTCGCATCGCTTTTATTCTCCCACTCAACGCACATTCCTTCGGTTTGGTTTATGTTCTGCTGCTGCGGAAACTTTTGCTCATTTTTGATGCTATTCTTTAATTTGATAAAAGCGTCGGCTTTGCGACTTTTGCTGCGTCAAGTGTTAATCACTTGAGTAAAAATTTGTTCAACTCCATTTTGTTTAATCGGCTCAGAGTTGGTCGGCATTGGATAAATATTTGGGACGAAACTTTGACATGACAGAAGGAAGAAAGGCAAGAAAAGGAAGAAGTTCTCCATAGGCAGTAATTGAGATCGAAATCTGGCGAATGCAATTAATTTTAACGGCAAAGTTTCTAGCCACAAGAATTGCTTACGAACCGAGCAATGGAAGTCGGATGATGTTTCTGATCGTCCTTTACTCGAAATCCAATTCGAAGTCTGAGTTTTCCTTTCCAAATTCCATTCAAATGATGAGGCAAAGGATCGAGAAGACAACAAATGAATATCTTAATCAATATTTCATTATATTGTTAGTATAAAGAGTTTAATTAAGGTGGATTTTTTGGCATATTAAATTGAAATCATTCACTTAATAAACTAAACAATTGAATGCAAGCGGCACTTGTTTCCGGGTGTTTTAAAAAGGATCAATAAACTTCAACTTCAACTCCAACTTGAGTAGTCAGCGCGGCCTAAAATTATGCAATCGTTTTATGTTCATTGCGAAGTTGGGACTTGAATTGTTTTCGTTAACTGTTGTTTAACTGTAGGTTAAATAAAATTTAAATTTTAATTTTAGTTAACTTTTTAACTTAATTCTTTTTTTGTACCAAATGTTAATTGATTAATTTTTGTACTTTAAAATCGCTTTCGTGAATCGAATGTTCATTTTTGTGAGCTTAAGCTATAATTATTATATTCGCTTAAGTGCAGAAGTTGGATATATCTTTAAATGCAAAGAATAACCCTGAAGCGATGTCGTTCAATTCGCAGAACTTCAATTGAATGGGTTTCGAGTTGAAGCTGATGTGTGCCAAGTTTACGAAACACAACAAAAAAAGTCTCCAAGTGAAAAGGAGACTGCAAAAATTGGAAATGTAAACATGACAACTGCAGCTGCACAACAACAACAGCAACAACAGCAAAAACATTGGATTATTTGGAGCATCAACAGAAGAACAAAAAGCCAAAAATAGAAGAAGACAACAAAAGCGACGAAATCGAACCACAAATAAAACTGCTTCTTGGTCAATACAGCAAATATTTGCACTGTCCTTCCTCAAGGATCAAACATCAGCAGCAACAGCTTCTGTTTGTCTGCAAGAAGTCGAATTCTGGGAAGCGCATAAACACACTTTGACGATGCAGGATTAAAAGGACGTGTAAAGCAACAGCGACAGAAATGGAAACCACACAACAATCGAAGGCAGAGGATATTTAAATGCCTTTGGCCAGGATTTCAGAACGTTGGCGGATCTGCTTGTTTATGTTTTCGGTCTTATTCTCAATTTTCCTTTGTTTAGACTGTTATTTTCCTTCCTTTTACAGCCCGATTCGAAGGGAATTCTGTTTGTTTACAGTGCTTGTCAAACAGCGCACTGGAGGCGCCGATTTCAGGCAGCTTTTTGCGTCGTTCCTTTGCTTTAAACGAAATGCGACGACGATCGGCGTTTCTTTGCTCTTCGCAGCAGCTTCACTTTCCTTTTAATTCAACTTCTGTTCCATTTAAATAACTTATCACGTTGCTTTCGCTTTGTGAGCGTGTGTGTGTGTGTGTATTTGCTTTTGCTGAGTTTGTTTATCTGCGCAAAATTTGTATTTCTTGTGGTTTTATTTGCAGTCGTTCGATTGTTATGCTTCGCATGTGCTCATTTTTATGCGTTCCGTGTTTTCCTCGCGTTCATTGCGACTGTCCTTCGCTGCAGCTCATCGCGTTGACTGACAAAAAGAAGCTGAAGAGGAAAAAGAAGTCGATTGACGAGTCGCCTAAATATAGAAAAAATTCCATACGCAAAATCCAGTTCTTCGTTTAATTTCAGCGCATTAATTCGCTTCGTGTGCAACTCGTCATGGATTAATTAATAATTATTAATCAACTGCTCAACTTTACTTTTAAATAATCATTTACAAACAAACAACAAAATGCGATTGTCATGTAATTTCGCAGCATTGAATATTCAACGACTCGATTCGATTCCATTCCGTTCCACCCCGTTCAATTCACTTGTTTAACAGTGGCGCCGTTTTGCACAAACTTCAGAAGAATTTCGGAAATTAATCGAAATATAGAAATAACAATAAATAAATGGAAAAAAGATTAATTATAATTTCTGTAAATTATTTCCTTTACTCCGCCCCTGATTGCGACATTCGTCATTCATTCAAGTCACGAATATTTAATTATATTTCGAGGAAGATTAAAAGTTAAGCGCATTTTTCACGGGGAACTTTTCAACTCCACAATGATTAAAAAAACAATTGTAAAAATACAAAAGCGTTTTTATCAGTGCGCAAAGGAGAAGCTGCATCAGAAATCCGCTCGAAGCGCTCTCGAGTCCGGTTGCGGGCCGAAGCTGGCCGAAGTGGCGCGCAGTTAGCAATCAGCAGTCGTCGGCTTCGTTTCGTTTCGTTTCGCTGCGCACGTCGCTCGTCATGCTGTCACTTGCTGTGTTTTCGGTTCGTGTTTCTGCTGCGTGGCTGCTGTTGGTCGTCGTGCTGGCAGCCGGCGGCTCGACTGCGCTGCGGGCGCGCCGCGTCAAACGCATTGTGGGCGGGCAGCAGGCGAAGGCGCCGCCGCCGGACGACCCGGTCGTGTTCACGCGCCTCTACAACCGCGACGCGCGCATCGAAGGCTTCCGCAATGCGCGCACGGGCATCTACAGCTTCCTGGGGCTCTACTACGCCGAGCCGCCCACCGGCGCCAACCGCTACGCGCGGCCGGTCTTCAAGCGCCTCGCGGGCGACGTCAACGCGACGCGGCACGGCCCGCCGTGCATTCAGCCGGACGCGTCGGCGCCCAGCCGCGTGATCGGCGACGAGAACTGCTTGCTGCTGAACGTCTACACGCCGCGGATGCCGGACGAGTCGAGCGGGCTGCCCGTGTTCGTGTGGATCCACCCGGGCGGCTTCCGCTTCGGCTCGGCGGCGCAGTACGACGCGACGCCCATGGCGCAGGAGGGCGTCATAGTGGTGGCGCCGCAGTACCGCTTGGGCTCGCTGGGCATCATGGGCGATGGCACCAAGGAGTTCGACGGCAACCTCGCCATGTTCGACATGGCGGCGGCGCTGCGCTGGGTCACCGAGTACATCGCGCACTTCGGCGGCGACCCGAAGAAAATCAAAGCCATCGGGCACGGCTCGGGCGCCGCCAGCGCCATGTACCTGTCGATGTCGCGCGCGGCGCGCAGTGCCAGCAACATCTCCGGCGTCGTGGCGATGTCCGGCACCGCGCTGTCGCAGTACGCCACCGACAAGGAGCCGGTGCAGAGCGTGCAGGAGGTCGCCGCCATCAACGGCTGCCCGACGACCAACGAGCTGGAGATCGTCAGCTGCCTGCGTGAAGTGAGCTCCACTCAGAGTTACTCTGCGTCCACATTTCCTCACACCTTCTGCTTTCGTCTTTTTAGAAAAGCGCCGAGGAGATCATCCAGAACGACGCCCAGGTGCAGACGGAGCGCCTCGCCGGCCGCTCCATGGTCGAGGGTCTCTCCGGCAGCGTTGGCTTCCAGCCGCACATCGAGAGCGCGGACGACGGGCGCGGCCTGCCCAGTCTGTTGGTCGGCGAGCCGGAGCAGCAGCTCCGCAGCGGCAACTTCTCGGCGGTGCCGCTGCTCACCGGCGTCACCAAGCACGAGACCGCCAACGCCTTCACCTTGGACACCATCAACAAGGCGTTCGGCTCGGCGGAGGCCTTCCTCGGCCAGCTGACGGATGTGGTGAAGGAGCTGACCGCCTTCCTCAACATCGACAAGCTGACGGGCGAGATAGTGAAGCCGCAGCTGCCGGGCCTCAGCGGCGCCTTGACGCCCTCGCTGAACGACCTGCTGAAGGTGCCCGACACGCTGAACGTGGAGCAGGTTCTGTCGAAGGTCCTGCAGGCGACGACGGACGTGCTGTTCAACCTGCCGGCGGTGCTGGCGGCGCAGACGTGGGGCCGAGTGGCGCCCGCCTTCATGTACAGCTTCGAGTACAACGGGAGCACCTCGAAGGGCGCCACCTTCCTGCGCGGCCTGCCGATTGTTGGGGCCGGCGAGCCGAGCGCGAGTTCCGAGCTGGTGGCGCACGGCGACGAGCTCGGCTACATGTTCGACGCGAACGACATCTTCGGCAACCCGCTGGAGGGGACGCGGCTGACGGAGGCGGCCGACCTGAAGGTGCGCAAGAACCTGATCGGGATGCTGGTGAACTTCGCGGCGGACTTCAAGGCGGCCGGGCGGCTCGACGGCATCGCCAGCGGGCTCTTCCAGGGCTTCTCCGGCACGAAGACGCCCTACATTAAGGTGGACACGCAGCTGGAGGCGGCCAGCGACTTCCGCTTCTGCGAGCTCTCCGTGCTCGGCGCCCCGCTGACGCCGCTCACGTCCACCACTTGCAAGGGGCTCGGCTCGCTGCTGGCGCCGCTGACCGGAGCGCTGAGCGGCTCCGTGGAGCAGACGCTGGCGAATGTCTCGAGCGTCTTGGACCCTAGCCAGGGCAGCTTTCGCCAGCCGCCCCTTTTCGGCTCCGGCAGCGGTGGATCGCGGCTCGGATTCCTGAACCCGGTCGGCTTCCTGGGCTGACGAAAGTCACACTTTAATCTACTCCATTGTCAATATTTGAAGGAGCTCGACCGATATCGGCTTCGATTAGCTGAGAATTATTTAGAATTATCAATAAATAGCGGCGCTGCGGGTTGGGGGAGGCGCCCGACCTCCGCCCTTCGCCCTTGCCTTGCTTACAACTGGTTTCTCCTTTGTCTTTCGTGGTTTCTGCCGGCGGCGCTGTTCTCCTTGCCGCTTCCGTGTGTGCATTTCGGATTCCTCGGCTCGACACGTGCTTTCGTTGATTCAACTGGCGGCCGGAGCAGAAACAGCCGATTATTTGCTTAGAATTGCGCCTCGAAGAGTGTTCGGAGGTCGTCGCTGGCTTTTGTTCGAGCTTCTTAGGCGGGCTTTTCACTGGTTTCTGATTTCCTGTGGTTATTTGCACTCGAACAAGGCTTCAACGTCTGTTGGTGTGGCGTTTAATTGCCACTAATGGATGTGGAAGTCGACGGTGATGATTCGTTTGGAGTTATTTTTTCAATTGTGGATTTTATAGTAAAGTTTTGCATAAATATTGACATCTTGACTGTTTATTTACCCTGTTGATTTGTGTTCGTGAGATGCAAATAAAGGATATGGAAATTAATCCGGAAACTTATCAAGTTATAAATTCAAAGGAAGCTACGAGCAGCTGCGTTCGCCTCCTCCTCCTCGCCCAGGAGAAGAGTCTCGTTCAGTTTTTGAGCGTTTTATAGAAATAACAGCTTCTCCGTCGAGGAGTCGAATGGAGCAGCCAGCAGCTGCTGCTGTGCGTCTAATGATAAGAATGTCTTTCCGCAAATTTGCTTCGCAATAGCGCATAAATATCGGCATTCACACAGACGGCATTCGACAGGCTGTCAAACCTCTGCGATGTTTGTTCGCCCCCTTCGGGAATTCCCCATGGCGCCCGCCGGAACCCCTCCGAACGCAGCATATAAAAGCTTTTTGCATGAATAAATTTTAAAGCACTCCTCAAACTTCCGGGGGCGGAGACCCACCTACGCAATGCAGGTCATTCAGAGGACGAGCCACTCAGCTGCGTGTCTGCAGCACGCTTCGTAATTAATGGGTTCTGTTCAGCGGCCCACAACCCGCTGCCAGCTGCCAGCCCCACTCGAGATACGCACAAACATCCGGCCGCCGAAGAAAGACGAGTTGGGGGATGGGGCCGAATTCGAAAGAAGAAAGAAATTGTGAATGACGGGCGAAGAATGGATGCAGAAAGTGGAAAACGACGGATTTTCTTGTCAGATTTCAGCAACGCGTACAGCGAAAAAAAACACCCTCGCTTCGTCGTCTTCGTCTTCGTCTTCGCTTTGCCTTCCTTCTTCGATGGATTATTGAAACGAATGATTGACGGCTTCTATTCGAGCAGCAGCAAAAGTGGCTGGCAAATAATGACTGTCACAAATGCTGCCAGCTTCCTTCGAGATTCATTAAAGATTCATTTGCATTCGATACTTTAAGTAATCGCCTCAATTGAATGCGTATTTTCGGTAGTTTCCGACTGTTTTAGGTGCGTTTCTCTTTACTCCGATCCTTGATGAACTCTTTAATAGCTGCCTGACGTCGTCGTCGGTTTCAAATCTCTTAAACTCAGTTAAACTTGTGACTTTTAAAGTGATTGAAGTGAAACATATGAAAACCCCAGCGCCCATCACTCTTTAAAACGACCTCATTATCTTTTCTCCTTCGCGTTTTGCTCTCGTTGCTCTCACTTCATTTCATTGCTCTCTCTTATCGCTCCCAGAGGCTCGCAATAACAGCGAAATACAGTTTCCGACATGAATTCGAATGTAACAAATTGCATTACGCGAAGGTGAGAAGAAGAGCGAAAGAGACAGCCATTGTAATAATTATTATTACCCACAACAACAACAACACAGCTGCTGCGTTCTAATTAGGATTGTCCCAGTTTAAAGTGGTTCTTTGCGTGTGTGCTGCTGAGAGCGTCGGCAAGAAGGGAGAGCGGAATCGTGATGTCGCTCTGCTGCTCGATTATGGTAATAAAATCACTTCAAATGCACTGAACTGTGCAACATTGAATTGATTTCAATTTAATTGGAAGCCACTGAAACCGTCGAATCGACTCGCTGTTCGCTGTTCGCTGTTCGCCGTTCGCTGCGCAGTTGTTGCGTTGTGTTCGTTTTGCTTTGCTCGCGGGATCGCATCGGTTACACATCGCTTCGTTTCGACTCACTGTGCACACGATCCATCGTTCGTTCGTTCGCTGCTTTGTTATGTAAAATAACGACGCGAAGTGTTGAAGCGTGAGCCGCGTCTGCGACGTTAATCGATGTGAAGTTGTCACGTCTTCGGATCGCAGAGGCAGCAACGGAACGAAGAACGAGCGGCAGGTGCAATGAGATGACAAGAAATTAATGATTATAAGAAAGTGTGCAATTGAACAGCACTGAACAAACTATTATTAATGATTTGCCAGCTTTGCTCAGTTAAAATGAAACTGCAATTGCAACTTTAATCATTATTTTTAATGAACTCGTGTTTAATTTACATTCTTGCTGCTGCTGCAACTTCGTCGTCGTCGCCAACCAACGTCAATTCAATGTCAGCGGCGACGCTTCACAACGTTAACTGTTAACTTAATGAAGTTCCATCGCCATCTGTTAAAATTAATGATGCGCAACCGAAGTCGTTTAAAAACTTCATAATCCGTGAATGATTAACGAGTGCGTAATAACGCTGCATACTTTCGAGCGCGGTTTGCATACTGAACCAACCACTAATGAAAATAATAATTAAAAGTAACTATTTAATTTCGAAAAGATAAGGAAAAGTAGCAAAAAAGCCGCGTCCTCCGCTTCTTTCGTCGTTCCTGCCTCCGCCGATTCGCAGTCTTCCTCCCCTTCAGCAGTTTCATTTGTCTATTTTCACGGTTCGCTTTGTTGTGGTTTCCTCTTGTTTGCCAACTCATCACTATTTTTATTCATGCATCATTTAGATTCCAATCTGAGCGATGAGGCTCGGAGTGAATCTCGAATCGGAGCGATTCGACAACTTAAATTGATGGCTTTTGACGGATGACGACGATTGCCGCAGTTCTGCGTGCGATGACTGTACAAAATCAATGCCAGAGCATCCATCAGAGCCACGTACACAGCACACGCTGCGCAGAGCCACCCTCAGCCACACCCACTCAGTGCAATCGCACTGACAGTCGTCAGTCTTTCGCTGGCATCGAAGTGGTTCTTCAGAAGTGCTTCAAAGACAGTGAAACTGATTTCGTCGCCATGGCATCGCCTATGAAATCCAAATTGCGGCATCTGAGGAATATGAAAGCAGCTGCAGTTTCTACCTTGACGAAGACGTGGACTGTGAAGCGTTCCCCTCAGATGAAATTCTGCTCATCTCTGCAGTGCAAGGCCTCGGCTCTCCCCTTGGCACTCGACTCCCCGCCCCGAAAATATAGTCACTAATAAAGATTTACTGCCAGCCACCGCAGCGGAATCGAAAGCCTCTTAAATTTTCGATTTTCTTGGCTTTCTTTCATCCGATTTCTGCCCATCATCTTCATCGGAAACTTTCTCAGATATTATGTAATCAAGTTAATGTTGCTTTGTGTTGTGCGGGCCGGAATCAAGCAGTAAAACCACCCCCGCCCCGCCCACTTCATTCCGGCATGGCGCACATGAAGCCGAGTTCGAGTTCGTCTCATAACCATCAAGCAGCCAAATAATTAGCTACTTCATTCCACCCAACAACTAATAGACGAATAATGAAAATTGCTGAACGCACGTGTGCGGCGTTCCCTGCGTGCGTGTGCGTGTGTGCGTTGGTGTTAGTTGTTCAGTTAGCGCACAACGCATTGCAATTTAATTGGCCTGCAGAGTGACTTACATCACATGATAATAAATAGCAAGCAATCAACTTGCATCAAGACGAAGGATTTTTGGGACAATCTTCAAGCGAAGCTCTTCTCCCCCATTGCCCGCTTCCTTGTCTCTCCAATTCGTCTATAAATAAAGATTTAAGCACTGTTTTACGTGCATTAAAAGCGACTTTTCAGGGTTATTAAAAGGTCTTCAGTTGGTCGATGTTGGAGCTGTTAAGTTGGCTTGAAACGATAGCAGGAGGGACTAGAAACCTGCAAACACAGATTTATGCAATTCATTATTCCTCTGCGAACACAGGGAAAGAGGCGTGGAAGGTCCTGGAAGAAGTTACACAGCAGGAGATTCCATTGAGAACATTTTTTCATTCAATTGTTATGATTATCGCATTGTTTTGGATTCGAATTTGAATGAGCTTGAACGTTGTGATCGTTTCCTTCTGTCTTTCACATCTTTGTCCCATTTGTCTCCCTTTTCGGGGATTCTATCAACGTTTCTTTACGTTCCTTTTCTAAAACATGTTCCACTCAATTTCAAGTCTTCTGGACGTCGTATTTCCTTGTAAACGTCCGTCATCGGAGGTCTCAGAGGTCGTTTCGGGCCCTGTACAGTCCGAGGATTCGGCAAGAGTCACTTATTTCCATGTTTGCTAAGAGATATCGACGACTGGATGCTTTTTGCTTCTTTCTCCTCTTTCTTATTCCTTCCGCCCTTCGATTTATTTTACGATTCGCTTTAATGTCGCCCTGCTCGAATTCAGATAAAAGATTTTATTGCGATTGTTGCTGATGTTCGAGTTGTCGCATTTTCATTGCTGTTGATGTTTTCTGAGCAGCTTCCACTGTCACATGATCCGAGCTATGTGCTGTTTGATTAGATGAAGTGCAGATGTGTGTCTGTGTGTCGATTTACGCATGTGACACTCGTTCGTTCGCCTGCCAACCTCACGAACATCCTGCAACAAAAGCTTCTCGTTTCATCAGTTCGTCTCTGATTTTGTGTGTTTGCATTTATCTGTGTGTGTGTGTGCGTCAGTGGCTGTGATTGGGTCTTGTTTCTACGTAAGTGAATGTCGCTGTTGCAAAGTCATCAACATCAAATTCGATGGCAGCAACAAGCATCGCTTCCAACTTCCATTCGCAGCAATCAAAGCCCCAGCAGCAACAACGACATTTCAATGATCAAACAAACATTTTCATTCACAAACTGAACATCGAATACTTGAAACTGTCGCATTTTCATCCATCATTTGGACAAATTCAACGATGCAGAATGTTGCAAGTAACGCTTGAAAACTATTGTGGAAATAGGATTAGAAATATTCAGTACAGTTGCCCTTTTTAGTTAATCTTTAAACAGTGAAAAGCAGTCAAAGTCGTTAATGTTTGCAGCCGTCCTTCATCCGAATGTTTTCCGTGGTGGCGATGAATGGGTGAAAGGAAGTCTATTTGCACGTATTGCAGCGATGTTGTCGCTTAAAGTACGTGATGCAGGGGATGACGATGATCCAGAAGAATAAAAATCAGCCACTATTATTAGACATCCATTGACGTTGCTGTGAGAGCTGCCAAAGAGGCAAAAAAGTCGCTCGTGTTCATTGCATTTGCATACGAATCGACTCACGTTGAACTTTGGCCTCGCCAGCAACAACCACGACGACGAGGAACCCATCGAGCTGCAAAACAACGAACCACAACCGAAAAGGCAAACAATTTTCCGATTTCTGCATGAAAATCGACCAAAAATCGAAATCAATTCAACGGAGAAGGAAAAATTACTGAAAAACGAAAAAAAGGGAATCTGTCGCGGTCCTCGTGGATGCTGAAGAACTCCTACAACACCGAGACTTCTGATGAAGGAGGAGGAGGAGCGAGAATGGAAAAATGCCTGATCTGTGTACACAATCAATCTACAGCCACTCAAGTTACACCTAGGAGAGCCTCACATCAGCTACGAGGCGAACATGAGCAGGTTACAAAAATGTTTTATCTAAAATTTATATATTTTATGATATGCCTGGATATATCTGCCTCGCCTCTTTCGGGGGGGGGGGGGGGGGGGGGGGGGTCGTTGAAACCTGATTAAACCGTTGCAGTGTATTAATAATAAACGCATTAACCTCCGACTGTTGGACATAAAAGTAAAAATATCGCTTTACTCTGTACGAACTTCAGTCAATCGTCACTCCCCGTTTTTTATACCTATATGTTTCTTCTTTGTTTTCTTTTCACTTTGTTTTCCATTTCGCTTTCAGCGCGTTTTGCTGGGAAATCAGGCCGCACATCGACGCTTTGCATTGGAGTTAAATGACTGCGACTCGAACATGTGTTACTCTGTTCTGTTGTCGGTTGTGGTTGTGTGTTCGATGTTGTTTGCGTTGTTGCTGCCGTTCGGATTCCTCCGAAGAGACATGACATCGAAAAAACTGCCTCCATAGAAACTTAAACTTGGTTTTCTTCTTTCCCTCGTCAATGGATTCAGTTGATTTCGATATTCCGCCTACAAAAATGAAACTTTATTAAACTAAATATTGTTAATTATTCGTTAATTTGCAAAGAAGAATTGCAAGAAGAATCCACAATTTAAATCTTAAATTTAAAATGGAGTCCTTTTTTCCCCTCGCTTCTCCTGTTCATTAATTCAACATTCAATTCAAGGACATTAAATTTCCATGTCCTTTCGTTTGTGAATTGTTTGTTGCAGTTTAATTTCAATTCTGTTCATTCGCAGCTCGAATCGGTCTTTTATAGTTCGCAATCCTCTTCGAATTATTATGGCCAAAACTGAGCGCAGCAAATAGTTGTTTTCCGTAAATTTCCCAGGAATTTTCACGCATTTTTCGCATTAAATTCAATTACATTCCACGCAACGCAATCGAAGCGATTCGGATTCTAATTCGAAGCGCTTAAAATTGCGTTGAAATTCGCAGTGAATTTGTGAAAACCATTGCGAGCTCCGAGGCGTTTTTCGTGTGTCCATATGTGTCCATGTGTGCCCATGTGTGTCCATGTGTGTGTAGCTGAGTTTGTTGTTCATGCGCTGCAATTGAAATCAAAGAATAAATGTTGCTCATACGACAGAGTGGCCAACATTTACATGATTTAATCTGAATTAATTGTTTGATACATCATTAAGCGCAGCGAAATATGGAGAATAAAGCAAAGAAATAAGCAATTGACTTTTGTTTATTTCGATTTTAAAATTTTACTTTCTTTGTAGTGAATTTTGTGCTTCTTTGAATTTCATAAAAGACAAGTAAAAGTATCACTTCATTGCAATCACAGGCCTGAACTTTCTTTCGCCTGCACGAGTGAGGCGAGTGGACGATAGAGTTCGCCGTCACTTCAGGCCAATTCGCCGCGTCTCATTTTACACCTCATAAAATTACTCCGATTTCACCATTCAAGCGAAACCTTATAAAAGCTAACAAGAGGCTAAGAAGGTTGAGGCGGAGGACGTGGGGGGGGGGGACACATCTGACTAAGAAGAAGAACGAAAAAATCGATTAACATTCACCTCCATCACCTTTCTGCTGCGGGAGAAGAGGAAGGAAGGAGCGAAAGAGTAGAAGAAATCGATTAAAAATTATCTCCATCATTCGTGTTATGCGCGGAAGTCCTTCAAATCCTTCACGGCCTTCCGAGTCCTGGCAAGGTCTGTGTCACCTGTGTGTGTGTGTGCGCGCGACTTCCGGTTGGCTGTGTGTCTAACTGGTGTCTGTCTGTCTGTCTCACTCAATTGGAATCCATCTACGAGTCGCTATCCTGAGGCTCAGCACGTATTTCTCTTTGCCACATCGTTGGCAGCTTCTGTTGTTGTTGCACGATCGCTGAACAGACGAACGACACCATCAACGAGCAACACTGAACTCGACATTGGATCCCACAGCAGCAACAACAAACAACTCGGCAGCCCAACAGCCTAAGCAGAAAAATGAAATTACTTCGAGAGTCGCTTTAATAGCACCTCAAAAAGAAGGGAGGAAGGGGGAGGGGGGGGGACAGTTTGAAAGGTAAATGAAGGGCAGGAGAGGAACAAAGGTATGAAGTAACTAGGACGAAGGATGCACTCATGCTAAAGTGCCACACAGCATCATGCAGCGATGCATGAAATGACGGCGTGTGGATATCCGCTGGAAGAGGGGCGTGTGAGGGGGCTGCCAGTGAGTAGCGTCAATTGAAAGGTGGCGGCGTTGCTGTTGTTCATTTCTGCTGCTGCTGCTCCTTACCGTTGACTGCATCCATTGTTTTTGTGCTCAAGTGGAAAACTTTTAAATGAAGGTGAAGAGGGAAAAAACAACGGACAAAAAACACCCCAACGAATTTAAAAAGGTGTTTCTTTACCGTTTATAAAGGGTTTTCATTTAGCATTCGTCACCGTCAGCGTCGCCGTCGCCATCGTTGTTGTTGTTGTTGTTGTTGCATTCTCATAAAAGGCACGCGAAGTATGAAAATATGAAGCGTTGAGGTTGCTATGCCGCTCGTCGTCGTTGTTGTTGTTTAAATTTAACTACTTTAAGTGGAGAAATGATTAATTTTCTCTGTGATATTCAGATAATTAAGAGTTAATTCTTCAGCGACCTTCTTGTCATTCCTCTGACTTCCTTGCTCCCTTCTCTGCCTTCACTATTTGTCAGTTGCCGCGATGCATTCTCACTTAAAAGATGCATAGTTATTAATAGAATTAGTCATATCGATCGTCCCTAGTTGAGGGATTGAGTTGCTGCTCTTAATAAGCCCCTAATTATAATTATTCTTTAATTAAATATCGGAACTCTTCATTAAATGCCATCATAAACGGAGGTTACGATTTATATGAGTAGATGAGCACGTTGATACCAGTGGCGGCCATAGCTGAGTAGTGGCAGAGTATATGAGGTTCTCCTACAGCTATTAACTCTATTGGCCCCTCCTAAGAGCACCATCAGTGACCATCTTTGGCATCTGCCAGCTATGTACGCCATTGGGTAGGATCCTATGATGGCAGGAGCCATGTCCCGCCTGGTAACACGAGTTGTGGTTGGTGCTTTCGTAACTATGGAGTAAGCTATTCTTTTAACGATCGAAATTGGTATGAGGTAGCGCATCCCGCTCCTAAAATTCCATCTGTTCATTGCCCTCTATATTGGAGTGGCTCCTAGCTGTCTCAGCTTACCTATACACCTCATAACAACCTCCGACTCGACCATGACCTAACCTAACCAAGTAATTATTGTACTATAATATCGATAGGTCTACTATTAGACAGCTAATGAGACGTTTTTTCTGACTATAGGGGCTCCGGTTTGACACTGTTAGAGGCTCTATGTCTAAGAAGGCTCCACGCGTGTATCCTTTCAGCGCAAAAGATCTCGGTATTTGTAAACGACATTGGACAAAGCACTCTGAACTGATCTGCCTTTGAAATAGGCGTGCTCTTCTTTCTTCTCTGAGTGTATAAATCCAACAGCCTCATTAATGGAACAGATGAGAATGAACAGAGGTGAATTTGGCTTGTAGCCCATCAGTAATGATGCCCGCTTTGGGAATAAGCAGGACCTCGACGCAGCTCCATCTCCTAGGTATATGTAAGGCTTTGTTGAAGACACCTTATGAAGATTTCTCTGACTAGTGACAGTATCGCTGGGATGAACGCTGAAGCGAGCCTGAAATGATAAGTGAAGAAGGAACGACATTGAAATAAAAAGTTAGATGTCAATATGTCCCACGCGAGTGTATATATGGATATACGTCTGTATAAAGTACCTAATTTTTAAATGGAAGCTTGCAGCATGACTTGAAAAAGTCAAAAAGGGTTTAAAATGCTCCCAAAAGCCAGTCATTGAAAGCGATCATCGGGCTGCATTATCGCCAGCATCCTTAATGCGTCCGTCGTATATCAACGTAAGGACACACACACACAAGGGAGAGCAATAAAAATAACAACAGCAGAAAGGACTACAATGGCATTTGCATCATCATCAAATTGACAAATGAGTCCCATTTTTAACCATATATAAAAGTCGCCCAAAACTGCTAAAATCGCGTTAAAAAATTTAAGCTGGCTGAAGGAGCGAACGTAATGAATGTTCGGCGAAAGGGGGCGGCCGGGGAAGGGGCGTGAGTAATTGTTGGTATGGGAAAAAGGACTGGCATCAGTATAAAGCGACATCCGAGCGAACAGCGTGCGACAGCAAAGAGGACGAGCAAACGAACGAGCGAAGGAGCGACGAACGATTTCAACGCTTTGCAATCTGTCAAAGCGCACAGCAAAAAGAGAGCGCGCAGAGCGTTTGAATGGATGAGCCAGTTACAAAGGAGAGCAACAACAACAACAACAACAAAGGACATTGTGTTCAACTGACGTTGATAAGCGAATTCAGTGGATGCGGGGTTTTTAATACTCCGCTTTCCGTTTTCCTTTTACACAAATCTCTCTCCTTCCCTCTCAAGTTTGGCTCCTCTTCCTCTTCTTCCTCTCCGTCCCTCGCTGTATTGCAAACTCAGCGCAATGAAATTCGTGCCATCATAAAGAACTCGTCGCTGTCATTGTAATTTTTGCATGCTACAAAATCGTTGCATGCTACAAAAAAACTAATGAGAAAGAAATCGCACGAAAAAATCAGAAAGCAGCAAAAGGAAAAGAGACGCAAGAACAAGATAACATTAAAAAAATCTACGGTGGTTTAGCTGATGTGTGTGTGTGTGTGTGTGTGTGTGTGTGTGCGAGAAGGAAGGTAAAATTCAAATTCATTTCAATTGCAGTTCAGTTCATTTGAATGGGAAAAAAAATTGTGTGCAATAAAATATTAAAGATTCAGCGCAGCAGTTCGAAGGGGGTGGCGAGGGCTGCGGGGAGCTGTTCATACAGTGACAAGAAATTGCATTTGAAGCTGTTGCTGCATCGAGGAAGGAACTTACTTCAAATACTCGCACAAAGCACAGCGTTGCAATGAAGTCGAATTCGGGGCGACGTTTGCGACTGAAATCCCGCTTCTCTCACAGCGCTTGCAAATGCTGAGCGGGAGCGGACAGGAGAAGCAATAAAAACAACGGCAGATGAGGAGCTCCCTCAAAGCGAAAAGATGCAGATCGGCGAGTAGCAAAGAACGAGTTCAGCGCTGCTCAGGCAGAGCTCAGGACTGTGTTTGTGTGTGTGAGATTTGTGAAAGCGCTTTTGGGAAGTTTTTGTTGCAGTTGCTGTGACCGAAGCGACAGCAGACATTTGATTGCTCTCGTTAGAGCTGTAAAAAGCTCGTCCCACATTTCGTCTTGCTGCAGAGTTTATGGCTTCGCAGCCGGTCCCACGAACACCTGAACACAGCCACCGTCGCCTCGCTGCAATCGTCCTGCCCACAGAACGCACACATAAAAGATTCACGAGGACCTGAAATTATGATTGTCACATTTCTGCTAAGTTTGATGTTTAATGCAGAAACTTCCAACTTCAAACGAAAACAAATCGCGATTTGAATGCTGCTTTTTATCCTTCTTTAGTTGCTTCATTCAACGCATTCGACGACTTTTGCTTTTTACGTTTGTGAAATTCATGAATTTGCCATCTCTTTTCTGGTTTTTCTTTTTACTTTCCTTTCCCCTTCCGTTTTCTGTTTGAATTTCATTATAATGAAGACGTTTATCCCTTTGTTCTTATCATTTCTCCATTCCTCTGCTCAGCGGATTAAAATGCATCCGTCTAACGATTCAATCATCGAAGATTTTCCGTTCTATAACGAAATCCAGCGATGACTTCTACAAAATACAACGAAAAAGGTTAAATAAAGCATTGGAAAAGAAGAATTTGAGCTTGGTTGGCATGAAACGTTGTCACTTCCTCCGTCCCGACGTCGAAAAAAGTCTTTTAGAACCACCGAAAAGCGTTGCCGTGTCCTTAATGACATAAACACACAATAAACGACATAAATAAACCCATCGACATTAAGAATTAACAGGCAATAAAAGGAGCAGACGAAGTTCAATATAATTCATTTTTCAATTAGTGTTATAATCGGCTTTAATTATTCCAGCAGCGAAACTAATCACAGGCGCACGAAGGGCGAGGAGGGTAAAGAGTTCCGTTTCAGTGGGAATTGCACGAAACTCGCACCGAATTCCGATGCTGGCGAGTCACGAAGGAAATCAATAATCGAGCAGTCGGCGGGTCCGGCCGGAAGCGGCGATGGCGTGCACTTAATTTGAACGAGGGCGCTAAATTCGCTGCAACGCAAGCGGTTATTAAAGCGGGCCGAGTGGCAAGCGGCGAGTGGAAGGCGGCATTAAAGACCTCGTTTGAGGTTAATCGCTTTATAAAAGGGGTGCTCCTTGGTCGGGCCTCCGAAGTGTGTGAATGTGGTGCGTGCGCGGCGCTATTATGGAACTATTAATTATATGTAAGAGCCACGAAGGGGTGCTGAGGTGTTGTACGTGCACCCAAATGAATTATAGCTGGACATCGATTCGTCAGACTCGAACTAGTAATAATAAACTTGGCTGCATTGGTAATTGAGTGAAGGCTGAGTGGGCGAAATGCTTTAAATTATATTTACACTAATCAACTTGAGTGGGTTCAAATTGTGGAGCATCATCGGCGTCGTGCGAATCCCAACCCACAACACGAAATGTCCGATGGTCCTGGTCGTTCGGTATTGAAGTGAAGTAAGATAGAATTTTTTTATTTTTTTTTTTTGCTATATGTTTAAAGTGTACTAAAAGGAAGCAATGCAAAAACCATGTACGTTCCACAGAGCGAGTTTTTTTTTGTTTTTTTTTTTTTTTTTTTTTTTTTTGAGGTAAAGGAGTACTTCAGCAAAACCCATATTTCCGAAGAACCAGAGGAGCTGAGACTTTTTTGTGTTCGTAAGAAACAGGAAATCGAAATGCGAAAAACCATATTTCTTCTGCGAGTGCTATGGGTACCGATATCCGCCTTCACAATGAGATTTCGGTTCGAATAAAAAGTATGTTAATGAAACTGTAGATAACATGATGAATGCCCTCCGTGAAGAGGGAGGACTGGAGCAGGGAGCCTTGCCAAGGCTGAAATTGGGCATAAGAAGGCCACGTGAACCGACTTCGATACCCGATTCAACAACGTCTGCCGGGTGAAGATGCTTCGGAGTAACGAGGCTACGAAGTCAGGTGAGGTCGGGCGGGGTCAGCTCCAAAATGTAATATGAGAATATTTGGAAAGTGCGCAGGCAAAGCAACTTCTGCTCTTTTGCAATTATCAGGCAGAAACTTTGCAGAAGGAGGAGGACGCAGAATGCAGGCAAGGATAACGACAATCGAAAAGGCAGGGGAAGAAACAGCAACGAGGACAGATAGAAAACGCAATCGATAATATTCAACAAGACGGCTGATGGCTTTTGTCGTGGGCGTTGGACAGGGGGGTGGCGGTGGGCAGCAGTTTTCAGTTGAAACTCGAAATTAACCCATTCCCCGAGGCACTGAGCTGCTTTTATTAATGAGCAGAGGTTAAAAGCAGCAGGAACTTGGAACGAACAGGACGCAATCAACATGGCAACCCCGCCCTCTTCACCCGCCCCACGACGGTTCTAATGACCGAGACACAGCGACGTCTCTGACACATCTAAGCTTTTGCTAAGACTTTCTGTGTTATTAATTGAAGCTGTTAGGAGATCATAACTGTTATAGCCCACATACATACACACACATACACACACTATTAACCCTCTTTTCACAGCTGTTTCAACGGGTTGCGGGCCATCATCTTTCCTTTAATTTCTTCGGCTGCTCTGCTTTTTTTAATTACTTGATAATCGTTTGTTTCCTTAATATTTTTGCTGTCATTAATCTTTGGCCTTTAGCTTCCTCCTTCCTTCACCCTCTGCTTCTAACCTTGAAGGTTGCTTCGTTTATTAAGTATTTTGCTTTGAGTGTAAGCAATTTGTAATCATTAAATTGTGCTGTTAAAGTCCGAGGCCCGTTCGCGGTCCCCCAACCCACGATTCTTCGAAGCGAGTCACCTTTCGTCGTATAATTTTTTCATCCATTTCCATTATTCGAGTTCGGTGTTTCCACACACACACACACACTTTTTTCAATTCTTTAGTGATTTATTAATTCTGTCATAAATTTATTAACAGCTTCCGTTATTGCGGATATTAAAGCCGCTTTTTTATTTCAATCGCGTTTTATTTTCCTCTTTAATGTCCTTTAACTGTGAATGTTTAAATTTTGTGAGCTCGCTGATGAAATATTTAAAGCCTTTTCTGCAATAAACTCCGAGGTTGTAATTAAATACGAACACGCTTTTAATCCGGTTTTTTTATCGTTAATTAATAGCATGCAGTTAATTCTTGCTTTATTTTAAATTAATGAGAAGCAGAGAGCTTTGAATGAAGTTATTACATTAGAACTGAACGAGTGTCAAGTCATAAAAAGGTTCCAAACACGTCCAACATCGAATGAAACGTAATTCGTGTCACTGTAATCGCAATAAAAGTTAAAGTGTTAGTTAAGTGACGAGTTAAACGGCAGAGAGAAATCATAAAAACTTAATAACGTGAATAAAAATATAATTTACAACTGTAAACATCGATATTGAAATATCAAATAATTCGAACATTTCCAATCACTTAATTTTAGATACGTAATTAGAAATAGAAATTAAAAGATTTTATATTTTTAATTACAGAAATGGCTTAATTAAGCAATTAAGTAACTAGTTAACTCAATGAGTTATCGGAATTGGATTTTATAAACATTATGACAAAGCAAAATCTAAATTAAAATTATCAGCAGCTTTATTAATAATCAAAAAGTTGACAAATACATTAATTTAGACGAAGAATTATGGATTAAGAAATGGATTTAGAGTCATCAGAACTTCGCTAAATACACAAAGGATCTTTTTTATAGCGAGCGTTTTAAATAATCGATCGGAGAACAAACAAACCATTTCAATAAAGAATCCGTGTTTACTACTTGAAATATTTAACAGATTAAAATATAAAATCTTCAAACGTGATATGATTTCGAAACTTTTTCGAGGAAGCGTCGCATTCTGCCTCCACCGAAGGACGACTCACTTGAAGATTAACGAAAGCATTTAATGCCAAGCAATAAAATTCCAAGGAACGGCTCCCAATTCGGAGGTGGCGAAAGTGGGCATTAAGCACCGCAAGGATGTCAGCATTATTAATGGTCGTAGAAGGAGCTGGCTGCCTGAAGTAGAAGCAAAACAACGTGAATGAAGACTGCCACGCGGCGGGAGACGCCTGAGGCTGCTTTCACAGGTTTCCGTTTGTGTTTTGCGTCTCAGGTTGTTTCTGCTTTGGCAGAAAACATCGTGCTCCACGTTCGCAGAAGTTATGGAAAGTCGCTGGGAAAAACTGACGACATAAAGAATAATTCTGTTGTAAACGTTTCTTTCTTTGTCGTTGTTGTTTTGCTCTTGGCTCGTTTCTGCTTTAAATGGTGTCATTTACAAAGGATTACGAAGGCGCATGTGTTCGAAAATGCTGCTGGTGGTCTTCGTGGACGTGGTTAACAGGATTAGTTCAAAGCCGCTAACGAAAGAAAACGAAACCCATCCGCGGCTTCGCTGCAGGAAATCTTCAGTGATATGCCTTTAAATGATCGTAATCTCGGCGGTGAATCCGTCAGCCGAGCATCGAACTCCGAACATTCGATGTGCATTATAACATAGAAACATCGCTGCTATTGACATCATATACAAAACAATACAATAATTTAAAACAACTCCATTACGTTTTCCATTTTATTTTAGTTATTTCGATCTTGTTAAAGGTTTACATTTGCTGTACGTCGTTTCTTTGTGTGCTCCATTGCTCCTGAACTTCTATGCTTTGTTATAAACTCCACGAAAAGGACACTAATATGGAATCCCTTTGTTTTGAATTCAAAAATACTTGGAAAAGGTCAACCAGACAAAAAATATTATATTTTCTTCATTTTTTTAATGGATCATTGAAATAAACTGATTATTTCTAGTGATAAACCTCTCAGCGTCCCATCGACTTGTTCAACTTTAATTAAACCTTGCAAATTAATTATGTTCATCGCCGTCCTTGGACAATTTCGAATGCATTATGTTAATAACAAAGAAACTTTTGCAATTCCGTAACTTATCCACTTTCGTGTATTTTACCTTTAATTGATCCAAGTTGAATCGTCGAGGAGGAATCGGAGTCGTTTGCAAGGATCTCATCGAGCGATAAACTTTTCGAATGACTTCTATCGTTCTGTGTCACAAAATCCGATCCTTCTGAGACGCTTGAAATCATCATTCGGCATTGTGTTTGCGGAATTGAAAAGAATTCATGCACCATTGAGCTGAGCAATTTCAATCGAGCTGCTTTTTTCCGTTCCTTGCTTCAACTTCTTGCGAAGACATAAAATTTTACTTTTGTTCGTGGGACTGCAGCAAAAAATGTCCAGAAGTGGATAAAGTTTTCGAGGAAACTAGGAAGAACTTCAATTCATTTGGCAGCTTAAAGAGCTTAAAAAAGCTGAGCAAAAGAATTCTGATTGTTGCGACAAAAAAGAAACGTGGGAATCAGGGCCCTCAGAAGCGGATATAATTTAATGTCCAGCCTTCAGACGCGGCCAGAACTTTACGCGACTTTTAGCACATCCTTCCATAGCTTCAAATCCATTTATGTATTTATTTGTAGTAAAGTTTTATTAAAATCCATAGATGCGCGTCGAGAGGGAGTCGCAGGTTACACAGATTTCTACTCAGCCAATGGTTAAGTGAACAGAGCCATTGAACCGCGGCGCAGGGCTTCAGCGCCCAACCCCGCACCCGACGTACCTCCGCGGCACTTCGACTGCACTCGGCTAAGTGCTGAGTTCTGTGATATTCGATATGTTGACGCTGGAGTCATGCAAATGCTGAAAAACTGAGCTGTGGTCGTGGTTCGGCTGCGATACTCAACGCTTTCCTCCGCCTCGCGCCCCTCCTCCATATTAAAAGCTGCTTGACGCTGTCAGTCAGTAGCTTCTGCTTCTGTACAACTACTTCACAGTGTTGCAGGGAACGACTTCACTGCGAGGTTTACGCGCTGCCGCGTGTCTCCGAGGAGCGAAACTTCGCCGGCGATGATTTGATGCGTTGTTGGAAATGGGCTGTCGGGATTTGACTCCAGCTGAAACGTTAAAGATAGGAAAATGAGAATGCATTAAACTGTAAAGCCAAGTAGAAGCCAAACCGAGCAGAAGCAAAAGAAGGCGACTTGCTGCAAAATCTTAAAGTAGATGGGTGCAAAAACATGCCTACGGTTGAGTAAAGCGCTGTGAAGTTTTCACAAAAACCGTGTAAATTAATGATGGGCACAAGGAGACGAAAATAGACCCACGAATGTATTTTGAAGAGTCTCCACCTTCGTTTAACTCGTGAGAAATGATGATGAAAATTCATTCAACTTCGAATTGCAACAACGAAGAACCTTTTAAGGAACTTTTCAATGTAAGCGAAATGTTAAAGACAGAAACACAGAAAATCGTGGATCTTTTGTAGAAGCGATCTCCAGTGGAACTGAACTGAACCGTGGAAATGCACGAGAAGAAACGAGACGCCGCTATTGACAGCGGACCATTTGAGAGTTGAGCGTCGAAGAGAGAGGATGCTAAGTGAAGACGAGAGAGAAGCCTTGGAAGGGGACGAAATCCAATGAATTCTATGAAGAGGATCTTCATTTAACCCTTCAATGACGGCTACAAATGTTATTCTCTTCTATATTTCCGGTGGTTGTTTCATTATTCTCCTATTTTTAGTCCATAAATGGATCACGCTGCTCAAAATTCCCGTATTATTGCTGTCCTTTCGAGAAGCCTTTCATCGGCCGATTGTTTCCCTCTTTCTCCTCGAGAAGAAGTCACTTCCAAGGAAATTTCGTGTCACTTTGCAATGTCATTTTTGAAGTTCTTCGAATGAGGAATGTGTAAAGGCGGAGGAGGAGCGGTGAGGGACTCTTATCGCCACCAGCTGAACACTGGAATCATTCATGAGAGAGAAAACAATTCAGCTCCATAAAGGAAACAATAAAGCGAGGAATGGAGGAAAAAGTTCACAGTTCTCAGTGAAAAACAAACAAATTAAAATTATGCAAATGATCCTGGCTTTCTTCCTGTCATCGCCGCTCCGCCGATGCTCTTCCTCTCGCCGGCATCAAATGAATCGGTGCGGCTCGAATAGGCACGGCTTTGAAAACTGCTACAAGGACCGAAAGGACTCGAGGGGGCGATGGTGGCCGCGTAACCAAGCGAATTGTTTGCATAAACGATTTAATCGAATTCCAATGCAAATTCAGTTAAATTTCATTTCCGCGTCGTGGCTGCCGAACAGCGAAAGATGTTGCATGCTTCCGCAGGAAATCAGCACAACACTCGGCGCAGTAACGGGGGGCGGGGCGCTGGAAATCGAAAACAAGTTCGAGACACGACGACGGAAAGTATCATTTATATTTATTCGAAATGTTTTACCGTTGTTTATGCTTCACGTGCGACGGCAAAAAAGGGAAGCGGAGAATCCGGATCCAGCGCGACGTCGTTAGGACGCAAAGAAAAAAGCAAACGACCGCGACTTTCTCCCTTTCACTCAATTAATGAGGCAGGAATTTTAAGACTGTTTAAATTGTGATTTTTCTTGCTGCTTTCGCCGCGTTCTTCGCCTCGCAGCGACGTGACAAAATAATCCATTGCGGGGGAAAAATGTTGCCAACTTTTTAAGAACAACACAGAAACGCAGCGGAGCGGAGCGGGAGGGGAGTCCTCGCCACTAATGTGGCCAAGTGGACAAAAACTGGATCCGAAGTCGTTGACAAAAAAGTTGAAAAAGCGTTTAAATGAAATGTTGAAGCGACCCGCGGGCTGCGAAGATTACCGCCGAGTGCAAAGTAGAAGCAATGAATTTCAATTCTTCAACTTTATTCGCGACTATGCAAATCATGGCCATAAAACATAACATACTTTTAGGCACTTGTTTCGTTGCTGCTTGGAAAGAACTGCTTGGAAACTCGTTTGCTAAGACAAGATGCTGATTTTTTGAAGAACCACAACGAAACGAAAGTGAAATTGACCATAAAAATGCCTCGCTGCCCCCGTGTCTGCTTCAAGTCGATGTCGTTCGTCGCAAGCATCTTTCGCGTCATCTCCTCAGCAGCTCATCATGGAGACGTCATCGTTGCCGTGGCCGTTAATGCCCCATTATCGTCACCTTCGCCTTCAGCAGCAGCAGCGCCATCATCGAGCGCGTCATCGTCTGCGTTACGACAGCAACGGGAAATTTATTTATAGCGCCGTGCCAGCAGCAGAGGAAGACGCAGCAGAGTGCAAATGACAGGCGGCGTGCATAACGTGGCCCAGGTTCACACCACGTCGAACAGTGAAACTTTTCTAATGTTATAAAAGCATATTTTGCGGCGCACGACAAACAACTTTCCAACGGTGTTTTCATTGTTATTGTTGTTGTTATAGGTGTCGGTGTCGTCATCGGTTTCAATGCAGTTCGTGTTTACCAAAAAATCTGTATAGAAAACGGGGTATTTTAGGGAGAATTTCGCCCGTTGTCGTTGTCTAAATTCGAGCGACGTTTCGCAATGCAAAGACAACGATTTTATAGCGTGATATCATTTCGATAAAGTGTGTCTTCATGTGCATAGACAGAACAAACGAGCACGACACGGAAAACGACCATGAAAAACAAAAAAACAAAACCAAAACCGACACCGGCAACGGAAGGCGATCGGAAACTTGAGCGCCACACAAACTTCGGACAGAGAGAAAACGAAACACTTTTATGGCTCTTGTTCCTCCACACAAATCGCTTTTGTTGTGCGACTTTTTTGCACTCGCTCAGTCCGAGGGCGAGCGGAGAGGGGGCAAGCGGCTGCTTGTGGTTTAAAGGGACGCTTGTGCACATTATAAAATGTTGCTCTTTCGTACACTTGTCAGACACTCCTTGGAACTACGCAGAAAACCAAAAATGACATGGAATTATTATTCTGCCCACTTCCTGACATGATCACCTCCATCGACTCGGGAAACTTTGATTAAGGAAATCTTTCAGCAGTTTCTGTGAGTTCCTGTCCTTTTGTAAGCTGCAGCTTGCCATGGGCCAAAAACTCCCTGAAACTCTGCAACATTTTATAATCCCAGAAGCAGCAGCTCTTTGAAAGGGTCCTTGGAAACAAACTATTCTCAACATCGTGCAAAAAACGTGGTAACGAGTTCATGAATTCGCGTAAATTGCGATTCTTCGTTAAAGTGACTATTTTTTGGCGGCCTTCGTTCAAAAATCCAGTTGGACATCCGCTTCAGTGCTGCCAGGCACATTTAAATCATTCGAATCGATGAAAATTTCCCTCCTCCTTTAAAAGCGAAAGCAACTTTGCTCAAATGTTGCTGTCAGACGTTCTTCAACTTCTTTCTTACGCAACAATTTCTACACATGTCATTTGCAGTGTTGCTGCGTGTTATGTAATTTTAAGCGTTGCAATTCTTCGGCAGCGTTTTTCCTCTTCTTTCCTTTTGTTGTCATTGGCAAATGTCGAATGCGGTGTTGGCTAAAAAAACTTGGCTGGATGTTTCCAAGATTATTTATGAATTCCATGTTGTTGCCAGACGCCGACAGAGGAACCCTGCGACGATCGAAACTGCGGGGAATCGAGTTGCGTGTTAGGATTTCTTTTTCCTCTTTCAATTTATGGTTAAAACGTGTTTCGCAACTTTCAATATTTTCAGTTTTATCGCTCGCAGAAACACAGCAAAACTCGCAACGTCTTTAAGCATCGAAAAGATGTGCAAAATTAATTTTTCCATAAATGAAAGAAGACTATTCATCGATAATACAACTTCACGGACCGACGTCGGCTTCTTGATCGTTTGTCGCGGTTCGAAAAAGAAGGGAATCGCAGCAAATCGCACCTTGAAAGTTTGGTTTGTTCTGTATTCATTAGAAAAGAGTGAGTTTTAGTTACTCCCGGGGGATATTGAACCCATTGGAGCTCCCTTCGCAGACGCCATTGCGAAGTTCCACTCGTTTCGAATAGAAGAAGAAGTATGGAGCCTTAGAAATTCCATTAAACTGAAATGTATACAGAATTTATATATAGCAATATTTATATTTGCCCATCACATTCAGACATTCCCTTTTTTTCGCTCCTTGTCAACGTTTTCGAAGGACGCACTCAACGAATAACGAATGTCGAATAAATATATTTATGCAAATGTTATGCGTAAAATATGCATTCATTAATTTAATGAAAAAGTCAAGGAATCGTAGTGCAACGCAACGTCAGTCCGTGTGTAAAATAACGCAAATGACCGCAATAAAGTTGGCCTTTTTTGCTATTTCACGTTTCATTTCATAGTTCGTGTTTTATGCTAATTAGAAGCCGACGTCGTCTGACTTTCGTCCGCTTTTTGCCGGGCGTTGGTGTTTGTTTTTCGGCAAATATTTCGCAGCATTGAAAAAAGCTGCCAGGCGAATTTTATTAAAGACTTCAAATGGATGGATTTTTCGGCGTTGTGGTTGATGTTTTTGTTATTGTTTGTTTGCTGTTTGCATTTGTCAAATATGGCAATTTGTATATTCACGGTGTTTATTTATGTTTTGTATGCACTGAGCATCGAGAGTCGCTTGTTTAATTGTGGTCGCTGGCAAATAATTGACAATTTAATTTATTAATGCCACAGAATTTAACAAACCTCGAAAAGCACCAACAACAACAACAGTGAAAGCTGTGCTAATAACATTTCAATAACAGGCACAACAACAACTGCAACAATTTAATTAGGGTCATTATTCAGTTATATGAACTCCATTGCGTCACATTTCACTTCTTTACACGCTTCAAATTGAATAATTAATTATTACTTTATTATTTATTTGATACTTTTGCATTACGAATGTTAAATTTTTAATAAAGTAAATTACAAAAAAGCGTATAAAGCTAAAAATAAATGAATAATTTATTATTCAATTATTTTAATTACAAATTTCTTTCAATTGCTGGAAAAATGGTGAAATTAGATGAATTTTTGATGGTTGCAAATCGAAATGCGATCATTGAAATGAATTTAATTGAAGAATAATCATTAAATACGAATTTAGTACGTCTTTCATTGATTCCAATTGATTTTTTTCGTCTGATCCTTTGAAGTATTTAACTGACTTTCCAATTCGAGAAATTTCCACTTGACAGTCACTTAACAATTGCTTTGTGTTCCCTGTTTTTGTTTTCGTATTAGACACTAACCCAGGGTAAACAGCAACAATCCCAATAAGAGTACCAATAAGAAAACCGTGGGCAAGAAGAATTTGAAGCAGGAAAAATCCGGTCTTTGTCAACAGCAGCCGCTGAACGTCATCCTTAATTCAAATGCCGTGTTTTGCTGTCACAGTTGTTTTTGTTGTTGTTGTTGGTTGCTGACTGTTGCCTGCACGTGTTGTTGTTGTTGTCTGCCATTGAAAAAAACTGCTGTTGTTGTTGTTTTTCATTTTTAGTAAAAGAAAAGAAACAATAAAGAAATTAAATATTCCGATTAATGTTTTAAATGCGTACCGCAAAAATCAAAACACACACACACACACATTCTCACGAACACACTGGCAGAATGACTGTTAATTTCTCCATTTATCCTTCGTCCAGGACGACGACGACGACGACGACGACGACGCGAAACCTCAATCATTCTGGTTAGAAACTTTGGCAAACATTTTCGAATCAACGCCGCAGGAGGGCGACTCCAGCGCCGGCAGTCAACGGCATCGTGACTCCTGGATTTCGTCGTGCGGCGAGTGGATGGCAGCAGCTGCCAGGATAATATAATTTAAGTGACATTTTTGTTTATGCGCCGTCGTTGTGCTTAAGTGAGCGCCGCCGCCGCCGCCGCCGTCGTTAGTTGCGGTCAGTGCGATAAATTAGAGCTCAACAACTGGCGGAAGGAAGCGCAGAGGGGGCCAACTCAAGTAGTTCCAATTGGAGTGGCTGCTGCTGTGCGAAGGCGATCGGCAGACGTTCTGTCTGCCGCGGAGACCGACAAGAAAACAGCTTTCACGTTGCTATGAAAATAAAACTATTTAAAGCACGTAATAAACGCAAAAAAGGAGCCGGAAACCAGCAAAAGCCGGCCGATGTCTGTCTGATAAAGGGACAGAACAAATCGTTGGAGGGTTGGCGGACGAAGCGGCGCGTCAACAGGACGACTTCAAGTGTTCAGCGGGGTTGAGGGGCTGCGAGAAGGGGAGGGGCAGATGGCGGATAAAAGTTCAGTTCGGTTAGAAACGTTTTATTGCACTAATTTGTATAGAGGTTTGGTTAAACTGCGTTTCGGTAAGTAAAATGGCACTTTGCCATTATTATCCAGCAGCAACAACAACAACGACGACGAATTCAGTGTTAGGAACAACCACAAAGAAGCAGCAACGGCGCATCTCAATTGGAAGCCGGCAAAAGTCTCTATTAGCAGGAAAATTAGAAATTTCCCAGCAGCAGCAGGAGCAGAATTTATGCCATTCAATTGCAAACTTCTCTCGGCGGACGATCTACGAAATGAGTTGGACTCGGTGCAGCCGCAGCCTCGGCCCGGACTCGCCTGCATTCGCCCCAAACATTTACGAACGACGTCGGTTTGCAAACGGAGTCACGCGAAAGGATAATACAAAGTTTCGCCTTGCTTCTTCGTTACTGTTGCACTTGCGGTACCTTGAAAATTGCTCCCTGTCGAGATGTGCCTCTCGTCCTTCCTTGAGTGCGCATCCTTCGGCCGGGTTTCATTTACATTTTGTTGCCCGGAAAGTTTGTGGAATTGTTCGAAATTGAGTGTCGATGCCACTCGGCGTTGCTGCGATATTAAAATTCCTGCATCCGAACAAAGTAACGATAAACAATTGCGAGCGATGGACGAAATTAAAAGCAGCAGATTCCTTGGAGACCCTCGAAGGATCCATGAACGTTGGTTGCATGCAAAAAGCCAAGATTTCGAACAGGAATCCTTCCGTGGGTTCATTCAAATGAAGTGAATTCGTTTAAACAAATCATGAAACCGAGAATCCGAAGACGCATTTTCGCCGCAGTTAATTCAAGTGATCCTGTGAGGTGCGTCTTCATCGGGATTCCGTGAGTATTTACAGCGTCGTTCAGAGATTCCCTCATTATCAACTGATTACAACAAAGTCCGGAGTTTCTTAAACATTTTAATGTTGCCGTCGTCGTCGTTGGTTGCTGGCTTAATTAGAGAATGTTGATGGGTCGCTGCTGCCACCATCATCATCGTCATCGCTACAAAGCAACTCCACGAGCAGCAACAAAGTTTCACCGTCTCGGATCGTTACCGCAGCCGGTACAAATAGCAGCAGCAACCAGCAGACGGACGGACCAATGAAAACTTATGCAAAGCGAAGCGCGCACACACACACAAACGTCGCCCCCCGGGAGCGAAAAGACATTCGCCGGAATATTAAGGATATTTTAAAGTGCAACCGTGGGTAGCAGACGACAGACAGTGATGCCAAAGCGATGATGCCAATGAAATGAGGTGAAGTCAGCGACGTGAACGTTGAAACGAAGCGAAGCTGAAGACATTTTTAATGTTTTCCTTTGTTTACCTGCGGGCTGCCCTCTTCCATACCCGCCCCCACCCCACCACCACCCACTACCGTCGCTGGATATCCGAGTTAAGCTTTCGTTTACATCGGATTTGAATCGGGCTCCGTGGGGACTTTAAATTAAATTGGTTCGTTTTTAGAAGAATTGCGCTTTTTGACGCACGCACGAAAACAGGATGGAATTCGGGAGGTGGGCGGGGGGGAGGGGAGCGGAATTTATATCCTGCATATATTAAAATTAAAATGTTTGTTTTCACTTTATGCAAATCGTTTGCTTTTTTGCTTAACTGAGTTACAATGAATATTTGTACAGTCGAAGCGATGCTTCGTTGTTGTTGTTGTTGTTTTAATTGTTGTTGTTGTGTTTAATGGTCGCTTGTATCACTGCGAAGAAGGAGGAATTCCATTTCGAGTTTTAATCTGTTTGTTTTACTGCTTTCGCCGTTGTGCTAATTAAACTTTTGAAGTTAAGCTTCGGTGTGAAGATTGGAGAAACACCAACACATACACACAACATATTTCCAATTATTTTTCGTGCTCGCTCTGCATTCACGATGACCGGAAACCGAAGATCGTCTTCGTACCCACACGAAGAAACTGCTTTGTTTTTTGTTCCTAGCAACATATGTTTATAAACAATGCATCGCCGTTTGCAATTTGCACTGAAAACATTCGAATCGCTCAGATCTTTCGAAGTAGCTTTAATTTCCTCACAATTCTTCTTTTTTTTACGTCAGATTTGTTATTTTTTTTTAATCCTCAGCCAATTTTCCGCTTCTCAAAACAGAGCAACGTTCATTGGACTCATTTTAATGGATTTTCTGCGTGGATCTGATTGGCTCAATTTGGCGCCAAATAACTACATCCCAACTTTTCCTCCCCACAAAACTTACACTCCTCTTCGACGTACAAATTAGATACTGCCAAATTTATATGATAAAATATTTTTTGCTATCGAATCCATTCTTTTATTTATGTGAAAACTTTAGCTTAGACAGCAGCAAAGTTTAAGGACCGAACAACAGCCAAGAATAGAGGGAAAATCATAACAAAAGGAAGAGAAAAACGAACGGACTTGAATTTCAAATCCAACATCAGTTTCAATGGGGGAAAAGGACGCAGAAAGAGAAGCAATGATGGAAAATACGATATAAACATTTCCCATGCAGACTTCAAGTGCTCACACACACACACACCCACACACCCACACACACACACTAGTGCGATTATGTATTCCGTTATGCATGGACGTCGCTGGTGTCCAGAAACTCCTCCGCTCCATTTAAATGCCTCAAATAACGAGCTTTTGTTTGCGAATGTGTTGCTTCCGTTCGCTTTGCTCCGTTGCGAATCGTAAAACTTCTCTTTTATATGTCCCCTTCCCCTCTCTGCATCGTGCCCTACATCCGTCTCCTTCTGCCGTGGATCAGGCCGCTTTGCACATTTCCTAATTTATTCCCAACAGAAGAACAAGCAACAACGTCCAGAATTAAGGCTGTAATTTTTCCCATGTTGCTGTAAATGTTGCTGATGTTTTATGAGTTGTTGCTAATTGATGAGATTGTTGCTGATGCTTCCGCGACGACACAAAATCATAAAATTTCACTGCCTTGAAGTGGTTTCTTCTTTTTTCTAAACCACCGTCGATAAAATGTAGTATAAATGAACCCCAATTCCCCATAATTTCAATAAAGACATTAAAATTGTCGCTCCGTTTGCAGTCATCCGCAGCAACAGACGGTGAAAAGGATCCATGCGACGTCTGAGTAACCTTTAAGCATTTCCCAAAGGTATTCGTGTTCAGTTTGCTACTTCATTGGGCTCAAAAGCGAAAAATCTACCTTGCAATATTTGTTTTAAAAACACTTGCCTTTTTTCTGAATTCGGAAAACTTAAATCGTCGAGTTGACTTCGGAGCTTGTAGCTATAGAAACAAAATTATTTCTATTCGTAATTTTTTGTTATTTTGTATAGAAACAACGAAAATTTTCGTGTTCTTTATTTTTTTCATTTTTTGTATGATTTTATTTGTTTGTCCTTTTCTATACATATAAATAAAATATTTTGAAATAAACATTATACATATTTGTTCTAGACTCAGTGCGGTGAGTTGGTTTCTGTTTTTTTTTTTTCGTAGAATTTTCAAAAAAAAAAGTAAAACTTATTTATACTTATTTGATCCTTGCAGGGCGTACAACTGAATAAAACCAGATCCTTGATCCGACAACAAAAATGTACGGCGACGTAATTATTTTGAATTCAAAGCGGTCGACGGCAGATTTCCCAAAATTAACCATTCCTGGGTAAGTTCGAGGAAGATCCATTTTATCTTAAGCTTCTGACGATCCTTATATATTCCATACAGAAGAATTGTGCGACGCAAGTCCCGCAAGCTTCCCCGCTCTCGCCGGCACCCACAAGAGAAAGCTGTAAATTGCATGCGGTGTGCATTAATCATGAGTAGTAAAAAAATCTGCAGCCGTTGTGCGCGCCTAATCAAAAATGCTTCGCAACACTAAAAGGTCACAGAATGAAAGTCTAAAAAATATTTGAGTTTAGAGAAAAATGTAAAAAAAAATATGAAAATAACAAAAAGCTAAAAACAGTTCAAGAACTGAAATAAAACTACATTCAAATGCCATCAGCTGCGTTCCTTATTTCGGAAACTTTCACAGCTTTCGATGGATGCGGTTCGGTTCTGTGTGGCTCTGCTGCCTTCGATAGTTTTATGGACCATTAAAAGGGGAGGAAAATCGGTGGGAGGGGCAACACACAGTCTCCACTTTTGTATTTCGCAGAGCGACTGAAGCAGGAAAATTCCTGCGTCGATTGAATGCACAAACACCTCAGCCAATAATAATAAAACACCAACAAAACAAACACAATAACAAGCACTATAAACTACACTATTAAACAGTTAACGTTGTCGGCTATAAAGTGCAGTCGCTTCTGGGCGGAGGGCGGGAGGGAAACGTTTCCCCAGCGACTTCCGGAAAGCTTCTCCTGCTCCTCGTCTCTAACGTAATTCTGATGGTTGTGGTGCTGTTGTGCGGGCGTCGTATTCGTCCGAGGTGGAGAATAGATTTGAGGTTGGAATTATTATTTCGAGATGAGCGCTGATTCCGAATCTGGTCCACAATCAGGGCCACAAACACCGACTCATTCAAAAACACATTCAGCTGGATGTTTCTGTGTGTGTGTGTGTGTGTGTGTGTAAATTGGTATCTAGAATTGCTACTGCAATTTGTATAATTGCAACATGGGCAACAACAATGCAACAATAATACTCATGGATGCAGGAACATCTGTCAGCTGCACTCGACGTCTGTCGCTTTTTAATGAATTTATGTCTCTTTTTCTCCCTCTCTGGATCTGACTTAGCCCCAAACTTCGTCCATATCCATACGTGATTGCGGATTGTCTCCGGGGTCCATTTATAGACCCTCGACCTCGACTCCAATCGCATGCTTGTGGCTTAGGCTATGTTTCTATCTGTGAATCAGGTTCTCCATTTGTCTGTCTGTCTGCCTGTCGGTCCATCTATTTATCTGTATAATTGTCCTTCCGTGCATCTGCCTGTGTCTGTCTGTCTGTTTGCTTGTTGGAGTGCGTAATTGAAATTTGACAGTTATTTTGTGGCATAGATTTAGTTTATTTTATCGCTTTAGTCAAGCTCTACTTTACTGGGTCAGCTTCACTCGTCGCAGCCAGCAGCCGTCCCGTCGCCGATGTGCTCCTTTGTTTCAACTCAATTACTTTCGGAGCAGCCCCAACCGAAGCCGAGCTCCTCGTAACCTTATACAAATAAATCCATTGTGGAATCTAGGACGATATATTCGCTGTGTCGACGTTGGGCCAGAGGCCAGCGAGTAGCTGCAAAAAAGGGAAGAAGCAGCTGTAGTGACTTGAGGAGGGATAATAAATTCATGGAAGTAAGGATGGTCCCGTCGGGACCCTTATCCTTCACATCCTGCATGCCTAAAGCGGTCTATCACGATTGTCCTACTATTTGACAGTTCTAAATAACTTAAAATTTATGAAGGAGATCTGTCAATCGAAATTAAAATTATATTTGACATTTGAAGAAAAGGGACACTAATATTATTGACAACTGTACAAACTCGGCTCGATATCGAGAGTGCTAAAAATGTGTACTACAACAAAATTCTTAAAAGAACAAGTGGACATTTTTATAAAAGAATCTCATTTCGTATTATTACACATACCATGCTTATAATTGTCTACAAATCGAATGGATACATGGATCAAAAGAAACCAAGATCTAATAGATAACAGGAAGAGTTATTTAAAAAATTCGGAAGTACAGGGTTTAAGGTAATACAAGTCTTTAGTGGATTTCCATTCCTATGCAAATTATACAGTCTAAGATTTATTACTGGGAATAAAAGCGTATTTGCGGATATAAGAACGGTTACTAATGAAGATACACAAAATAAATCTTCAATTACTTTTCGGAATCAACCCCGACGATTGTAAAATTCGTCTTCTATGGCTCGGAAAATAGATAGAAACTCGCTCGTGTTATTTTCCCACAACTGTATTTATACAGTGCATACTATTTTAATTATAATTTAGTTCTTGTATTTTTGTATACTCTACGTTGGGAATCGATGACTACTTCATGGACCATCAAGCATTTCGTACTAAAATTAATTAAATGTTAAAGTAAAGCTTTGTAAAGAGATATAGTGCTTATAGGATTAGTGCTCTTTTGTGGATGGATTATAGAAGTTTTTCAAGCCATAAACTCCTTTCAAAAGTCCAGTTGGGAACCAAATCTGGAACTGTGAACAGTACCTAGGTTCGTGTTTTGAACTTTAATGGGAGACACTTGCAGATCATCAGTCGTCTGCCGATAATTACAGTCGTCTATTATGTGTAATATTAAATCAAGGGAGCCCCTAGTCCCCTATTGATGAATATTAAAGGCGTTTATAAGAAAAACTCTTGCTGTTTTTTGTTTTAGGTTATCTTTATTAATTCTCAGGTTTTCTATTCAATACTTCTTCTTACATTTCGTAGCCATGTTTGTAAATCTTCTCTTTTCAAGGTCCTACCACATGGAGTAGGCTTTAAAAAGTTTCAATATGGTTTTTACTATTTTTTACTAATTTAGTTTAACGGTTACTCTGCTCTGTTTGCTTCTTTTATGTACGTATTGTATTTATATATGTATGCTTTTCAGTTACATACGCGGTTATAATATTCATTAATGAAGTAGAAATGTCGGGTGAATGTCTCTGTGCGATAAGTTGTCTGTTTTACGAGCTGTCTGTTTAGTGGTCTCGGGACGTCGACTGTATTTCCTCATTGTCGTCTTCATTACCTTCCTCTTCAACTTCGTCTTACTGTAGTTTAACCCATAGAAACTGGCTTTTATTCCATGACTTCTACAAACTTCTGCGCTATATTTAATAATAACTTTTATTTATTTGGACAATATACTCGAATTTATACATTTACTTAATAATTTAGTTCAGAATAAAGGTTATCTTTATAGATGTATTTGTATATGCATATTATTTACATTTAGTATTTCGTAAAATTTATTCACAAGTTTAGGTAATACTTTGAAGTGTCTTCAGTGCAAATTCAAGGATCATTTGTGGACACTGGACTGGGGAATAGGAGGACGGAGGAAGCAAGGATGGAAGGCATCGTTAGACAAGGTTTGGGTTTAATTTTTCTTATAAGCAAACATACAAACACCGAATTCCGAACTCTATTTCCGGACAAATCAAATCAAACACTCCAAAATATGAAAATTACTGTTAAATGGCTTTTGTAGTTCCTCGATTAGAAAAACTTCGTTTGTTATATTACGTATTTAAGTTCTGATTGCTATTGTCTCTCGAGACAACGTTCACTTCAACGCTGGTGCCTCGACGAACCTATAATTTATAGATCGGTCACCCGCACACCGTAAAATTTCTTATGCGATCAACACAACACTTTTCATTGGACTCTACTCCCATTTTGATGCACTACCACTACGTTTGCCTTCTGTCGTCGCGCTCTACACGTTGTCACTCTGTCCATCGTATCTGCTGAAGAATTTGTTGGTCGCTGGGCCCACGGCGAGAGCGGCGACGTTGCCAGTGCCAACACTACTACTGAAGCTATGGCTACTACTACTACTAACACTACTGCTATGGTTGTGACTACTATTAAGATGCGTGGGGTTCGGGGTGGTTTTCGTTTCGGCGGTTAGTTTGGTGGATTGATGGGGTTCACCTGCGCCCAGCAGCTGATGCTGCTGCTGCTGAAGCTTGAAGCTGTGATATGCATCGGAGGGTACCGCCGACCAGGTTCCGTCCTTGGACTTGACGTAGAGGTGCTGCTTGTTGGCCAGCTTGCCGCCGAAGTGCTGATCGGCTGCCACGGAGGAGCTCGAAGCCCAGTCGTTGAGCAGATGATTCGTCGAGGAGAAGTCGTCGGCGCTGTTGTCGTTGTTGGAGCCGGCGCCAGTAAGGAAATCAGGTTGGCCGACGCTGCTGACGACGTCACCGGCTGCAGTCGTCTTGCTGCCGGCTGCGGTGGCCGCTGGTGGATTGCTGCTGCTGTAGAAGTTGCCAAAGTTGATGTTGTTCTCACTCTTGCACACCTTCGGGTTCCGCTGGCGCCGCAACGTGCCCACCCCGCCGCCGTTGCACATCTGTGCAGCCAAAGTGGTGTTGGCGTAAGCGCCGAGTCCCTGCTTCAGGGCGTGGCTGGCCGTGAGCAGCTGCTGGCGAGCTGTGGCCGTCGCCGCAGCAGACGCTGGAGTGGCCGAGCCGCCGTTGAATGGATTGTAGCGTGCGGGTAAATCGGCTGACGTACTGGGGTTGGTATTGCTTAAGTGTTCCATTTTGTTTTCGGTGATGTTGATTTTGGTGCCCGCTGAGCCTGCAGCAGCGGTCTTCAAGCCGCTCTTCGCGGGCGATGCTAAAACAGCAGTCGATGCTGTCGAGGCGGTCATTTTGTCCTGTTGCAGCGGCATCAGCGTTGGGTAAACGCCGCCGCCGATGCTGCCCGCTCCGTAGTAGGCACTCGGAGGAGCTGAATACATGCCGGCCGCACGGTAGTCGTCCTGTTGCAGTTGTTTATTACAGTTGCTGTTGCTGTTGCTGTCGGTGGTGCTGTTGGTGAAGCTGTTTTTGTTGCTGTGCTGCGGCAGGCGCTTCGTTGTGGCCGTCTTTGTGCTGGCCACACTAGCCGCATAGCGATGTTGATACAGTTTGGCATTCGCGACGAGGTTCGTGGTTGCGTAGGCCCCGAAGCTGTCGTAGAGGGCGCTGCAGCCGGTCGCAGCCACTGCGTTTCCGCTCTTATTCGGCGAGGTCTTCGGCGGTCCATGCGGATTTTTGAATGTCGAACATGCAACCTCCGCGTAATCGGGCATGTTCAACGGTGTGAGTCTGCGGAGAGGAGGACAGAAGGAAGGAAAAAAAAGTTAATTCAATGGAGTGCGACGAAGGCATTGCATTTGGCTTAATGTTAAAATCAACGACTTAATCACTGCTCTGTGTGTGTGTGTTTGTGTGCGTGTGTGTGTCCCTTTTTACATCCAAAATCAGTTGTTGATTCATGCGATATCTGGTCATGTGGCCATATTTTGTTCTCGGTTCCCCCTGCTGTTGGAGCTGTTGTTATCGTCGTCGTGTTTCCTGATTTATTATTGGGTGCATGTTGCATGTGACCGGCGTGTTGCGTGCTCTTGTTTTCCATTCGAATAACAGTGATTGGTTTCTTGCATGTCGCCTCCGCTGCTGTTGTTGGGTCGCTGCTTTCGTCCCCTTTAGTCCTTTCATTTGTTGCCGGAAATACGCGCAACTGACGCGCCCAGCCTTGTTAACGGTTTATGTTTAGGATATGATGAAGCACTTTATGCCAGCCACAAATATTAACATCGCAGTGACGAACAAAGGTAAGCTTTTAATGGCGTTCGCTTTTGCATATTTCATTCTAGACTCTTGAATATAAAGGCTTGTATATACAATCAAGAAGCGAGCCCGATCAACCCTCGTCTTCCTCTTAAGGGTTTTCGTGGTGGTGCCTTGTCCTTTAATCGGCCAAAATGCGCTGATTAAAGGTGCATCGAAGGTGAAATCATCTGATATGGACGAAGTGCGTGTCTTTCTTCGGTATTGAGAATGGATTAGAGGGTCGAAATTTCGTTTCTGTGCATCTGCTTGCCGTGCAGACATCTGCCCAGGTGTTGTTAAATGCATTTCTCGCACGCATATCTAACCATTTGCATTTATTTAATGGATTATAATACCTCTACCAATAAAAAACTCTCTGTTTAAAAAGTTAGTTTCTACCCCACACATGTACATCCCTCATTGACCCTTATTTCCTTAGGTTTTCATTCCTTTTCTTTGGCTGTAATTCCATCTGTCAGTGGGTCTTTTTATGGCTTCTGCTTCGTCGAACCTTCAAATGGTCGCAGCTTGACTTTCCTCAAAAATGGAGATGGGATTCTAAAAGCTCTGATAACAACAGGGAGATGACTGAATAATTTGATGGCCATTACAGTTTCTGGTAGAGCAACCACGCAGAACAACGATTAGATTACGATTATCAGAAATACGGCTGATATATATAATTATTTTCATAATATTACTCCGAGAAAAAGCGGATTTTTTAGTACCATTTATAATTAAGCAGTATTATTTCAATCTTTGTATTATTTGTAATTTCTCAGCAGCTGCTTTGTCAAACCAATTGCAAAGAACCCGCTTTAAACGGTTTTCAAATGCGTGATTATTTCGCCTTTGAACTCACCTTTCATAATCCGGCAACGCTAATGTTTGCTGTCCCGTAACTTGCGAATAATCCGGAAGTGGCTCTTTAGTGGCACACGTCGTGGCTTGTCGCCAAATGCCGCCGGTCGGATCGATCCAGACGCCATTCGTATTCAACGGCAGAGTTGGGAATTTCCGCACCGAGCCGATTGCGTGATTTCCTGAAATATAAAAAATATGGAAAAATATTAAAATGCAAAAGAGAGGCATGAACGCTTTATCGGTTATCGCAAAGTCCACGCAGCGCCCTTAAAAAGTATTTACTACAGTTTCATTGGACGCTTTATTAGGCCACAGCGGATGGCGTCGACGTGGACATCGCAGTGGGTGACGAGGTGGGCGCCGAACCAGGCGCAGGTCACATTTTCAGCTAATAAAAGCATTGACGTCGTTGAGCAAGAGTCGCTCAGTTCATTAATCAGTCATTGTTCATGTCAATAACTATTTGAAATTAGTTTAATGAGCTTTTGACGTGATCACGTTATTTACTTTCGATAAAGGGACTGAATGTTGAGTTGAGAGCGTGTTTATTGAGGCACTGTGACCTTGGCTACTGGAATAGCTAATAAACATTTCAGTAGAAAGCAGGGCAGACATCAATCAACACTAAATACTGAAAAATACACAAGTTATGTTTTGTTTAAATACAGTTTTCCAATAGGAATATCCGTCTGTGTGTTAGTGTATTGGTCTCTATCAATTGTCAATGAAATTACTTCCCCAGAGACGAGACTTCTTTTGTACTTGACGAGAATTCTTCGATTTGTAGAATCGAGTCAATAAAGCATCGTATTCGACTATCGTTGCCCGCACTAAACACTCGGCGTATAGGAACTCACCATGAAGACTGCTCAACGATGTTTGCTTGATGAACTGGTATCGCTTGAAGAGCACCAGAGCGCCGAACAGGAACACAATTATGGCTATAATAGAGCCCAGCAAAATGATGAACCAAGTCTGCGTCAGGAAGTCATCGGCGATGGCGCGATTGACTGGATATCTGCAGGAAGAAACAGAAGAAGAAAGAGCGACGATTAGTGAGAGGAAACCAGGTTCAAGTGGTCACAGGACTGGAGCACAGTTCGTATATCAGCACAGATTTCGAAATCCGGTGCCGATACAAAATGTGCTCTGATGAAAATGGCCGGAAGTCCATTGCTATTATTGATGCTGTTGTTGTCGAAGAGGAAGAATTCGAGGAAGTGGAAGAGAAATAAAGCACGAAAAGATAAACCCAACTGCTGCATCCACTTCAACAAGAACAGCTTAAGCAACAGCAGCAAGCTTCTGATGTGACTACTTCATACCACTCACTCCCTGCTCATCGCCACTCCAGCCCCATCCGCACTCACCTCGTTAGGCCGGTGTCCAGCGATTGTGTTCTCGGATTCATCCGCAGCACGGCCGGCTGACTGAACGGACCGATGCCGACTTTGGTAGCCGCAGCCACGGCGATGTAGTAAGTGACGCCGGACGTCAGATTGGCCAGCAGCAGGGTCGGCGTCACGGCATCGATGGTCATGTTCTTGTAGATGCGCGTCGTGTTGTGCGAGTCGAGGCCGGTAACAATCACATTGTAGCTGGTCAAAACGCCTGCCAGCGCCATTCCAACGGAAGGATGCGGAAGAGAGCGAAAGAAAAAGAGTGAAAGATAGAAAGCAGAGAAGCAAGTCGCAATGTATCAATTAAAAGGCCGGCTACGCACCATTTCGCGTTCGGTTCGGCTGCGGCGGCTGCCATTTCAGGAAAACCGACGTTTTATTGAATTGAATAGCTTCCATGTTGTGAGGCGCTGCTTCCGGAACTGAAACAACAAAAGCGTTGGGATGATAATTGAACATTACCGCTAATGCTTTGCGGCTGCGAGAAGAAGTTAATAAGTATGAAGTCAGCGGTGTGTTTAGTGAGACAGTGCAGGGAATTAATTGTGCTCGGATGGGTGACTGCGCAGAAAAGGAGGAAAGCAGAAAGACAAGGAGGAATCTACTGTGGGAGTCTCGGAAGAAGGGGATGACTTCAGGACATATCCTCTGAAGAACAACTTTAATGAGATTGTGGATAACAGAAATCAGAAGCTGTTTGACAGTCATTAAACTAATTACGATGACATTGGGCGAACTGTCTGCAGATGGCAGTGATGTGTGTGTTTGTGTGTGTGCTCAGTTCCTCAGAGAAGACCGTTGTGTTGGTTTCGCCCGGCATTTCGCGCGCGACCCGCTGCTCAACTTACCGTCCTCCATGGTGCGCACATACTTGGCATTCGACGGCTTGCCTACCACGTTCTTGTAAAATGGCACAAGAAAAAACTCATACATAGTCGCCTTGTGCAGACCCTGGACCGCACACGCAGTCGGTCCTCCCTCCTCGGCAGCGTTCAGCACGATCATCAGCTTGTACTCGGCTCGGTGCAGTTCACGCGCGTAAATATAGAAGCCTTCGATGTACTGCCCACTGTCGATGTCCCATGCCAGACGAACGGTCGTCGCGTCGGTGGCGTTCGCTTCCAGTAGCTCCACGACGTCGTTCGTGCTCAGCAGACTCTCCACTTCGCCGAGCAGTGGGTCCCGTTCGTCAGCTGCCAACCGACCAACGCTCCCGATGCCTCCCACCGGCTTCCCAGCCACAATCACCTCGGATATGGCGCTGGGCGGCGAAAAGCCGTACGAGTTCTCGGCTCGCACTATGAACATGTAAGCAGCACCCGGCGTCAGAGCGTCCACGGTGAAAATGGGATCGCTGAGACGCGCTGCCAAAGGAATCCACGTTTTGCTCTTGTTCGTCGAGAACATCTCCACCGCGTAGCCGAGCAGAGGCGCTGAGCCTATCTTGTCGCTGGAGGCCCAGACGAGGGTCAGAGAAGTAGCAGAGGCATTCAAGAGCCGCGGTTGCCCGGGCGCGGTGGGGTACTTGGTGGGATCGGGCGCGCGGTAGAATTTGATGTTGGGATTCGTCGGCACCTCTATACGCAAATATCCACTCCAGGTGGATTTGCCCGTCCGGCTGCTGGCAACGCAGGTGTAGAGGCCCTGATCCTGCTTGCGGTCCAAGTCGGATATGATGAGGTCGCCGGCGGATGTGATGTTCACTTTAACTGTGGGATGGACCGGAATACCGTCGCGATACCACGATATGGTGGGATTCGGTAAGCCGATGGCTTTGCACTGCAGCGTTGCCAAGGACTTGACGGGCAGCGTCTGATTGACGGGACCCGCAATGATGATGGGCGGCGGTCGATCCTCCTGCGAGTCCAGACTTAGCTGGGCACGTGCTGTGATGGTGCCCACTTCGTTGATAGCATTACAAATCACGACCAGATCCCTGTCGGACCGCTGGAACTTCGTTATCGTCAGGATGGAGTGACCATCCTCGCTGTTGATGCTTTGCAGCCGATCCAGGGGCGGGGCGCCGGGAATAATAAGTGATCGATTGTTCTTAATGGTCCAAATGATGGTTGGTCTGGGATTTCCGATGGCTCGACATTCGAGGGAAGTGTCGGCGCCAAGCTCGACCGATTTGCTAGTGGGGCGTTGGACGAATTTTGGTGGTGCTGTTGGGGCGGGTAGGAAAGGATAATATAAGTTCAGTTACGTTACTAGGGAAGGGTTTTAGCACGCTAATAAGACAACAGTTGAAGAAATACGCCCAAGTATTGGTTGCTGATGCAACGGCGCTTACCGAAAACCGTCAGGGTGCCCATGGCTGATATGGAGCCCACGACGTTGTCTGCCTCGCAGCTGTATTCGCCTTCATCAGCTACGGTTACGCGTTCCAGACGCAGACTGCGGTCTTCCAAAACACTAACGCGATCTATGAACGAAGGTAACAAAAAGGAAATAGCATAGAGGAGGCAATACAATCGCAGGGCGAACTTAAACAGTCTAAATTTACTAAATATCCAAAGATGTCTGAGCTTAACAATGATCTTTACTTACCCAGCGGCATGTTTCCACCCGAAGCTGTGCGTAACCACAGAACATCCGGCATCGGGTCCCCACCAACCCGGCATGGGAATGTCACGGAGGAGCTCTCCAACACCGTTTGATCGTGTGGGCCACGTATAATAAACGGTTTTACTGCATGGGAAGAATAAAGGAAGAAAGCATTTGAAATTTCGGATAAATAAAGGAAACTATTGCAGCCCTTGTTTGGTACTGTTTAAGGCTATCATCAGTGAATAAAAATGGTAAAAATAAGCTTCGACGCTACTCACCGTGTACTTTAAGCATGGCCACCACTGACTCGCGCACTCCGACCGGGTTCTTGGCAACGCATTGATACTGACCCTCGTCACTCTGGCGTGCATCCTGAATGGCCAGGTTGCCCCCGTCGACGACGCGTATCCGCTTGGAGGACTCCAGGTCCAGCTTCTGGCCCCCTTTCTTCCATGTCACCGTCGGCTCGGGGACGCCTCGTGGCGCGGCGCATTCCAACAGCGCCGTGTCGCCCAGAGCGATGCGTGTATTTTGGGGCTCTAGACGGAATTCGTCGCGTAGCACTGTACATCGGTGGCAGCGAAGCAAGGAGGCAGCGAGGGAGTAAAAGAGGATTAATAAAAATAGTAAAAGTAGTGAAAATGCATCTTGTGTGCTTAAGGATTATAAACAATCGACGAATGTTGGGTGTTGAATGATGAATGCTTTCTGGTGGGAGTGGCAGACAGGACAATGAATGCATGAACGCCAGGCTGAGCATTTTTTATGCGCTGTATATTCAACAAAATGGACGCTCGGCTAGACAGTGGAAGCATAATTTCGAGGATTAGCCGCTGTGATGTATTTCGTTGTCTGCTTCAGGCGCTTCCCGAGTCGCTGCTCTGTCCTTCGATCCCGGCTGCACACAGAGGAAATGAATTATGACTGCCCGCTGAGGGATCGGATATTGTCCACAAGAATTGCTGTTTTTAGTGGCGCGTCGACAACTTTTCGTTGGACAAAAAAGCATTTGGTAGGTTAATAAAACTCCAAGGTTATGAAACGCTGCGATACAAGAGATTTCCAAATTGATTGCTTCGAAATTAGTCAACAATCAAAAAGGGAGAAAGTGAAGCATGAAGTTTAAAAGGATAACTGCAAGAATTTAATAACTTTAAAGTGCCAGCGATGAGAAAACTCAATTTTAAGGACATAAAAAGCAGAGACGCCGCATTCATATAATTAATTTCTTAACTGCAGCTCATTATCGGAGAAAGTTCTCAGGTTGAAAGGTAAAAGGTAAAAATAATTACAACGACTTCACATACACAGCGAAGTAGCCCGGCGCACACTTAGACAACTTTTAACATTTTCTAATTACTTTAATTGGATTGGACAAATGAGCAGTCGCACAAGGCGCAGGCACAGGACGTCTGCTGCCTCTCCTTGGCAAATAAATACTTAAACTTTAATGCGAACATGATTGCAGCGAACAAATCGAGCCGTAAATACTTCAGACTGCCTCCCAGCTTCCTCTTGTACCCATTTACTCCAAGTCGTTGCGGCTCCCTATCGTTTTTCTACGAAGTTCCGTCGCCTCGCACCCTCCCAACACTCTGATTTACACTCTGCCAATGTCAAGAGAGAAGCGAGTTCAAATGCTTGAGTCCTTTCAAATTACTGTCAGTCGCCGGGGTGCGAATGGCGGGCGAGAAAGCAGCCCAGACACGCGATTCTCTGTGTTTGTTGTCATTAGCAGGGCGTCCATCTCGAGTCTCCGATTCTACGTTGCCGCGGCTTCTTACCCCGCTGGACGCCGGGATCCGAGATGTTGGCTTGACACTGACATCTCTCATACTTTGCTGTCCATGTCCATGTGGCATGATTAAATTTTTACACCAGAAAAATCAATTACAATCGCGTCTGTCTGCACAGTTCCGAAGCAGGACTTCTGTGGCCGGGACTTTTGCTTTCGCCGCTGTTGAATCAAGTCGAAGTGGCTGCAAATGCAGTCGCGCAGAAGAAAGGACGCAGCGCAGACAAATGCGATGGGCGACAATCAACGACTTTAATATGTACATGCGAAGTACATTACAAAATGAAGAATAAATGGAGTGGAAGAAGTAAGCGAAGAAGGACCAAATAAACACTTGGACAAAAACTGCGAATGCTTGAAGGACGACAGGACGGACACAACAGCACTGTACATAAATGGGTTGGAATGTTTTAAAGATGGCGTCTGGCGGTTGAAAGGCTTTCAAAATTAATTGAATTTGTTGCAGAAAAATTGCAATTTCATTCATTTATTTGCAGTTTTTGCTGAGTATTTGTATTGCAGTAGGAGAAATAGGAGAAGAAAGACGGGACGAGAGACCGAAGAGAATAGAAGACGTGAGATTTCAGCGATCTGCTGGGTGACGGTGGCTACATTTGCAACATGTGAAGGAATTCGTAGCAACCTGCGAGTTGCTGGAGCGTTTGCCGTGAAGAAGACGAGGTGAAAAGGTTGAATTTAGTTACTAAAAAAAACCAAATTATATGCAAACCTTTTACATATGTAAAACGCCTAAAAATCCATTACTCAATTCAGCTAAAGTTCATTTTGAGCAATTGCAATTTCTCGTTTAGCGAATATCAGCGCAGCTTCTTCGCTCTGAGCCACATTCGTCCCTAAAAACCAACTGAAAGCACTTCAATTCAATTCTTCACATTTACGGAAAGTGGACTTGACCAAAAAATCTCACTTGTGGCCTGATCACCGCACCCACAGATGAAATCCTTGTTTGTGCATCGTTTTTGCTCACTTTTGCCTGTTTTTGCATACCTTTTAAACTTGATTTATTACGGTTGTCCGATTCTGTCTTCTTCTTGGTTAGTTCCTTCCTCCTCCTCGTCCTCCTTCACCCCTCTTTTACCACTCCTTCACACTCCTCTGTCAACTGTTTCGACAAATATGCAGAGCATCCACGAGACGAAGCGAAGTGAGTGCAGTAACAAAAAAACTACGGCGTACAAAGGACTCGGCAGGATTTTGCAAAGTGACCGCAAATATACAATGTTTTTTTTTTTTTTGGTTTTTGCAGCCCAAATGTTTTTACGATTGGGACGGAAACCATAGACAAGGACAACGGAGGAAATAAGACATAAAATAAAGCGCAAAACTTAATGTTTTTGTGCTGGGCCGGACGAGGGGAGGAGGAAGCGATACATTCATAAATCACGAAGAAGAGTTAAAAGGCAATTTACAAATTCCCACCTGGCGACGAATTCGGTGCGGCGAAGGAGCGAAGTGGGACTACTTTCTGAGCTTCTGAGTTTTTAGTTTTCCGTAGACGTTTAAAACGTTTAACGAAAAGGAAAACATGCACACTTTGAAGGGAATAGAAGGCAATTTATGTCTTGGCATCGACTCGGCCAATCAAGTTTAATTGAATTTAACGCTGCGAGCATTCATTTTCATTAAAATGCACTTACACGAAACCATAAATCAGCATAAATCACAGCCACACGTCATGTTAAAGTGAGCAACGGGGAAAAGCACGGAAAAAGGATCCGAAGTTGATTAAAAACAAACCTGAATTGATCGAAGTTTCGACTATTTTACGTATGTGAAGCGGGAAACTGTGATGGAAAAGCAACCAACTTAGATTAAGATGGAGAAAAAACAATGTTTTCTCTTTTTCAAATCAACGGATCCTCGGCTGCGTGCCTTCGTGGCTCCCTTCTTCTCTGCCGCTGCTGCTGTCCCTCGGCAAACATAAGGTTACACCGCCAACAATCGATAAATTAATCAAATTCAGTAAGGAAATAAAAACAAGGAACGAACAAGAAGCACGGGAATAAACTTGCACCTGAAAGTATGCTTCGAAAAAATAAAACAAACAAATTTTAAGTTCAGCAAAAACTTTACCACAGCAACGAAGAGAAAGAGAGAGGAACAAGAAGAGAAGGAAGAAAGAAAAGAGCATGAAAAGGAAGAAGAATAAGAAATCTCTTTAAAGTGCGTTTCCGAGGAGCACAAAGCAACGCGCGGCGTAAAATCACATTAAAGTAAACGAAAACAAAATCACAGTGAAAAAGCAACAAAGTTACAGAGAATAAAAACAAAGAAACAAATAATACCAATACAAAAAATAGGAAAAAAAGGAAAAAAGGATGTCGAAGTCAATAAGTCGAAATAAAACCAAAGAGAAACAAGAAAAATAATATTCAAAATAATAACGAAGCGCCAACGATAACCACACAATAACAGTAACAAAAAAACTAAATAAAAATAAGGAAAAAATGAATTACACTACAAAAAAAAGAACAACTAAAGAAGCACAAAACGAAGTGTGAAACGCTGACAATCGACAGCAAACAACGACAGAAAACAGCAGAAATTTTAAACGTGGTTTTAAAGAAATTGGCAAATAAACTTCAGCTCCATGGCTTAAAGCGTTCTGGGCAAATCAAATACAGCGCCGGGGCGGCGGAGGGCGTCATCGAATCAATAACTTCACCTGAGGCTTAAGATTCAGCGGCCATGCGCACGTTACAATGGAAACAGAAACAGCAGAAAGAGTTCCTAGCGAAGCGTTTTCCAAAGAATATTTATTTAGGTGAAGGAAGAAAGTCTGAAGGAGTTCTGTTGCGTGTGGAATTTCCAATTCGAGTCGAACGTTTGCTGCGGCCTTTTGTCGTAATAGGATTGATAAAAAGAGCCAACGAATAAACACAAAATAAATATTATTCGTGCTTAAAGCGATATTTGCTTGGTTTCTGCAAATGACTCGAACGATCCGCAAGAAAGCGGAGCCGGAGAATAACAGAAAGCAACACAAATGCAAGGATAAATAAATAACAAAACCGATCTCCCTCAGAGCCATAATCGATGCCATTTTCGTGGTTGTTCGATTTGATAAGACTTCCAACGACACTCCATTTTCTTCTGCTGCGTTTTCGGTGGTAAGCCTCCCACAATTTCACCTGACTTTCATGCAAAACTCACATCGAGATCACGATAAGGTTCTTCAAGACCCCGTTAATGTATTGGAGGCCTCGGAGAGGAGTCGGGGGGAGTTTAACTTCAATAAAAGTGAACAATGTTGTGTACATTGTCAAGTTGTCGCTTAGCAAACATCACCTCCAGCCGAGGGTTGATGGAACAGGCGATTAAAGGGTCGCCCAGCGACGCGTCTGCATGAATTCAAAGCCTCGTCTGCCGCTGGAGCATCATCGCTCTTGCGAAATGAATCTCGCCGAGCACTCGGGCTCGGTTCTTTACTCACCGGCGACCTGCAACGACGCATTTCGACTCCTGGCGACTCCCAACTCGTTCTTCGCTTCGCACCAGTAAATTCCAGCATCGGATTCACGTCGCGAGTTCACCACCTGCAAGAAAGAGGAGAGAGAGGAGATGAGAAGCTGCGATGAAGGAGATAAATAATAAATTGCTGATGGAATAAATGGAAAAATGAAGAGCAGAATTCTTTTTCCATTAATCAGCGAGAAATAAATTACGCAAATTGTGAAAATATTTGCTGCGGTGCAATGCAAGGGCTGCGTCAAGGACATCCAAGGATCAAGGAGTCGTGATGGAATCTGTCATTTCGAAGATTGCATAAAGCATTTGTTATTTTTCAATTTTTTTTTGCTTTTTTATTCTCATTTCTCTTTGCTTTTCTTATTGTTATTAGGAAATCGTGAAAAGAAAAAATATAAAAAAAATATTTAGACGAATTTCGTAGCGTCGTGAAGGGGAAGAGGGGGCGTGGGGGACGACGACTGTGAAGCATGAAATAAAAAAGAGATTCGCACAATTTATTTAGTATATTTGAAAAGGAATTGAACAGAAAAGGAAAATCATAGAAAATGGGAGATATTCTTACATTTATTATTCCCTGATATATTTAAACAAATCTGAATACAAGCTTCTAAAATTCTGTCTACACACATTTATATATCCTATTCCTTTCCCTTCCCTTTTTCAACGGCCTCCACCTTTCCCTTTCTCTCCTAAGTGCCTTTTTAACCACTTCTCCGCTCAGCCGCAACATTTACTTCCATAAATTAAACAACGAATTCAACTTTGTTGCAAACGCGCACTTAATGCTCGCTATAAACACCCTTGAAAACACACGCACACACATGGAAAGCTCTCCCTCTCTTTCTCACACTCGCTTAAACACACTTCGTTAGAAATAAATGCGCCGAAATTTAAATAATTAAATTTAATTTATATTTGATTCCATTGCTCAAGTAGCAAAAAAAAAAGGCAACGCGACAGACAAGCGACAGGGGAACGAGAGAGTGAGAGAACGAGCAACACTCAAACACACACACACACACGAGCGCACTCCAACTCCTTCACTCGTGGATTGCGTCTGGCTGAAAAGGAGCAAAATAAACCACGTTTTGCCACTTGTTTGAGTGCTTGTTAAACGCGTAAATACGCATGTATGTGTGTCTGTGTATGTGTATTAAAGTGCTTTAATGCATATGTGTGTATGTGTGCATGATTGTCTCGTATGATCAACTTCATTAACGCAACTTCATTTAACTTAACGATGTGTTGCGTGATAAAGAGTGAAATAACAACAAATTAAAAACGACAGAAACGTCCAAATAAGCAAAAAACAAGCACAAAAAACAAAAACTGAAATTCAGACATCGTAATAACCATCAATACCAATGAAACTTAACATTATTACCATCATAATTATGATATAATAATTATTAGCAGCATTATTCAACTCAGCGAACAACTAAAAAGCGACAAAAGGTTTCTAATTTCTAGAAACATAGAATGCACTAATATTCATCTATAGCTACACATACTCACACAGTCGAACACACTCACACAATCAGAGGAAATCACAGGAACATTCCACTTTAGAGATGATTAAATAAAGGGTAAAAAATGGACGCTTGACGCTTTCAAAGTCTGCTTTTAATCACATCAACGCAAATGAAAAGCAAACAGTTAACAAATATTAAAAAAAAACAGCAAAATTTAAAAATAAAAAAGACAAAAATAAAAGAAAAAATAAACAAAAGGAAGGAAATAAACAGCAAAACAGAAAATAAAACGTCATAAGTGAAAAAACAGAAACAATGCAACGTTTATTCAAGTTTTCTCCTCATCAATGGAAGAGTTACCGTCATTCCATTTGTGTCTGTGTGTGTGTGCGAGTGTGTGTGCGTGTGTTTGTGTGCGCTTTCATATTCCTTACATTCTCAACGTTGACTTTTATGACTTTGAATGAAACATTTATGCTGGAAAAACTTTTGCATCCTGAAAACTCTTGAAGAAAATGGAAAATTAAATGTGTTCGTTTCACATGAAGCACGAGCACGTTGAATACATGTTTGTGTCGGTGTGTGTTTGTATGTGAATCTTTAATATCTTCTTCATGTTTTATTGCTAGGATTTTGAAGTGGATGCGAAGTGAGCGGCAGCCAAGAAACGAAAACCGAGAAGAAAATTGTCTAATTTTTTAAGGAAATTGCTTTTATATGCTTTTGTTTACCTTTCACCCTTGCCCTTCCCCTTCGCCCCTCCTTGTCTGTTCTTATTTCTGACAGTTGGAAGTCTTCAGAGCCTCCAGAGAATTCATTTAAGGTACGACATTCAACATTCATTTAAAGTTGCTACTTTTGTTTTTCATTCCTTGAAACTTTGCAACTTGAACAACAAACAAAATGAAACAGTGGATTTTGACATATCTCACAAACTTTTAATTTATTCCATTATCTTATTAAATGAGATCATATGAAATGGGTTGAAATTTTTCAAACTCTTTTTCGTTAATATAAAGTCGAACTGAAGAATAGAAATTCCGTTGTTCCATTGAAGAATGAAAATTGAATTCGTATTCGCAGCCGGAGTTTGAAGTTCACGACCCCTGTACATTCACGATATCGCAAAATGATCGTTAAGATCGTTCAAAAGACGTCGTCACACCAGAATTCGGCGACAAGATCCATAGACTATAAGAGAATGAAACTCTGTGAGGTGGCTGAGGCTATAAAAGCCTTTAACCCCGTATTTTTGATACATTAGTTCTAGGTAATTCTAATGCAAAATCCTCTCGACTAAATAAATAAATAAAACGACTTTGGGAGTGGAGAAGACGATCGAAACTCTGCACATGTTTATAAATATTTATAAAAGAAGAGTAACAGAGATCCCATATGCGAAATATTTCGTTGCAAATAAGAATTTAACCACTGGCAAAAACGCAATCACAAAGAATGTATGAGAAAAATAACAAAGTGTGAACCTTTGGCCTTCGAAAACCGTCGATTGTTGTTTCTATATCGTGCCTTCGAGCAAACCAACGCCCCCCCCCCCCCCTCTCCTCACGCACCCTTCACCAAAGGAAAAACTTTTCGTTTCTGTTGCCATCGCACAAAGGAAAACTTATTTAAGAATTAAATGTGGCCATAAGCTGCTGGATGTTGTGTGAATATCCGCCAAATAAACGTGGAAATGTGTGTGTTTGTGTGTGTGTGAATTTGTCACAAGTGTAACGAAAGTAAAGTAAATCGCGTGCTTCGAGCATTACGCCAAAAACACCAACTCGTATAATTTACACACACATTTCACCCTCGCAGCTCGACGAAGGATGTTTTATTTCTTCATTCGGAAGGAAGTTAAACTTTTGAAAGTCACACAATCGCATTGCTGCTTCCTTGTGCTTTGCATTTGCATTCATTACGCGAGGTTGGAGGAAGGAAGACGGAAACTTCTTGTCGTACATAAACGAAAACACAAGCGCCAAATACTCACTGATATCGAAGTAGTTAATTTTCCCTAAGAAGCAAGAAAAAAGCAACAAACTCCGAAAACTTCTCATTGAATAGATTTAATTAAATTGTTTTAAGCAAATATTTGCTTGCGAATGTGTAAAAGGTGGCAAAAGAAGCGAAAGGAAGCGATGGTAGAAATTGAGAGGAAAGAAAAAATCAAGTCTTTGAAGTTTTGCAGTAATTTAATGGAAATTCAGTGGAAATGAAAATAAATTCAATTATTTGGGCAATTAGTGAAAATCCTAGTCGATGGATATTTCTACTCACAAGTGCAATTTTCACAACACGCAAGTGAATGGAAATCGTCGAACATTCAAGTGAATCGAATTGAATTTAAATCACTCATACGCCCCGTTGAACAAATCGCCGCTAGAGTGTGGAATCTGTGAAGTGTACACAACCAATTGCAACTGTTTCTCTCTCGTCCTCTCCCCTTTCATTCCCCCTTCCTCTAGCATCACTTTCTCTCGTTTAACTCACTTTCGATTCCATTGCAAACGTTTACATTCGCAGCTAAACGACTCCGCGTCCGCCAGCTGAATTCGTTCGTTCGTCTCGCACCGATCTAGAAGAGTCCTTCATTGTCCTGCGCGTAAGGTGAAGCGGAAGAGAGCCCCCACCCGATTCGCCCCACTGTGCCTCTCCTTCGTGAGTGAACGAAAATTTATGATTGTTTTAAATTAAAACGGAAACATGTTTTCAACGTTAAATGGCTTTTCTGTCCCTTTTCGAAGCTCGTAGTAGCACCGCAGAAAGCCATGATTACACGCACACAGATCCACACGCACACACACACACCAATACATCCTCATAATAAGCAAAGCAACGATTTCAAAGCATTTATTACAATGACGATGACTGAAGCCAATTTGACGCTGGATTCAGTTCCATATATTATCCATCTCTCTCTCCTCCACACTTCTTTTCATAGCCATCTTCTCCCTCTTTCTCCTCTTCTTCATCTTCTTCCCGTCATTCGTTTTATGGCTTCATGGATCTGCTTTGCACTCGCCTCGTTTAGAGTCATTAAAAGCAAAAATAAATTCATTTGACTTCTGTTCATGTGAAACGCCATCGTCAAATAAATATTCTATAAATCCATTGCATTTTATTGTCTATTGACTGACTATAACCGTTAGATGCTGCAGTCGCAGTCGACGTCGCAGTTCAAGAAGTGCAAAAATAAAATTAAAATCTTTTCAAAAACCATGTTTCACGATGTTTCATGTCTGTCGACGTCGTAAAAGCTGACGAATAATAAACGAAAAAAAGCAATAGAAAAGAAGTATTCAATTTGAAGTGCAACAAGGACTTACAACAACAACAACAACAACAACAACACTTCAATGCACAGCTTTAGCAACAACGTAGAAGTTAAAGCATAAAATAAATCTTCTTCGGCTGCTTTTCATTGAAATCTCATCTCATTACAAAGGATTTAATGCACGAGGACTTCAATGAATGAAAGGACTTCGCTGTGAAGGTTCTAAAGCAATACGTTCATGAAAGGATATCCAGTGAATCCTGTGTGTGTGTGTGTGTGTTCGGTTTAGTTAACAACATAAAAGCCTCTCAACTTCTAATGAGATTTTCTGATTATTTGAAGTCATCACATCGCAAAAGCGATTTTCATTTTTTAATTTTGATTTTTAGAAAGTCGCGTTGAATGAATTTAAAATAAAATAATGAAAAAGATCATGTTTGAAAGTTCTCTTTTGATTTAATTAAATATAAATTGAATCAAGTTGCAAGTGCAGCGAAGGCGAAAGTCTTTCAATAATCAAAATTCATTCATAAATGAAATTATTTTGAGCGCTTTAATTATTTTGCTTGTTGCGATTTATTTATTGCAATCCGCGAAAATGTGTTTATTAATTTCGCTGTTGATTTCTTCGTTCAAGTAACAAAATATTTGCTCTTTAATTTGTTCAGTCTCCGCTTTTGAGAGATCTTCGTTCGGATCAGACGACGATGGCGACGATTTTCATCGGCGTGTTTCTTCAGGGAATCGCTTGAAGAGGCAACGAATTCAGCTTCAAGTGGCTTCGTTCGTTGAAGAAGCAGCAACAGCAGCGGATGTTTCACTTTCTTTTGTGCTGCTCTCCGTCGTCACTCTTCTTTCCTGTTCCTGCTTCGTGTCGCTTGTTTCCTTGTTTATTTGTCGTCTTGTCTTCTACTCAAACAAAACTTTTGTAGTGTTTCCTTTCGAGTGTCTCTCGTGTTGCGCCGAGGATGTGGGTAATTTTAGTGCCAGGATCCGCGTTCGACGCGATTTATGAACGAGTCCAGAAAGCAGCAGCGTGTCGTGAGAGCAGCACCCACCCACGGAACAACTAAAAGCAATAAAATTGCCCGCGAATCGTTGAGATGACGGCGGACGGCAGCGAATTGAGTACCGTGAGCCTCATGCAACATTTTCAAAGCAGCGACAAGAACAACAACAACACGTAGGCTGCTGTTAAAAGCAACAACGAGAGGAGACACGCATTGCTCTAGTATAAAACCGTTCATAGCCACACAAATCCGCATCCACAGCTCGAATCACATTCACTCAAATAAACAGCACTCCTCCACACACACACACTCACAAAAAGAGAGAGATTATTCATTTACATCCTTCCTGTGATCCTTCTATCGCTTTATTTGTTACTCTAACGCGTTGTTGGCCCTAAAGCGTGATTTGCAGCCGCGTTGCAGCCTCGTCTGCGGTGCAAATGCACTCAGATGTAAGTGAGTATGTATGCGTGGGTGTGTGTGTGTGTGTAGGTGCGATTGTGTCTGAGCTGCGGGTTTCGGCGGCGGCGGCTGAGGATCCAAATTGTAGTCATCAGTGGATTGCAGGGATTAAATCCTCTATGGGTCCTTTTTAGACGCCGTTTCGTGAAAGAACTCTGCGTGTGGGAGTGTGTGGGCATCAAGGTGAGTGCAATAGTGTGTGTGTGTGAGTGTAGATTCATTTATTCATTAATACCGACGTCTGTCTGACGATCAAAAAAGCATTTAAAAGCAGCGCGTTTAATTATTAATTTAGTTAATGACGAAAAAGGAATTTTGTAAAAACGAACTATCGAAACTTGTCAAAAAACAAACGAAAATAATTTAAAGTTAGCCACGTTTCATTTCAACAAACACAACGAAACGCTTTCGACTCCGTTGCCTTTTGATGGAGCATAAAAAATCACTCATGTCCTCGTCTCATTCATAATTCAAGCCCTTAATTCAGTTAAAATTCAACTAAATATTTAAACAGAATATAAAAACAAGCGAGCGAAACCTCGACATTGAGTTGGGTTGAGGGTCGGTGGGTGTGGCGAGGGGAGATAGACGGGGGCAAGGAGGGGAAGTAGCATTGAGCGAGATGAAGAATTTTCAATGCTGGCTTCCGTTGTTCCGCTGAAGTCACTGAAAGCAACTGAATGCAGAGCTTTTAAGCTTAAGTGCAACACAAACACAAGCAAAAACTTGAACACAGTCACGGAGATGGACACACACACACACACACGGGCAAGCAGAGTGCTTCAAGTGCCGAGCAGACACACGGAGACAAGCGTTCGCAGTGTTCAGTGTAGAGCTCAGCCACACAGAGCAGCAAATAAACAGACAAATAGACAGACAGACGGACCCATGTATTTGCCTTAAACGCCTTCACGAGCGGGACGCTTTTCCGCTGCTTGTTTTTGTTGCATTTTTAATAATTTCCCGGCTGCACTTTATTATTATTTCGCCTTTAATGAAGTCGTTGTAATCGCCGCAGCAACAGCAACAGCAGCAGCCACAATAAAGCCGAACCTCCGCTGAAGGCAGAATAAAAGTAATTAGTTCGCTCATCACTCAGCAGATGGCGCTGTCGTCTCACCTTGCGATTCGTAGACAAATAAAAGCCGGAACTCGCTGCAACTCGCAGAATTAAAAATGCGAAAAATTCTCATCAACGAAGAAAATTAAATGAAAAAGTATAAAATGCAAAAGAAATTTTCATAAAATTAATAAAAAAGCCTCGGATACATTCGGGAGACGAACCAAAAAAGAGCAGAAATTAACAAAAAAGGCAGAAAAATATTATAAAAATAATTCGGCGATTGCGATGTCGGTGGCCAGGCGCTGCTTAAGGAGCTCAACGCGACATGCAAGGAGCCCATGGTTGCCTCTGCTCCTTTTTCATTGCATACGAGTTTCTTTTCGTCGCAGTTGCATTTTTCTCAGTGTAAAACGCCCATAGTTTACTATTGCTTTTACTTACCTTCAGAAAAAATAATCCACCCGCCGGCAAGGCGATCCTGTGAGATCCCGGCAGTATTTTCAGCGGCACGCCGTCCTTGTACCACTGGATGGTGGGCGTGGGCGAGCCTTCCGCCTTGCAATTAAGCGTCGCAGGCTCGTGCCGTGGCACTGTTGTGTCGATGGGATGCTCCGTTATCCGAGGCGGATGCGAACCTGCAATGGAGCAAACGGAGAAGAAAACGCAGATGAGTATCTGATTATTTGCGAAGGGAATGTGAGAATGTTGGGGGCGGGGGAGGGCAGCAGAGACAAAGCGGAGCTGTTGAGAAGGTGCTGCCGACTCGTTACGAATGGGATACAGCCAGGATGCTGCAATTTGAAGAGTCCTTCGGGACGGCAACACACGCCCACACACACACACACACACAGAGCACGGATTTTGTCTGTTGCCGGATTGCGTCAGGATAACGACGGAGCAGCAACAAACATTCTCGGCTTAAATATCCATCAATGTGACTGTCTACATTCATGCGTCTGTGTGTGCCTCTCGAGAGGGTTTTGTACGAGGATAATGAAGAGCACCTGATCTGGCCTTTGCAAGGAGTCTCAGGCTGCAGCGAAAAGTAAACGCTGGCACCAAGAAACGTTTTCCGGCTTCATAAATTTATGCTACATACACTAAACGAAGCTATACACTTAATTATACGAGTTATTTTGCAACGGTGAACGAACGCAGCGGACGGAACCTGGATTCAATTTCATAAAATTATTCATAGAATTCGCTTCTCCTCAAACGCTGCTATTTTCAAGGACCTTTTAAAAAGAATTTCATACTGAAACCTATGTTCGGTTATCTATTTTATTTACCTGATTTATTTAATTTGTTTACTATAAATAATATATTTAATTTATTTCTTATTTATTTTGTTTATTTTATATATTTTATTTATTTTAATGTCTTTTATATATTTTATTTATTTTAATGTCTTTTATTTCTTTTGTTTCTTTTTTTTATTTATTTTATTTCTTTATTTCTTTATTTCTCTTATTTTTTTATTTATTTTACTTATTTTATTTATTTCATTTATTTTATTTCTTTTATTTCTTTTATTTATTTTATTTCTTTTGTTTCTTTTATTTATTTTATTTCTTTTATTCCTCTTAATTCTTTTGTTTATTTTTTTTTATTTTTTTTTTTTATTTCTTTTATTTCTTTTGTTTCTTTTATTTATTTTATTTCTCTTATTTCTTTTACTTATTTTATTTCTTTTATTTCTTTTATTTCTTTTATTTATATTATTTCTTTTAATTATTTTATTTATTTAATTTATTTTATTTCTTTTAATTCTTTTATTTATGTTATTTCTTTTATTTATTTTATTTTGTATTTCTCTTATTTCTCTTATTTCTTTTATTTATTTTACTTATTTTATTTATTTTATATCTTTTATTTCTTTTAATCCTCTTATTTGTTTTATTTGTTTTATTTGTATAATTTCTTTTATTTCTTTAATTTATTTTATTTCTTTTATTTATTTTATTAACTAGAGTTAAACGACCGCGGTAAAAAAATATTATTTGAAAGCATTGTTTTTATTAGCAACAAATATAATTCTTAAAAGTAGTTCAATGTAGTAAAGACAGAAAAATGCAATTCATTTAGTGTAGTTTCGAAATTTTATGTTTTTGCTTTCGTTGTTTAATGTAAAATATTTGTTTGTTTGTTTCTATGTTGAAGAATGCAAAAAAACTTTTTTTTCGGATTGGAGTCGCATTGAAATTCAGTTGGGCTCCAACCAGAATTCAATTTTTGGATGCCGAGTAGAGATTTTTTTGTTTTCGGAAACCTTTTTAAAGAGAATCTAGTCCATTAAAGAGCCTTTTAGATTTAGTTGTCGGAGATTTGAAAAATTAAATAAACTAATTAACTAAAAACTGTTCCTTTGTAGAGTCTCCGTTCCCAAAAACGAAGACCTCTTTTCGAATTCTGGAAATACAACCAACAACAAAATCAAGGGAAAACAGGATATAAAAAAGGCAGAAAGAAAAGGACACAGAAGGAAAATGAAATTGTAAAAGATGCGAAAAACACGCAGCTAAACTTTCAAAAGAATTTTACTACAGAAAAAACGAAAGCAAAGGAAAGAAAAGAAGAATTTTCTTTTAAGAGAAAACAACGAAATGGCATGCAAATTGTTTTTGCTGTCGATGTTGTATGAAGCGATTGGAAGCCACGAAACAGCAGCAGCAACAACAACAACAACAAAAATAACAAAAACAATGAAAATCTAATCACTAACAACAACAATAATTGAAAAAATCCATGTTTAAATTTAACTAAGTTGTTGCTGGCTGAAAGAACTGAACAACAAAAAGAATCCGAGAAAAAACACATCCAACGGAAGTAGTTAATAACTGTTTAAACATGAGCTAGCAGCATGCAACCGCAGGAAACAAGCAAGTGAAGCGGAATAGGAAAAAAGGAGGAGAGAACTGCTACTGTTTAATTACTAAAGGAGAAAGTCTTCAAGAAAGCCCACTTTTTATCGTAAATTCCTTGAATACGACGACGTGAGTTGCTTGAAATGTGGAAACAAATGGATTATTAAAGTGTACTTTATGTAAAATGCGATACAAGTAGTGATTTGCAATGAACATGTAGACACTACACACTGCATACGATACACTGCATTGTTTTCACTATAAACAGCAACAGCAAAATCAGCTACAAACAACTCGTTTTCCTCCTCCGCTTCACCTCCCCAATAAGAACTAACCGAAGATCGTCTTCGTATGAAAACGACGGATCCGAGCAACCGTTCAATAACATAAAAAGAGAGCAAAACTAACACAACAATGAACAGAAAGCTTTTACCATTGATGCATAAACAACAGAAATCGGAACAGTCTGTTATGGAAAGACTTATGTTACGGTACCAGTTTCTCTTAATAACATTATTTAATCAAGATTAAATGAATATTTGAAAGGAGTTTTCTATTCGATTAATAAAGAATATAAAATTCTCTTATGAACGAAATTCTCTTCTGAACCGAAGACGAAATTGAAAAACCTTTTAACAAATTTTTTGATTGAGTTGTTGGCGCTAATATTACAGAGAATATAATTGAAAATTCGGATTTATTTATTCCAGCTTGTGTGCTGTTGTTTACATTGCTTCTTTATTATGTTGAATGTTGTACTTTGTGTGCTTTCAGTGGATATGCAGCTCGTTTTATAGCAGATTCTTGACGATGTTTATGAGGCAAATGAAACTGTATATGGCTTTGGTTGTTGTTGTTGTTGTTGTTGCTGCTGTTGGCTGACTCTCATCCGGGTTTCGTGTATGATTTCGGCCGGCGTTCGGCAGGAGCCACGAAATCGATCGACGCCTGAAGGATAATTGAGAGAACATGTTAGGAAATTTGCATTAAAACAGCACATTTTATGAGCCGAGCAGACGACGGACCGCCAACAATAACAACAACCTTTTTTGGCAGCACTGGCGGCAAGTGAAAGGATGACTCCGAAGCAGAGCAGAGGAGGAAGAAGCATATAAACTGCAAAACTTCAATTTAGCTTAAGGCTTATAACAACACACCCACCCACACACACACACACACACATGGAAACGTCTCCATGTCAGCAATTTAAACATTTCAAAGCAAACATAAAACGAAGAGGGGGGAAAAAATATGTTGTAATGTTCGTTGTTGTTGTTGTTGTAGTTGTGGGTCGGTCGTTATTATGCAAAACTGCAGCATTTGAATTTCGAGCCGGAAATAGTTCCAAATGCCTTGAAAAACTGTCCTTAACGAAGGACATTTTCTGCTGGCCGCCGCCGCCGCCGCTAGGCTTCATTTTTCCCCTGCCCCACGTTGCATTTGTCGTTCTTTGCACTGCTTTCGTCGCAGTTGAAGTTGCAAACATGTTGTTTTGGCTAAGAAAACGTTGCAACGAATTCTTGCAGTAAAATATTCCTGAATTTCTGAATTTTTGGCACGAATTCTGGGACATTCGTTGTTCAACTTTTCAGATTTAATAAAAATGAGTCTTTGCTTTTATAGCAATTTCACTGTCGATTTTGAGTCCTCGAAATACTCATTCAAAAGTTAATTAATTCATAATTAAATTCAACATTTAATAACGTTTCTTTATACGCTGCAATTATTCGGCATTTAAATGCCATTCAACAGACAGAAAACATTTTAAAGAGCAGTCGAATTTTTGGGTTTAAATTAACGCCGAAAAATCACACAAGTCGAAAGTTTTCAATTCCCTGTCATCGGCTGCCGTTTAGAGTTGCAAAAACAACAACAACACCAACGATGATAAAAGGATAAAAAGAAAAATGGAGAACGGAGAACGACTTCGGTGATTGAGTAAAATAAACATTGCGTCCTTCGCAATGAAACTTTTGCTCCTTGATTGCTTATCGTTGATCACTCTGCTGGACAAACTTGCCAAAAAAAAAGGAGGAGACGCAGACGCAGACACAAACACGGAAACACACAACACAACGGAACAGCGGAATTTCGCGAGGGTGCAAAAGGAAGGTGCAGGAGCAGCGGATGTCAACGACGAGGAAAAACGCAAAACTACTGCGATACATGGGGCACTGCGATACTGGCTAAGGAAACCCGGAAAGGGTTCATTTGAGGAGGAGGACGAACCTAACAATGGGCGTGGCTGTGAGGTGCCATAATTAATTCAAATGCAAAACTTGAATTCCACACGTTAAAAAATATTAGAAAAGAAATAAAGAAAAAAACGAATGAATAATAATTGGTAGGATTTCCTTTGTACCGAAATATATATTATAACGAAAATATATTATAACGAAAATACTATATATAACGAATATAGAAAAAAATATGTTGCCACAGTTTTTGTTGTTGCTGCTCACAAAGCTGCGTAATTCAACGATTGCTGTTGCTGTCCAATTGGAATTTATTGCATTATTGCCGCTGTGAGTGCTGCCAAAGTTCACGGCTGTGTTTACGCGGAAGTCCTGCTGCTGCTGCAGGATCTCCCCGAACGAGTTGTTTTTTATTTCGCCAAAAATTGAGCCATGTTCGGGGTGCATTTTTCAGCTTTCACGGCGTTTGTTTTGTGGGTGCAGCAGCGAGGGTTGAATGACCCTTGTGTGGTTCGGTTGTGCCCCCCCCCCTCTGCTGCTCGTTGTTGTTGCTGTTGTTGCTGCAGCACGAAGCGCAGAAAGTGGCAATTCACTTTTACCACGAGACAAAAGATTGAAGCGTTTTTTTTGGGTTTGTCCTGTGTGAGCATTCGTTGCATGCATCGCGCTCACTCAAGCGACTGGACACACGAATGGACCGACGGACGGAAACATCCAGCGCCGTTTGTTGGTACGACCTCCGCAGGACGACCCTTGAAAATGTCCTGCGCTCGCACCGTTCGCCGCGTTCTTTTCGATTATTTTTCCAGTGTTGATGTGGGAGGTCCTGCGGCGATGTTCAACACGCTTTCCTTGACTTTACCTGGCCACTGAGGGTCCCTTTAGTCGCCGTCGATCATTTCTATATCGTCCCCTCCCCTCCTTCCCGCTGCCTTTGCCCTCATCCTGAGTGGAAAAATCAACACATGACTGTGCAAACATTCGTCCAAACATGTCCTTGTTTCGGCGACATTTTTCCTGTTGTTGATGATGTCCTGATGTACGTATGTGTGTGTGCATGTGTTAGTGTTGTCTTTGGCTTTGTTGCTGTTGCTGTTGTTGTTGCACTCTAAATTAAGTTGGTCGTTGATTTGGAAAACCATTTAAATTCAAACTTGATTACGTGGAAAATTGCTGCTGTTTTTTGGCGGTTGCTGGTTGCTGCCGCCGCTGTTGGTCATTCGGTTTTTGCTGTTGCTGTTGCTTTACTTGTTAAACAATATTTACGCGATTTTAATGCGATGACGTTCCTCTCGAGCGAAGCTTGCAAAAATCCAGCATTAGAATTTCAGTCATTAACGAGTTTTGCAGCTTTTTAAAATAATTGGTTAAAATTCAAGTCTTTTAAAGTGCATAAAGTGTCCTTAAATACAATAACAAGCGGAGGATACACGTAAATAATTATAGTAAGAAGCTGAAGGGGAATTCATGATCGATGAAGGCCGTTGATGGTTCCAAAGAAGTTCCAAAGAAGTTCCAAATCGATATCAAAATTCGGTCAAGCGAAGGAGCAACACGGAGAAACTTCCTTCAACAAATGACTGTTAAATGTTTAAGTGAAAAGATATTTAAGTGATGTGTGTGTGTGTGTGTGTGTGTGTGTGTGTTGTGCCTCTGTGTGTGTGCATGTTGCTTAATGCAAAATGTGGTCATGTTGTTGATGTTAATTGCTAATTTAAGTAATTTTTTTGTAGTGTTTGCTGTTTGTTGCTCGGTTTCTGCATTCGTGCTCGTGTTGCTGCTGTTGCTGTTGTTGTTGCTACTGCTTTGGCTGTTGGCTGTTGGTGGCTGTTGGCTGTTGCCGCTCTCGGGACATAATTTATTGCTGGGAGCTTAGAGCGAGCGACCCCTTGCGGCAATCAGTGTTAACTTTCGGCAAACAAAGTGCCAACTGAAAAAACCCGGAATCACATAAAAAAACAATCAAAATAAATAAACAGCTGAAGAATGCACAGCAAGGGAATAAACGACAGAAATAGAAAAAGGAATGGAAAAGCAGCGGGAAGGAAGAAGAGGAAAAATTATACGATTAAATAATTTGCAGTGTTTTTTAAGTGTTTATGAATTTTTCAAATATGACACAAACACTCACAAACGATATATTTGATGGTGTGTGCTTAAAATGGCCGTTAATGAACCATTCAAAAATCGAAACTAGTTTAAAAATTATTATTTAATTATATTAAAACTTTATTAAAACTTCACTTCAACAGAATTTAAGGATGTCTATTTATTAAATGAAGGATTAAATTCACATTTCAGCAGTTTTACGATAAACAAAGCAGTTCGAATTCTAAAGTTTTCCCTTTTCTACACCAACTTTTCGCAGGACGTGGGCGCTGTTCGTCCTGGGAGAAGCGTTTCATCTTCTCCAAAGACACAGACTCGAATTAGGACAGCGATTGACAGCTGTCAGCGTGCAATTAAGAAAAGTGAAAACATATTTCAGCGAAGTTTCAGGGAAGCAGCGTCGCCACCCTCCGCAAAAACCAACTAATTTCAAGTTTCAAAGGGCAACAGCTTTCGATTTAAAAGATTAGAGAGAGAGAGAGGAGAGAAAACAAGCTCGTGTGCATGTGTATGTATAATTTATTTACTTATTTATACACACTTCCTTCGCTTCCTGTCCACATCACTAATTTTTGTCTATTGCTGCTTCAGAATTTTGCTGTTGTAAAATTTAATTGACAAACTTGAGCGAGCCAGATGCCGTTAGACTTTAAGCAGATAAACCACACACACACACACACACGCACACCTCGAACTGAGCGCCACGAGCGAGACAAAACTGTTCAAAGTAATTCTAAAAGCAGCGAAGCTGTCACTGCTGTGGTTGTTGTTGTTTTTGCCGTGTTGGAGAGAGCACAACAACGGGATAAGCATTGAGCGAAGTGGAGCGCAACGAGGAAACGAAGATCGCCTTGAAAGCAGCGTTTGTCGATAAGTAAACAAGCAAAAGTCGAAGTCGAAGCCGAAGCTTCTGTCGTGTCTGCGCTGATAACCGATTTTAATGTTGTTGGATTTCAGCCGTGGTGGTTTTCGAAGGGAAGGAGGTGTGTGCGGAGGTGTTATGGCGCTGTGATTATATTCCTCAGTATCAGTGACGCTCCCCTCGTTCGCCTCTGCGATAATTAATGCCTCTCATGTAAGATTCAACGCGCCGAATGCGGTCGTCGTGCGGTGGATAGTTGAGTAGAAATGCTTATTGGGGACTGATAATTGGCAGTCATCGTTAAGGTCACAGTGGGCCGTCGGTGGCACTTTGTAATTTCATTAAAAATTAACGGTGACTCGGGTGAAGTCTTATCTCAGCGAAATATTGTTGCTGGTATGAAATATATATAAATTATTACAGCTGCAACAGTTCGAGGATTAGAAGAGGGAGAGAAATCTATTTTTTCTTAAGATAACTGTGCAAATATGTAATTTCAACATAAGAAAAACAGATAACGAGGCAAATTTCTCAGAACTTTAAAAAAAATTTCAACTTTTAACAAAGATCGGCGTTGCTCCGATGATGATCCGCCTTACATCGTAAGCGAGGCTGCTTACGAACCCGCTTACAACCACCTTCGTTCCGAAATACGTTGAAATTAATCAACAAAATCGTTTATATACAATACGAAGTCACTAAATTAGTCTGTAATAATTTATTCGTCTTTTAATACTTCTTCCTCTTTCTGTTTCTTGCTTTTCTTTTAGCTTTTTTCTTATTCCTTATCTTAGCCAATCGTGGAATAAATCAACTGCTTGTTTTTCATCTCACAAAAATTAAGACGCACGTAATTAATTACATTATTCAGAATAGAGCCCGAAGATATCACGAAATCATTGCAGTTGTCTCTTTCTCTCGACCACACCAACACATGGACACAAGCACACGAACGCGTGTGGAGCTCGTACGGAAATCGCGAATGCAATAAATTTTCGCTGCCATGCAAAAGAAACATAAAATTACGCTGACATTAAATCAAGTCAAACGGTTGCTTTCTACTCCTCGTCGTCGTCGTCGTCGTCGTTGTAGTTGTTGCTCTACTCCGACTCTTTGCTAGAATTTCAAGCAAACATCAGTGAACCAGCAGTGGCACAGTTAAACATTAAATACTCGCCGCGTGCTTACGACATCCTTATTCCACACAACCACAAAATCACTTCCTCGTAACAACAACAACAACAACAGCAGCAGCAGACCGAACAACAAAAACATTAGCAATTTGCCCTACAGCGAACTTACAACTCTTCTATTTCCCGCTCTCTCTCTCTTCTCTCTCATCGCCAACACATGACTAACACTCGCATGAGCTGCATTTATGGTTTCTCAAAATACTCTCTACTTTTTCCACTCACTAACGATTTTGTTGGTTCTGTCTCTGCCGCTGTCGCGATCGCTGCTTTCGGTTTTCTGCTGCTCTTCGCACTTTTGCTGTGTGTGCAGAGGTGTTGAGCGCGGAGCAAGCGTTGGTTTCTGGTTTGGAAGAGAGGAGGAGGAGAGAGCTCTTGTCGCTGTCGCATTATGCACGGCGCTCGTTCATGTTGCTGCTCGTACTTTGCGAGCTGCCTGCCTGCCTGCTTAAATTACGACAAACTTAAAGTTAATAATTTTATTATTCAGAACTGTTTTAGCAGTCGCCTGCAGTTGTTGTTGGTGAAGTGAGCTGTAAATTTCGCCGCTGTATTAATACATGTAGCAGTTGTTGTTGTTGTTGTTGCTGTGGGCCTTATAATAGCAGTCGTTTTCGCCAGCCGCTGCCTCGTCAGCAGTTTTAAAGTGCAATTTCATTGCTGCTGCTTCTCTGCTGCGTCAGCAAAAAGCAACTAAAAACTCGTTACTGCAATAATTTTTGATTCAGTGGTGATTTTTTCTTTTCTTTGTTTTTTGTGCTTTTGGTGAATTTGTTGTTTGAGTTGTTTTCTTCTAACGCAGTAAAAAGGGAAAATATTTTTATTTTTAGGAATTTTTAACTTAATTCTTCTCCTCTTCTGAGTTTTATTGATTGCCTTTGATTGAAGCTCGCAGCATCGAGTACATACATCGGCCACGCGTTCGTGTGATGTGAGAAAAAGCCGCAAAGTGCGGCAGAAACAAGCTTAGCTTAGCTTAGATGCCACACTTCGCCTCGATGTGCTTCGTGAGCAAACAGAGAGGCAGCAGCAAGCAGCTCCATTGAAAGGATCATCGACAGTAAAGCGAGGAGCGGCACATAAAATAAAAAAGGCAAATGATAACAATAATAACAGAGGAAGCAATAAAAAGGCCGAAAGGAGAAAAGAAGGCGAAACGAATACAATGAAATGTGAAATGGAATCCTTCGGAGCGGCTCAAGTTGTTTGACATGCAGCAACACGAAATCGAAACGTATTCCTCGCCCCTTCCTCCCACTCTTCGCCACTCCCCCAAAAACGCTTCACTCTCGAATTTCGTACCGAAGCGAAGCATTTTCCGAATGACAAACTTTTGGCTGCATTGAAGTTATTGAGCTGGAAAATTCGAAGTGCAAACTTGGTATGCAGCTCACTCACACACACACACACACACACACACCGACACTTGCTCATGCAGAAATTCCAACACTTGCAACAACGGCAAAAACAAAGACTTGCAACGTGTTGTGCAGCCAACCAAAGCGAACACCGCGTGGGATGAATGAAACCGTTGTGCTCCGTGTGTGTGTGTGTGTGTGTGTGTGTTAGTTTATAAAAGTCCTCTTCAAATCCAATGTTTGTTCGTTTTCTCGTCCTCTTTGCCCCTTCTTCCTTCGACGTCCTTCGCAAACGCAGTTCGATCGTTTCTTGGTTTGTTTTCGATTGTTTACTTGTCTGCTGCTGTTCGGCAGAGCAGCCTTTTAGGCGCTTAAACACAAAAGCAAAGGCTTTGCATTCGATTTATCATCGGCTTTTTACACACTCATTTCGTCCTTTTTCCTGTGAATATTTCTCGAGGCTGCTTCTTCTGTTGCAACAGTTTTGCCTTCAAATGCATTGGGAAAAGTTTTCAACTTGCAATCTGGAAAAAACTCTTGGCGCCACAGCGTTGCCACATTGTGAAACTTTCGCTGCATGCAACTCGATGTTTTCTGTAACTTTCAATTGAATTTTGATAAAATAATAATGTTGCTAAAGAGTTTTTCCTTTGTTTCGGCCGACTTTTTATGTTATTATTATTTGCAGCAATGATTTTTGATTTTACTTTCAAACTTTTGCCATATTTTCTTCGGTTTCGGTTGTTGAAAGTGTTGCAACACTGCAACAAACAACTAAATTCAAACGCTAAAAAAAAAAAGGAAAGTAAATTTTTTAGGCTCCAAAATCGAGCGAAATTGAAAAATAGAAGCGACTTTAGATCACTCGATGCATTTAAATGGCTTTAAAATGAACTCTGCGTTGAAATCGCAAATTAAATTAAGAAGAAACATGGGTCAATAATTCAATAGAATTGATTTGGATTTATTTAAATTGCTTCCGTTGGCAATTAGAGTCCTTTGACAATAGATCTCAGACGAATTGTGGCCCTTCATTACCGCTTAAACTGTTTCGAATTAAACTTTGCTATTGAATAATTCAAACAGAGCGAAGCATCGACCAATAAATTACAACTCTTGGCTATCGTAATCGTTTTATAATTGATTACGTTTAATGACGGAAACTCGGACAGAATTTACGTGTGTCTCTAGCCCAATAACAAGTCGCAAACGACTGAAAAGCTTCGTCGTCTCCCCGCCCTCGCATTACAAACAGCAGTAATTATTTAACAATCACATTACATGCAAAATGATGTGAATATCTGATGTAGCAACAATGTCATGTGTGCAGTATTCGATTCACATGCAAACGTTCGAAGTGGAAAGGAAGAAAATCTCCATGAAAGCAACTGCTTCAATAAGAAAAGAGAAACCCTCGTTTCCAGCTGTTCTAATGTCACTTTAATAACTTAATACAAGCACGAAGAGTTCTGAGCTGCTTCACTGAAGCCTTCCAAGTGTCGTCCTTCCAACGGCAACGGCAACGACCACGGATGAAATATTTCCCTGCCTTCGAACTCATAATTACTCATTTGTGACTCGGGTAAACGTGGCTGAAGGATATCGGAGTCGCCTGATGTTTCTTTCGCCACTCTTTCTGTTAATTTTAATTAGTAAACGTTATCCACTTCTTCGTGCATACGACTATATCTCAATTTAATTACAAGGGATTCTCTGCTGCGTTTCCTTATAAGCAACCGTTTTATTTGAGCACCGAATGACGGATCGCAACTCTTGACAGAGGTCATCAGTAAATTTGCCAGGAGTCTGAAGCTGAATGCTAAAGTTTTAAAGAATATTCCACGACTTGGCAGACAAACTACGGAATCCTCCATGGATTCCACTGAATTGTGGACCTCTTTCAATCCTTCAAAGAGCAGAATGACGTAGTTAAATAATAAATTTAAGCACAACATTTTGAAAGTTGCTCTGTATTATAATGAAGCCTCTTATATATTTGTTTAATTTACTGAACTATAAAGTAATGTGCATTACTATAGGTTATACTATATTACTAATAAACTAAATGTATAAATTTTTTACAAGTTTTGAAGCTGAAGTTTACTTTACTTTACTTTACTTTACTTACAAGTTTACTTTCTGAAGCTGAAGGTCCTTTTTAAATTTTTGAATCTAAATTTGCTCTTGCGTCTCACATGGACTCGATAATTCCTAAACCCACTGCTATACTTCGCTTTCTAGAGGCTATACAGACTTTCGTGATGCAATTGGAGCTCTTTTATATTGAACTCTTAAGTCTTTTTATATCGTTGGTATCCGTATCCAACATAACATTTCCATGAAGTCTATACGTAAAAAGAGCTCGGCTGCACGTATCTTTATCTTATCTGACAACATAACGGGTTTTGAAGCCCTCAGATTTGCCTCTGTGCTGGTAAATAAGATCTGTCAAAGCCTGAATGCGCTCTGACGGACTTAAAGTATTACAGTAGCATGGATCTCGGCTAACGGGGGCTATGAGGCCAATGCCCGGGCTAAATGTTTCGCAAAGTGCTGCTCACTACGTCCATTTATGGATCCGCAATCCTGGCTACAAGCTGGATATCGGCAACAAACGTTTGGCGGGACTGTCACAGGCTCAGCGATTTCTTTCTCTCAATAAGAACAATCTACTGGTCTCGACTATCTTAAGGTGTACTGTATATCGGGAGTGAGTCTCAGATGCCAAGTGAAAAAAATCAAAAACCCGAAAAAAGCATTTCGTCCATCATCATCTCATCATCGTCCACAAACACCTGCTTACATACAGAAATATATGTATGCCTATTGGTTTCGACACTACCTGAATTCAAACCTGTGAACTGGCTAGGATGATCCAGAGACTCTCTCTGAGCATGTTCTTCCAACCTTACTACAAAACATGGGTCATAGTGTGACTGTAAGCTCACTTGAAAAGCAGAATGGACATTTCCATCTGTGAGGTCTCGAATCGGTAGAATACAAATCGAATAAAGATGAAATATTATCAATAGGCCAGAGAAGATAGGTCTATCGCCTGTTTCTATCCCATTTTCTCAATAGAATTTCATTGCTTCAGAAGGCAACATTTTATAATACCATTTCATATAGAATAAGTAATTCTAAAGGCTTCAAGCCAGAAACCCACGAATAAAAATGTTTTTCGCGGTTCTAAAAACATCAACAAGGGATTGTGTCAATTGAGATGATGAGTTCAACCTTCAAGGAAGCCAGTTTAGGGTTTACCTTCGGATTATTTAATCCTCTTGGTTATGACAGCGATATTTCGGGACCCACAGGTAGTAGAGACGGACTCCGATTGCTCTCAAAGTGGTTACCTGCCGTCAAGACGGTCCTAATAACGTGGAAGGGACTCGCTAATCGCAATCCTTGAATTTATGCTGGAAGTATTGGACAGACTTCTGGGATTAGCAGGATATTGACCAGATATGAGCATAGCAACCACAGCCACATCCACATTAATATTAAGTCCAACAAAAGCTCTTCTTCTGCCGATGGTAGTGATAATAATAATAATGTCCATGCTGCTGGAGCGACGGATCCGTGATTCATACCAAGCGACCGTAATTAACACAAAATCGCCTGCGATGACAACTCAATGAAGAGTCCTTTAATTGTTTGTAAATATTGCACAGGACACTCGCAGAGGAAAGGATAATCAAGTCAAATGCTAGTCACAAGAACGGTGACAGGAGCAGGAAAACGAAGCGAGGCAGGAAGCGGGCCTGAGTAGAGGGCATCAGCGGCTGCGCGGGGGACAAAGGATGCTACGACGGAAGTGTGTACAGGCATTGATAAGTAAATCCTTGTTTAAACAAAACCCGAGCCGTTCGGGCATGATTACGCCGCGCTGGTTGTTGGAGTGGTCATGTTTTTGTGCCTGGCTGCGTGTTGGTGTGGTGTGGCGTATATTTAGCCAATTGATGATGTGTATGTGTGGGTGTGGGTGTGCTTCTGTGCAAACACATACACATGCTTGTGTTTGCTGAGGCTTGTAAGGCATTATTTTGGGGTTGACTGAACACCAGAATTTCGAGGGTGGTCCGCAGTTGAATTGCTCTTGCCTGGTTATGACGTTGATGATGCTGATGCTGATGATGGCGACAACCAACATCATGATAACGGCAATGATCATTATGTTAGAGAAGAATAAATTTCGAGGATTCCAATTTAAAAGCGAGCTCCTAAAATTATTCGCTGTTTTCATGATGATTGGAAGATGTTTAAAGCAAACAAAAAAAAACATCAAAAATAGGGAAAAGAATGAAGAGCAATACAAATAAATAAATGAAATTCCAGCACAGACAACAACAACAAAAACATTACAAATACCAATCGTTCAGAAAAGACTGCATCAAACATCAATCAATTGCCAAACATTCCTCGAAAAAGAAGCACTAAACGAATATCGGCGTCTATGTTCCCGGCACCAAACGTCCTCCCTTCCTTCCCTCCCTTTTTCCCCTCCTTCAGCCATCTCCTGATTTTTCTCGTTCAACTTTTCAGTGCTTCATGCATCAAGTGGACAGCGCATCATCTCGGTCCACGTGACTGAATGACTGCCAGCTGCCTGTCCGTCTGTCTGTCTGTTTGATGGTCCGTCCACTTGAACTAAGCGAATGTGTGTCCAGCTGCTTAACTAGCGGCCGCTCTGTTCGTCCGTCTGTTCGACTGTACAGTTTCTATTTTGTTGGACTGTTTTGTTCGATTGCTGCAGCTTCTAACTTTTAACTTCCTTTTGCGTCTTCACACACACACAGCTTTCCAACTTTGTGTCGTTGTTGTTGTTGTTAATGTGTTTCACTGCTTTTGCTCCCACATTTCTACGAACTTCTCTTTTTAAATGTTCGCTGGTTGTTTGTTGTGTAGGAAAATGTACACTTTTCAATTTTGTAAATTTCACCAGTAGCTTTACTCAGTTTGATGATTGCGACAACAACAACAACAACAGCAACAACGACGCACCACAGCGACGCGTCGCAAAATAGAAAATTTGGCGCTTTGACGCAAGCAAAAAACCAGAGGAACTCAAAGCAATAAAAAACAAAACTCAACTCGGCTTCTACACAACTTCATTCGTCTGTTAGTTCGTGTGTAACTTCGTGCGTTCATTCGTTTTTGCGTACGTTTTTTCATACGTAGTGTAAATTGTTTATTTCGTGTAATCGAAAAGGTACAAAGAGAACTGCAACAACAACAATGAAGAACTACTTCATACGTTGTGCAGTTTGTTGTTGCAGTTCGTTGTTGTAGTTCGTTGTTGTAGTTCGTTGTTGCAGTTCGTTGTTGTTGTCTGCACTATCGAATTCCATAGGAAGCAACTTGGAAAAAGTAGTGAACGTGTTCCGAGTTCGATGTGTTTGTGATTTTATTATGGTTTTGTTCGTTGTGTTGTGCTTTGCAAAGAGACAGAAGAGTCCCTGAGAGCGTGAAGTGAGAGAACGTGTGTATGTGTGTGTATGGTGAAGTTTAACGTTTGAGCGTTCGAAGGCATAAAGACTCAAATTTTCATTCATTTTAAACTTCGATTAGTTTTTTCCTTGTTTGATTTTTTTTTCGATTCTTTTATTTTTCTGCCTGTTTTCGATTGAACTGAATCTGATCTTGTTTTGGAGTTTTCCCCATGGAAATCCGAAAAAAAACCGAATGAAATGATTTGGTTGATGAGTTCTCTGTTGTTGTTGTTGTTGTTCTATTGTGTGTCGAAATCTTCTGCTGATGACGTGTCATTGTTGATGACTGTATTGCTGCTGCTGCTGCTGCCTCTTCCTCTGTGTTCTATTTCGTCTTTTATTGTTGTCCACGTTGTTGCTGTTGTTCCTCCATTTTTCGCCTTTGTTGTGAATGATGATTTGAATTCTGTCTGGTTTGTCATTGATAAATGGTCCTTTATAATAGACGCCATCCATTTCTCTCCCTCTTCACCTCCCCCCCTTCAATCAGGATGCGCCATCATTCCTTTTTTTTTTGTGCCTTTCATCACATAAAACAACCGAAAATTCGGCGCTTTCATTTAATTGAATTTCAATCATCAATGATTTATTTTTTTTTTTTTTTTTTTTTTTAATTGTATTCTAGCGAGTCCTTTCCTCATTTCCATATTTCGACTGAAATGTTTTTTAACAAATGATTTGAAAGGTTTTCTATTTAAAGTCATTAAAATTCTTCACTGAATTTTGTTGTTACAATGAAAATGAAAATTGGATAAAATATGTAATATTATGCAACAAAATAGTAGTTCGAATAATAATGAATAAGATCCATTGTCACCTTGAAATAATTTCCACAAGTGAATAAAAATCTACGTACGTACGTAAGTTTAAAGAGTAAAAGAAGCAACAACAACTGTGACTTCGAGAATCAACACCTTCTTCTCCTCCGATCAAAGTATTAAAGAACTAGTCGAAGATAGTCCTTGTGTGAACACGGGGCATCCCAACAACGCTGCGCAGTGTTTAGATTCCCTTTTGTACTTCGCAACATATGTTTATAAACAATGTTTCCCGTCAAGACTTTCTAGTCCAAAAACGTTCCTTTCAATAAAAAATCATATCTCTCATACATAGAAACACACACACGCACAATACTAGGACTAGGTTCGTCGTTAAGTAGTGGCCTATTAAGCACGTCCACTGAGGCCAACTGTGGCCCATTTCGAACGTTCTTATGCAAGGGGATAGGAACATCCCAGTAGATTCGATCAGTGTCCGCAGTTTACTTGGTGCGCTTTATTAGTTCCAGTAGACTAGTGACCTCGGGTGGATCGGGACTCTCTAAGATGCCGGATGCCTCCGCGATAAAGGGACGGGCTTCCATAGTTATAGAACCATCCGAGTAAAGTAGTATTCCATCAAGATGTAGCTGGTCTAAAGATAATCATCTCGATAAGGGAAAATAACCGCAGGTATTCCCTCACGTCTGCACGGTCAGATCGATACGAGATTCTTGTCTCGCATGTCCCAGAAACTTCATCAGACTCGCGTGTCCAAACCGAGATTCGGAGATTTAATTCATCCATTCTGGACTCGTCAGTGTTCTCATTCCAAGTCAACTTGCTGTCCAGAATTACACCGAGGGGTACTTTACATGGATTGACGACAGGTGTTGGACTTTGAGGCTCGGCCTGACACCATGTACTTCCTGGTGAGGAGGACGAATTCGGTAATTAGACGCGTTTTTCTATGGACTATTCCTCTTCGTCCACCTTCTTATTCTACCGGGATAGCTATAGCTATCATATATGATGTCAGTATAAGCCATGCCTCAGACTCCGGTATAATGAAATTACGTCAGTATTCCGTCTACAAGCCTTCGTAGGGGTGAACGAACTCCTCCCCGTGGTGAACGATGTGTGACGGTTCTGCTGTTGACCCATGGTCGGATTTGTTAGCCTGCTTTCTTCAGCATTCGATCTATCCATACAACGATAGCCCTATAAAGTCCGCTCTCAACTGATCTACCTTTCACAGGAAAGTGTTGAGAGTTGCATACTCCGCGTGTGAGCTTTTCGCTCTGAGTCTGATCCCTCTGATCAGTCCTTAGTAATAATGAGCAGAGCGATATGGTCCTTATTCAGTGACCTCCGATGACTTTAAAGATGTGTGATGTGAGTGAATGCAGAGATTATTTATTCAATTGTATAAAGAAGATAACTAAAATTCAATTATGTACCAAATTAAGTTGTGAAAGCCTCAAAGAATTGCGTTGCGTAATCAAAAAAACGCACACAGCAACGTCACTTAAAACGCTTCTGCTTCTTCACTGTGTTACTCTCTCGGGCTCATTCTGTTCCGTTCTCCCGTTCTCCTGCTCTCACGCAATGATTCCAATCAGAGATTCCATCTCTTTGCGTGTGTTTATTTGCATTGTCACGTCTCCAACAGGCAGCTTTTGTTGCTGTTGTTGTTGTATTGCTATTTGTCCATTGTTGTTGTCGCTTTTAAGGACGCTTGTTAACATTTCCTAATTGCTGTTGCCGCTGCCTCAGGTAAGCAACTTGGTAGCTTCAACGACAACAATAATAGGCAACCCTAAATTGCAAAGTGAAAAGAAGAAGAAGACGACGACGAAGCGTAATGCCAACAACAGTCACAGCAACAGCAACAGCAACGACAACGTCGTCAACTATTCTTGACTATCAACTGTACAATGACAAAAATTCACAAAGAAAATTCACTTTCAACATTGAAAACTTGTAAACATCCCAGAGCAACAGGAAGAACAAGAAGAAGAAGAAGAAGAGGATGCCGAAGGGGAGAGGAAACAGAAAAATAAATCATCCGCTTGAGGCGTATTTTAAATGACAGGCCAAAAAAAAAAAGAACAGAGAGCGAGATGGGGCCGAGCCAAAGGAGAGAAGAAGATAGAAAAAAAAAGGAAATGAGGGCAAAATCACTGAGAGAAATTCTTGAAGAAGAGTACAAATTTAATCGCTAACGAATTAATTTTCATCATGATTAACAATCTCGTCGTCATCATTATCACAAATGTTATTAAAAATATGGAAGAGGTACATCACCACTTTCTTCTTTCCTTCTTTGTTCTGGGAGATATGTATGAGGTCCTCCATCAATCAAAATGGCATCTTCAGTTGTCTGCATTATGTAAAACCTTTCAAGAAGCGATCGGCATCATCGATGATATCGAATCATCGCGATTTCCCATCCTATTTTCAACTTACAGTAACCCATTACGGTGTAAGCGAGAAACGAATGAGGCCTTCTTTTGGTTTACTTCTATTTGAAAGTCGAAGCAAAAGCAGTTTCATTCGCTGCACTGTTTAAGGAAGCACATGAGTTATGTTTTGTTCCGCTTTCTACATCCGTTTGTAATGGATGACGCCTCATTCATTCTTGCCTTCGACCCACCTTACGCTGTAAAGGAGATCCGTAAGTAGGTTCTGCTCCCGCTTACAACGACCTTCGTTCCGAAGCAGCACAGCGCAATCCATCGACCAAATTCGTATGTCTTCATGGATGATTTTCAAAGGCCTTCGCTATATTTGCCAGTGGGTCGCACGTTCATTAGATATTCTCTATCCGTCACTCTCTTCTCTCTCCGTTTGCACTCAAAGTCAAAAGTTCACGCTCTGTTGCTGATGAAGCTGTTGCTGTTCCTCTCATACGCCCCTCCCCCTCCCTCTCGTACAGGCCGCGGAATGACAGTTCGGATCCTCGTCCTCGCAACAATTTTAATCAATTCGCTTGAACCAAAATGAAGAATGAATAAAGGACAAGAAATCGCTAAAACCTAGAAGAATGCTCGAAGAAGAAGCAGCACCATTTTCATGAAATACTCGTAAAATAAAGGAAAAGTTGCCACAGCGTAGATGGAAAGTTTTTAAGTAGAACGAAATGAAAATGGAAAATAGAGGGGGAAAAAGAGAAACTCGAACCGAAACTTTTTAGTAGAGCAATTAAGAAATGGCCAAAGATAGGAGAGGGAGCGAAGATAAAGGAAATTTTTTTGGTAATTAATGGACAGCGATGAAGAAAGCAGCGAGGATGAATTGAACGACGAGGATCTGAGAACAATCAATGTATTTGTCAATGGAATCATTAATGACGACGGGAATGAAACGTAAAACATCAAGGAAACAAAACAGAAATCCAAACAAGGGAAACTCGGTTCGAAAAACTACTTTTGCAATGATTTTAGAACAAACATCGAATGGAAAAGTAGAAAATTAGTCGGGAAATGCAACTGAAGATATTGACAAAACTTCAGCTTGGCCACAAATCGACGATTGTTCATTAGAAACTTCAAAAGTAGATGGAAAAGTTCATTTGTGCAAAAATCGTTTTCTATGCGAAATAATCAACAAACTCAGCAAAAACAAAAATAAACATGAATAAATTGATGCCATTTAAAATTCGTGAATTCGTTTCGAAAATTATTTAATCGTTTATTCAAGTTTTTGCGGCAAACTTTGTCTACGTCGAGCGTTCATTTGAATGACTGATTAAGTGCAGCACGGCGCTTAAATATTAACACCCAGCATGAGTGCATCTCTTTCGCACACACACACACTGCTCAAGTCGCCGTGAAAACATTCCGCAAACATTCCAAAAACACGCTGGAATAATAATAATTGCCTTTGTAACGTCGTCACGTTCGACGTTTGAGCGCACAGCGCAAGCGACGTAACGCAGCGTAACAACAGACGAACGAAATGTATGCTAACGACGTTTAGTGAGCGAGGTGATGGCATTGAAATGACTGCAGTTGCTCGTCGTTGTTTGTCGCTCATCGTCGCTCTTTGTTGCTGTCGCCGTCGTCGTCGTCGTCGTCGTTGTTGACGAGCATCACATATGAAAGCATCACTTCACGGGAGCTGCATAAATTTAGTGATGAATGCGTGTGTGTTCGTAAGTGCTTCGTGTGTTCTGTGCTTTCGATTAAAACTGTCGCACAAAGCGAAGTGAAAATGGAAAATGAATGAAGCAGCAGAAGGCGAATGACAAACAAACAGAATGAGTGATCAAAAACGTACTTGGTCGAGGTACAAAGCACAGCAGAAACTGAAGAAGTGCGGAATAAAATTATGCAGAGTTGGGAATGCGAGGTTAAAGAGCAAAGAATTGCATTCAATCAGCAGAAGCTGCATTTTGTAACATTTTCTATTGAAATTCAAATGTTTTTTTAATGAGTTTTTGTAGTTTCTTCAAGTTTCAATTCATGTGCATGCGAAAAAAACGCTTCTAACGATCGAAGTCTCACTTTCTTCGCCTTTCTTTCCACACCAAAGACAATAATAAACGAAACACGAGTTTCGTGAGATTTCCCAGAAAGTGTAACTTAAAAGAAAGGCCGAAAGTGTGATGAAAATGCATGCATTTTCGTGTTCATGCAATGAAACATTGAATTATCGTTTGCATGGCTACGGAAAAACCCATCTCCCGCTCAGCACACACACACACACACACCCCAACACACATTCATGCAACAACCTTCGTTGGCACAGCAAACGTTTCCCTCGTCTCCGTTGCCATTAAAGAGAAAGTGACAAACAGAGACACGTTGACGTCGTTGCGATGACTTTGTTTCGACAGCAATAAATCGTCGTTCGGTCGGTCGATTGCTCTGTTTGCCTGTCCTCTTTTATTATCCTTCAAACCGCACATGAAAATAAAAGTCATAAGGACATATTTTGTGATTTGCACTTTAACAATCTTTTAACAATCTTTTAACAATAAGAAACGCTTTTCGAAGCACCTTTTTCAGCAAGCGTTTTACGATTCAACTGAAGAAGAACAGAAATCAAGTCGCAGAGAAAAGCAGGACACAAAGATACACAACAAAACATCGCAAATGTCCTCGCAAAGGAGGGATGAGGATGAAGGAGGCGTGTTAAAGGTCAGCTGTAGAAAATGTTGCTTTGCATACAGAGTGAAGCAGAAGAAGACGACGAAGAATCTCGTCGCTGAAGCTCTTCAGGAGCCATAAAAACAACAACAACAATCAACTTTCTAAGGAGTTCCGAGTGTAACAAAGGACGATGAAGCAGACGGAGGAGGAAGGGGATCGGATTTGAGAAGTATCCGGAAGAATCTCATCTCAACTCGTCGCATTTTCAGATTTTTATGACATTCGAGAGATAAATAAAATAAAAACAGAATTTATACGCCAATAAAATGACATCTGCTTGTTACGATTTTGAGTTGCATATTTTCAGGGGAGCCGCGCTATTGTGTTCGGAATGAGCGCTGATGGGAGAGGGGAAACCAAACCCGAAGCACTTTCATTGTTCATTATTATTTTAGTGTCATCTAAGCCGGAAAATTATGATTGTTTGCTTCTTCGGTTGGTTGTTGTGCGCCATAAAAACTATTCAAAAACTATAATCAAGTTGAATGAATGCAATAACACGCTTCCTTCTAAGCAAATCTCGAGCAAATATTGCACAAAGCAAGAATCCGAAGAAGAAAGTGAAGGAACAAGGAAATAATGGCCACAAAGTAGAGTAAACTGCTGACTATAGACCACTATACAGCATTATAAATGGTCTTTTTTTGTATTTTGCACCAAGAATTCAACTAATTCTTTATTTCTCCTTTGATTTGTAATGGGTTTTCCCTCACGTTCCGTAGATATTTCTTTTTTATGACGATTTTTAATGGGTTATAATTGAAATGATGCCGCCATTTTTATTACATACACGCATAACGCTCAAGTGTCATAAATACAGTTGGAATTTACGACTGCCTCTTTTTTTATGGATTATTTCATACTTTGTCTTCGCTTTTTCTTCTCTTCGTGCCATTAATTTATTTGTTCGTCAGTAAAGCAAAAAAATTATAAAAAAAAATACATTTTTCCCGTTAAAAATATTACTCAAAATTAATATTAACTTAAAGTTATCTACACGAAAAGTTTAGAGTGATTTATAAGAATCATAAAAACTAGTAATTAAATCGTTCTTAGTTGAAATCTGCTCTATTTTGAAGTTGGCAGCCCCAACAAAATTTATGAATGGATTGAAAGTTTCGAAAACTCCACGAGACTTCTTAAAAGAACGATTTTATTAATATTGCATTGCAAATGTCCATTACGTCTGTCATTTCTCACATTTCCTTCAGTTGACGAATTAAGAGAAACTTTCGGAAACTTGAGGCAAACAAAAGACGTAGAAAGTTGCCAAAAATGGATTCCGTTCATGTGAAGTTTTTGAGTTTTCTTTTTTGTAACATTTTCTTATCTCCTTTGTTTCAGATTTCGCCCATCTTTTACCCCCTTTTATGCCATTTTCCCTGACAAATTTTTAATCGAGTTTCTTATTTATTTTTTCTAAAGAATTTTGTTGTTTTTGCGTTCGAAATTCGCTTTTTTTTTTTACTATTTTTATTGTTATTTATCTATTTTCTAGACATTAAAAAGTCACTGACATTTTTCGTGAAGCATTTGTGCAGTTGGCAACTCTACAAAAATTATGCAAATGACCAATTTAGCTCGAGAAAGTTGGCAAAGGACAGAAGAACTTCCTTCCCTTTGTCCTCCTGTTGTAGTTTTTAATTGGTTGGTCATTTTAATGTAATTCGGTGAAAAGTCTAATAAAAAAGAGTTGCCACAAATAAAAACAAAAAATTGCTCAACTAATTTTTGTCAACGATTCTCGGTTTTTATAAATAAATGTAAAAGAACAACGAAGCAAAACTTTTGTGGTTGGAATTTTTCTGTTTTTGGACGCAGTCTTTTTCTATGAGTTTTTTTTTGTCGCTTGTTATTTTTTTATATATTTTTTCAGTCGTTGGTCAAAGGGAAAAAATTAATTTTTTCCTTCTTTCATTTAGCATGGGGCCTGCGGTTAATCCCATGGCAATAAAAGCCTCGTTTATAAAAAGTAGTTTCCAAAAATTCTACAATATTCACAGGGTTGCACTCCATCTTCCGTAAGGAGACATACATCATCTTGAAGCAAGTCAATTGATGTCCCTTGGAATCCACATGCGTTTTTCTCCTCATCGTGACTTGCAACTGTTTTGAGGACGATTTGAAGATTGGTTGAATGCATCAGGACCGATCTCGTCAGTACCAAAGATCGACAGTACCTCAGACAAGGCTTCAAAGTCCTTAATCAGTCTCAGCTTCTACGATCTCCAAGTTTTCATTCTTCGAATTGATATAATTTTCACTTGTTTTAGTTTCCTTTACAGTTTCCTCTTCACTTGTTTTAGTTTCCTCTTCACTTGTTATACTTTCCTTTTAGAAGCTTTTGTGGTTTAAGTCTTGGCAAATTCATCCTTTCGCTGCGTCTGCATCCTTCTTTTACATCCACCGGAGATGTACAATGGCTGGCATGGCTCAAGTTGCTCTTTATTACCGAAGCTAAGCTATGAAATACGAAGTTTATCGTCCAAACAGACGCAAAAGAAAAGCCGTGCATATTAAAAAATTAATAAACAAATTTTTAGATGTTGACAAAGTAGTAAAAGAAGCCAGGAAATCGTAGTTTAAGCAGACGAAAGACGTAAAGTTGACTGAAATCGTTACGTGAACGTACGTAGTAGCTTTAAAGCCCTTTTATCCCGCATCCAAAGCAGGATGTGGAGCGGTTGACAAGTCTTCTACGCCACACATACTCACACAACACACATACACAGCCGCAGCACGGGGCACACACGGATTTGATTATTACGAAAGCATGGAATTTAATATCTGAACATGACACGATTATGGATCGGAAAAGGCAGCAACGACAAAGAGTTCAACAGTGGCTTCAACAAGCAGCGACGACACATTCAACGGCAGACGAATGGGAAAAAATTAAGAAGCACAACAGCAGCAACAACAGCGAAAAGGAGAGCGACAACAACAACTGCAAACTAATGCACACTTCGCTGTGTTGCAGCAAAATGTGTGTGTGTGTGTGTGTGTGTGTGTGTTTGAGAGTGCGGCTCTGTACAAGAAGCGTGCTTTTCTCTTTATTTTATGTTTTCTTTATTTATTTGTGCATTTAACACTTTTTTGTCGTTCGATCACAGAAGAGTTTTCCGTCCAATTTTAATCGCTGAGAGAGCGAGAGAGAGAGAGAGAGAGAGAGAGAGAGAGAGAGAGAGATTGAGATTGAGAGAGAGATAGAGAGAGAGAGAGAGGGAGGAAGACTTCGAAGCAGCATACAATTATTTAATAGTAATTTTAAAATTAAATTAATAATTAAAATAATGAAAAATAAATAATAATAAATTTAATTTTAATAATAAAAAACAATTATTTAAGAAAAATTTTAAAATTAAATTAATAATTAAAATAATTAAAAATAATTTTAAAAATAAAACCCAATGAATAAAAGGAGTTTACAAATATAGAAAAAAAATAAAATGACCAATTTCTAAATTTAATTTAATGCTAGTTGAAAAAGCGCTTAAGTGAAGTTGTTTCTTCGCCATTTCGCGCCTCTGTGATTTGATGACGACTGCTGACGATTGCAGCTTAACAACAGTCGAATGTCAGCTGTGAGCTGTCAACTGTCAAAAGTCGTCATTGGGCCCGCATTTTTCCCATTTCCATCAGAATCTTCAACTTCGTGAACAGATTCACGCTCGAACGACGATGAAACCACGTAGAAAACTTCTTTTCAAGGCTGTCAAGCGGAGAATAGCTGAAGCAGCGTGATAATAATAATAGAGGCAATCATCATCATCATTACAGTTTATTAAATAACGCTGCAATTTGGTTAATTTCTTTATTTGCCATTTAATTGATTGTTAGGCATTCATTCAGTCGCTCATTGAAGGACATCGCGTAGGAGTAACGACATAAAAATGACGATAACGACGAGGATGACGGCGACGAAATCAATTCAAAGTGAGACATAAAAAGGAACGCACACGACAATAAACAGATTCTTTAACACACACACACACAGACAGCTCAGTCGTAATGAATTCCCGTTGTGCTCCGTGACGTGGAGCCTCGTCGAATTCCATGCAGCACGAGAGGAGGAAAGCGGCCGCTGGAGGCGGGGGCGCTCCGTTCAGGGCGCTAATTGTTCATTTAATGACGTGACATGATGCGATGTGATTATGATGTGAATTGGATGTGATGTAAAAGCGTGCAAACTCACATCTTGCGTGATTGTGGCTCATTTCGTTGATGGCTCCGTCGTTGGAAAGGGAGAGGAAAAAAAGGACAAAGGAAATAAAAGGCCAGCACGAGGGAGAGAAAGAATAAAAACTGTTCCATTGTTGGCAGGAGACGCACGCAGCTTTCCTTTGAAGCACTTTGATAGCATCGCACAAATGTGCATCAACGTTTTGGCGACAAGCGGCACGATTTCAGCCGCTCACCCCTTTCTCCAGAACTCCTCAAGGACCTCCTCGCCCCCCGCCGACCTTCCGATAGCCATTAAAATTCATTCGTCATGCAATTTGTTTTCATTTGTTCGCATTTCGCTGCACGGAAATTGCTATTTGCGATGTGAACCTCTTTGAAACCTTCCTGCGAGCGCCCCCTCGACCAACGCTCAACAAACACTCACGCTCTCTCCCGCTCTCACTCGCGCTCTCTCGCTACTCGCTTCGTGTTGCGTTGCGATTGCCTCATTTTTAATTCGCAGTTTTTGCTCGATAAACGTTCAAATTGAAGAGGAAATTAAAAATTCCCCGGCACGAAACATCGATGTCGCTTTTCCACTAATTACAACAATTTGATGAAGCCAGAAACACGCCAACAACACAACAACGCATAACAACATCGTTAACATTTCTGCTACTGTTGACATTCGCTTCCAACTAGAGACAAGTTTTTTCAATTAACGGAAACACTTCCAATTTCGACTTTTACTTTGTTTATAAATTTGTGGAAATTATTTTATTGATTCAAATAATAAACATTTTAGTGCAGCGAATTTCAATTGTTTTTTCACTTTAATCAGATTTTGCAATGCCCAAGAATCTTCTGCAAGTCGCCATTCGTTTAAAAGACGAAATTCTTGAAACGCAAACGTCGTATGCATCGTTTTTTTCCTATACACGCTGCGTCATTTAAGAAAAGACGTTGAGCAGTCGTCGAGCAGTCGTCGAGCAGTCGTTGAGCATTCGTCGAGCAGTCGTCGAGCAGTCGTCGTTTTTCAGTCGTTACGCAGTCGTTTTGGAATCGTTTTGCAGTCGTTTTTCAGTCGTTGCGCAGTCGTCGTCATGCAGTCGCTGTTGAGGTTTTTGCGAATATTTTTGCTGTAGCCTAATAAATTTGATGAATGTTTTATTTTGAAATAATATTTCCATAATAAATATGCATTTATTTACTCTTTTCATAGAGTCAATCAATCAATGAATTGCATTTTGCATACTCGCAGCCTTCAATTTGCTTAAAATCGAACGCAGTCGTTAAAAACTATTTAAATAAAAGCAAAAAAAAAGGGGAGCAAATATCGGGAAATGAAATAAAATATTCCACCTCAATAATTGAAACAAACAAAGTGCAAAAAAGTATCACAACTGGAAACATACAAATCAGAGGAGAAGAAGAAGAAGAAAACACAAACAACAATTTGTTCATAATTTGCATTTACTATATTTTCACTCCGATGCCTGTTTGTGTGTGTGTGTGTGTGTGTTTGTCGTTTGTTCAATGGCGAAACAGAGAAGCAGAAGAAGAATTACGGTTGAGGTTTTTCATATGGATTTCACCGTTAGTTTAAATACGCGCAGGAGCGAAAGAGAGGGGGAAATGGATGCGCCTTTGTGTGGCTACGGTTTTTGTGCTCGTTGTCCTGTGCTCGCTGCGAGCAGAAATCGTTACGAAATCGCTTTGAACGGTGGACAGTGCAAAAATATTACAAGGGGGCGGTGGAGTGGAGGGCGTGGCCGGGCCGGGCCGCGATGGCTTCAATTGTAGTGCATTTATAAATTTTGTTGCAATTTATAATATTTATTTTCTGTTTACCTCAATTTGTTTGTACTCGTTACTGCGTAGTTTGCGATGCGAACTCGACCAAAACCAGCGCGATGATGATGATGATGATGATGACGATGATGATGATGATGATGGCGATGTTGGGACGTACAGCAGACAATGTAAACAACAGCATTAATAAGACAACAACATGCTGCTTCTTCAACCTCTCATTAAACTCTGTAAATGTAGTCCAGTTGGAATTCGACTCCAGTTGGAATTCGATTCGCTACATTTTATTTTAACTGGTTACATAATTAAAGAGCGAGGATAACTTTAATGAGGATTGCTTTTCCTGTAGCTTTTATTGATTTAATGATATTCTTTGTGCTCTTCTTTGCATTTACTATTTCCCTTTGTTCTTTCCTTTCTACATTCGCATTTATAAATCATTCTTAGTTTCGATTCCTGAATGAATGAATTTTACTCATTATGCACAGACACGTTATATACTTTATGTACTACCCACACACACACACACACACAAATAAATATGTATTTTTAATAAAGTTATATCAATTGAAAGAACGAGTGAAAGAAAACAAAATAAAACATTACAAATCGTTGAGGAAAATCGAGGAGTTTCTGTTGGAAACGATGCAGTGAAAGGGATAATAAATTAATTACGGTAAGTTTTGTGCATGAGAACCGCTGAATAACGGAACAAAAAGACGAGGAGTGCTTCACAATGAAATCCTCTTAACACAGAGACTGAGGATGGTGAAGTGGGCGAGGGGCGAGGGGGCGAAGGAGCAGCAGCAAACTATTTATTCACAATTATATTAACTCGTTGCAGAAGCTTAACCTTAAAAATCATCACAATTCAACGGTTATTAAAGGATAATTTTCCATGTTTAAGCTGCAATTTTAATTAAGAACGAATTTAATGAATTTTATTAAAGTTTGTATGAAGAATCATTGAATTTAGTCAGTCCGATTCAGCCACACAACTGTTTTATATAACGTTTCTTCCTAAATTTAAACAAAACATTAAAATTTGTTCTTCATTTGTCTGTTTGTTTCTATTATAATTCGAAAGCTGTTTGCACACAGTTTTTATGTCAACTTCGCAACGTTCATCAAGCGATTGCATACTTTTCAGCTGCGCTGATTATTCCTTGGTGACTGATGCTTCTTTGCATAAAATTTAGCAATGATTTCAGTCGAAAATCAATTGAAGTTTCGCGCTTTTATCGCAATTAACAATTAACTTTTTTGTCGAAGTCCGTCGAAGTCTACAGACGGGAAACAAACATCCACTCAGCAGATGATGACAAATGCACAGCCACAAAAACCGACCAACAGAAGACAAAATAAACACTCAGGTCATCGCAGTGAGGAAATTCAATTTCGAGCGTAGTTGAGGGCGAATCCAACAGTTTTCCCGGCGAGATAAGCGAAGCAGAGGCACAGACACACGCAACATTAAGAAATGTTGCATAACAATTTTTGAAAAACTGTTGGTTTCCGAGGGTTTTCCTGATCTATTATCTTTTTATGGTTACATGCGGGTGTATTTACGTGTGTGTGTGTGTGTGTGTGTGTGTGTGTGTGTGTGTGTTTGTAAAACTCTCGCATACATAAATAAATATTGTGGATTTTTTGTGGTATTCATATTTTCATTGTGGACGTGTTTGTAAACTTGAATTCAATTGAATAACATCAGCTGTCGTTTTGTTGTCCGGAAATCCACTTTTATCAAAACTTTGCAATCTTACAAAAGCGGCAAAAGAATAGAAACAACAAAAACAACAGCCACAGCAGTAGGAAAATGTCGAAAAAATTCAACAAACAATGAAAAAAAACCAACATAAATAAAATAATAAAAATAAATAACAGCAACCGCAACGCGATGTTGCAATAAAATCAAACAATAAACGGTTTTTGTATTTAGAAATCTATCCATGTGTGTGTGTGTGTCCATGTTTTATCGATACTTTTGTAGGTTTTAACATTTTTTTTTTCCTCATTTAATATTCATATAAATATTCGATTTATTGGTCCTTTGAGTGTGCCAGTTATTATCAGCTACAACAACTCTACCGCCCACTAGCCACACCCACACCAACTTTTAGTAGAAATCATTAGTGATTCAAGGGAAAGCAATTTCCAATGGGAAATGAAATCGTTCTTGTTTCCGTGCTTTTGATTGTTGTTTGTTAAAAATTTCAGTATTTTGTAATCACAGAAAAGCATCGCTTTTTAGTCATTTATATTGAATTGCAAATCAGTGTTTTATTGCAAATTCATCCAACTCCCAAAGCGCCATGGCAAAAATGTTGATGCCGAGTCGAAGTTCAATGATCAAATGTTATAAATATTTAAATTATTCCCAATTTGACCCATTTTTAAGCTATTTTCCCTGAATCCCCAGACATTTGAACTGTATTGAGATTATTTATTCAGAATTCGTGTTATATTTCCATATTTCGGTGCAGTTGCAAAGAGAACGTGACATAAAAGAAGAGTTTATAAATAAAAGTAATATGCGATAAATACGAAATGTTTGACCAACTGAAGTTTCTTTAGTCTTTAAAATCATTTGCTATGCAGTTATTTTGATGGCAAGAAATTGTTTCAATAAATCTCTGAAGCATATCACAGACATAAAGACCGATTGGGGTTACTTTCGTGTACACAAAACAATTTTAAAAACGTTTTACGGGAGATTCGTAGTTTTTTCCAATACAAAACCTTAATATTTTAATATTTTCAAGTAATTCTATTTCTCTTAAAGCTATAGAAGATATCCAAACCGAAGAGGGAAGCCATACAAAATATCACTGGACTGGAAGTCACTGGACTGGATGCTAGACAACAATTTAGTCCCCCACAGGCAAATTTTTATTAACACACATTTTCGAAAATGACTCCAAAATTCTATAAGCTTTTTTAAATATACTTCTTGAGTGCTGGTTACATTTTAAAAGCTTGTTGAAATGAATACCGAGATATTTTATACTGTCCTTGAATGGAATTTCATAGTCATTATGCAAAACAACGCAGAAATTTACTTTCTGGAACTACAAAGCTCCTTCACTTGCCTAATGCATTTCTTAAACAAATAACCTTGCATTATGATGCATTTCATCAGTTTACAGTCAGTGTTTTTAGATATTAAATTACATTTTCAAATGGTAGCAGAATGTTAATTAAATTACTTGTTTTTAGTTTACTAAAAATATGGGTTACTAAAAATATAGTTTTTTACATAATTCCTTATTTTTGAAATTATTTTCTGATTATTTGAATTATTTAATTTAGACTTGAAATACCAATTTATATTCTATTTACTAAATTCCAGTTTGTTTATTTGTGCATTAGGCTAAAACTCCCAATTGGAACTTCTAGTCAAAAGTCGATCCTAACTACAAAGAATAACGAAGTGGAAACCTCGGTAATTGCTGGGAAGTTTATGGATGGATCTTCGCTGCCAAAATAATTACTCACTGTACTGACTTAACGACGATGAAGCCTTAGAATAGGGGGCCAAGACGAGAGTCTTGCTTGAAAATAAATTCCGAACTGCCCTCATCCTCGATCTTCAATTCATTAGCGATCGATTTAACCTGAAATCGACATGACATAAAGGCGCGTAGATTACAGATTTAAATGCCAAAATATCACACTCAATCTAGGGTCAACCGAGCGGTCAAGTTTTGTGTATTAACAGAATTTTATAGACAGACACATTTAACATCACGTTGATAATCTTCGATGGGCTGAAAGAAGGAGTTAAAGTTCCACAAGGTCCACAATTATAATTATTTCCATTATGTATGATGGATTAATAAAGTAAGAGCATTTTTGTCAATATGAGTAAAAAACTTTCACAGCGACAACTGAATTTTCAGCTTAATGAAAGCGAATTCCTGTAAATTGGGGAAATCGCAATTCAAAGCAGTAAATCATAAACGCAGTCAACATATCCGGCAATAAGAACCTTAAGCGACAGCACCAAAAGATCTTCAATTCCTTATATAAAACTTTAGTTTTTATACCCTTTTCTTTGGTACGAGAACCTAAATTGATTTCAATAATAATAAATTAATTAATGAATTTGATATGTTTAAAAGATGATGAAAATTTGAATCTTTTTAAATATTCAAAGAATGAAAAAAGATTGTTAGTGAATAAAAGGCTTTTAAACTTTAGTTTATCTTTTATATGAATTCTTTTTGAGAGAGGCTGAAAATTGGGTTACGTTTTCGCATAAGTATTTGATATTTCTTTACTTTACTTTTATTAATAAATAAGTAATAAGTATTTAATTTTAACTACAATTAATAAAAGAAGTAAGCATTTAACTTTATTTTGTCTCTGTTAATTTATGTATTTTATTTTATTTATTTATTTATGTTTTTTATAATTTTAGCTGTATTATACTTTCTATTGATAAATGATAAAGTAAAATAAACGTGATAAATGATAGTGATTATCATTTCAATTATATTTACCTTAATTAAGGAAATTATTTCAATTATTTTTCAAGTTCAATTGAAATTGATAACAAGTATTTTTAATATTAAAGAGACATTTATTATTTATTTCCATTTACATCATTATTCAAGTTTCTCGGAATCTATCTGCAATCTAGTCAAATCCCAATCGGATTCCGGCTAGATGTGTAACGTCCAAATCGAGAAATCCATTTAGATTCCATTCAGTTTATCCCCAATTGGTATAAAATCAGGGAATCCATTCAGATTCGATGCAGATTGTCCCAAATGGGATGATTTTAGATTTTTTCTACTCGGGTTTCCCATCATATTTATGTATATAAATCGAAAGCGTAAGAATTTATAATTTATTATTGTTTAAAGTGTTATTTAAAGTCTTTAATAACTTCGAATCTTTCGAAACTTTTGTTTATTTTTTCTTTAGTTTGACCTTTGAAAATACTTTTATTCAGAACGTATAAATTTTATGTTTTTGCATTATTTTGTTATTTTTATCTTGGTAACTCAACACATTGTTAATCTTTAAAGAATATTCTTGTTTGTTATCGTTTTATCAGACGTAAGTTTTAAAACTGTCCGCCCGTCGGCTTTAGTAACGAAAGTGTTCAATAAAATCCTTATTTTATTCACCGACTTTAAAATCATTCGAGGCTCAACAGAATTGTAATTAACCAAGAAATTTTGCAAATAATCACATAGACAAAAAGGCTTTGAATTTAAAGTGGATTTGAAGGAAAAGCGATTCCATTGGACCATCAAACATCCTCACAGTGAATTCCTGCCCCGAAAATCAACTGCTTTTAATTACTCACCTTGAGCACAAACTTGTTTCAGCAGGACCACGATGAGCAGCAGTCTTAAATCCATGTTGAAGCCAACTTTTCACTGTTTCGAAGAAGCGATCTGTTTCACCGTTCTTTTTAATCTATTTCCATTGGTAATTCTGAAGTCTTATTTAATTTATTTTGTTGTGGGTGTGTTTTGAACTATTTTCGGTGTGTGCAATCGTAACTAAACTGAGTTTTAAACTAAACACTTTGCGTCTTTTGGGATTCCTTCTTTCGACGTTTTGCTGTTCGTTTACTCACAGTCAGTTCAAATTGTTTCTTAACAACTTTCATTAAATACACACCTTCACCTAAATTAGCAGTGCCCAAAAGTATGCTGTAGCAATTAGAGTCCTTCTTAGCGCATCCACAGTCTTTAATTGTTCACAGAGCTGGAAACTGACGCTGATTCGTACGATTTTACACGAATCACACAAACACACACACGGACGTTTTACAGATGAACGAAGCAAACACCGAACGTCGCCGAACGCCAAAACTGTGCTTAAATCAAATTCGGCACTTAACGAAATCGACGAGGAGTCGTTGTTGATTTTTATTGTTGCTGTTGTTGTTGTTGATTGTTTTACGACGATGTCGAACGTGTAACAACGCCGAGTGACGTCGCTGACACCGGGAAATCTTTTCTACTTCTGTTGAATGTGTTATGGCAAATGTATGCATGTGTGTGCATGGACAAGTTGTGGCTATCCGCGAACACTGTCCTGTACACGACGGAATCCAAAGCTCAACTGATGCCGAGTCCTGGCACAAAGAAGCGACCTGCTCGAGCCCCACAACTCTGAAGTTATTCGGAGCGAATCGTGCGGCGAATTTCGTAGCGAATTCCCTCCGAAAGCCAGCCGAAGTTTTGTATAGTAATCCGAAGTGAAGTAGTAATGAATTCGGAGTTCGTTTGTCATGTACGAAATACCGAAAGAGACGCAACGGAATCAACAAGGAGTTGCTGCTGGTTGGTTGTCGGTCGACTTGACAAAACAGCATAGAAATTCGGAGAGGAAAATCCACCACAAACAGCTGATTTGTTGCTCCTGTGGAATTTTCAATTATTTCCATAACACTTTAAGCGTCTCTCTCGGTCCTTGCAAAACCGGCGAAATTGGTGAGTTTGCGCACAGCTCACTACAGGGTGTAATGCTCAAAATACTCTCAGAAAAAGGTGAATGCTCTCCCTCGTTACTGGACAATCCACCACGCATTCAACCGCCCACGCTTTCGCAACTCAACTTCAGGAATCTCGAAACACAGCGAATTCAATCGGTTCAAAAGTACAAAAATGCGTTCAAAGCAACGAGAAGTTTGTACTCGGTAGAGAATCCAATTCGCCTCGCACGGGACTTTTAAAGAAACGCCATCGTTTGCCACTTAAATAAGATTTAAGTTTCAGTTCAATAAAGGAGCATTCAGTTTCAGTCCTAAACCATTCTGCCTCGAAGCAGGAACCTGACAATTAGAAACCAGTTCAAGGGAACTTCTACTGAATCACAAACACAAAAATATATAGAAATTTACACGGAACACGAACACATTAAGGGCCGATTTCACTATTTCCGCTTAGCTTAACTGGAACAAACATTTCTTCCACAATTATTATACCCTACACCTTAAGGTTGAGGGTATATTCACTTTCTACCGGAGTGTGTAACGCATAGAACTAGACAAGATAGGTATGGAAAAGTATATATATTCTTGATCAGCATCACCACCAAAATTGAAATAACGATGTCTGTCCCTTTGTCTGTCTGTCCGTTGAAATCACGATCACAAGAGAACGGATTAAGATTTCAAAATGAAATTTGGCGAAAATATTCGTTGCTATGTTGGGATGTTTCGTATTGAAAATGGGCTAAATCGCCCAAGGACCACGCCTACTTTTTATATCGAGAGTGCAGGTACCTCTGTTTTGCCTATTAAAAAAGGCCATATCAGCATCACTTTTTGAGAGAAGACAAGAAAATTTTATATGTAGGTTTAGACTAATGCTTCCAGTTAATATGCCAAATATGGGCGTGATCCGCCCACTTTTAGTTTACATAGGTCATGGAAGGTTTTACATGGATTGTATTGAAAAGTATATAAGTTTCCTGAATAATGGTGTACATAATATTGTAGTTTGTGAACCAATAATATTCTGTTGGGGAAAAAATGGGCGGGCCACGCATCCTTTTTACCCATCCACCCAGTATTGCAATATATTTTTATACCCTACACCTAAATTTTGAGAGAAAACGCACTTAGTACTGGTGTTTGTAACGCACAGAAATAGTTAAGCATCTATAATTATAGTTTATCTTCCGAATTTGGGCGTGAGCCGCCCACTTTGAGTTTACATAGGTCATGGAGTATACATATATGCAGCTTTAAGGTGTAGGGTATTTCATCTACAGCCCGGCTGTAGACAACACCTTTACTAGTTAATTATACAAAACGTGTAAAAACATCTGCCTAACTGGGACCTTAAGAACTATTCTTTGACTTTACTAACAGCGATGAAAATTTATATATTTTCTGTGGCTGGGATGTTTGGAAATTTCTCATGAGAAAAAAGAGGAATCATTTTAAGTGACACGTTTATTGAAATGGCTGTTGAAACAATCTGACTTCTACATAAATGAAGATATGAAAGATATGTACATATGTCTCTATGTCCTACAATAAAGGCGCATAAAAACTGGTAAAGGATTCAGACATTTATTTGTTGCCAAAGTCAAGGCCTCTGCTGTAACCGTACTGCAAACTCTGTTACTTAATACGAAATTCCAGTTTTACACTGGATCCATTGCAAGTACCTGGCAACACGAGTGAAAAGAGCTGGCATGCCCAGATCACAGTCGTCTGTATTAATGCTGCTCATCACGCCGATTAATTCTCCAGTTGATTGCAGCACTAACGGCCCGCCCGAATCCCCGAAGCAAGGAGATTTGTGATTGAAACCCGTGTCAATGCAAACCTTGTAAGGGGTAACGCCTTCAGTTCGCTGGGCACAGAGGAAGTTGTGCATTACTTTCACACGAACCCATTGCAGGTTGGGCGAAATCCAGTCGCTTTTCGTGCGACCCCATCCACTGATGATAGCGTGCTTATGAGCATAAACCTCTCTCCGAGCGTCAATCTTTGGCAATGGAACTGGTTTTACCTTATCGCACGGTTCGGTGAATTGTATATTGATAAGAGCGATGTCGTTAGCGAGCGTCGAATCATCGTAGTTCTCGTGCATTGTGACCTTAATACTGTCGATCATGTAAACATTTTCAGGATCATGAAAAGTCGTCGCACCCAAAGCGACTTCAAGTCTAGCGGCGCTATATAATTGAGGGAAATTTGGGAGTAGAATAAAAATAGATAACTCGTATAGCTTCGATAGAACCTTTGAACACAATGAGCTGCTGTCAAAACCCAATTGGTGCCAATCAAGGAACCGCCACAGATCACCTTATTGTAGAGTGGTTTTACAAAGATTTTCAGCATAGCAATGTAAGGTATTTGTTTAGGTATAGCATTTTTTCCATTGTATATTCGTCCTGTTGTGTTGAATCCTCGGGATGCGTTATTAACGCCAAAAAGTAAGGCCAAGGTGACCAATTTGAAAACTATCATTGTACACTTTACTCACGAGACTGAAAAGTTTTAATATTGCTCGGTCTTTTATGTGCAAAACTATCCACAGCTTCTGAAGTGACTTGGGTAAACAAGTCCATTATTATTATACATAATCTAATCATAATCATAAAAGTAAAATAGTCACCTTCAAAAGTTGGGTTGAAGATATTGATGAGGTTGATAAATATGATCATAAAATATTAATTGGCAGAAGGGGTTTTAAATCGGAATTTCACAAACACTTATAATGTATGTATAAAAACAGTTTTATTATTAGCACAAGGAAATTCGTATGAAAACAACCGCCTTCGCCTTGTCACAGCCCGAGACAGAGATGCTGGACAATACGCCAATCAGTGTCGTAGGTGATTCGAAAACTAGCGGGCAAACCTATTCACAGTAGTAAGGAGATGCGTATTAGTTCAAACGCAGATCTTCTCAGAAGAGATATTCCTTAAAGCGATGTCATTGAGAAGTCCGCTATTGTTACATGGTTCTGTTATAAGGCCCAAATAAAAATTGAACTCTACTTCTTTGTAACACCTTAGATAAATTTGATAGAACATTTCAATACCCACGTATTTTCCATCAGACTCAACTGATTGGTCCAGTTATAAATTACTAAATTTATTAAATACACGTCTTCTTCCCAGGTTTCAGTCCCCTCCTAAAAAAACTATGTAGCGGCCAACACCAAAACCAGAGCGATAACTACATATAATCTTTAGAAATAAATTACTCGTAAACAAATCAATAAAACATGTGGAAATGCTACACCGTGTTAGTAACCTCTAATCTTAATTGAAAATTATGTATTCTAAATTCGGAGAGTTTTAAGAATTTGGCGTTCTCAGTTTTTTTTTAGTTCTAGCGTGGACTGAATTGTTTGATTTGGTTATCGTTATCGCGAGATATGATATAATTGCATATATATGTACGTAAAAGAAACGAGAATTTGACGATAGATTTTAATAGCTTTAACCAAGAGATTTGTTGACTTATAGAACTACCAACGAAAGGTGATCGTTATTGGTACCGTGAGTAAAATTTTTACTTCGTGCTTCTTTTATACCCGACATCATGGTGAAGTCAGACCAAGCAAATTTAATTTGTAACATATAAATTCATAAATTCCGAGAACCGATTTCTATCGAACATGGACAATCTGAACGTTTTAAAAGACCACAACAAGCTTTAAGAGTTTCAAAGGCATTGGTAACTGTATAACAGTCCTCCATTTTAATATACTATATGGATAGATGGTCAAACAATTCCATTGTTATATTTCTTTATACTTTCCATCGACATTATCGGAAAAACAAGAGTGATTTTGCAGAAACTTTCGTGATGAAGGATTCTCTATGTGATCTTTACAATAGAGTCGAGCATTTCGAAACTTAGGGAATTATTCCGATTCAATGAAGATTATTTGTTAATAAATTGTTAACAGAATTCCTATTATTATACACGAAAATTCTGGATATGAGACAAATAGAGGGTTTCGTAATATTGAAATTTACATTATTTAATATTGAATTGACGTATTAAGTTTTACTTTATTTTTTTTTATTTATTTGTTTATTTATTTCAGCGATATTTTCAATTTTCAATGTCATTACAATTAGTATCCCACAAAGTCTCATGGGCTTGTCTGCAGGATCGAAGTGCATACAGTAAAATTCAATACATTATGGCTTTCAGCTGCTTTACTAATTAGATAACAAATAAAATTTTAAATAATTGTTTCAAATAACTGTATGAATATTTAAGTGAAAGCGGCTTAAACATAATAAAATATCCATATAGCAACTTTAATAATTAGCAAATTGCATTCCTTTAGAGCTTCCTAACGATCAATAAGCACAAGAAGTTTTTATTTTTTTATTAATTCTCCACCGCAGATGTTACGCCTTTTTTGTATACTGGCCTCACAATTGATTGCTTTAGCGAATTCGGTATTTTGCCTTCCTTCAAGCTCAAGTTAATGAGCTTTGTTAACACTGGAGTGACGGCATCCTTGTTCATTATTAAATCTCTGGGTCTTATTCTATCAGTTCCTGCCGCTTTGTTAATTATTAAACTCACAATTATATTGTGAACTTCGTCCTCAGTTGCTTCATATAAGTACATTGAGTGGGCGTTTGAATTTGATGTACAGTGGAGCGTTTTTACTTGACAGTCGTCCACCGCGATATTAATACTGTCTCGGAAATTCTCTGCAAAAATATTTGGTAAATGTCCGTTTGGGAATAGTTTAAAGAATTGACCAATACAATTTAATACAAGAAGCAGCTCCGCATTATTCCGAATTTTTACAGAAATAAAATCAAAGAAAATGCTACAATTTCAATGTTTTTCCTTTGCTAATTTCGACTCTGTAAACATTAATTTTTTACTGCCCTCGAAGGTCCCACTTCAGCAATCCCTCCCTCTTCCCTCAGCGAGTATCATTGTTTTAGCCGCTGACCACGTTACTTGGATCCTCAATTATAAAAAATAGAATTGCTGCACCTTTATAATTGTATTTGAAGTTTGCTTTCGCCCACTTAAAGAAAAACTTGAAAATGAACCATGTCAAAAACACGCTGCCGCTCATCCGCCTCTGCCCCATCGACCCAAAGAACACTTCTCCTAATTTTGTACAAGTTTCAAAATTATTCCCGCTGCTGTAGCCGTTTCTGCTCTTCGGCTGTTGTTGCGGTTGCTCCTGCTCTCAACCGGAACCGAGTGCAGCAACATTTTCCACGGCGATCCTTGCTGCTCGCGTCATAATCGACAAACAATAGAAGAACCACAACAATAGACGACGCTACCGAGGCAACTTCGCCGTCGAAGCGCCGCGAAAGCGACTGACGGGCAAGAACCGAGTTGAGTCTGCTCCATTCTGCACCAGGACAACGGAGTTAAGCAGCGTAGATTAGAAGAGCAGTCCGAAAAGTGACGGCGGTGGAGGGTGGACTGAGTGTGGTACGAGGGGTTGATGAGCTCCACTTTGTTGTTGGTTTTGTTAAGTATTCCGTGAAACGTTCCACGTTCTGCGTTCTGCTTTTCTATATAATTTCACGGATATCCTTAATGAAATTGGGGTAACTGCCACAACAACAACAACCAAACAAACAAACGTACAACAAGAGCAACAGTCATGGGTCTGAAGGAGATTCAACGGACGAGAGCAGCAACGCAGGAGCCGGCCCAGAAGCAGCCACAGTCAAAGACGGCTCATTTCTTGTATTCGTCCTTAGATTAGACGTTGAATTTATTTAAAGACGGAGGAAACTTGAGCCTGTTACCGGCGTCCTGCCGCTCACGTTGGCAGTCGAAAGAGTGAGCAGGAAGAGGAAAATAAGACGGAAAAGACAAGTGAAGAGAGAAGGGAGAAGCTTGTTTTAGCCTCTGTAATTATTGCCGAGATCAGTTTCCACGATGAAAGCGAACTTATGAATGGAGAAACCACATTTAGTCAACAAAAAGAATTCCCACTCCTTCCTAACCTTTCCTTCAGTAGGAAAATGGATATAGAGCAACAACAACTACAACAATCGTTGGAACAAAACCAATTCTGTTCTGCCTTCTCTTTCTGTTCTATTCTTTCCCTCACTCTCTCTCTCTCTCTCTATCTCGACGAACTGAGTAATTTATCATTCCTTCAACTCAGCATTACTCGGGTCCTACGCCGTTACATAATCGTCTTTCTTGTGGTTTGGCACGAAATTAGATGAGAGTCGAGCGGTCGGATGGAGTTGAAGAAGCGTCCTCTTTCGTTTCTCGGCAGTCGTAGGGTGGAAAATAGGATCGGAAGGAAGCAGCATCACATGATGTCGATGGGGAAACGATGCCAGAGGTGGAATGGACTGGAATTGAATGCGGCGCATGAGGAATGCAGAGAAGCGTAGCTCAGGTAAAAGTTTCTCCTCGGCATTACTCCGTTTTCATGCAAGACAAAGACGATACTCTTCTGTGGTAAAAATGTAACATTGTAACGTTGTAAGTCGAAACCGTGAGTGGCGGTTACTTAAACTGGGTCACAAGCTGCGCTGGCAACTTCATGGACGTCGGGTAGACGGATGGAGAAGGCATGAATGGATGCTTGAGCTTTTAAGGCGAGTTAATTTTAAATGCAGAAGTAAGGTTCCGGAGCTCAGGTCGTAAATGCAGCTGATTGTTGCATTTCTGTGTTTTTAGTTTATGAATTATAAAGTCAAGTTTTCGAGACTCATCAAGTTTGCCTCGACGGAAAGACAAGATTCAGAGTTTACTACGGGGAAAGACACGAGGTAATCTTCTTGTTTGTTGGATTAACTTGGATTAAAGGAAATGTTAGACATCAAATTAAAAATATAATGGAAAATAATAGATAAGCATTTCTTTCGTTTAGTGTAATGCGAATGACATAAAGTAAATAAATTTAGAATCCTTCGCCAATAACAAAACCGAAACAAAGAAGAAATTGGATCCAGCTTTGGACATGAAGTTGCACTTGTGTTGGTCTTTAACGTTCTAAAGCTGTCTAATTGACAGCTGGTCCTTCTTTTGCTGCTTTTAGCTTCAATTTGGAAACCATTTTTTGTTTGGCTTTCTTGAAAGTTCAGCCATCAAACAGCAGCATGGACTCGCAAGGGCGTCAAAGGACGTGGCTTTTCCGTGCCGATCACAAACCCTTCTAACAGCTTAATGCGCTGACTAATTAGTTTGCTAGAATGTGTGTGTGTGTTTGTGTGTGTTGGTCAATAACTTGGCTGTCACTCACTGCTGAATTATTTCCTCTATCGATTGTGGACTTTTTCCAGAAGCACAACACTAAAACAAGCAGCCGAATGACTTCGTATCGCCAACAGTTCGAAAGCGTCATCGAAAGAGTGGTCAGAAGGAAAAGCTAATCTAGGGCATTGGAGGCGGTAATGTACAGCCCCTTTGTACTGATATAAAATTGATTCCTTTGCTGCACGACGATGTCATTGAAAAGTAATGTATAAAAATATTACATTACAACTTCGCTTATCGCGTAAGTGATTCGGTAATATTTTGGCAAAATTCATAGATTTGCATTTATTTTATTTTGAATAAAAAACTTTCTTTTAAATTGTGAAAACCTTCACTTCCTTTATTTTTAATTATTTTACGTAAAAAGTTGATAACATGATCGAAATTAATATTAATGAAATAATATTAAATATTCCCTTAATCGCAAAGACGGTAATATTAATAATATCTAATTATTCGGACTAATTATTCAATTCGGATTGAATTTCCATAATATTTTGATAACCGAATGATTTTTTTGAGCTGGAAAACTTATATCCAAGAGTTATCCTAAAGACAATCTTGTCTTTGTTTATACGTTGTTGTGGTAGTGATACATTAGAACTACTGTTCCCTTGTAGTGCCTACTTTCTTCCATTACTGTTCAGTGAAGACAACATCGATTACGAAAGCGTGAGTGCGTGTGTCACCGTGCTGTTGAGCTTGGATATTTGTGTTCTTCTAAACAAATTCCTGTCTTTTCCCGCTTCAAGCAGACATGTGATATATTTTTTCTCTCTTTTACTTCCATCTTCCTGTTTTCCTCGACTTCCTGACTTCCTTAACTTTCTTTCTAACCTCTGCGAGCGCCTGAGAATTTGATTTGGTTTTTGTTGTGTATTTCTTATTTGGTTCTTTTCGTTTCTATGCTCTATTTTCAGGCATCGACGCCTTTATTGAGCTTCTGTTGCGCCTCCTGTCAGTGTTAATTTGACACTGACATCTGCGGCTGCTGTGACACAGTTGACAGTTTCGGTCACACTTTTTCGATACAGCGCTGTATCGATGCATTTTTCTTTTTCATTTATCATCACTAACAACTGCAATAAAAGGAGAATAAACTAACAGAAGTTCCCCGGCACATTTTCTGCTCCTTCCACTCTTCCGTCGGTTCTTCCTTTATTTTCCCTTCCACTCTTCGAATTCGAAATTAATTTTTGCGCCCACAGCTAGAATGACTTAACCACTTCACTGGCCATAAAGCGTTGGCTACACTTTCTTACAACGTTGGTTGTTGCCGGCGCCGCCACAGAATCGCGATGCCAGCGATTGCGGCCACCAGTCGCACTACCACTAAGAAGCATCGTCGTCCTTTACTATTTACAATTCAAATTTTGTATTTGAACAGCATCCAACTATTCAACTTTTACTGTTTAAACCAATTTAAGGCGCAACTGGCAATCAACTCCAAGCCCAGCCGCTGCCCCTCGCCCCCCTTCACCACCCAAAAAACGCAACTGTTTTTGCTGTCCACAAAAATAACGAATTCGTTACGACGACCGAAAGCAACAAAAAAAAAAAATTTCCATTCTTTGAACAGAGCTGAATTTGAATGTAAAATTTTAAATGCGTTGAGGATAATTTTTGCCGTTACGCTGCATTAATTGAAAAGTTTTCTGATTAAAATTTGATTTAAATGCAAACAAATTTTATTTATTTTATGTACCAATTTGAGTAGCAAATTTGATACGGAAAGTATCAGAATTTTCAGTTAGAAAGAAGAAGGTCAACAATGGCTTTTTTTTTTTTTGATAGTTTAGAAAATATATAAAAAATCAAATAATTTAAAACACAAAATCTTTTGCGGATGACTGAATCGAAATGGTTGACTGAATTCAGTGCAATGACCTAGAAATTTACTGTTTGATTGTGTTTTTGCTTTTGGCGTTCCTTAATGAAAAATCGATAGACTCTGTTCCAACTCAGTGAAAACAGATGCTCTATTTTATTATATTCTATTTTAATTTCATAGTTTTTCAAATTATTTCATTGCGGGCACAAAACGTAACAAACACCGATAGCAGCTCTTGTCAAACAGAGCTTAAATAAACCATTAAAGGCTTTTATCCAATAGAAATAAGCTTTACATCATCAGTTCAGAGGAAGCTTCTCCTTGTCGAGAAGTTTACGATTAAACAATGAGAAGTTATCGTCTGTTATAAAAATTCCGCTGCAAGCTTACTCCCAACTTACATTGTTTGTTGGGATCTCATTAATATCTTTATCGTTGTAGGCGACAATAATACATAATTGTCATACGAAGCAACTCTATCGGCAACCAGCTTTCCCACGTACTCGCATGACTACGATAAAATGCATACCCAATAAACAATTTCCTAAACTTGCTGAAAATAGGTTAATTTTTGGGAAAAGAACAACACGAATTTAGTGAAAATACGTTTGGAATAAACTTGGGAGACATACAATTTCCAAACGTCTTCCAAAGCTGTTTAATAATAAAATTAAACACTTTTAAACTTTGTAGCCGTGTGAATTAATGCAAGCTTTTTCCAAATGTATCTATTAAGATACGAACTACAAACTTTCCAAAATTGATATTTTCAAACCTTATCCAAACATGCACAGATCTGCATTACGACGCTTATAAAATTCCAGAAAATTTTGTGTTATTTCGTCACAACTCTTTATGGTGGAAATTTGGGAATTTGCCCCAAATTCTGCGGATATTATATAAAAAATATTTAGTGGCTGTTAAAAGCGCAAAGTAATCAATTGTGCGAAGTGTGAAAATACGTAATAAAAGCACTGGTGCAAAGTGTTCAGGCGTTATTATTAAAGCTACAGTCATTCTGATTTTCAACATTCCTGCAACCTCCAAGAAAGAAACAAATTTTTATCTAGAATATTGAATAATCTTTATTGTATTATAATAATTCTTATTGTGTTATATTAAAGTCATTATTAAAGATTTATTGCATTTCTTAAATCATACATTAAATTTTTATAGGAATTATCTAGCTTAACTTAAAATTTGTTTTCCGTAAAGAAGTTATTAATACAAGTTATTGACTTGGGTTCTTGCTTTACTGTTCGACCAATCAGTAGTAGTGCGAGTTTGTCCTTAAACAATGTTCGTTTTATCGGTCCGAAATTGCCAAGACATTTTTCGGGTCTCCAGAGGTCATCTTGTGCATTCATGTGCGGTCTGTACCATGGTCCTTATACTGAAGGCTGTTGTTCATCTTTAATGTTTTTATCCTTTGTGAGATAACATTTAACGCATGATGAACCACCACTGGGCTTTAAGATGGTGACCCATATGGTAATTCCAACTTTTGACCATTTTAACGATTGCGCCAGGACCGCCAATCGGCTGTCTGTTGATGATCATTTCATTGACCAACATCGTGTGGTGATACCAGAACTCCGTCTGCGAGATTTAACCGACCAAATAGTAGCCATCAGATCTAGCCTCAATTGGCAACGTACGAGTCTGTGGACCACGGCGTATTGTCGCCTGGCGTACATCTTATTGTTCCACGATTTCCAAGGTTTCCCTGATAATTTTCAATGTGTGCGAGACGGAATGGCACGAGTTGTCCCCAAGATATGTTGCGGAGTCTAAGCATTACGATTATGTTGACACAGCGAAGAGTTTCTTTTAATTATGAAATAGTTGTGAACGCGAAGCATTTCAGAATTTGCGAGAACTTTAAAGAAAAGTTATGGCACCAAGAAATCGAATGTTATATCACATCCAAACATTAAAACGGCAACATATATTACACAGAGTGAATGATAAAATACCACCACTTTTTCTTCACGTAAAAAGACCTTTGTTCCACGGCACGACATCAATATTCAAGCTACACAGTTACGATTGCATACATGCGGACTACAAGTTGCACATCTCGGAAAGAAAAACACTTCTGCAAGGTCGAAACTGATCAAATATGTGGGTGTAATAATTGACCACAACTTCATATGGTACGATGAACGTCATTGACGCTGCACAAATTGGGCTCTCTCTATAATAATAAAGTCCTTACGCAGGCGTGTTGGACGCTAAGTCTAAGTCTCAATGTGAAACAAATGCAATTGCAAATGAGCCAAAACAGAATACTTCGTTTGAATCCGAAAACTCTGAATACTCGGGTTTTAAGAAATTCGAGAAAAATCAGATTGCAGCAAGAAAGATGAGCAAATCATCAACTTATTTCCTTAGGCTGGTCATCAACTGATGTTTCAACAAAAACACGACCTCTCCGTGAAAATAACATTATCATACATTATCATAAATATGTCAACAAAAAATTTGTTCACCCCTTTTTCAGGATGTTCCTCAATTTTAATCAATGATTCCATCAATTTGTAGGTATTTTCGTAATGAAATTCGCGTTTTTCTCTTTGACCAGTTCGTATGCACTTGCTCTCACTTCATTCCACATGTACAGAGAAGAATGCTTTCATGCTTCATGCTGAGCGCTGATTGCAGAAACAAAAGAGAGCATTTGGCTGCATTCTTCAATAGATTCAAATGTGAGAGAGGTGGGGAAGAGAATTTTGTTGTTATTGAAATGAAAGTTGAGAACATCTCTTTAACATTTCTGTTTTTGGACTGTTGAATAAAGTGGCAAATAAAAGTATGTTTTTAGTATAGAGCATCACTGATCAATGATGTTATTTGTCGAACGTTCGACCACCGCACGACTACTAGTAGTAATAAACAGTTCTTGTTGTCTTCGTGAGGCATTAATTTAAAAAACCACTCCCCTTGGTTGCTGAGTAAAATAATCAGCTTCTTAGAAAGGAAAGAACTTTGAGAAGTTAAATTTAAAGCCAATCAAAACGTTTTCGAGTAGATATATGGAATTTAATCCATCCACAGATGCATGTTTCGTTTAGTATATGTATTACATTTTAGTTCTATTCTATACAAGCTTCTTCACACTCGAAATGATGTTATTACCATTTCCACTCCCAACTTGTCACAGTGAATGACAAGAAAAACATGAATAATAAAGTTAATAATACATTATACGATCTCTTACATCCTGCTGTCATCGCCAACCGATGCATAATTATTGATGATGCTTGATTTCATGTTAAACAACGTCATAAATCAGTTGAGCGTCGTAAGGAGGACATTTAAATATGGAAATAATAAAGCTTTGCAGACACGTAAAGTAAACAAATGGACATATGTACAGTGAAGGAGAGATGTACGAATATGTCGTTGATTGTTTACTAATGTGAGTGGATATTTGAGGTCGTTTTTATCCGACAATGACTAATGATAAAAGCAGCTCTCAACTCGGTCGTAGTCCTTCATGCCGCTCTATTGTTGTCTGTTAAAATATCCTCATGTGTGCTAAATTGGCGCCCGCTGTCACGTGGCGGTTGCGAGTGATAAGACATTAAAGAGAAGAGAAGAATATTACCCTAAAATAGCACCGAATTTAAAGCAGCGTCTGAAAGTATTTTCCACAAGGATTCCTTTGCACAAAGTATTTTATATTTACACATACGAAGGATGTATTCGAAGATAATCACACTCATATGAAGATATATTCACTCGCTGTCAAAATACAAAACGAATCTGGGGCGGAGTAATAAAAATGGTGGATGGAGAAACAGAGCGGGAGCTTTAAACAGCTTTGGTCTTCACGTCATTGTTTAGCACGAAGTTTTTCTGGTCGTCGCTCGCATCCGACTCGTGCCACACTGATGAATATTCGTATTTTTGAATAGAGAAAACTTCTAAAAATGCTGGAAGAACGGATTCATTAAAATCCTTCTTCTTCTTTTCCAATTTCTTTTGCCATTATCCAATTGGAGTTCAGATTTTTATAAATCAATTGATTACTCTATCGATTACGTTTGCCTTCTTCGGATTTCCTCTCTACTGGGACAGACATACAAGGGTCTTTTTGTATTTGTTTGAGTGAGTTTGAATGTGATTGTGTCCTGGCTGCAGGCTGCTGCTGCTGCTTCGTTTAAGCGCTCGCCGTCGTTCCATTTGATAAACGATGTTCAACTTATTTTGACAGATGTCAGCGTTGCTGGAGTTCATTCTCATCTGCCTTTTCACTCTCCGTCGGCGTACAAAGGCCCGTACACAGCTATTCCATATACATTTAGTTTTCCGTGTCTCTTTTTTAGTTTTTGCCAATTTTTTCCTTGTATAAAGAGACTCGTCGCCTGCTCTCGTCACTTTGCTTTGTGAATTTTCCTACACTCGCATCTCTGCAAATAAGGTCCTTATTTCATCCAGCGGTTATTTATTCAGTTCTTTTCATATTCTGATATAAACAGATAATTATAATTGAGTTAGAAAAGACTTTTCTCTCTTGGCAACATTATTAGCGCTACCTTAGGTAAAGTCTTTAAGGCTTCAATAGAGAAAGAGAACAGAGAGAGTGGAAAATATCCATGTACATGATTTATGTAGCTGATTCGGGTATCAGCGCCAATGTGAAAAAATTAAGTATTCTTCGCAGATCAAAGTAAATATTATATAGAAGGCGCAAAATTCTTCTTTAAAATTCTATTTTACTCTTTCCCAAACACACGTACATAATTATTTTTGTTTTATCTGAAGATTTTTAAAGCACTGTACAGAAAAATTCGAAGGAAAACCGAGCAAAAAAGGAAGTAGTTTCCCTTAAAAGTGTCTGATTCGAATAACTTTCCTCTGCAATGGACTTTTAGAGATTCAGGATGGAATTTAACATGGCGCAGTAGCATCACAGTCTCTTTAAGTATGAAATAACAATTGCAATTAGAAAGAACCTCTGCATAACAGATTCCAAATGCAGATGGACAACAGAAACTTCACAAGTCGTGCTGTTTAAATTACTTATTTTTCTTGGCTATTAAATTGAATCAACAAAATAAGAGTTACAAAATATACGCAAGCAGAAAGTAACAACAATTTCAATAAAATGAACTCATTTGAAGCAAAGATTTTAATTAAATTGCGTGTCTAGAGGCGTTAAGCGTCCTTCATGAACGGAAATTCCTAAATGAAATTAAGAAAAACATGAAATGAAATGAATTTGGGTTCTGAAAACATCTTAAATAGGAGACCATTTTGAATTCGGTCTTCTTTTGGCTGATCCACGCCTACATATGACAGATTGCGTAATACCAATATTCCTAATTCGAACATAAACTTTTTGGTTCTGAAATAGAAAGAACAATAAACTAAAAGGAAACGTGAACTTTAAAAGGAAGGAACACAAAATAAAATACATCGTATTTAACTGCGATGACTTCACTTCGCTTCATTACATTCTTCTCGATGCTTCTACGAAGCGGGTCAAAGTGATTTCAAGTGTCGCGAAATTAAAAGCGAAGTGAGCACTAAAAATGTCGCTATCCCGTTAATCACAACGACCATTTTAAGCACTCCGCTCAAAGGTGTGGGCGCGTGGAGAGATTCGGTTAAGTCGAAGGTATCCACATCGAGTGATAAAAGCGCCACCGTCATAAACGATAACAACAACAAATGCTCGTCGCAAGTTTCGGGAAAACCTTCAAAAACAACAGCCAAAGTTAAGAGCAACAACGATGCGACCAGGAGGAAAATTGCTACATACTTAACCGACACTCGCACAGGATGTTGCAGGGAATGTGCACACATTAGCAGCTGAAACAATCAAGCAACCAACCAAACACCATCAACGAGGTCTACGGGAAAAGGTGGCCCTCGGTTAGTGCTGAGCTGTCGCTGCAGGGATCAAGCGGTCGGTGGGAGGGACCGGGGCACACATGTATATTTTATCAAGTACGGCGCACTCTTCTCTGCACTCTTAATCTATGCAATTTAGTTAATAACCTTCAGAAAATGTGCTAGCAACGCATAATTCAAAGTGAAAATAACGGCCACTGCTCCAACAAAGCACAATAATGAATCCATGCAGAAGCAGCAACGCCAACAGCTGCTGAAGTGGAGCCTTTCATCCACATTTCAAGTTACGTGAGCAAATGTGCTGCTTTCGGTGCATGCGTAGGTGCGTGTGAATGTGCTTGACATATGTTTGCCTTTGTATTTCTCACTTAGCGAATTTCTGTGCCAGATTAAAATGAATGTCTTTCTTAACGTCCTCCTAAATTAAAGTTATTCGCACAAGAAAGTGCTTAAAGCTTCACATAAAGCCAACGGGCAAAGCGCTTTAATTGGTAGGGATTATTATAAGAATCATAAAAACTATTGCCAGACGACGGACGATTTGAATAGCAAGGGTGGAAGTGTACTGAAATGATTCGAACAAGTTAGGAACGGAAATAAATAATTCATCGTCGTTTATTACTTGAAACTTGTCGCATCTCCTCGCTCCTTATACTCAAAATCAGAAAACATCGTGTGTTAAGATTACATAATTGTGTTTTATCTACTTTAGGTTTTACTTAAATAAATATTTTTGTATAAATTCGATGTGAATATAAAATTTTCAAAGGCTTTCTCCGGATATTTCATTCTCGCCATGCAAAACACGTTGAACTCCATTCGTTAAAAGCTGAACAAAATGAGAGTCGATATAAATCACAACCACTGAAAAACCGATAACGATACAAAACACAAGAAAGAAAAGTTCAATTTTTCGTAAAGTTACATTTTTAAACCTTTAGAAATGAACTTAATCCAAAACAACACTCAAAATCTCAATAAAAGCGAGCAAGGATCCATTAGAATTCTCCTCAAACAAAGCAAATATCAAAAATACAATTTTTGCGGCAGGTGATGGATATTTTTTTCTGTATAAAAGAAAATGTTGCTTCATTAAGTGGTGAACTGCTGCTTTAAACAAAATTATATCATTATAATTATTGAAGACAATCTATAAAACGAAGTGACCTTCACTGATAGCTTAATGCGTACTAAATAATAACTCCATCTGAAATTTACACATCCTACAAATTTTGAAGCGAATTAAAAGTATTCCTAAAATCGACCTAAAATTTATCTGGTCTCCATTTCATTCTGGGCTCGATTTCAATAACAGAATTGATTTTCTGTTTGGTAAACAACTGGAGATAAAAGGATGTTCAATCATTTTGTAATACCCAATTAAAGAAGTAGAATCATATTTAATACTTTGCCAATCAGATGTTCAAAGAGGTACAAGCAAAATCCTATTGGAAGCGATGGTATTTTCTCCTCAATTTTGCCAAACCTCCCTACAAAACTCTGGTTGAATTGTTCGGGGCTTAAACCACTTAAAATACAAGTTATTTACATAATATCTTTAAAAAATTAAAGAAACCAACGATGAAATGAGTGAAGTTTCCAAATACAACGAATGCAAAAATCATGTAATTTTCCAAATCAAAAAATGTTCAAATCGAAAGAAGAATTTCAAGATTTTGGGCGTTTTTCCAGAATATCACTGATTAAACTCCTTAAATACTAAATTTGTTAAAGAGTTCTTTTGCTTTATTAAAGAACGTAACAGAGAAATCTGAAAATTTACATTACGTTTGTCTACAATTCCTGAATGTAACTTTTCGACTGTCATCGCATCTTTACGTTAAATATTTTGATAGCCGACTCTCTTTTGGCTAACTACACGGTTTCCTTTCTTGAATAAAAAGTGTTACAATTATGAAAAAAGCTTCTTAGTCACTTACAAAACTGAATGGTGAAGGAGCAATTTATCAAGCGGATTGGAGCCTAAATCGACGCTCATTATAATTATTCAACTACTTTCGTTAGGCTAGAATTAACACGTCCACTCGCAGTTCACCAGACGACCGATTTTTCCCCACCACTTTCAAAGCAAAAGCGGAAGAAGAATGGTAGACATTAATTTATGCTTGGATATGTTCGAAGAGAGCGAAGCTTGTGTGCATGTAGCAGCGTGTGTGGGTGAGCGAATGCTTGTGTGTTTTTGTAATTCGCATTAACATTTATTGTGCCCGTCGAATGATTAATGCATCATTCTAAGCGACGCGCCGAGTCGTGGAAAGCGACGGCGTGGCAACACATGTTCCGAGACGTCCAACGATGGAGCGGACGAAGGAAAAAGATTCAACACGACGCAGCCAAAAATTTAAAGGAAATGCTCAAAGATGAATAAAATATCCACCACAAAAAAAATAATTATTGATTATTATCATTGGAGTAATTTTATTTTATTTAATTTTTAAGTTTGTTGAATTTTGATGATCAGTTTTTCCACTTTTTTAAATGGATTGAAATATTGAATTATTTCATAGTTTCGCGTCTTGTTTTACAATAAATTCATAGCATTCAAGAATATTTATTACCAGAAAAACGACTTCAACATCACTAATAATAGAAAAAACACAGTTAAAATCCGGAAAATATGAAAATCATAAATTCTATTTCGTTTCCGATATCATTTCAAAAAGGCAGAAATTTCAACGAAAAGGAAGAGTAAAATGCAAAAAGATCATCATCAATATCACAGCCATAACAATGTTATTTAATCCGACTACCGAAAATGGAATAATAAATATCACCACGAACAAATACGCCGCTGACAATGGCTCCACGGCTGTCCATTAAGGGAGCGCATGCAAAGGTATTGATTGATGCGTTATTGATAGATTTAATTACTGCACACAGAGTTTATTAAATGAAGTTATGTTGGGACCTAGCCCAACGCCGATTGCAGCGAGCAGCCATATCGACGATGACGACGAAACAAAGCGTAGTTTTGTGAAGGCCTGCGTGCTGCATGAACACTGAACGCCAGCAACAATCGAAGCAAAGTAACAGCAACACCAAAAAATCGCATTGACATTAACAGCAACAAAACCAATAACAAGGACATCATCATCATCATCATCGTCATTTAACTGCTGCAGAAAGCTCGAAATGGAAAATCATTTTTCGGCAAAATGCCTCGCACACCACCCAACCAGCCAACGCCTCCGATCCACTCTTCAATGAAAACAAAACACATCCATCCATAAATTCATTCACACACATGCATTGATTTCAACCTGCTCAGCAGGACTCACCTGTGCGGCAAGCGGCGAAGAGTTCCTTTACAGCAGCAGGCAAGCGACAGGCTCCAGCGGCGGATTCATGCAGTTGTATTCTCTCGATGCTTCATGAGGTTGTGTGCTGCTTCTGCATTCACTTTTGTACGATCTTCGCACACTAAAACATGCCTGCGTGTAGGTTTACTTATTATTGTACAGCCATACTTATTCATTCAGATACTTTTATGGGATTTGTAGGGTGTTTATGCTTACCGACGATGGCTGTTATTTCGCTTCCTAAACGATCGATGTGCCTGTCTGTCGGTCTCCCAATTTGTGACAAGATTTATCCGCCAAATTCGAATTAGATGTTTACAATACGAATCGTAATTAATTAATTATGAATTTAATGTTGAGATTGCAGCAGCGACTTTGAATGAGATCGACTGATGGGAATAGCACATGAATAATGCCCAGGTCAATTGTTGTGCAAAAGCAACAACGAAGACAGTGCAAACAACAGGCAATTATATTTTAATAATCAAAATTAAAGGCATCAACTTTAGATATTTAAAGAAATGATTTGATAAATTCATCCATCACTTCTTTTGCTCAACGAAATGCAATAAAGAAATAAAGCATTAGATATAATTTTAGAGATTTTTAATGATTTCATTCATAACCGAAATCAAATTTAATTGAAGAACTTGAAACTGAAGTTCCCAAACTCAACTTCACAGAGAAAGCTCCGTCTTTTAACATTTTTCGACATCCTTTAATGCATTCGACAGGAAGAAAAGCCTTTAATCGAAATACTATCCACAGAAATGTAGGCAGGTGTATATTAGAAAATCAAGATTTGTGTAGATTTAAATAAAGTTTTCATCTGAAGTTTAATCCGTTAACCGGGAGATACATTCGGCCTCACACTCCGCCTCTTACCAGCCAATCCACATCATGACACAGACATGTGCCAAACTTTCAATTACAACACTCAACACTAACATTTACGCATCTATTAGAAATACGAAACCTGATGAAATATTCATGCGTTACCGAAGAACTTAAAAACATTTCAACATGAATTATGTATGAAGATTGAAGCGAGCGAACGAGTGAATGAACGAAGGAGGGCCTGAAATGGTAGGCGAATAAATGCATGTGTATGTGAGAAGTGTGTGCGGATGTGGACTTTAATGGGCAGTGTGTTGGTAGAGTGCAGGTTAAAGGTGAATACGATGATGCTCGAATGGACGAGAGAAGCCTGCTTTGAATTTACCGAAAACATATCTCAAATTTCGACTACTGCAAAATCATCAGCCTCTGGAAATGCATTGAAGTTGGTACATAAACAAACAGAAACGTCTGAATGTGTTTGAATGGAAATTCGTATTTAGGTGTATCTTTTAAAGGTGCTGCTGCATTATTTTAAACGTATGATTACAAAGACAAAAAAGAAGAAATCTTTTATAATTAAAGTAGTTAATTAATTAAATATCATACGAACCATTTGTGATGAATGTGTGAGTTATAGAGATAGTCCTGTCCATTAACAAAACCAACCAATGCTGTGGCCATCATCATTTAAGTCCAAATTAACCGATGAAGTGGTTAAATTAAATTCGATTTCGATTCAAAGAATTATCGGAGTTCGTTTTCATTTACGCTGACGAAACATGCTTGCAACTGCGTGTGTGGATGTGTTGCTGGTGGTGGCTGTGCTTCATTGTGTTCATTCATTACAAATGACTGCAATGAAGTGCGTCCTTATACACATTGTGTATAAGAATTCATTCCTGTGAAGATATTAACTCGCTTGTATATCCTATCTATTCGACTGTGATGCCGTCTGTCTGGACACTCGTTCTTTTTGTCTATCCATTCATCTGTCCGTCTGGCATCACTGTCGCTCCTTCTCTATATCGGTCTATTCATCTTGCTGATTGTGTTGTTTCTTGGTTACAGAGCATAAAAGAGCTTCCACTCGAGGAGCCGTTTCAAAGGCAGAAATCAAAAACTTGGAATATTATGATCAATATTCCATGTTGTTGTCTGCTTTAGCAACCTTGCCAACGTACACAAGTTACAAAGGTCTTCCATGGAGGAAAAGGCGATTGCAAATTGATTTTGATAAAGATGATTAGAAAGCTGAAGAGCTGCACTTGAATGTCTGGCCGTCTGCATGATTCCCTTCAAATGTTTACTCTGATTTGTGATGATTTTATCTGTATTGTCCACGTTTTTCCATTAAGAATCTTTAACAGATCAATTTTTCGCTTCATTCCATCGACTCTAACCTCATTCTTTACATGTTTTAGGACAAGCAGCCCGGCGTGTTTTAAAGTATTAAATTGAACTCAGATAAATGTTGCTACATACCTCTTTTTCATTTCCAATTATTTACTCATTATTAACAATTTTAAGTATTTAAACTATTAAAACTATAATTATTATATATTTTAACTATTTAAATGAATTTATGCGAATTTAATTTCTTTCGACGTATAAAATTTCTTTTCGAGATGTTAACGGATCTTTCGCTATTTCCAATGGGAAATTCTCAAATGAGAATTCCAGCCACACTGAAATATCAATCAGAGATGGCAATTCCAAACAAACACAGAAATCGTAGCAGAAAGGTAACAAAAATGTCCTTTTTTATAAAAGATAATATTTAATGTTTTTATTTAATATAGTTCAACCATAATTTTACAATACATTCTTATGAGTCGATGTCGGGGATGGTTATAAATAAATTGAATTGAATTGAAAATGAACTATGTGGAAATTTCTGCTATTTTGGAGGAAAGATTATTAAAAGCTTCGGCAACACTGGTCATCAATCAACAGAGTATGGAGTTGAAATGTACGTTACCTTTGTTGGAAAAATGCAATGATTGTTTAAAATTATCATTATTTAAGATTCGAACAAAACAGTGCTAGAGAAAACGTTTTCTTTAAAGCTTGATCAGAGGTCTCAGTTGTGACCAAATCGTCGATCACAGCGAAAAAAACGCGAATTCTCCCTCAAAATCGTTAGATAACAAGAAACAAATCGCGATTTTCGATCTGTGATCACCAATAAATTATCACATAAATAATAAATTGCAAAAGGTACTTTAACGCTGGAAATGGAGACCAATTGGAAAGGAATTTTTAATAAACTGCAACGCTGAAGATCATTACAGGGAAATTGCGAGCGGTGGTTTACACATGAGAAGAATTAGAAGCGTGGAACATTGAGAAGAATGTTGTTCAATTCAGTATAAAAAGCGTAGGTTTAAAACAATGCGTAGATTTAAATGAAAAGCTTATTATTGAAAACTGGTAATGGTGACAATATCCTCGTTTTACTTCAAAGTTAATGGAGTCACTATTCACTATAGCGATGAAATCTTTGTCAAAAGTTGAATTGCTTTTCCACCAACCACACACACACATAGCCACACAAACACACACAGTTGCACATAGTTGGCAAATAATTCCAATTCCGGAATTAAATTAATTTTCGTCTGCTTGCTTGTCGCTCATAATTTTATTATTTGCTTTGCATACTGACAAAGGGAAGCAGCTCGAAGCACGCAGCGGGTTAATCACGGCTTTCCTCAGCTCTTCCACAAACTAATTATGATTTCATGGCTCAGGGTTAAGTGGGTGTGCGAGGCTTGAATCCCTTTCGATAGATGTGTAAGTGTACAGAGTGGTTACGATACATCTTCGGGCTGTTTCGCATTATCAATTATAAAGAAAGTCGGAGTCGGCGGAGGAACGCGTCTGAACGTTGCGCAAGTCGTTAATGAAAGCCACAAGATAAATACTTCGGGAAACGTACAGCCACACACCAACGCACACGTGTGAGCCACAGTGAAGGAAACATAAAGACAAGATCTTGGCGGGCAATAGGAACAACGACGACGACGAAGCATCTCCAGTGCATTCCGTTGCCCAAGTTTACTTAGCTTCACTCATCATCCGAGGAATTGGAATGAAAAACTTTGCCAAATACTTGCAGCCTGGAATCCCTTGCATAGATTTTCAGTTTCCTCGTCGGCCTCCCTCCCCGACGCCACCCTCAACGGGCTCCCGTGCTGCTGTCATGTCATCGACAGTTTGTGTTGGTTAAAAGTTTGCTGCCAAAAACTAACAAAGTTGCATTCCTGCAGCTGCTTGGGAATCCACTGAAAAAGTTTGCTGCTCCCTCGCTCCCTTCCGAAACCAGACCAGCCGCCACTCAACCAGCCTGTTCCAACTGCTTAATCAATTACGTAACTTTCCAGCTTCTCACATGTTCCGAGCACGGCGCAAAACTTAAGAACTGCGCTTCGCTCCTTCACGACATTCGTGTCGAGGCGCACTTCGATTGCATTTGTCGCCGAGCAGCGTCGTTGGCTGCACTGGCGACGCATGACGATTTGACGCACAAAGTCGAAGTAATTAAATGCGAAAAGTTGTACGCAGTATTTTCCGCGAGGACTGCAGTTGACGGAAGAAGCGCTGTGGGTCCGTCAGAAGTCCCACAGCGAAGATAACACGGCGAAAACATCCGAAAGAAACTCCTCGATGAATAGAATAACTTTTTACATTACCCGCGAAGGAGTCAAAAAAACCAACAGAAAATATGTTGACAAAAAAACCACAAACATTTGAAATGTATTCAATAAAAAAGCGAAAAAGCGAACAAACTCAAAGCGAATTGTTTGAATTAATCATTTAAAACATCAGCATTTGAAATGATTCCGATGCAACGCGGAAATTCCTTGTTAAAGTGAAAGGGAATTTGAAGGAAAAGCTAAACACAGACACTTTTCGGTCCTAAGCAGACAGCGCATCCTTTGACCCCATGTAAATTTATGCAGGAGCGTCTTTCGATTGAATGCAGAGGTTAACGTTAATTATTTCGGTCTTAAAAAGTTCCTTATTGTGATTTGCTTGTTGTTTCGAGCAGATGTGGTCGCTGAAGGCTTCACGAAGAGCCACATCCTTTCACCTTTTGCAAAGACCTTCCAATCGCAAAGGTTCATCTGCTTTTTCCCTGATTTCGTGCGATTCGCTTTCGTAAACGACATCCATTCAAGTTTCTGAGCACTTTGTTCCATTGATGGTCATCGATTGGCGCAGAAGCATCCTCGCCAAGTCGCCATTCTTCTGTTTAAAATTAAATTTCATTTCGCTTTATCGACGTCGGCGCGTGGCTGTCGTTGTAGCAATTCACAAGACGTCGTTAAGAGAATCATGACCCTTGCGAAGGAGCGCAAAAAGACGGAGCTTCCTTTCAGCCCGCATTCGGTTTTATGCGATTTCAAATATGTTTCCAATCGAATCCTTTAACGGCTGCCCTTAATTGCCGCATCGCAACGATAAACGTTTCTGTGTCTGCTTGTGCGTGTCTGTCCGCGACTTGCTCGCCGCTGCAGCAGCGTTTAACGGACGCAATTATTGCCGAAAGTTGAAGTGGCGACGACGGCGACGGCGACGGTGATTAGCTATTTAATTTAAACGTTTACAGCGACGCGACACTGAAAATGGTTACGGTGCGAACGAGCGTTTAGCAGATGCTTTTGTGGCCGGGGCGGCGGAAGTGGAAGTGTGCGCCGTGCGACACCGGCCAAATACAGCCGGAAACCATTTGAAACCACAACCGAAAATGGCCATAAATGCGGCGGAACGCAGCAATAAAGCCCCGAATTTATGCGCCGAATTTCATCCATACTAAAAACGCTTTCGACATGTCAACTAACGCAAGGCTTGAATTAACAAATCGCTATTTATTGGTTTTCTTTGCTTTTAATTACACTGAAATGGAAACGCTTCAATTACGGCAGCAACGGGCGTTACTTAAAGTCGAAGACGGTGGCCAGGGCCAACTCGGGCTTGTCGTAGTAGATCTCCTCGGGTGTTGGCACGCCCAGCTCGTCGAGCACCGGCCGAATGTTCTTCACCAGGTAGGGATACAGGGTGTCCACCTGGTCGCCGCATTTGTCCTTGCACACCTCGACCCAGCGCAGCGCCAAGGCGAAGTCGTTGATGCGCCGGCAGGCGTACAGCCCGGCGATGATAATCTTCGGATCGGGCACCAGGTCCATGCCTGCCAGCTCGGTCATGGCTTGGCGCACCTCCCAGCCGTCGATGTCCCAGCGGTCGAAGTACGTCTCGTAGCGCTCGATGAGGTCCTCGTCGGACTCCGGGGTGTCGTGGGCGAAGCGGGCCGCAACGTGCTGCGAGCTCGGACCGACCTCCGCCAAGCGCCCGGTCGAGCTGCGGAGGAGCGACGTCAGTTTGGAAAAAGTTGTACGCAACATTTCCAAATACAACGAGGAATAAAATTTAATGGATTATTTTCTTTTTTTTTTTGCTCTGATATCGGAAAATTTTAATTGTAAAACGTTTCTGACAAATATTTTTATGATTCTATGATTTTGTTTCGTTGTTTTTTTGTTTTGCCTGAATCCAACGGCTGCTGTTTACTGAAATAATTTTACTCAAAGCCTTCATAGTGATTCCTAAACACTTTGCTGGCTTCGAAGAACTGTGCGAAGAATTCCCTGAGTCTGTGATTAAATCTGGCGGCAGCGTTTCCTCGCCAGTCGCAAATCCTTGATTAGCTACGGTTACGGAATAAAAATTCATCTGATTGCTGAGGCTAGCGGCTTGTGTGTCGCTCCCCTCCACCGCAGCTCCGTTTCCCGGTCCATTTCCGCGAGGAGGGGTGTGGGTCCGGGGAAATGGAATCACCGACAGCATTTTTGCTGTTTCCCTCTGGCAAAAACACTCGGTTCGGTTCAATTAACGTCGTGTGTAGCAATGAGGCCGGCCGGAGGCCTGTCAATAGGCCTCGGTCGTCTCCTGATCGTCCCCCTCATCCCCCGCAACCGCAATCTGCTTCATTTACCACAGATTATCGCACAATTGAAGAATTTTCTCCGATTTAATAAGCAAAAACTAAAATAATTCTTATCCAGATTCAGTCAGAAATGGCTACTTTAAGTAGGACGTGGTTCCACTCTGCTTCCTTCCCCTCCCCTCTTCGCCTGATGCTGAATTTTTTTGCTCTTTCGATTTTCCTTTTATTGGGGCTTTTCTATTCTGAATGAGCTGCTTTGAATCATATTTTTGGGTTTTTGTTTTCCTAAAGTGACAGGGAAATGGCGATTCCTCCCTCCTCCTCTTCATCTACCCGCCGACCAATCCTTCGCCCGTCTTCGATCAACGACTCCGGCATAAAAAGTCAATCACAATTCCCATTGCAATCACAAGCGACTTTAATATTTAAGGAGGTCAACGTCGAGCGGCAGCAGTTGTTAAAGTGGCCACACTTGAAGCCGTCGACGCGTTTGGAAGGCCGCCAGGGAAATCGGCAATCGTACAGTGGGCCAAACTAAGGATTTATAACAACGCATTCAGTCGGCAAATCGAGCAATTTATCAACGCTGCCTAGAAGTATACACCTCTTATTTTCGTCCTCTCGCTTTATTAGACTTTTCCTTGGAATTAAATTTTGCTCTTCTCTTCGTTGTCGTTTGTTTCACTGCTGCGACATCACAACGCAATCACATATGTTTTTTTATTGTTTTTACTGTTTTAATTCTATTTTTATTCGCGCTGCTTTTTTATTGGCACTCGGTTGAGTGAGAGAAGAGAAGATTTCGTATAAAAAATGGGTCTCTTTCAATATGGATTCCTTTCTCGGTTCCTTCGTCCCACCAACGGCATCCATCGAATTCTGTGTCATTCAGGGAACCCCTCAGCGTGGGTTTTTATTACATTTTCTTACAAGAAGTTATTGGTTTTGGTGCATTTTTTATTTATGAGAATCTCGGCAATTTTATGTGGATTCAGTGCAAACACATGGAAAGTTGTGGGGGAGGGGGAAAGGCGGAAACAGGGAAGAGGACAAGAGAAAGTGCTAAGGAAGAAGTGCAAAACGGAGAACGAAAGAAGAGCGAGAAAGCCACAAACCCATAGAATTAAAACCATTTCCCTTACCTTACCTTCTCTTGCCTTCCTTTTCCCTACCTTCCCTTGCCAACACTTCGTCTAATCCCGCTGTCTTCTGTCTTTTGACTTTGTGGGATGGAAGAAGCGAGGAGCCGCTTAACTTCAAGGGCCACAAGACATTGACATTGACAGTGGCAGCTATACACGTCCATGGTACACACCGACAGACCCATGCGTGGCGGCCGACCGACCTCCGATTAACTGCGGAGGATCTCCGCTGGTCCAAAGCGTCCGGAGGCGTTTGGCTCACTTCATTGGCGATTCGATTGCCGTTTCTCGGCCACAGACGGAATTACGAGGGATGCGAGACTCCGATGCACCCTTTCAAGTGCAACAGGGTGAGCGAAAGGAAAAAGTTGCACATGTTTTATTAGCCGCTTTTCTTCTCTCTTCTCTCGTGATTGAATGAAGCGGCGGCCGTTTGCAGGATCACGTTTGTGGTTGTCGTATTTTTGTTAAGAAGCGATGATTACGATTTCTTTTTTTTTCGCTATTGTCTGCATTTGACTGTTCTTTTAATTTTGGTTGTACCATTGGCGATCTTCCTCCTTTATTTCTCTTGTTTTACTTCGTCTCCTTTTGTGTTTGCAGTTCAAAGTTTTTCTTTGGGAACATTTTAAAAATTGTTTGCTCAACGGTAGGTCCAGCAGCTTCATCGACGTTTCCGCTGTAGCAATCGCTGCAACGATCCCAAGATGACCGACCAACTGCAAAAAGTTGCCAACTGAAATGCTGTAAACTTTCCTTGTCTTTGCGAAATGAATTCGTTTCGTTGGAAAACAAGAATTGCAACGGAAAGGAAGAAGATTGACTGAGTATTTAAACTAATTCACAGTCATCTATTCATAAATCTGTGCGTGTTGATATCAGATGTGTTACTTTTGGGAAACTTTTTCCTATTTTTATGCAGTTTTTCTAATTTCATATTGAAAATTGAGAGAAAAATGTAAATAATCGTAGAAGTTAAACCAGGAATAATAAAAAAAACCAGAAATAATATGATAATAAATCAAATCCGACAGTTTTAAGATCTGGCAACGCCACATGCAGTTTTAAGTGATAACAGATAACAGATTTATTCCACGAAAAATTATATTACAGAGTGTTTTTTGTAAACATTCACTTAAAATAGATATTCTTAACATACGAAAACATATTTAACAAAGATTATTAACATTGAAATTATGTGCAAAACAACACTTAATACTTTAAATTCGATTACATTTAATTTCCTTAAAAAAAGGCAAAAAAAAGGATAACATTATTAGTTTTTAAAAAAGAAAACCTAAACCTATACAAACTTAAAGAAATAACTTAACCTAATCGAAAACTAGTGCTAGTGCTAGGAGACAAAAGATTAACTTATATGCCGTGTTGTACACAGTGTCAATTATATTTAAAGAGTTAAATCTTCTGCAATAAAACATTAACTTATTATCAAAAAAAAAAAAAACAAGAAGAGTGAGAACAAAAGCAGCACAAACTGCTCCGTGTTTAATTTAAATCTGTTTCGATACTTTCTGTTTTTGTTTGTTCGTTTTTAATGAAATAAAGATATTTATTTGCAATATTTGCATTAGAACATTATCTAGCAACTATTTGTAAAATAAATAGGGAAAAAGGAGTACGATTTTCTGCCTCCCTTATTTCTCTTTAAAATTGTCTAAATACAGTCCAAATTTTGTGCATAAAAATCTTATTTAATTTGTAATAAGTTTTCCAGATATTTTTTGTCGTCGATGTATTGAAACTGTGCCTCAAAATATGAAACTTTGAATATAAAATATGAATTCCGAGGAAGCAAGTGATCGACGTCAAACAAATCAAATGTCAATAAAATATTTTTTATAGATTTTCCATTTGAATGAGACGTGTGTAAAATTTTCACAACCAAATTCGCGTGTATTTAAATTCTGCTATATAATAAATTCTGCTGATAATAAATTCTGCTATATAATAAATTCTGCTGATACAATATGAATCAAAATAGTGGAGAATTTGAATCGATTGGCAATGGGGTGGTTGGAGATCACGGGATTGATAAGGAGCCGGAAAGTACTTCGGCCTGTACAGGCGAAGGGTCTCCAACACATGTCGCGATAAAGGACAAACTTGAAATAAAGAAAGCACCTGCGTCGCGGATGAAGACATCCAGAATGAATAAAGCTTTGAAGAAGCCGTTGAAGAAGAAACGCCCAGCGCAGAAAAGTAAAAGTAAAAGTAAAGTAAATAAAACGCTCAATGTAGCTGAAGTGAAAAAACGGCTAAGGAGCGTTCGTGGCAGCCACTGTGGTGATTTGTGTAAAGTGCAGCGGCGCAGAGCGCCACCAAAAAAATGGCTAAGCCTGCGGCTGACGTTAGATTATGACACCGACAGTTCTGACGCTGAGGACTACTGTTCGCGACGCAAGCGCAACCGCAAGCGTCGCCGCAGCAACAGTCGCAGTCGCAGTCGCAGTCGCAGCAGCAATCGACGAAGCGTGTCTTGTGTGAAAAAACCGAAGCGTTCTTGCCGTAAAAAGTCTTCCTAGGAGGAGACAAAACCATCAAATTTTCTTGGACAATTCAATTTTGTAAATGTTTAACCTCATATAACCTAAAAGAAATCAAAATTTAATTAATTAATTATAATCATAATTTATAATAATTATATTAATAAATAATTATAATTATATATAAATAATTATAATTATAATTATTTATTAATGTTAAAATTAAGAAAACATATAAAATATAAATAAATTATAATTTATTTTATTATATTATATTTCTTTTTACATAAATACATACATATAATATATTTTGTAAATTTATTTATGCAACATTCTAAAAATTAAGAAACCATAAAATAAATTTAAATAAAATATAAAGTAGATGTATGTAATTAAACTTTCTTTATTTCGAAAATGCGTAAATTAAAACCGGAAATGCTTAATTATAATTAAAATTTGGTAAATTCATTAAAATTGAACTTTGGCATATAAACTTTGTAACTAAATTTCAAGAATAAATAATTTCGTAAATGCTTAAATACGTGTAATTTAATTAAAATTAAAACTAATATTTTCTAAATATATTATATGAATAAATTCTGTAATTGAAATTTTTGGAAATACATAAATTGATTCATTATAACTTCATTAAAATTTGGTATTTGATATTTTGTTAATTTAAGGAAGTCAGGGAAGAGAAGTTAAGGAAGAGCAAGAGACAAATTGGAAAGACAAAGCAAATTTATTTCTTTTTAGTGTAGCAAGTTTAATCTAGGGACTGTAATGGAACAATAACCACAGTTGCTATGGTTATCTGCAAACTGAGTTTACATTTTCACAAAACAGGGCAAAAAGACGCATTTACACTGGGAAAAAAAAACTAACTGAAACGACAAAAAACCAACTGCAAACTTACGAAATGAATCACCAGAAAATGCAAGCCAAGAACAAAGGAAATGAAAAAATAATAAAGCACATCGTGGCTGAGGACCGTGAAATAGAGGAGGGCAACAATAACAGAAACGAGTAGAAAAAAGTGGAGAAAAACCGAGCAAATTTTTGGAAACAAATCACACAAAAAACACACGAGCAGAAGAATAACAACGCAGGATGTGAGCAGCTAGAAAACAACAAATGTTAACAGAAAATGTCGCGTAGTAACTCTTCGGGAAGACACACACACACACAACACACCCACGTGCACGACAAGAAAAGCAGCGGCACACGGACGAGTGCGTTCCTTCAGGTACTCAACGTTCATCCTAAAAGTAGACGTCGTTGCTCTGTGCGTTTATTTTCGCTTAGGTGCATTGCCATGTGTGTGTGTGTGTGTGTGTGTGTGTGTGTGTGTGTGCGAGAGTAGTTGCGTTGGTGTTTTGGATTTTTGCAAAAACTCTCACGTACGCGGTGTAACACTCGCATCCGACTCAATTCTAAATTTCATTCCGCAAAACAAAGACCGACGAAACAGAGACGAAAGAACTGCCAAGCCCCGGGCAACAGGGAAGAGGAGTTCTTTTTTCTTGCGATTCGCCGAGTCGGTTTGTGGTGATTGTGTTTGTGGAGTCTCCCGGCCCGGCGGCTGCTGATACCGAGTCTCGTACGCGACTCGGGTTACTTGCAATGGTTAGTTTCGCAGAGGAGCTTCTTGGACGGAGGAAGGTCCTCCAAAGCTTCTCCGTTTGCAGTTCTCCCTTGAATGTACTTTGTTTAAGCAGCTGGGAGTTACGCAGTCAGTCCGTTTCTTTGTTCTTTTGCTCTATTTGTGCTTTTGTCAAATGGCAGTGGACTCGGTTCAGTGTTGAAAAGATTCGAAACGTATTTAGAAAGATTTTTCCCTCTTTTTATAATGAAAAATTTGTAAACTCTTCAATCAATCAATCAATCGTCTAGCATTCATTTTCATTTATATTTTCATTGATCTAAATATCAATCATCAGCCAAAAGTCCAAAGAGCAGCCGTCATCTGTCATCCATCTGTCATTTTGCTGTCACTTGTCATTAATCAGCTGATATTTCTTCCATCAAAGGGTCCATTTTTGTCGGTTTCTTTACCGAATTTTAGTTATCGAATCACTAAATCATCCTTTACATTATCTTATGTCATCCATGATCAATTAAACTGTCACTTTTGCGTGCTATTAAAACACGAAACTTTCGCTGCGCAACACTGTTTTTTGCTCTGCGTATGAGTGAAGCGTTGCCAACTGGAAATAGTAAACAAACATATCGAATCTTGGAGAGGAAGAGCGCAAAAGACTAACGAAAAAAAAGCTTGCAATCATCAGAAAAAATGTTAACCGAGAAGAAATGGGAAAAACGCACCAAGTGACAAATAAACACACACGAAAAGATGCAAAACAACAAAAAAATCATGAATAAATAATTTCGCTGTAAGCAGCCGCCGGGGAAATTTAATGCATCAAAGAATTTCGAATTTATTTCGCTTTCTTTTTTGAGAAGAATTTCGTTAAATGTGTCGCGCTTTAAATAAAGTTTCGCTGTTGTAGAAACGAAATATTAAATTAAATAGAAAGTCAGCGAATTCGAGAATTTATTTATTTACTAAATTGAACCCCGTTTTTTCCCAGTGTATAAATTTATTGCAGCGTTGCAGTTTTTAGTTGATTGGAGCGCTTTTTGGAATCTCTGAGGACGTCGTTTGTTGCTGTATTTACAAATTCGTTGGCAATTTAAGAATATCGTCCACGCAATCACAAAACCCCGACCCTCAGCGAGCTACTTATTTAGTTTCCAGCGACTTTTATTCAGTTTTTAACTGAACTAGAATTTAAAAATTGCGGGTCGAGGGAGCCACAATCCACAGCGATACCCACACAGCGCAGTTTTTCCGTTTTTTACAGGACTTCGAGGAATTGAAACGAAAATGCTGCTTGACTCCGGCAAAAGGAGGAAAAAGAGTGGGGAAAATGGAGCTTAAATCCGTGGTAAATACTCGGAGAAAGCAACACGAAGGGACAATTAAATCCCTCAAGTGATTTGCATTACATTATCAACAATTAACAAGGGACAATCGCATTAAAGGCAGCAACAAAAGCTGATTTGCGCCGCGTTGTTGTCGCTGCTGAAGGCGTTCGTTTAACATTTGACGTGAGCACGTGAGGCAGCAACAACAACAACGGCGACTTGAAGCAATTAAAATGACAACGTCCTGCAAATGAAATGCGAGAATCGTTTGAAAAAAGACTTCAACTTGAAGACATCGCTAACAAAATTGCATTAGTGGTCGGGTAGAGGGGCGTGGCGGGCAGCTGATGGCGAATTACACAAGAATTTTGCTGTGTAAAAAGTTTTAGTCAAACATCAGTTGGTTGTTTATTATTAATTTTAAAGGCTTCCTTTTTTCGCGTCATTGTTTTTAATGAGTTCTTTCAGCGAATGAAAAAGGAGGGAAAAAAACCAGCGCGAAACGAAATAAACGCCAGAATTGCAGACGCACAGACGCACAGCCGCAGACAGCGGGCTTAAAAATGATTGATGACAGTACTTAAAGCAGCAACGGCAGCGAAAGAAACAACAAATCATCGCGCTTTATTTTTCGGGTTTCCATTTCTGTGTGTTTTGCTTTGGATTGGTTTTGGTTTCTGTTTGCTTTTAACTCTAAGATTCGAAAAAGTGCAGCACAAACATTCAATTAGATTCTAACACATCCACACACACACAGCACACACACACACACGCGCAGATTTTATCATAAAAACACGCGTCAATCCAATTACATGACTTTTTCCGTTATCCAATCCAACGCAATTCGCCCATCATCGCTGCGCCTAAAAGTAGTCTAGAGGGTTTATGAAATCCTTGTCTGGTCGACTGCTTTTCACTTAAACAAAGTTTATATGCCAAAGTTCAATTTTAATAAATTTACATATATTTAAGCATTTTTAAAATATCTTGACAACCAAATTTTAATTAAAATTAAGCATTTCCTATTTTAATTTATGTATTTTCGAAATTGTAATTACAAAACTAATAAAGAAAGTTTAATTACATACATCTACTTTATATTTTATTTAAATTTATTTTATGGTTTCTTAATTTTTAGAATGTTGCATAAATAAATTAACAAAATATATTATATGTATGTATTTATGTAAAAAGAAATATAATATAATAAAATAATTTATAATTTATTTATATTTTATATGTTTTCTTAATTTTAACATTAATAAATAATTATAATTATTTATATATAATTATAATTATTTATTAATATAATTATTATAAATTATGATTATAATTAATTAATTAAATTTTGATTTCTTTTAGGTTATATGAGGTTAAACATTTACAAAATTGAATTGTCCAAGAAAATTTGATGGTTTTGTCTCCTCCTAGGAAGACTTTTTACGGCAAGAACGCTTCGGTTTTTTCACACAAGACACGCTTCGTCGATTGCTGCTGCGACTGCGACTGCGACTGCGACTGTTGCTGCGGCGACGCTTGCGGTTGCGCTTGCGTCGCGAACAGTAGTCCTCAGCGTCAGAACTGTCGGTGTCATAATCTAACGTCAGCCGCAGGCTTAGCCATTTTTTTGGTGGCGCTCTGCGCCGCTGCACTTTACACAAATCACCACAGTGGCTGCCACGAACGCTCCTTAGCCGTTTTTTCACTTCAGCTACATTGAGCGTTTTATTTACTTTACTTTTACTTTTACTTTTCTGCGCTGGGCGTTTCTTCTTCAACGGCTTCTTCAAAGCTTTATTCATTCTGGATGTCTTCATCCGCGACGCAGGTGCTTTCTTTATTTCAAGTTTGTCCTTTATCGCGACATGTGTTGGAGACCCTTCGCCTGTACAGGCCGAAGTACTCTCCGGCTCCTTATCAATGCCGTGAGCTGCAACCACCCCATTGCCAATCGATTCAAATTCTCTACTATTTTGATTCATATTATATCAGCAGAATTTATTATATAGCAGAATTTATTATCAGCAGAATTTATTATCAGCAGAATTTATTATCAGCAGAATTTAAATACACGCGAATTTGGTTGTGAAAATTTTACACACGTCTCATTCAAATGGAAAATCTATAAAAAATATTTTATTGACATTTGATTTGTTTGACGTCGATCACTTGCTTCCTCGGAATTCATATTTTATATTCAAAGTTTCATATTTTGAGGCACAGTTTCAATACATCGACGACAAAAAATATCTGGAAAACTTATTACAAATTAAATAAGATTTTTATGCACAAAATTTGGACTGTATTTAGACAATTTTAAAGAGAAATAAGGGAGGCAGAAAATCGTACTCCTTTTTCCCTATTTATTTTACAAATAGTTGCTAGATAATGTCCTAATGCAAATATTGCAAATAAATATCTTTATTTCATTAAAAACGAACAAACAAAAACAGAAAGTATCGAAACAGATTTAAATTAAACACGGAGCAGTTTGTGCTGCTTTTGTTCTCACTCTTCTTGTTTTTTTTTTTTTTGATAATAAGTTAATGTTTTATCGCAGAAGATTTAACTCTTTAAATATAATTGACACTGTGTACAACACGGCATATAAGTTAATCTTTTGTCTCCTAGCACTAGCACTAGTTTTCGATTAGGTTAAGTTATTTCTTTAAGTTTGTATAGGTTTAGGTTTTCTTTTTTAAAAAATAATAATGTTATCCTTTTTTTTGCCTTTTTTTAAGGAAATTAAATGTAATCGAATTTAAAGTATTAAGTGTTGTTTTGCACATAATTTCAATGTAAATAATCTTTGTTAAATATGTTTTCGTATGTTAAGAATATCTATTTTAAGTGAATGTTTACAAAAAACACTCTGTAATATAATTTTTCGTGGAATAAATCTGTTATCTGTTATTAATAAAATATAATAACAATAAAAAACTATTTTTAAAGATAAAATAAATTTGTTTTGCTATTTATTATTAACTATTACAATATTCATCATTTTAATAAAAGTTCTTTTCAAGACGTTCGTTTTGTGAGCGAATTTAAACGGTTTTATAGAGAGTCGGTCTTTTAACGAGGCTTCGAATCGCGGTTCTGCTAGCGTTCTGTTTCAGCAACTTCAGCCATTTCGTTCAAGTCGAACAAATACAAGTGCATGCTGAAGTACAGCTTCCGCAGTCCGTCGAGACCCTCCATCATTGAACTTCAGGCGGCCGCGAGGATGTCGTTCGTGGTCGTCGACGGTAGATCGCGCTCCGTGGCAGCTGTGTCCGTCGACGTGGAGTTGTCCTCGTCAGCGGCCGCCCTGGACGTGGATCCGTCTGGGAGCGTGGGGCAATTGTCCTGCACGGTCTCCATGAGGAAAGACTGCGGCAAATTGTTATCGCTCATGACTTTCTTAGCAGTCGCTACGGCTGCTTCGCTCGGTTTGCGCTCACGCGTAAGAATCCAAACGATTTCTATAACAACAAGGATTTAGGCTATCTCAGTATTGAGTCAAAGGATCGTCGGTCGTTTGATTACTTGTATGAGCGACAGGTGTGAAGTTGGAGCAGCTGTAAACCACGGCGAAGGAGGTGTAATCGGTTCCGAGCACTAAGTAGTTGGCCTTGTCGAAGTTCTCTGACGCGCATTCGAAGCAACAAAATTACTAAACGTCTGAAAAGGCGAATGGGGGAGTGAAGGCGAACTTACGGTTGGCGCTCCTCGAAAACACGACCGCCAAGGCGCCCGAACTCATGACCTTTGCTTTGCCAGTAACATTTGAACTGTCGCCAGTGCTGCTTGCCAACGAGGAAGGAATTTGTGTGAGTGTTCGGAGCAGAGGCAGCATCCATTCTACTTACATTCGATTGACGGCGGCATTCATCACGGAGATCATGTTATCGCCCAAGTTCTCGTATCTGGCGAACATGCACTTCTTGCCAATTTCGAAAATGAAGGGATACTTGGCGAACTCGTACCAAACGCCCATGTACTGAAAGGCGGCAATGAATGGCTTTGGCGTACTTCGCAATATGCACTCAACTTACGTCATCCAGTCGGAAGTCGTCCACGACTTTCACGTCGGGACAATGACTCGGGAACGGCACCTGGGCTGTGGAGAAGGCGCCGAACGTCAGCAAAACTGCCATCAATCCGCTGGCAAACAAACGCCGAACCGCAACAATCGAAGCAAAACAAACGAAACGAAAAGAAACACGTGAAAACAGAACTTTGTAATTAACAGAGTCATTGAAAAATAAAGAAGCTTTGGAACAATGCAATTAAATTAAAGCTAAACACAATCAACGTTCGGGTCAACCGAAGGTTGGCGAACTCAACTCACATAAAACGACTGGCGAACATTGCGTTTAATTTATTTCTGTTGCTTTATTTCTGAGCTCTAGTTTCTCTCCAGAACTGCAACTACTTCAATGTTATTAAGAATTAATGTGGAACGTTGTATTATTCACTCGTAACGATTTTCGCTCGATTCGCGTCACTGTGATCGCCGACTGCCGACTGCGTGAAAAGCCAACCGAAGCGCCGCGTTTTATAGCGACGAAACCCGAAGCAGAAATAGAATCCATTAAAACTAAAGTTGTAAAAAGAACAAACAATGATACGAAACGTAGAAAAGTGCGATTGCGTTTCCATCGATAACAATGCGAAAAGCATCGCAGATCGAAAGTGAATCATGGCAGCTTTCGAATTCTATCGACAACTCGTCGACAATATCAAAATGCATAATTAAAATAATTGAATAATTGAAATCGAGTCGAAGGCGTTGTTTTTGCGATGGTCGACAGTTTCGCTGATGTAATCGAACGCGTTTCGTTCCGCGTTCCGCGTTCGCTTTGTTTTGGTTCTACGGAGCGCTTTAAATAGACAGCTTTCACTCTGTTATCACTTTTATGGGCAGCCGACGGACGGAAAAGTGAGCAGATAGACACAAAAATCCCATCACTGCTACGCGAAGAGATCATAATTCAATTTGCATCTGTCTGAAGTCCATTTTGCTTCATTTTATCAGCAAAAAAGGCCGTTCTGAATAAACAACAAAACTATTAATGAAAACGTAATAAGGAAGCTTTTGTTTTATGACTCTGAGTGATAAACGAAACAGTAAACACGGAGTTTTTTACGAAGACGTTTTTCACATGGAAGATTAAAAGTTAAACAGCAGAAAGAAGATAAAACTTTGTGTTATTTCGAATTTATTACAATTCATAAATACTTAATATATTAAAAAACAGTTTGTAGTCCACGAAACGCCGAATAATAAAACGTCATCAATAACAAAAGTGGTTCAAGCGGTCATTTAACCGTGTTTATTCACCAGAAACTACGAACTTTGCAGCAATTAATATTGAAATAAAGTTGCATTGCGTCGCGTGCAGAGCAGTCGTTTATTCATCGATCCATTCTGTGTTTTGTGTTGGCAAATAAATCAAACAACGACTCGAAATCAAACAAAAACCGCTGAAAGATTAACTATAAAAGATAAATAAAAAAGTGAAAGGCTATGAAAAGCAGACTTCTGATTGAATGCAGTAGAAAAACTCAATAGAACTCATTTCATTTTTATATTTGCACATTTCGATGGAATTTATTTGATTGCCATATGAAAGCTTTCACTCGTTGCGAGTTGCCATCACATCTCGATTATTTCTATTATTTTTAATTATGTTTTCCATTAAAGATGATAATCAGAAAGGAGCTGGTGCTTTTGTTCAATTGTTTAGTGGACAATTCTGTTGGTCGGTCTTCTGCAGCGGCCGCAGCGGGAGCCCCTTCGCAGCGACGACCGCTTCAGCGGCCTCGATGACCGTCTGACTGGGCAAGCGATCACGTGTCAAAATCCACACGACCTCTGAAAAAAGGGGGGAGAAGAGGGGAAATGTAGCATTTTTACATTCAATGGAAAATGAACTGCGGCAACACTTTTCGACAGAGAGTTTTGAGCACTAATTACACTCGGCAAATAACTCGAAACTACTGCAATTTGCTAATTAATTAAAACGTGGCTACTTCCGGTTCCGCTTTCAGTGCGTCGTGTTTGCTTTGGCTTGGCTTCCAGCGAGAAATGAGCGTGAATTGAAATGTGCGATAGCTGAACGGAGAAGGGGCACGGGGGCGGGCCAGTGTTTGTTTAGCCACAATTTTCTGGTCGTTCTGTGAAGTTCTAAAACTACATTCGCCGTTGTGTGCCCCTTTTTGGCTCAGTGTACAAATAGACACTCAAACTCGCTTCTATTTCGAAATTAATGTTTATTTTATTCCGTTAATTTTCTCCACAGCAAACATTTTCAATGGTAATTAGAAATTTTCATAAAAGTGACTTTTTTACAAAGGGAATTTGTAAAAGGCTTCTAAAAACCTAAACTAAAAGGTTTTCTGTTTTTTGCTAAATTTATTTTTAAATAGTTTTTAAGCCAAATCTTTTAATCGTAGTCGAATATTTTTTCGAAATCAATTTTACGTTAAAAATCTCTAGTTAAATATGAACAAATATTTTAAAAGGATCAAAATATCGTCCTTAAAGTGGGCGTGGAAGGTTAATTATTTAGCTTTAGTAAAGTATTTTTATCTAGTTCTTAATTAAAGTCAAATTTTCAAGTTTTTATCTCATCGAAAATTTGGGAAAACCCGAATTTTTAAACAGAAACCACTTAAAAAAAGGTTTTAAAAGAAAAATAAAAAAAATAAATTAAACTAGTAAGGGTACCTTCGGTCAGACCGAAGCTTATATACCCTACATCCCAGCAACCTTTATTATTCATATTTATACATATTTCCGATTTATTAATTTGTTATAAAAAGTAGGCGTGTCACTCCGCCGATTTTCCCCATTTTCAATACAGAGTTATCTATGATGGCAGAGAATATTCGTACCGAATTTCAAGTCAATTCTTCCAACCGTTATTCTGGAATTGCGGTTTATATCAATGTCATATGTTCGTGGGCGGATACGCCCATTTTTTTTTAAAATTTAATCTACCTGTACCGATGTATTCGGAAACAAAATTGAAGCTCAAAACTAAGTCTACAAGTTGAAATATTGTTAAAAGAATTAGTATTTGTTAAAAAAGTAGGCGTGGCGCTGCACCGATTTATCCCATTTTCAATCCCACAGAGTTTCGGATGACAAAGAATATACGTGCAAAATTTCATCGCGATAGCTTCATTCGTTCTCCTGTAATCGTGATTTCCACAGACAGACAGACAGACAGACAGACAGACAGACAGACAGACTACGGACATGGCTAAATCGACTCAGGAGGTGACACTGATCAAGAATATATATACTTTTCCATACCTGCCACGCCTCCTTTAATGCGTTACACACGGAAGCACAAAGTGAATATACCCTCATTCCTTCGGATGTAGGGTATAAAAAAGAGAAAAATTAAAATAACAGAAAAATAGAAACGTTCCTTTTTTAATAAAGTTATTTAAATATTTTTAATTTAATTGAAGCTGTTTTGTATTTTAATTTATTTAATGTATGCCTTTTTTTTATTCAATTTCGATATTTTGTGGTTTTGTTTAGACTGAAAACTAATTTATTATAAAAACTGAGCCTTCGTTGGTTTCTTGTTAGAAGAATCTTCATCGTTCTCCATCGCATCCCGACGAAATTCTAAAAGAAACCCACGTTGGCCCACTTTTTGCAATACTTTTCTTATTTTGTACACATCCGAAGATATATTTCATGATATAAGATAACTCGCATGCGATAAAGAGAAATGTCAAAAACTCACGTCCGTGCAATATTCCCAGGAACTCTGAACAGGAGTAAACGACTGCGAAGCTCCTGTAATCAGTGTCCAAGATCCAATAATTGCTGCCGGGAGCGACAACTGCAGAGGAGCAGAAGGGACAAAACGATAGAAGCAAAGGATAATGAAATGTCTACTTTACACTTAAGTGAAGCTTTACAGCTCACGAAACAGTGCCACTGACCTGGACCATTGTTGAGCTTTACCGTCAGCTTCCCGGGTCCACTAACAGTTGCAGTTCCATTTACATTCTGTGTCCTGGAGGTTCTGCGGAGATAAATAATAAATGCAGGCAGCTGAGATTCTCAGGCACCGTCTTACGTACAGTCGATTGACGCCGTAGTTGCGAACGGAGATGGTGCCATCGGGGAGCTCGTTGTAAGTCGCATGGACGCATTTGCTCATCGCCTCGAAGATGAAAGGGTATCGCGAGTACTCGTACCAACGGCCGACGTACTTAAAACAATCAAAGGCAACAAAAATTACGAATACATTTTTAAAGAAATTCAGAGCTGTAAAAAAAGAGCTAAAAATTGATCCAAAAGCAGTTATTTAAAAGGACTACGGGAGTTTATTAATGAGGATCTGAGGCAACTATTGAGGGCGCTCCCCCCTTTTGAAGTCACGTTTCAAGGGCCAAAACCATACCTCGTCTAGAATTAAGACCTGCACGGTGGTCACGCTGCTGGGACATCGGCCAAATCGGATCACTTGAGCTTCGGCCAAGGACAACAAAGTAAAGAGCGCAAGAAGACAACTGAAAGGATCGAAATATACATAGAAATAAATGAGAATCATGAATATAAATTAAATAACTATCAATTCGAATAAATTAAAGATTTCTTAACTTTTAGTTTTTCTATTTCAAAATTTTATTTAATAAGCTTCAAGTTAAATCAAAGTTAATTTTAAATTCGAGTTTAGCTTTAAGTTAAATAAAGTGTGTTTAAGTTTTGATCGCGTTCGAATTTGTAAAAAATACTCAATAAAAATAACTCCTTTGATCGATTTTTATTATTAACATACAATTTTCCAGATCGCGTGGTTTTCGCTGTTATTGCAGTCATTATTTCGCCGTTTGTCCTTAACGAATTCGAGCAATTATTAATAATAATATTTTTATTCTTGTGAACGTGTCGATCGAGGCTAAAAAAGTGAATGACTGAGGCACAGAAATTCTATATAAATATTTTTGTATTTCAAATGTTTTTTGTCCGTATTTTTGCAGTGATAAAAAATCGTCAAGAAATACAAAAAGAAACTTTAAATTATCATTGAAAAGACACTTTTTCTGATAACACGAAATTGTGTTGTTGTTGTTGTTGTTGTTGCAAGCTGACTTGTGGAAATTTTTAATCTAAAATTCGTAACAAGTTGAACTGTTTTTTTTTCTACGTCCTCGTAAAGATAATAATTACATGACTTTTATTTGTTCAGTGATTTTTAAAAAGAGCACAAATAGAAAAATAATTAAATATTGATTTAAATTTCTTCTGGACTTAAACCTAAAACGTTTCCGTAATATTTGCAAAATCCATTTAACGTCAAGGTCGAGTTCCTTGTGCAAGCATTTTCAAAAGAAGTGAATTAAAGCGAGTGAATTGCTTCGAATCACGTTCGCCTACATTTGGCACGTTAACCTAATTTCATCCTCCAAGCCATGAATTATTTAAATGAATTTGGCAGCATCTCAGCGCTGCTGCGAGCTGCTCAGGCGAACGGCGGCCGAGGAGAGGAGCAACAGAAATCGCATTTAACTGGCCTACTTTATGCCCAATTTAGCTGCTTACATTGCCAATGCTAAGCACACACACACACACACACACACACACACACACACACACACACACACACACACACACACACACACACACACACTGATGAAGCAGTGTTCCTGAAGATGTTTTTCATGTGTTCTTCCGATGTCCGCGGTTTAGAACAACGTGCTTTCAGCTTATTGAGCCGCAGGAGGTGACAAAAAATATGCTCCAAAATATTGAACTTTGGAATGAAATTAAAGCTCACGTGACGATTGTGTTAATAGAACTGCGAAGGGCAGAGCGAATCCGAAGCCTGATAGATAACATGTAAGTTCATACACGAAGATAGCATGATTGCTAACCAGCCCCCGCGAAGTAATGCTTAACGGTAGTCCCGCGGGGGAGAGTGGTAGTGGTGTATGGGGGGTGCGGTTTAGTACGTAGGCGCCACCAGAATGGTGGTGAATCGTGCATGCCAGTGGGCCGGTCCACTGGTATCTATGAAGATTCCACACCTCCGGTCGTCATACAAAAAAAAAAAAAAAAAAAAACACTGATGAAGCATCTGCATACGAACGAAACTTGAAAGCAGAGGGCATTTTTCTCCTTTTACTTCGCTGTGAATATCCACGAAGATTCACCTACGAAGCAACAAATTTACTGAAAAATTAGATCAGCTCCAAATCGAATAGGCGTCCGTGTGCATTAGTGTGTGTGGAATCTTTGCATGTGTGTGTGTGTGTATGTGTGGAAGCATTACACGTGTACGTTAAGCATAAATCTTTAAGCCTCGGTGTGTCATTTGCTTTGAAATTATTTTTAAAAATGCATGAACCAATTTAAACGATTTCGTGTGCTGTGAAGCCTGATTCTGTTGCTCTTAGCTGCTTTTCGCGCCCTCCGCCGCCCCCTTCCGCCCGCGACCAACCCCTTGAGCAGCCTTAAAAATGTTGCTCGGTTTATTTTTGTTTATGGGTGTTTCTTTGGCTGTTTTTCCATGTGATATCGACAAAAGTAGTCGTCGAGTTGGTGGATTATTTCAGGAGGTGGTAATAGAAGCGAGGTCCTTACAGAGCTCGTTATTTGCTTATACATAAATTCATATGTGTGTGTGTGTTTTAATAAAGTGCCTCACCATCCGCTGATTCGTTTACATGTGTGCGTTTTTAATAAGCTGATGAGATTTTTATCCTGTTGATGGGTTTCTTATTTGTCTATTTTGCTTTTTGTGGACTCGGTTTTTCATGATTTCGCTAATGTAACATGCTTAAATGAAGCTTTAGCTAAATGCGTTAAGCATTTCCCTCTCAAATTGGCACATTTCATAAATAAAAATTCATCTACTGCACAAAGAATTCACGAAAATTGTAAAAAAATAGAAATTTTTAACAGCTTCAAAGACTTCAATGATGTTTTCGAAGCTTCTGAAATAATTGATTGCTAAATAAAGTATAAATATTGTTGAATTTTCTTAGTTTACTTTGAAATTGTTATTGAAATATGGAACAAAGACGATTAACGAATTTCTTGAGCCACGTTCTCAGAAATTCTTTCGACTGCGTTTCACATTTCCAGCATCTGTTTTTATTTACGTGCAGCTGACGGCCTCGCCCCCTCCCCCCCCGCCCACCTCCGCAGCCAGCTTCATTTCCAATGCTTTTACGACTGTTTGATTTGTTGCGGATATCCTGCGAATATTCTCAAGGATGCAACAGCGAGGCTGCCTTCAGGACGCGTTGCATCGTGTCGCGTAACGAAATCTCATAAATATCAACATGAAAATAGATAAATTCTAACCTAAGGAAGGAAATATGGGGCGGGGTGGGGCTGCAGACGAAGGCGAGGCTCACGCAGCAGCAGCTGTTGGCAGGATGTTGCTTTATAGGATATCCTGATTGCTTTATGTTCGCGTGTATGAAAGAGTTACCCGCCTCGCTTTTCGTTTATTACGTGGTCCTGCTGCAGGATAAATCAAAATCCAAAAAAAAAACACAGATTAACAGCTTTTGGATTAAAACAAATATTTATAATTATAATTCTCAGAGATAATTATTATAACATTAAATAGCATCTGATAATACAAAAACAAAATCAAAATCTATTTTCTAGTTTTTCTATTTTATCCAATTTCTAATTTCTAACTGACAAAAGACAAGTACTAAAGTTAAAAACAGAAACATTAAATAAATGTACAACAAATAATTTTATTACTCCCCCAAAAAATAACACGCAAAAACGCAACCGTTTGCTTGTGAACTGCGTGTTTTTACATTTTACTCGTTACTTTTATTTTTAAATATAATTATTACATACATAATAATCTTCTCTTCATATTATTACAATTGCATATTTAATAATATTCACTCGTTTGAGTGTAAGCATAGGAAATATGTGTTTAAATTTGCAAACGTACGAGGGAATTTCCGATTGTGCGCGCTGGCGCCATCTCTGTGTGAGCTTTGCACAAAATTCCACTGAACTATGTATGCACTAAGATTGGAAAGTGGAATTGTTGACATGCAAAAGCGTGGCTGAAGAAAGGGAAAAATTGCATTATTAAAAAATTAAATTTTAATCAATTAATTATCTATGCGACGGTGTTAAAAAGATGTACACAGACACAGTGATTATCTTTGAAGATGTACTAACAAAAATTCTACACGGAAACTCAATTCACGGTAAGAAATGCATAGAATAAAATTGTGTGAATATTTTTAACCTACGATTTTAAGATTTCTTCTTATAGAAATTATTGTTTAAAATGCCAATTAGCGTTCGCTTTTAAAAAGTAAAACTCGTAATTGGCTTATTATTTCCTTGCAAAGCCTTTCTTTTGCTTAACATAAGCGGATTTCACTACATTATTTATTCTTAAACACATTCACAATATCAGTGGGTTTCGTGGCCATTTCATGGCAAGAAGCAGACGCTGGGCACTCAATGAAATTAATAAACCGCAAATTGAAAAGCCACGCGCGCTCACAAACATTCGTCCTGCATGAGGATACTTATTATTATCCTTGTTAAGCCGGTGCAAAGGAGCAACACGACGTCCAGCTGCAGCTGCGTCGATATGCGTCGGCGTGATTCAATTTATTTCGTCGACAGTCGCCGGCGCAGGTGTTTGCATATCCTAGATTCCGGCCACAGAATTTCTTGTTGTTGTTGTAATTTATTGTATTTCGCTTTGCTTCTGCGCCTCGATTTAATTATTTCACTTTATCTTATTTTATTTTTAAAGTTCCTTTTTCGGTCTTCTTTTTCGTTGTGATGCATTCGGCTGTCGTTCGCTGCGCTTCGCAGATTAATTTAATCTGAATTTATTGTTTGTCCTCGCAGGTCCTCGATCCGTGGGAGTGTCGAAAGGGGGCGGGGGAGGTACACTCGGATAAATAACGAGTAACTTGACTTTCATAGCGATGGAAGTTTGACTGCAATCGGATTTCTAGGCAGAGGAGTCGTGAAGGAGACGGCGACGTAATTGCGTTTTCCGTCAGTCGGGGCGCCGCGAAAAGGACATCGGCGCGCCAGGATAACACATCGCAGCATGAAGTGAATGCTGTCCGTGGGAATCGCGAAACATGTTCGCAATTTGCGCGCGCGATTCGCATGCGATATCCACATCCACGACTCGGAGCACATTGAAAGCATTTCACACATTTTAAGAAAACACACACACACAAACATCCCCAAGACGGAACGAAGAAAAAAAAAGCCAATTCGTTTTTAGCACAAACTCGAAATATTTCCAAATGTCGCTTTGTTAAGCTCAAGGACTTTATTTATCCGAGTTATTTGAAGACGCAGCGCAGCGCGAGTCGTTGGCGAGGAGTCGCAGCAGCAGTGAGCAACATTGTAGCTAACACGATGTGAGCCAACGTGAGAAATGCGCTTTTAATAAATGGCCAACACAGCGAAGTGAGCAGCGGAGGTTGAGTTCAGGCGCTGCCCAGCAACGGCGCGTTGTTAAAAGGCACTTTATTCGGAGCAAATCGCTTTGCACGAAATCCCATCCGCCAGAAATCCACCGAGCGACGGACGGACGGACGGACGCAACCCAACAAGGATCTGCCGGCGATGCAAGGATCAGTTGTGTGAAACGGTTTTCATTCTGGCGCTTTTAATAAAAGGGCAATAAATCAACCGCAGCAAAACAAACAAAGCAGGAAATTTATATTTCTTCTTCGTCGTCGTCGTCGTCGTGGCAATTGTCTTCCTCTTCCTCCGACGAAGGAAACTTTGTATGTAAAATTAAGAGATTTCCTTGCTGCAATCCGTGTTGAGGCAATAAATGAAGAAGAAGAGGGAAAACAATCAATTTGTGCATGGAACGATTTTAAATACGAAAGCGAATGCAATTTTTGCAGCTTTGTTGTGCTGAATAAACGCGAAAAAACCCACGAGTTCAAAGTTTAAGGGAAAGTGGAAGAGAAAACCTCTGAAAAGATGCGAAATTCGACAATTTACAATGGAGCAATGAAGTCACTTCGATTGGACTCTGTTTCTGTTGCTCATTAAAGCCAAAAGTTCTGCTCTGTTCCTGTTTCTTCTTCCTTTCTTCCTAATTCTCATCCTAATTTAATCCTTTTGCCAGCGAATTTTAGACTCTTCTTCGGTTTTGTTGACTTGATTGTTAAATAATGTTCCTTGTTTAATGCCATCGAAGTCGATTTCCTATTGACACATCCTTCTTCTCGTCTTCATTCTTCTCCTCCACTCTACGCCTCTGCGTGCTTTAACGATGGCGACTAACTTTTGATTGATGATCGTTTCCAAAATTGGAATTTTTGTAGATTAATTTTGTGGTTTCATTGATGTGCTGCCTACGAGAATGCAGACGATAAGAATGCCCACGACGACGCCCTTTTGCGAAGGATAATATTACAAGTCTTTTCATGTCTGACTGCGTATGTGTGTGTGTGTGTGTGTGTGTGTGTGTGTGTGTAGGGAGCGAGGCAAACAATTGTCTCAGCAGCAGGACTGACAGCTAAAGCACTTTGCAGTTGATGTCCTGGTAAAATGAATTGTCCAAACAACATGTCTTCACTTATGCTACGTGGCCGTGCATGTGTGAGTGTGCTGTGAGTGTGTGTGTGAGTTCAAAATCCAGCCTCCTCGCTGAAAGAATCGGAAACGTAAATTACGTGGAGGACAACGACACAAAGCGCGTCGTCTGTGAAATCGTTGTGTGTTGCCTCTGTGTGTGTGTGTGTGTGTGTCTGTTGTTTGTGCGTGGTGTCTATTAGCACCCTTTCAATGTCAAATTTTGACACAGTACGGCGAACATGCTGCAAGTCTCGTGTCTCTTGCGGTTCCGGCCTCACGCATGCTTTAACCACAAAAATATGCGCTCAAATAGTTGAACACAGATAAAACAGCGGCTGCTGTCCCGCTCTCTGCGTGTGTGCTTCTTCCTTTCTGCCGCTCACTCTCTCTCTCTCTCTCAGTCTCTCTTTGCTAAACACATTCTCAGCACGGTCTGTAACAAGCATTAAATTTAGAAGCACGCTGAAGGGAAGCCGCTTCACTTGTTTGCACTTCTGTATGAACTCGTTTATTCCATGCATGTGTGTATGTGTGTGTGTGTGTGTTGTTGTTGTGGTTGGCGTTGTGCCGTGGGGTTTGTAAATAAGATCGTAAGAAGTGCGAACACGGCTGATAGTTTAAATGAGGTTCATTTATCATGGCGAACGAAGCACATTACGCAGGCTCGTGTCAGGCGACAGGATGTGCACCGGTGTGTGAGTGTCTGCAGTCAGCGAGCACGAGTGTCAGCGGATTATGTTTTCCCTTCTAAAAAATTGCTTGGGTTGAGGTTGGGAAGTTTTAGAGAGTTCCCTTCCATTTTAAATACCAGAATTTGTTGATTTGGATGAGCTATAAGTCAACAAAATCCCCCGCGGCACGAAATACTTTTTATGCCCTTTTCCCAAACCTTGAATTTCGTCCCAATTAATTCGAAAATGGATTTAAAGTCATCATTTATTTCGAATTAAATCTGCCATTCTTCAAAATCATCCAAAATCTCGATAATGCAAATTAATAGAAGTTCAAATTTAATATTTTGTAATCACTAAAACCTCTTCTTTCAGCCCAGAATTTCTCTTAGAGCTTAATTCATCGTCTCCACTGCAGATTAACTAGTACGGGATTAATCTCCTTTGCTAACCTCTCCACTCACCGCAAACTGCATCAAACTACGTCGATTATTACGATTTTTTAAAGTATTAACAACGCAACGACAAAATTGGCCTCCCAAAAAAAATAATCTGCTTCTGTGAGCATGTTCAGCATTTTTTAATCCTCTCGTCTCCATTTGACTACCCTCGACAGCAGCAGCTTTCAGCTTTTGGGCGTTTTTTGTGTTTAATTAATGGACAGGTAAACAACGTCGGTTACTCTTGATCAACACGGTTTTTTCGCCACTTTTTAATATAGAGTTTTTAAATAAAGATTTTTCCTTTTTCCAATTTTTGCTTTTGCCGGAGGAAAGAAGGCTCTTGGCGCTGAATACAGGCTGATTCAGCTGCGTAGATTCAGCGGCTGATAGCATTTTCGATCATCATTAAAAAGAAGCTTAAAAATTACTCGTCAAATCGAATTCGTAAACACTTTTTTAATTTTATATAAAATCCTACAAATATTGAATAAATGTGTATGTTTTATGGACTCGGCAACACTCTGTCGTGTGTCTGTTCAACCGCGTTCCGCTGAAGCCGACCAATCACGGCTTTTTTAGGCCATTGTTTCAAAAAATCGCCGCAGACACGAAATTGTCTGCGGAAATTCGTCGCAGTCCTTTCATGATGCCCATGATCCATTTATTTTGTGGGCAGCGTTTATTTATCTCTGGGATGTTGGGGGGGTACCTGTAATTAATGCGTTCTGCTGCGGAGTTGGCTTTTTTAAGCCCGAGTCTTTCGTTGGCGGTGGCGATTCGCGAGTTGATAGTTTAATTGACAGCTTTAATATAAATCGGAGTTGTGACGAGGGAAAGCCTAGGGCCGAGCATGATTGACATAATTTAATTTGGATTAATACAAGAGAACGTTTCACTTACAGATCAGGGCGGCGGCAGGAAAGCGGCCGGAGCGACGTCTTCACTGTGGCACTCATGGGAATTAATACGAAAAGTCGTGAGTTTCTAAGAGTTTCAATGTCAATCGAAAGGCAGAAATCGGTGTCGAACAAGCAGCCGAAGCACACAAAAAACGCAGAGGAACCCCACGCGGCACATTTCCAGAAAGTGTCAGAAATCTCGAAAGGAAACAGAAAACAAAAAACACTTTGAAAAGTTGACGTGTCAATTACAGTGGCACGCTTCGAGTTAAAACGATCCACGGCCTGCGCCAGTCGCGGAGCGCTTCGAAATTATTTCGTGAATATTGAAAAGTGCGCTGCGTTCCTCGTTCCGTTTCGGCAGCGTTTCGGTGGCGCGGCGCGAAGGGGAATGCGAAACAACAGAGGCTCAAAGGTGCCTTATTTTTGCTGCTTCGGCAGGAAAACTTTTGCTCACTTGACATTTTCGAGTCACGTAGAAGCGAAAAACTGCTCCACGCGAATCTGCAAAAATAACGTTCGGCGTTCGTCAAAAAGTTTCAACACTGATTTACGAGGGAGAAGCGGCTCCATGTTTCCCCTAGAAGCTGGCAACAATCTGTCGCAAGGAAAACTTCTTCAACGGAGTGAAATACAGGGAGCGGCACTGGACGAATTTTCCTCGTGCTTTTCCAAGACGTGCGGAGGTTTTTCGTGTGTCTGTGTGCTCATATGTAGCATCTGTTGCAATTTGCAAGAGAATTTTAAGAAATCACTCATCATTATCGATAGGAAATCGCTGCGCCGCCCACTTTCCGCCCTCTCGTCGCCTTTTTAATCAAATGGGCGAGCGGTCGTCCTTCTCCTCGCCGGCAGAGCGCTGCAGCAGCCAACACGTCGTCAATTTTGTTGCCGAACACGCAATAAATTATATTCCAGCAGCCGAGGCTGTCACCCGAACTCGTGAACGCCCCCTGCACATCCTGCGCCAGGATATTTCGCAGTACGATTACACAACATGATGTTCCTTGAAGACTTATTGCGCTTCGGAGTCGTGGGAAGTTCTTTGCTCTTCCTGGAGCACACACACGATCTGTCATCCTTACGTGTTGCCAGGCTTGTCCTGTTTGGTCCTGTGCACTTGTTATTAAGTGGCCAGAAAGCAGCAACAACAACAGCGGATCGGGCAATCGTCGAAAACCTGCATGGGAAAAGCAACGAAATTTGGCTCGGTTGGGAAATTAAGCAGCGACTGAAGAGTTGTCCTGGAGGAGAGGTCCTGCAACCGTTCAATTGAACAAGGATCTGTCACTGTGAACGCGTGTTGCATTTTTCTGCTGATTGATTTTGTGTTTTCTCGGCTTCATCCAGTGTTTTTGTGAATCAAACATTTATTCCACAAATATTATTTATAGAAAATGTATACAAACATTTATATAAAATTAGCGATTCTTGGTTTTATGAATCTTTTGTGATGAGAATAACTGAAATTTATTTATGTTTTTGAGTAAAATCAAATCTTATTTTAAGAAAATAACAAAATTCTGTCTGAAAAAAATTGTTTTACAAAACATCTTCAAATTTAATGAATTTTCTTTAATTTTAGCAAAAGACATTTACTTAAAATTAAAGTGTATTTGTCCCTTAAAAAGTAAGCAGTTTTACAAAATTATTAATTAAATCCTAAACAACATTTTTGTTAAATTTAATTTTATTTTAATTTAACCGAAAAATTTATTTAAATTTAATAAAATTGTATTCAATTTTAGGACGAAATTTTTTTAGTTGTCCGTTAAAAATTAAGAAACTTTAAGCAATTCTTTAAATCTACAGAATTCTTTGTTAAACAAAACAAAGCACATTTTTGTTAAAGTCAATGAAATATTAAAATTTTACTGGATTAATTCGTGGATTTTTATTAATTTCTACTAAAATTTTTTGTTAGTTTTGCAAATTTTGCTAAGTTTTTATCACGTTTTATTGACATAGAAAAAAACTTTCTCAATATTTTTAAAATTTGCTTGAATGTTAACGATATTTTATTTAATATGAGAGATAAATTTAATAATATTTATAAACATATTATTATCATTATTATGAAATTAATAAGTTTCAAATTAAGTTCTTACTAAGCATAAATAAGTTAAAAGATAAAGATTGTCGTTGGCTATAGTCTGGCCCTGTCTGTGCTGACTACTGCTTCAACTTAAGAATATTTAGAAGTCTTTGTTTGTAAATATTCGTAATAATAAAAATTGAATTGAATTCTTACTAAGTATTAATTAGGAGAAGTTTTTAATGTTAACGGACTTTTAGAGAAGCAACTAAAGCATTTGGGGAACTTTTTCCAGATCTAATTTTTATTCAGATTTATGTTTTATAAAAACTGTTTAAATTTGAACATCGAATAAAAACTTCAAAGCAATTAACGTGATTATAAAACGCGTCTTTTTGCGAAAAAGTGATCGTTCACTACATATATAAAATTTATGCCTTAAATACCAACATATGTCTAAAATTTCTTAAAATCACTATTGAAAAATAATCTAAGATTATTAAAAATGAAATGATGTAGGAAATCGAAGGGGAAAACCCTCAGAATCAACAGTGGAGTCTACAATCAAAAATAGATTGGATTCTTCTGAGTTTTGTGCGTCATCAGCTGCACTCAAAGTTGTCGATGAACGACGAAGCGAATGGAATTTTGAGAACCTGAAGAAATTAAAAAAATAAATAATAAATTCATTTTTCTTTAGAATACAAATTAAACTACATTCATTAAATAATTAATTAATAATTCTTCAGCTGCTTCGATTACCAGAATCCTCAAAGAGAGAAAAGACAATTTCTCGTTTATTAAATTATTATTTTGATATTAGATACACATATGTAAACCTTAAATATAAGAACTTTTGTGTGTTATAACACCAAAAACCAATGAATAAAAATTTCATCAATTGTTTTTATTCGCATCTTTTTATTATTGGGAGGATTCAAAGGGAAATTATGTTCGTAGATTATACCAAACAATTCAACAAATTTAAGAATGAGATAATTTTGTAAAATTTGCCATAAAAAATACTAAATTATTATTAAAATCAACGAAGTTTTCTGTAGTTTTCTTCAAAAGTTTTTTTGTAAAATCGAAAAAGAATATTTTTAAATTTAATTAAAATATTTCGGTTGTTACGTACATACATTACAAAAATTTCTTAAATGTAACGTAAAAATTAAAGTAAAAGAATTGAATTTTAATACAAATTTACACAAGATTTGCCCGTTTTTTAGCTGCAGAATTGGTTCAGTGTCTATTCGAGTATCTTTAAAATCCTTTGAATTAACCGCAGCCTGGTTTATAATAAAACACAAGTTATCAATTAGTTTAGTATTAAAATAACTGTTCTTATAAAAGTGTTAAATTATTCTATATTAATAATCTCTATAAACGTTGACCTTTTAAACGATGCTTATTCACTTTTGTAAGCGCCTTGTGTTGATGTTAGTTTCCTTTCTGTGTCCTCACCTCCTTCCCTCTCCCCTCCCTGCCTCTTCTTCGCCGTTAAACATGGAAACTTCATCACATCGAAGCAATCACATTTCCGATTTTAGATGAGCAACAACATCGCAGTTGCAGCTTTATCGACCTTTAACCACATCAATTGACCCCGTCTTCGCCTCATCGATCCCCTCGTCACGACGCATTCACTCTAAATACGTGTATGTGTGTGTGTGTGTGCAAAGCGGCTCTCTGCTGCCATCGTGACATTTGTTATCGATATCAGGCTGCTGCAATCGCATCCAACGGAGACGAAGTTATCACACTTGAAGCAAAGTGATTAATACGCGTAACTTCCGGCCGATGCGGCCAAACGGAACTTCTGCACAACACCAACATCCAGAGCACAAACACGCACACGTGCGCAGAGGCATCGGCACACACATGGAACAGAAGCGCCTCGATAACTTTGTTAGCGTTCAAATCTCAACATCGTGAACGTTGCATTTGGACGATGTATGCGTGTGCGTGTGTTTGTGTATTCGTTGGACACATTTTTCATGGGTTGGATAAGCGGCAAAAGTGCCACAAAGAAACTTTTCTCATTTGTAGTGGTGATTTTTTGTTATTTCCCTTTTTTCTTCGCATCGCGTCCTTCTGAAACTAAAACATGTGTTGCTGATTTCAGTTTAGATGAGGAGGCAAAAAATTACTAATAAATTACAAGAAATAAAAAAATCAGAATGAAATTTCATGTCATGGCATAAAAAATGAAGAAAGAAATGGGGAAAAGGCAGAAAGCAGCAGAAAAAGAACAATAATAACAAAAACGAGGAACCTTTAAAAATTTCAATTAAAAAATGATCGAAAAGAGGACGTTAATGAAAAGCGATCGAGGGAAATGTCGATCAAATGCAATAAAAGAAAGGATGAAGTGGAGAAAAGAAAAGAAACGATCAGAGGATCGCATTGCAATAATTTTTCCGTTCCATGGTTAAGAAAGTGACTCAATTAGAAGACGACAAAGAAGCGAACAACGATAAAAACAACTGTAATCGTTGTCATAATCGTAATCGTAACAGTAACAATAAAAATAATTACATGGAACTTATTCGAATTTCATTTTGCAAATGCTGCTCCTCCGTCTTCAGTTGTTGGCATTTCTTTTGCGCTGATAAAAAAGCAATCAGCTTAAAATGCAGACGCTCTTCGATGGCGCACTTGTCGAAGAGTTGATCAGCTGCAGGACGAGGGCGAGAACGAAGACGAACACGAACACGAAGTCGTTGCAGGCGAGCATCCAAGACACGGCGAAGAGTAGCTGGAAAAGATGACAGAACAACGGGGAGAAATAGGATTTTATATCGCCCACACTCATAAAAAAATGTACACCAAGAAATAAATGAAAATAATAAATAATAGAAAAGCACGGAATGAAAAACTCTTTGCAAATAAATAAAAGAAAGGAAATGCATCAAGCGTAGGCATCAGCTGTGTTTGCAACTCTGACGGAGCGGACGGAGAAGCGACGGTGTGAATTTTTATAAAATATTATAGAAAAGAGGTCGAAGTTGATGTTGGCGATGGCGGGGCAGGAGGCAGACGAAAGACTGCATTAGAAAAAACAGCAGTTGAAGCGCCAGGAATCATTGTAGCAACAACAACAACAACAGTCACTCGACAACATCGTGACTAACAGCGTTAACACCAACAAACAACGGACTTGTCCTGTGAAACGAGCCAAAACGAGGACGTGAAAGAATATTAATAATAATAATAACAAAGAGTAGAAGCAGAGGAAGGGGAGGAAGCGCGGCAGACAGACAGACAGACCCGAAGAAGCACGAGTGTTAAAGCAGCAGATGATGAACGACATCGACGATGATAAAGAATGCCGCAGGATAAAGGATATGTTCGTCTTGTTCTTGTTTTTGTGGCTGCTGCTGCTGCTGTTGTTGTTGTTGTTGTTGTTGCTACCATCGCCACACGGAGCGATGTCGCTGCCGTCGCCGCGGACGCGTGCACGTTTCAAACATCGAACGGATTCAACAGCAACTGATGCCAAAAACGGTGACATTCCTTTTCGCCCCCTTCGCCTTCCCTTCCCCCTCACTCGTCTAACGTTTGTCAGGCTGCGAGAAAAGGAGGAAATGAACAAACAGCGCTTGGCTGTTGGTTGATTGTTTGTCTGCTGCTCGGCGCTAAGATTGGAAACATTGGCGCAAATCTTTTTATAAATGATTTACAACTTGAGAAAAAGTTCATCCGTGGCAGGAGATCGACGCGGCGGAGGGGGAAATAACGACAAGAAGCTACGTGAGGACGGATTGAAGTTTTCCAAGTCGTGCGACGGAGCCTGTGGCTGCGGCGCGGTTCGCGGGTCGCGGCGTCGCAGGAAATCAAACATAAGTTTGCGATTTATTTGCAAAAGTTAATGTCAAACATTAAGTGGAGCGCTTTTTTAATGACCAGCAGCGTTGAGGAGCAGCTGTTGGCTGAAGGAGTGGACGCGAAAATCCGGGCGAGGCGAAAATTAAGTGAGACTTCGAAAGAAGCATTCAAGAGATCAGAAGTGAAGGAGAAGTAGAATCAAGAGAAAAGTGATGCGCTTTTAAAAGATGATCAGCGGGAAAAAAGAAGCAACACTTTTTCTGTTTCTGTTTATTTCACATCAAAGCCTCATTTTTCATGGCTTCAAATCCTGCTTCTCCTTTAATAGACTTGTTAATGAATATTTAACAATTAAAATTTATAATTAAACAACCCAAAAATCCCCAAAAAAACCGTCTTTCGGTCCACATTTTTGTCCGTTTTATTCGTGGTTTTTTCCCCCTTTTCTTTTCGGTTAAATTAATTTAAATCTCGTATTTATTTGCTTTGTTTTTCAGTTTTCTAGGTTTAACTGGAGCAAAGACAAACAAAAATCCGTTGGCAACTCGAGTGAAGGCGAGGATTTTAAATATGCAGACGTGCAGACAGGAAGAGACGGGAACTTTGCATGACAAATTAAGCAAACAACCTGTCAACACTTCATACGGACGCATGTGAGGAGCAGGAAGCGACGCGCAGTTGACGTGAAAGCAGCCGAAGCGGCAGTTAAAAGAATGTCGTCCTATCGGAGGTGTACAGCAGCAGCAACAACGCCAACAGCCGTGTCAACGACAACATTTTGACACTTCGCTCATAAGCAAATGTCACTTTTGACAGACGACTTTTTCCTTCGCTTTTATGTGAGACCGAAGAAGTTACTACATGATGCGTGGCATTATTCTGGTTCCGACAACTGTTGCTCTGCTGATTTTCCGAAAGGATTATAATAAAAATGCAGAGTTGTCCGAGTGTGAAATAATTATGCGATAAACACAGCAACTTGTTGACCAAGAAGACTGCGGGTGTTGCTAATGAAATACGCTCCTAAAAGTATGCGCCCATTTCTTGATGATGTGAAGCTTTTTGTGTTTATTTAAGAAGAGAGACTTTAGAGAGAAATCAATTATTTACAGCATAGGAGGTGAAAAGCTACAAATTCTCTTCTTCTTCTTCTTTTTCTGTTGTTGTTATCAATGCTATTGTTGCAATTGGAAAGTTGATGCGCTGGAAAACGTGTCGAATGAATCATTGATGTAACAAGCACGAAATCAGTGAAGAAACGAAACCAAGTCACTTTGCTGCAGTTGTTGTTGTTGCTGTTCCACCTTCTCTAATGTCATTAAAAATTAATTACTTCAAGAAAGTGACAAGTGAATAACCAATTTCGCCAACTGATCTCCGGCTGCTAAAACACGTAGTTTACTTAATTTAATAAACTTTTAATAAACTATTCTTCACAGTTTTATACACATGGAATTCACAAACAATTTTGTATAATTACAGAAATACCATTCAAGAAGAAGAAGAGAGCAAAATTTACAATTCGAAAAATTAATTACACCACGGACACACAGTGAAATAATTTGTTAATCAATTTAAGAATAATGAGAATTTATTATTTCGCAAAACTTAAGCATTTTTGGGTCGTCCTGAAGCACCTTGTCGGACCGCAATACAGAAATTGGTGGCAGAATTCGAGCTGTTGGGACAATTTAGTGATGTGATGAATAAAACCCGTGCATGTCGATAAAGAACAACTGAGAATATTGCTGCTGTAGCCCAAAGCGCTGAGGATAACCCAGGTTGGTCCATTCGTCGTCGTTCTTCGGAATTGGGAATTCCACAAACGTCATTACACCGTATTTTGCATAAAGACTGGGGTCTTAAGGCTCATAAAGTTCAGTTAACACAAGAAATCAAGCCGTGTCTTTGCTGATTGGGTCCTTGAAATGCATGAAAATGATCCGGAATTCCATCGAACAATCATCTCGACTGATGAGGCCTATTTCCACCTCGGTGGCTACGTCAACAAGCAAAATTGTCGCATCTGAGGCTCGGAAAACCCAAGAGTTACTGTTGGGAAGCCTCTCCATCCGCAACGTGTGACTGTTTGGTACGGTTTGTGGTCCGGCGGGGTCATTGGACCTTTCTTTTTCGAAAATGAGGTTGGATCAAGAGTTACAGTGAATGGATTGCGCTGTCGAGAGATGAGTATTGATCTGGACAACGTTTACTTTCAACAAGATGGCGCTACGTGCCACACAAGCAACGAAACCATTGATCTTTTACGGGGAAAGTTTCCTGACCGTGTTATCTCTCGAAGAGGTGATCACAATTGGCCAACGAGATCTTGTGATCTTCCTTGCGACTTCTTCCTTTGGGGCCACTAACAGCCCAGCGTCGATTCAAGATCTCAAAGATGAAATCGTGAGGCTATCCAGGAAAATTTCCTGAAAAGGATATGGTCCTGCAAGCGTGGTCGTAGTAACCATTTGGCTGATGTTGTTTGTCATTATTAAAGGCATACCTTCCTCTTAATTATGAAATAAACATGCGCTAATTTATCTCAAAAAAATGCCACTTTTCTTTGAATATCAAAGTTACACCTCTAATTGGAAAAGTGTTTCATTCATAAAATGCTTTATTTATAACTGCTTTTTAAGGCCTTTATGAATAAGTTTCTATTTGAAATTGTTTATAAAGCATGGATAAGTTTTTATAGATCTGCAGAGGTTGATAAGGTTGAGTTTACGGATTCATTTACGGAAGAATTGGTGTTGGACGGACTCAATCTCAGCAATGATTCGACCACGGTTTGGAGCAACACAGATGCTAAAACTTTGGCCTAACAAAAGGTATACAAGGACTGGGAAATGTTAGGATCATGAAGTCCTTTAACCAATTGCGTAACAAAAGCGAATTTACTTTTCGCTCTGTTGGAATTGGGGTTAAAAAACTATGAAAATGTCGCTTTTTAAGCCAATTTTCTAATCACTCAATTGAAATAAATTCTTTTTATATAAAATCAAAATTAGAATAACTTACAAAGGATCAATCTTGCCTTTGTAGGGAATCTTCAATGCGAAAAATATCCGAATTGCGAATTTTACTGTCATGCATCGCAATTTAACGCATTTTAAATATTAAAATCGGAGCAGCAAATTAATTTCGGCTCCTTAAAATTCAGTATTTTGAGCGTCGAGGATGTTGTTCGTATACTTGACTTTATATCCGTTAATTTAATGAATTTTTTGGGCTTCCGGAATCAGGACATTTCAATTAAGCAACCATATTTCAGGCACAACTTCGATAGCGAATGGATAAAAATATCTGCTGCACCGTGCATAATAAATTCCAATATTCACAAAATGTGCGCCGTGTAAAGTAGCCAAAAAAGCACAATTTTTGGGCGGATGCGAAAACAAGAAAAACGCAAAAGCAGCCTCGAATAGAAATCGAAGAACAAACATCGCCGTCGACACCGCCGCCGACATAAAGCACAAATCGTGTTAACTATCCATTAGGCAATATTTCCAGATGATTAGCCGCAGCCCGGGCCGCTTCCGCTCCAGTGCGTCGCCCGCTAAAAACGGCGATGCCTCAAAACCGAACGTCTGCGGCGGCACGAAAAGTCTACGAAGCTCCATTTCCATATTCTCAGCATTGCGCGAAATTTGGCACATTTTTCTGCTAGTACAATAGGAAAATCTGTTATCCTGTAACAGGAAATATCCTGCATCATTGCGGAAAATGCGAATCACTGCGATGATGCGCAAGTTTCCGAAGTGTTCAATGAGTTTCTTTCGACAGAGATAAAATCCATTGATGTGTTTTGTGCGTTAAATGAAACATTATTAATGCAATGTAAATTTAAATAATCTTCATTATTAACGTTAAAGTTACAAAGTTACAAGCGCCGAGTCATTAAAGTCATTTCCAAATATTAATGGAACCAACTTTTGTTTAAAGGTCGCTCAATTTTTATTGTTCTTGTCGAGTCCCTTCCTTTGAACTGCGGATGAAAATATCGCTTGTGGATTGTGTTCATTTATAACGTCGAAATAATTGAGTTAAGCAATCATACTTCCTGTCGAGGAGCTCCACTTGAGCTGCCCACACGCACGCAGCCACACAAGAATCTCCGAGGCTTTGTTATGAATACTAATGACGTTGCCAAAACAATCCACGTCGGCCCAAGATGCGGCTCTTCAAATTTGTTGCCCAGCAACAAATCAGAGTCAATCGCAGGGCTGCGAGGGTGGTAGAGAGCCCCAAGCACAAACATTATTCAAGCCAGAAATTCCTGTTTACGTTGTCAACGAAATTGAATTGTGAAGGATGTTAAAACGAGAAAAATCAAAGTTCGCATATCCACCTTTTAAAATGCCAAACACACGACTCACACACACACACACGGACACACGTACGTAGCTAGGCAATCGGGCTACAGATGACTCTGGAGCTGTGGCCAGATCCTGAGCGGTACCAATGAAAAAAACCACTGCTTAAGATAACTGAGAGCTCTGTCAGCGCATAAATCGTCGCTGCTAGAAGCCGACGCGTTGCACACAATAGAAATCGGTCAATGGATATGGAAATAATAGGAACTCGGGAGCAGCAAGGACACGGCAGGTTTTCGAAGCGTCTGCAAAGCGTCAACCACAGCAGAGGGCAGCCAGCCGAGAATAATGTGTCTCCATCAGATATCGCTGTCGACCTTTCGGAGTTGTCGACCCGGAGAACGACGTGAGTAGGACTCAGGAGCTGCTGTCGATGTTGTGCGATTCCCGATCCTGGATGCCGTGTCCTGTGCATCTGTTTATCCGTTCATCTTTAAGCTTTTGGATGGCTGCATTAAAGTCTTTCGTCGACCGAAGCAAAAGTCTCAGCTGCTCGAATCGTCGAGTCGTCGATGTTCGACTTTGTACCTTGTATCAATCACGTTTATCAAAATTTATGCTATATTCAGTCATTGGGCAATCGTTTTTCCTTCTTACAAAGGAAGGCTTCGCTGATGACACAATCTTTCGTCCTTCGAAAAAACGCTAATAACTTTCAAAGCCTCGTTCACCCTCGACGCATTTAAATTTTAAGCGCGCCATTAGCATGATTTATTCCCATTTAATTCGCTCATAAATTTCACCAACACACACACACACACACACTCACACATAAAAACGAGCTAGACTCTTAGTCTATTCAATTTCATATCCTTTGCAATTGAATTACAACAAAAAACAAATCAAGCAACTTCAGCATCATCAGCTTCGGCTTCGGCTGCGGCTGCGGCTGCGGCTGCAGTCACAACTGTGCACCGTTTATGGCTAAACAAAGAGGAATTGTTCAGCATAACGAGCACGTACAAAGGATGCGCGGCACGTTGTTATGTCCTGGCAACATCTAATTATTTAATAAAAGAACGAAGCATTAAAAATTCAAACGGCAACAACCATAAAGAGCCAACCCGACCTCACTCAATCAGCCCCCGGCGACTGACATTAAGAGCACAAGGAGTGTGGTTGTTGTTGTTGCCGGTGCACACAATAGCCTTCAAATTAACCAAACTCTTAATGTCACTTTTATGCAAAAATAATTCCAAAGCAACTCCATTGAATGCATTAAGTGACATTCTTTGTAGCCACATGGCGTGGAATTTAACATGCGTTGCTCGCTTCTAGGCTCCACTTTTTGCTAATTTCCTCCCAAGTTGAATTGCTAAATCGCTGGCGATTTACTGCTCGTTACATTGTCTATTGTTCGGTCCTTTGAGCGCTCCTTTTACAGGGTGCGAAATAATATTTTCCCAAGAAGAATTAAAAACAATTGCAAAGGAAATAATGACGATGAAGTAACATTGCTAATTTATAACACTTCCTAATTAATTAAGGTTTATTTTAGGTTTCTTACCGAAAAAAATTGAATCCAAGTGAAGAAAATACACGTTAATTACTGAAGCTCAATTTAATATAAATGCCTTGATGCGTCTACGATGAACTGAAGAAGAAAATTTCAATGGCAAAGAAAGGAGAAGCGAAGAAACCATTAATTGTGATCACACATTGACACATAATGAATGTGTGTGTGTGCGTGTATAAATCTAAACAAATACATTTACACAAAGTTACAAGATAATTCCTTGTGTGAATGAAGGCAGGCGGCGGAGGAAGGAATCATGAATCAGACAGATGACGGCAGATCCAAGGTAAGTTTAATAATACTCGGAGACGGCGGCAAATAAATGAATGTCGTTATTCAGTTTGACAATGACAGCGATAACAACAACAACGAATGATGGAAACCTGAAACTTGGTTGGGTTTTACTCACGAAGCCAAACGCACACATGATACACTGAATAAGCACATAACAACATAGCCAAAAGTCGATCTATGCCCACACACACACGCTCATAATTGCATAATAACATACATAGTTAATAGGTAACAATTATAATTATTGCCCTTGTCTACAGCGCACGTTTAACTTAAATGACAAATTAAGACAGAAGACGGAGGACAGACGGCCGCACGACAGACGTGAGGATGCATAAGAAGACGCTGACAGATGGCAGATGAAGGAAAGCACGAGAGGCGACAAGCGACATGCTTTTGTTCTGCGAACGGAGCTGGCATTTAGACTGAAGAAAGAGGAAGGAGACAGACGAGCTGCAAAATAAAATAATGTCCTTGCAGTCCTCGTCTCAGCGTCTGATATTAGATTTGACATCCTTCGCATGAGATAAACGAAAACTTGTAAATCCTTAGCGAAGGTAAAAGTCAAGAAACGAGGAAACGAGACAAATTTAACCCTTGCGAGAATTTGTTTTTTGTGTTAAGAAGAATCAAAATTCTAATGTTTGTGGATATAAAACATAAGAAAGTGAGAGAGGAAGAAAGAAATGAAACATGAAACTTCGGAAATAGATGGAATTTATGCTCACAGAATGAAGAAAGTGGATTAAACACCGCATGAGCTGCAGATAATTGTAAATATTTCATTCTGAGCCATCAAAGTTACTTTAAATAATAAATTTAAGCACTTGAAAGTAATTATACTTAAAATTTTATATAAACTCCGATTTATTACAGCAAAAAATATCTCCGATTTACGAAAAGAACTGTGAATATTGCTGCTAATGAAAGATGAATGACTACTGATGAAAATGAGCTGCTCTCTGCGTTTCCAGGACTCGTTCAGCTCTCGTTCATCTACGAGCCAACGAAAAACATCCCATGGACTCGGCAACTGTCGCTGTGAGTAGCAGGAAAGGATTCCTTGCACCTCTGAAGCCTCCTTCAAGTGATTTCTCCAACCACTTGAAGTTCCGCTTCTTCCTTGCCTTGCATCCTTGCGTTTTCATCTGTGAATTCTTTTGCAGTCTCCTGCCACTCCTCGGCACGCATTAACGCAGCAGGATATCCTTGGCGCGCTTAATCACGGCCTCAGATCCTTCGCCGTCCTTCGGCAACGAAAGCCAAATTAAGCAGGAGCAACAGCAGCGCACCGCAGCGGGATGTCCTCGAAACGCTTGATTTAATGAGAAATGTAAACGTTTGTAATAATTTTCATTTGCTTCGGTGTAAGGATACTCGTGAAAACAACAACAATGATCATAATAATAGCACAAACTATGGCATCAACATAAAAGAGCCAAACTTTGGCAGAAGCTGGAAGGTCTTCGCTCACCAGCAGCCACCATTCCGACGTTTATTTCAGGTGCGTGAACTTTTGGCTGCGGCTGCGGCCGAAAAACTCTCCTTGAGCGCCGCACAACAGAGCAGACAAATAAATTTAGAGCCACTTCGAGTTATGATGCTTTATTAAAGTAATAAAATTCATGGAAACGCTTTGGAAGCGGAGAGGAAGGTGTATCTAAAGCTGTTCAAGGATCTTACTGCGGCTCGAGTGAACGCTTCAAGGTGAACGAATAGTACTCAGCAGGACAAGAAGAAGGTGCATCTGAGAAAACAACTTCAGGCGGAAAGGAAAGTATGAAAGAAGAACCTCAACTCCTCAAACTTTTAATAATAACAGACAAGTGCCTAGGAATAAATCAAAATGCTTTAATTATTATTATTCATTGGATATAAAATAGTAAGTGAAATTTATTGAGCATTCTTTCAACAGCGTTATAAGTTTCAGTAATTCAAATAACAATCGAATTTCAAATAGAAATGAAAATAAATACTAAAACATTTCATTATTAAAAGACTTCATTCAAATTGGAAAATACCCGAAAAACTATGCAGCGATTGAGTGCTTATGGATTGTAGTTAATTATGTTTATTTCAATCACTTCCTGTATATAATTAAGTTACTGCTAAGTATATAATTAAGATACTGCTATTCGATTATGTTTTCAAGATAATAAATTAAAGTGTTTAATTTTGTTAACCATTTTTATTATAATTATTTAACGTGTTTTAAAAAAAACTTCAACTTCAAACTAATAAATACATACACCAAAAAGTAGGCAACGCGTTTTTGTATTGAACGATCTTTAAATCGCTAATCGACTTCACATCGTTTTTTTTTTAAAATCTCTCAATAAAATTTAAAATTCAAATTTAAGTGATCTCTATTTTAAATAATTCTTGTGAAGTTGCTTTAGTTTCGTATGTGGCTGCGTTGCTACACGGACTTGATGCATGATTTATTGGTTTTCTGCTTCCCCTAACGCTAAGTAACGTCTTTTTTTGTCATCATCGCACAAGTAATGCGACAACATGTGCAAATTATTAGCTCATCTCGTGCAGTCTGTTGCGGCTCATAATTCTCGCACTGCTGCAGTCCTCCAGGATACGATAAGGATGTTCAAGCAATACTTAAGTTCGTACGTACGTCTTCGAGGCGCAACACATCCAATTACAACAACAACAACAGCCAACTCGAGGTCTCCTCCTGTTCGAGCAGGTGGCAACAGCTGCCGACGACGTGAGGTGGGTGAAGGTTGGCTGCTTGATGAATTGTGATTGTCGTAATTCGCGTATATTAAAAAATTCCACCGCATACATATAAAATTTCCTAACTCAGAAAGAGCTCAGAAAATATACGCAAAAAAATAAAGAAAACCTTTCAACTCAATTGCCTTAAACCTTATTCATTTTTATTAATGATTTTATTATGAGAAGAAATCTCAGAATTACACAAAAACGAATGTTAATGATGACGCTAATAATGGCTGAATGACTGTTGGAAATTAGTTCCTTTGTACATTTGCAGGACTCACTCAGCCGCCGTCGTCGTAAGCCACCAAAGGCTGCTGTCGTCCTGGCAACGGCGGCTGCTTGGAGATTCGCAGGATGGCAAATTGCTTATAATTTGTACAAAGCACATCCGTCAGCATGAAATATTCCTTCGTCCTGTCCACGAGATGAAATGACGAGATGAATGCATGTTTAGTTAATCAAGGGAACAAAGAGTCATCGTGGCCACGGCCCGAAAGAAGGGACGACGACGAAGAGCACTAGGACGCATTTGTTAAAATGAGCACAGGATTAACTGAGGACTTTGGAGACCGTAAATCTCTTTCGCAACATCACCACAGCGACGAGCAGGAGAAGACCGACGGCAACCGACGTCAGATGAACTCCTTTTTGCCAATTTCGAGAACGTTTCAAGCTAAGGGACACACGGAAAATTTAAAGCAGTTCCTTTGCCAGAGGTCAACGTGTTGGAATTTTATACGTGACTTCGTGAATGACTGAGTGCATGAATAGAAGCTTTTCAATAAAATGTTTTAGAATTTCCAAGGTTTAGTTTAGAATTCCCCTCAGCGTGATTTGTAGGAAATTTGATTCTATGAAAGCGGATAAATTTTGTCCTTACGAAATATCTTTAAAAGACATACATTTAAGTAACAAAAAAAATGTATTTAAAGTACTCTTTGTTAATTTAAATATACTTACTTTAAAAAAAAACCGATCTACTAAACTTCTGCTGTCTATTTCAAAATACAGCAGAACTATAATTCCATTTTTATCTAAATACTTGCAATTAGATTTTTGTTTTTTTACTGCAAATACAAAAATACGAAAAACTTGTTTCTATTCAAATTCAACATTTATTGAGCCTTTTAATACAAATGTAATTTTTATTACAACATTAAAACGTTTGTTTTTATCCAAGTTGTGAGCCAAAGCGATTGCATACTTTTAGACCGCGCTGATAATTCAGCGGTGATGCTCTATAATTTTTAATTGTGGAATAAATGTTTGCAGTTGAAGTTTATGGAGCCTTTTTAAAAGTGTTTATAATTGTTTTATAATGTATTCAAATGGAAATTGTTTACAAAATTAAAGATTATGACGTCACAATGTTGTTAACAAATTGGATTAATTAAATTGTTCATTGAAAATCCATTTCGTATGGTTTCCTTTGCATTTGGAATCCCATTACTACCCTTTATCTCCTAAACGTTGTGGAAGATAATATGCATATATGACTTGTATCTTGTATTTGTTAAAAATTTAGCGAACAACATATATTTTAGAAGAAGCCTGTTAAGATTTTCAGGACATCTTGGTGTTATATATATAATTATAAAATTGCAATTGTACTCGAGTATTAACGAATAGATTCTCATAAAATGTAAACGTTTAACTAGATTTATATTGAGGTTATATGATTATTTATAACAATGCAAAGAGAAGATATAGTTTTTATGGAATGATCGGATCAGATACCGCTTTCATTATTTCTTGACTTGTGTTCTCCAACTGAAGAAGCGTCTTTTCAAGTTCATGCATCTTATGCTGCAAATTGTACAGCTGTTCAATCTGTGGTCCAAAATCCACAGTCTTTTCCTGATGCTCTTTGTAGAATTTTAAAGCTTTTTCGTTGACTTTCTTTTCAGCGTTTTCCTGTTGTTTTCGTCCATTCGTTGCATGCGATGCCGACGGCTTTGACTTGACCACATTTTCAGGTTTCGGTGCTGCTGCTATGTTTTGGTTCGATTCTAACTTTATCATGCGAATTACGGCTTTATCTAAATCGCTAAATATGTGTGGCGATTTCCGCCCATAGTCGAGCGGGCAGTTGTTAAATTTTACCTTTTTTTCGATGAATAATTTGTAGTCCAGCCAAACTTTACGCCAACTTTTAGGGTCCTTCGTCGGCGGCCCTAGGGCATTCAACTCCTTTCCAACATCTGCCCAAAACTTGCGGACGCTCTCCTTTGGGTTTTTTGCGGTGCTTTGGGCAATGTCTACCCGCTTAGACAACAAATTCACCATTTTTTCCAATTGGTTATGATTCGGTGGTAAATGAGACCTAACCACACAATACCAACATTTCATGAATTTGTATTTAATATTTATAATTGAACAATTATTCATATATTCGCTTATTATATTATGCCTATTTATTATATATAGTATATAAATACAAATATTATACTTACATTTTTGCTTTTTTCACACAAATTAGAATTAAAAATTATAATGGCGGCGCAAGCACTGAATGCAATTCCCTGAATTTTCAGATATTGTGGACTGCTGTGCGTAGCAAAATTGTATAAAAGTGGAGAGTAGTTTGTAGAGAGGCAATTTTTCTCCAGTTTTAACTCCAGTAACTCCAGTTTTTCACTCCAGTTTTTCTTTTACATCGAAAAGGAAATATTTCCTCTATACGCTTTGATCTGTATTATAAATTAGGTCATTTCTAAGAAGTTGGCATGCATCTAATTCAAGTTAACGAGATCCATATGTGCACTAAAATGTGATTAAGATCATTGTTTTGAAGCTCAGAGATATCACAAAATTCCAGAACAATTTTCTATAATTAAATACGATCGTAGTGAATATTTTTATTATTCGCTTATATTTTATTGGAAGTATTTTTCTAGTTTTAAGATAAAAACCACTTGTGATTTTTAATAGTTAAGTAGATATATTTTTTTTTTTTAGTTATTAGTTTTATAGTCTTATTGCTTCCAATTGAATCAAGAACCCGAAAACAGAATATAACAGCGCGTTGCTTCGGAGATGCACAGGTAGCCACCGCACTCGAGTACCTGAAATGACCGACAAAATAGTACGTTACAATTGCAATGGCCGCGTACACACTATGCACAAAATGCAGTAGAATTTTTAATGCAACCCATTCCATCAATTTCGTATTTGCCACTTGTTCCTGTGTGAATTATTCGTAGGCATCAAGACACCTTTTGCAGGCTACCCTGCACCTATACAAAACTTGCAACTTATCTCTACAGGAAAACTTTTCATTAATATCTGAAGCTTCAAAGCGGAAACACAAAATTATTTTTATAGAAAGTTTGGTGTCTAAATTATATAAGAATAAAAAATAATAGAATCTTCAAATTTCCGGGTGAGTGCGAGAAAATTTAATAATAAAATTTATATTAAATATATAAAATTATATGTACATATATCGTGAAAAAATTTTCTGAACGAAAAATTTTTGAAATTGAAATTTTTCTCAATGAGGAAAGCCTGAAAATTTTATAAGGCTTCTTCATAGGTTAAGGACAATCTCGATTCTTATTTATTTATTCTATGATAGGACGAAGTTCGGTTTTTTCATAAAAATTCTTCGCCCAAAGGCACCCATTCTTCGAGACTCCGAAGTCTCTGCTTAATGCTGACTGCCAGGAATTAATTTTGTTTTTTCTGTGATTCCTAATCGCGTTGCTCTTGCAACACTTTAACAAATGTTGCTCCACTCCGAGTTGCCTCGAGGCGTATTGAGGCAGGTACTTCAACGTCCTCTTCAAGTCCCCCTCCGAAAGCCTTTTTCCAATTAATGGCCGCCGGCTTCGTTCTCGTTCGGCGCTTTCCTAAAAAGGCTCCATCAAAATTTCAATTCAGATGCTTACGTGTCAATGCAGGATTTCACGTCAAATTTAGCCTAAAGGCGTTTAAATCCTTCAGGAGGAGTCCTCATTCACACACACAATCCCAAAATTCTGTGGGCTGTGAAATCATGATAGAAAAGTGAGCTTCGACTCGGAAGTCGCATTTTTTCACTGCAAATGGTTGCCTTGGTTACGTTTTTTCCATTATTAGGTTAAGTACGGAGCCTGGCAAGTCTGTTCATAATTATTGGACTTCTGAAACTATAATCGTACGTCATCATCAATCGATTTCCAGTGAATCCGACCCCAATGAATAATTTTCGATTGAAATATAAACAGAAGTGGAAATGAATTTATTCAACCTTAAAAGTTACAAATGAAATCGGGGAATTTCTTTTCTATTTCCACCTCCTGCCCTCTCCATTTCCATCCCTCTTTCGCAAATCATATTCCGCTGAAGTTTGACAAGAATTCCATTAATCATTTGCGCACAAAATCACATTCAGTAATCCCGCACGCCATCAATTAAAAGCTCCTTGTGAAAATATGAAGCGTTGAGAGACGCACGATGCGAATCTGGCCTGGAATTAAACGGATCGCAGCCTCATATGTGCCATCGAATGCTTAAGTCAGGCTGTTAATTGCGTGAATACACGGCAACAATCTATCATCGGCAAAAGCAAACTTTTGTTGCTTACTTCGCCGAATAATAACCGCAAAAACATTAAGATTTTTCCTTCCCTCATAGCAATAATTAATAAATGAATTAATCAGGTACTTATGAAAGTTGGGAAAGAAATCTAGGGATTTATGGTTATTTTCATGCAATAAAAAAGCTCGCAAAAAGAATGTTCTCTGCGAATCTCAATTATGGTGATCCTCAGCATTGTTTATACTGTGGACTTCGAGCTGAAAGTACCAGTCCATTTCAAGTACTTTTGCAGTACAAGTCCTATTCAAGTACCCAGTCCTTTTTCATATATACTTCTGCAAAAATCATCGACCAAACCAAGCCAAACCTCATCTATTGTTTTCTAAGTGGAGTTTTTCCTTGGAAGAACTGATTAATTCTTAAAGATTCGCGTCATTCATTCCACAGATCGAAGATTCAAGATTTCAGTAACAATTTTTCTACTGTACACCTTTTGAATTTTGAATTATGATCACAGTTTCTAGAGTATTTTTTACTTTGCTTTCGAAATTTTCTCATCGTTCAGCTTTGAAAAATTTTATAAATGTCATTTGATTTTTCTAACGACAGCAGAAATTTTTTCACTTAAAATTAAAATTATTAAACTAAAAAATATTATTCCTTCCGCAACGATCTTAACAGCTATTTATTTTTAATTTATTTTAAAATTTCCCATTACAAACGGATACTTCCACAATTCTCCCTAAATTTCAGTGTCAATTTAAGAATTGAAAAGCAGCGTAGTCGCATTGGAAACAGCCATTCAATTGAAATTGAAATTGAATACGCCATTAAATTAAACAGGCAACAGATTAAAAATGTCTCGCATTCCGATCAACAAGACTAATAAGAATAATCAGGATAATCAGGGTAATCCGCGCGGATCGTCGACTCCAGCTCGAGCTAGAGGATCTGCCAACTCGTGGTATGTGTTTTTGTTGTCCTTACTTAACCCATAGTAAATTGTAAAGTAATGCATCACATTTTACTCTAACTTCGCAGTCCAACTAATGATGTAGAGGAGAAACCTGCGGTACCCCCTCCTCCACAGGAGGAAGAAGTAGCTGAAGAGGACGGTGCACGAGCCGCACCCACAGCAGAGATATTGAATGACGTCGTGGCTTTCGTGGAGGTGTATGGCGACGACGGTGATATGTCGCCGTTCATAAGAGCTGCAATCGCTGAACTTGGCGCAAATATCAACAAACGCCTGAGCCCGTAAGCACAACGCTGCCTTGGCTCGACACGTGATTGCATTCAACACTGAACGCATGCATTCATTTCCTTTCAGTGATACAACACACGTCGTCTTTCATAACGGTCGTTTGTGTACCTACCGCAAGGCTAGAACTAGGAATATTCCGATTGTGTCCATCGACTGGTTTGAAAGCTGCCGCTCCGAGCGCCGCGTCTGTGATGCCAGGCAGTATCCGATACATGATTTGAAGATTTATGACAATCCCCATTTATATCACCACGTAAGTCTAAGTGCGGGCCCGCAGTTGGCGAAACCGATTTCCGGTTCTGCTCAAAGTCGCCGTTATAATTTTTTCTGTTGTTGGTCTTTGCAGCGTTTCAGGTTGTTTCGTCCGAACTTGAATACGCCTATAGCCAGTCGTTTTACGTGCGCTGCAGTGGATTGGAACCCTAATGAACCAAATCGCGTCGAAGAACTGTTGAAGAGTCCATCACGAATTGCATGCTCAATGTGTGTACTGAATCCGGTGAGCGTACGATCAAAGCTGAATCCCTAATATCCTCAATCTATTTGTTTCTGTTTCTCCATACAGAGGGCACCAACATCAGGTGTGCCGCGTCTAGGAGTACCAGCAATACAGAACGCAGCCCAAGCAGCAGCAGCAGCAGATTTGAATCGGTAAATTTGACAAAAAAGTTATTATTTTTTCCAATTCGGTCACTGTCTAAGGTCTTTGTACAGCGGTAACTATTCGGCAGCAAGAGATAGGCCTACTACGAGCCGTGGTGCTTCCGGTGGTGCTGTCACTCGGAAAGATGGGCAAAAAAATGAACGCGTGAATATATTACCTAGGGGAATGAAAGCCAAAAAGGACGAACCGAAGCCTGAGGACGAAGCTGCATCGAAGCCACGCCCTTCCATAGATTGGGCCTCGTACCGTAAACGATTCGCTCTTCCAAAGGACAACTCAAGGATTCCTCGTATCTTTCCGTCGTATGCCAACTCGAGCAAGACAGGTGCAAATGCCAACTCACCTGCACGTACTACCATGCAGCCTGAGTCGGCTAAAAAGAGTAAAGTTTCTTCAACACCAACCAAGCTACCGACACCTGTACGTGCTGATAAACCAACAACAAGCACCAGGGCCAGAGACAGATTCCCAAGAGGAGGGATTCCTGTTAAGATCAGGAATGGGAAATATATTCCATATCGTGCTCGTGAGCTCGCATCGGGCCCCCCAGCAGTTGCTGTAAACTCGGGAGCACCCCCAGCAGTTGCTGTAAACTCGGGAGCACCTCTCCGCTATCGTTCGCCATTGGAATCCAAGAACGCTAGGAATGCTGCTGAAGGAACCGACGAACCCGGTACCAGTCAGGCACGCTACGGCACCCCGAGTGGCATTCCTCTAAGAGCTCGGATGTTGCCAAAGAAACCGCCCACTCTCACCAAATTCACCAAGTTGGCCACCGAGACTAATGTGCCCCCCTCAAAAGACGAATGCGAGAAGGTTGACGGTGGAGAGCGCGAGGAAACTGAGACAGTTGGCGATTTCCTCAATCCGCTACCTGATTTTCTTTCCGATGACGACTTTGAATAATTCTTATGTTTTCTTTTGACAAATTGATCCATATATCTCAATAAAACGCTTTGATTCTGTACTCAAGTAAAAAAGTCATCGATGGTACTTAAGACTTTAATTTCAGCCAAAATTAGATTTAGCAATCTTTTTAGGGAAAGGAAAATTGCTGATTTACAAACCAAAAGCGCTCCAGGACGCTTTAAGCCAACGACAACAATGAATATTTAAGCAACTTTATTTTGCTGTGAATCTTTTTGTTCCAGACAATATTCCATTTATTAATTACTTAAAAATGTTTGTAATTTTTAATTGTTTTCACTGCCAAATAATCAATATACGTGCCGAACTTCAAGACGTGTCCAGTTGTGGGTTGCCGATCCCAGAACCATGCTTCCGATGTTTTCTGCATGTAAGCTATGGGCATCATGGAGCTCTGAGGAACCCGCCAGCTCGTCAGGACGACCTTAGACTTTTGCTACACAGCTCAATTCGCCTATAGAGCAGCCTGCTATCCCTAGCAGTCGATATATATAAGAAGTCGATATATGTACTCGTTGGATAACTTTTCTGCCAGAACGCACTGCAATTGCTGGGCAATCTCTACCTGAACGCTCTACCAGAGCCGTGCTTGAGTAAAAGTCCGACACCGTCCCTTCACTGGTTATAGAGCAAAAGCTTACCCTCTTCGGTCGCCAATTCACCGGAAACAGGGAAGGTGTGGATGATATCTGAAGGCAGCTACTCGAACGCAGTCCCCGCTTCAAAGAATTTACATTGACAGCCTTTTTGCACAGAGAAGTAGCGATCAACGATCGAAAGTTTTTCCACCATCGACGTCGACTTTGACTAATGCTTTGCTTGTGGGTATAGCAAAGACTACTACTACTATAGTCTTCAAAGAAACTTCTTCAGCATGTTTTTCATTGATTACAGAAAATTCATTGCTACAGTCCAGTATTGAGAATGAGCACTTGCTATACCAAGTAAATACTTCGGTTTCCACCAATTGGAAAATATATTATAGTAAAAATTATTTGTTTATTATTAGTTCAGTTTATTTTGGGGCATTCGAAAAATCGTTTTCCCACGTATTTCAAAACTCATACAGTTCTTTCGTTATACATAATGTTTTGCTATACATATGTATGTACATAAAGTTAGTATCGAGACAACAAATCCGACGCCGCAAGATGGAGGCGTCGTCTATCTCTCTTGGTACGAAACGATGAGCAGGTCGAAACCGTACGTAACTACCTGAAATTGTAGGCTACGAGTGTGATGACCGCCATTGCAATATGCAGCTATGGATGTGTATGAACGCATGAATAGACGAGGATTTCATATTTGCAGGCCTAAGAATATTTTTCGGGGCGCCTAAAATATAAATTTTTTATAGTAGAACCTGTAAACGTAATAAAAATATATAAATATTTACCTGTATTCATGTATTTATCACAAGCATTTTTTGTGTCTTAAGAGCGCCTTCGAAGGTTTAAAGGAGCCCATAAATATTTAAGAAAAATTTCTATTCACATAATTTTTTAATGTCTTAAGGCCCAAATTACATTAAAGGGTTTGAAGGGTTTGAATTACATTGAAGGCAGTAACTTAATTTTTAATACTTTTTTCCTTTGACTCTCGACTTGTATTGAAGAGTCATCACATCAGAGAAAGACTTGTATTGAAGAGACTCTTCACATCACTAAAATTGCTGGTTTCCTATACAGAAAATAGTATGAAAGTACTTTTAGTGTCGACAAATCTGAAAATTCGCATCAAAAATAAACCAGCTCTTCCATTCTTCTATTAATTCGTGCACTTTTTACGCAGAAGTAGAGAAAATTATCCCAAATTATCCAATGTAATTTTGTGGCTTCTATTTTATTTCTTGGCTGAGCAACGTTCGTGAGTCGAAAATGAACTTTTTGAGTCAAATTCACTTCGGTTGTTCTCCTTACAATTTTATTAAAGCCTCAATATAATTTTGACTGTTGGATTTTGCCTGTGAGAGGGTTTCTGAGAAAGTGACCAGGTAAAGCCACAATTGCAACAAAAAATTCAATTTTATTAAATATAATAATATTAAATAATATTAAATATTATAAATATTTATTAAATATTAAATTTACGACGCGGTTCACACATTAAAAATTGTGGTTATATTCGACAGATTTGCTATAATTTCTCCACGTAGAAAATTTGACAGTTCATTGTCAGTTCAGCAGGCTTTATGAATGCCCAATCAATATGAGTGAGGGCCGATTATTATTAAACATCAATTGAAGACCAATTTTAACATTTGCTATTGAGAAGGCAAATTTCAGCTAAAACACTTTTAGTAGTAGGAGCTTATATCAAAAAAAAAAGTAGGTTTGCATGAACATTAGTGCACCGAACAACTTTTAAGTAGTGGAAGAACACATACTACGGAAAACATTTGACAGATTGCTGTCAAAGTGATTGTAATGTAACGTACACAGCATCAAATAAAAAAATGCAACAGCAAAAATATTCCAATTTGAAGCAATCGATAAATTGCAATGTAATATCACACACACACAAGCGCGCGCACACACACGCACACTCACTCACTACCCACACATAAATCCCTGCATTCAAATCTAAAAATAATATTTTAAACGTTAATAATGCAGAAAAATAGCAACGGATAAGAAATGTTGATCTGTCTAGAATTTTTTATTAGCCACTTTTTATCACTCCACTTGGAATTTCCAGTCCTCACTATTTCAATTTCATTTTTATATTGAAATTCCTCAGATCTGACCAATAATCTGCTCAATAATCTGCTAAAAAATCTGCTCTTTTCATGAATACGAATGATGCATTAATCTATATGCCGTTAATTATATAGAATGGCCGAATACATTCTTCGAAAGTCGATTAATTTTTATGTAAAAAAGTCATTTATGGCCATTACTCCGAATCCAACTCGAAAAGGGATTAAAAATTATACTACATAATCGCCGAAATCGATTTTCAAGGAACACTACTGAAATTTCCTATATGCCACTTTTTTTGGAGAGTTCGAAAATTCTAGAAAAACGACTCTGCCTTTGTAAATGTTGCAACTCATCTTGACGAGCATTTTTCATTAATATCGTGATCGTTCAAGGTGTAGGTCAGAGTAAAATTTGTCGTGTCGAATTTTTAGAATATACATATATATATTTTTTAGAAAATCTTTATTTAATCTATTTGTCTTGTAAATTGATGGTATTATCGAAATAATACAATATATTTGAGGTGAGTGAAGACAATTTAATTATCAAATTAATATTAAATATATAAAATTATATGTACATACATACATATATGTATCACGAAAAAATTTTCTGTACGAAAAATTTATGAAATTGAAATTTTTCTTAATGAGGAAAGCCTGAAAATTTTATTAATAAGTTAAGGAGAATCTCGATTCGTATAATTTATTTATTGAAAGGACGAAGTTGGTTATTTTCATAAAAATTCTGCGCCCAAAGGCACCCATTCTTCGAGACTCCGAAGTCTGCTTAACGCCAGGATTTAATTTTGTTTTTTCTGTGATTCCTAATCGCGTTGCTCTTGAAACACTTTAACAAATGTTGCTCCACTCCGAGTTGCCTCGAGGCGTATTGAGGCAGGTACTTCAACGTCCTCTTCAAGTCCCCCTCCGAAAGCCTTTTCCCAATTAATGGCCGCCGGCTTCGTTCTCGTTCGGCGCTTTCCTAAAAAGGCTCCATCGAGATTTCAATGCAGATGCTTACGTGTCAAAGCAGGATTTCACGTCAAATTTAGCCTAAAGGCGTTTAAATCCTTCAGGAGGCATCCTCATTCACACACACAATCTCAAAATTCTGTGGGCTGTGAAATCATGATAGAAAAGTGAGGTTAGACTCGGAAGTCGCAGTTTTTCACTGCAAATGGTTGCCTTGGTTACGTTTTTTCCATTATTATGTTAACTACGGAGCCTGGCAAGTCCGTTCAGAATTATTGGACTTCTGAAACTATAATCGTACGTCATCATCAATCGATTTCCAGTGAATGCGACCCCAATGAATAATTTTCGATTGAAATAGAAACAGAAGTGGAAATAAATTTATTCAACCTTAAAAGTTACAAATGAAATCGGGGAATTTCTTTTCTACTTCCACCTCCTGCCCTCTCCATTTCCATCCCTTCTTCGCAAATCATATTCCGCTGAAGTTTGACAAGAATTCCATTAATCATTTGCGCACAAAATCACATTCAGTAATGCCGAACGCCATCAATTAAAAGCTCCTTCTGAAAATATGAAGCGTTGAGAGGCGCCACGACGTGGTTTCTCCAGACGCAGGATGCGAATCTGGCCTGGTATTAAACGGATCGCAGCCTCATATGTGCCACCGAATGCTTAAGTCAGGCTGTTAATTGCGTGAATACACGGCAACAATCTATCATCGGCAAAACCAAACTTTTGTTGCTTACTTCGCCGAATAATAACCGCAAAAACATTAAGGTTTTTCCGTCCCTCATGGAAATAATTAATAATTGAGTGTCTGTGTCAGGTACTAGTGAAAGTTGCAAAGGAATCTAGGAATTTATGGTTATTTTCACGCAATAAAAAAGTGCTCTTAAAAAGAATGTTCTCTGCGAATCTCAATTATGATGATCTTCAACATTGTGAATATAGCATCGTAGTACATCGCAGAAACAATTGTTGTGTATGCGAGGAACTGTTTTGTATAGTTGCGTGTGTGTGTGTAGTTAATTTCTACCATCTAAAATATTTTTCCCATTTCTTGTGTTTTTGATGGTTTTCAAGCAGTTCTCTGCTTCTTGTTTGCGTTGGTAAAGGCATAATTTGAGCCGCAATACCGACACCTTGTGTACTCTGTAGTTATGATAATATGGGAACTGCTATAATAATAAAATATTGTCGCTCTTGAATTTGGTGTTTATGAACATGAAACACTTGTACTTTTATATAATAAAGAATTGGTTTATTTCAATGTACAAAATTTACTTTTAAAACTTTAGCAATTCTACATTTTTTGTGTCCCTTTCGGTTAATTCAGTTATAGCAGTTCCCATATTATCATCACTACAGAGTACACAAGGTGTCGGTATTGCGGCTCAAATTATGCTTTTACCAACGCAGACAAGAAGCAGAGAACTGCTTGAAAACCATCAAAAACAAAGATTATGAGTGTAGCTGTTTTCTATACTCTGCAAAAGTACCAGCTCCCAAGTCAACAACATTAGTAACAGCCTCGATCCGTTTGTATGCAAAAAAGTGGTGCTTTTTGTATAGCTTTGTCATGGGGAAGGACCAATTGATCCTACACCGCATGACTCTGGACCAGCCACACTGGACCACTGGCTGATAGCTGGTTGATTTAACATTTTTATTATTATTTAACTGTACACCTTATGAATTTTGAATTATGATCACAGCTGCATGTCAAATTTCACTTGTTCAAGTTTCTAGAGTATTTTTTACTTTGCCTTTGAAATTTTCTCATCATTCAGCTTTGAAAATTTTTATTGTTTAATGCCATTTGATTTTCTAAAGGGAAAAATATATTATAAATTTTCTAAAGAATATTTAGATCGGTGTGACTTATTTTCTAATAATTAATTATTATAAATTGTTAGTATGTAGTACAATTCGCAAATTTGAATATATATTTTGCATTCTCGCAATTCAGAAAATCCTTTGTGAACATACGCAATTTAGAAGAGGCGAGATTATATTCAAAATGGATTCGCCAAACATTTCGACTTCCAAAACTGCTGATAATCAGCTGATGAACCGCAATTCTGATGAAGATGATGTCCCGAAATCGTCAAGTTTGCCTCTAGCTCAAGACTGTAACATCGTTTGGTAGGCGTTGTCATTACTTAATTATCCCACATTGTTAATTAATCGATCGTATTTTGCACTGAAATCGCAGTCTGAACTACTCGGGCCAGAAGGAATTCATTGAGGGGGCCATTAAAGCTCTACGGACACGACACAAGCCCATAGGACAGGTTCTAAAGGGTGTCGTAGTGTATGTGGAGGTGTACGTAGGAGGCGAAAATCAGTCAGATTACGTAAAAGATCTGCTCTCCGATCTAGGCGCTACTATCAACAAAAGATTGAACTGGTAAGCCAAAAACCGGAGCACTACGCTTCCTTGACTCGACAAATGATTGGAGTCAACACCGAATTGCATTCATTTCCTTTCAGTAACACAACACACGTCGTCTTTAAGAAAGGTCGCCTCGGCGTCTACAGAAGAGCTAAGGCTATGAATATGGCGATTGTGTCGCCGCGCTGGGTTGAAAGCTGCCGGTCCCACCGCCGAGTGTGTGATGCCAGGAAATATCCGATACGGGAAAAGATTATGTATGATTTTCCGGGCTTATATCGCTATGTAAGTCTAAGATGAGCCCCGAAACTGCCGAAACACATTTCTGGCCCATTCTATATTTCCTTTTTTTTGTTTGCTTTTTCAGTATTTCAGATTACTCCATCGCAAATTCTATGGCGCTCGAATATATCGTTATTCATGCTCGTTCTCACATCCAAATAATGTCGTACCGCGCTGCGAAGCTTTGAATCGGCGATTGAGACAGGCCGGAATGGTTTTCCATGCACGCAGAGAGGTTGGTACACAAGATCAGTTCTAAGATTTCTGAATATATGTTCTCATTTTGATATTTCTGTTGCTACATACAGCTGCCAACCTGTTCTCCTTCAAATGCCGTTACTGCACAGAAGATAGAAGCCCAAGCAGCCAACTTTTACAAGTAAATTTGACAAAAATGTTGTGATTGTATCATATTCCGTCACTTTTTAATGTCTTTGTATAGCTTTATCAAGAATTATGGGAAGGGCAACGATGCCGAGAATCAGGTGGATTCTACTGTCGATTCGGCAGCACAAGGTATGTCTACCGCGAACAGTGATGCTTCCGATTGTGCTGCCACTCCAAAAGCTGAGGAAATTGTTAAAATCGAGAATGTGGGACCTGAGGCAGCAGAAGCAAAACAGGTCGAACCGAAGTCTGAGGACAAAGCTGAGTCGCAGGAAGCTTCAAAGCAAGACATGGACCACAACAAACAAACTGGAAAAGTCAATGCTGCAGAGGACGATTCAAAGATTACGTGTGAAGCTTCCTCAACTTCGCCAAATGACGTTGCTGATGATGATAAACCTAAAGGCGCAAAAGCCAGAGTTGCAAAACTTTTCACGCCTATGATCAACTGTACTAAGAAATATATGCAGAGAGCTACTAAAGGATTCTCATTGAACCTGCCCAAAATTCTTCGTGTAAGCTCGAAGCCAGCTGCAGTCTCACCACGTGGAACTCGTCGCCACACTTTTGCACCCATTCTTCGCTCCCTCTTGGAATCCAAAAAGGCCACTTCTCCAGCTGATGCAGCCAAGGAAGTGACTTCCACTGAGCCACTCCTCGGCATCTCGATCGGTGCTGAGAAGGTAAAGAAGTGGCCCAAGAAGTCTGGCACCTTGAGAAAATTCACCAAAATGCCCACAATTGAAGAATGCAAAGACAACGCCGACGCTGGGGAGCCCGAGAAAAAGGAGATGTTCGGCGACTTCGTAAATGGCTCTTCTGATATTCCTTCAGAGACCGACGTTGAATAACTCGTCTTCTCTATATTGTTAAAATTGCCGTTCATGTGATGTCAAAAAAAAACTAATGATAACTCCACCGATTCCGAATGATCTCGGTTAAATACCTAAGGTAAAAAAAGAGGACTTAATATTTTAAAAATCATATTTGAGCGCGACTTTTTTGTTTGTTTCGACAACTAATTTTCGTGTCTTCGGTCAAATTTACTTTAATTGTCCTTGGAGTAACTAATAATTCACAGTACAAAAACAATATCTGCACGATTAATATAACGAATCGACAACATTGGCTCATAGCTCGGCAATTCACCAAAATTCATATCAGTGCCTTGACTACAATATATATTTTTATAAAAATATTTTACAGATACTTTTAAAAACGTAATTAGAAAAACAAATTATCTTTTCATCGTTGTGAAATTCTTTGAATTAAAAGACACGAATACAACTTTAATATAAATAAAGATGAAATTGATAATTTACGAAAATCATTTTAAATGGGAGGATTCACAGTGGGACAAATTTCAAATTACAGCTGAGATTTAGAACTCTTTTCATGATATTTTTTCCTCTACACTTTTATAAAATGATGGCAAGGAAACTGAAGCTGCTTTAAAACCCTTCAGCATGGTTTTATTTTCATTATTAATAAGCGATACTTGAGATAGTTTAACTCAGGTTGAGGCTTTCGAACTGTAAAGTGAGGAATCAGTGGATCACTAAAATAACAAAGGACAATAACAGAGGACGTGCTCTGAGGTTTTCCTTAGAACGACAGAGAATCCGCAAGAGTCCGAATCGGATAAACCAATTTTTTTTAAAATTATAGTTGAGGCCACTAGGGAAACCGCCAAAGGATGCGTAACTGGTTCCTGTTGGGTCGAGAAAAACAGTTTTGCAATAAAATTTCATAACCAAAATTCTTTTATCTACTTTATAAAAAATAAGGAGAGAAGATATACTATAATATTACCAAAAATAAGAGGTGATATCTGTTATTTGAGTGCGGAGAGGATTGATTCGAAGAAGGATGACATCTGCGCCATTTACTAATGACTTCATGCGTTTTTCAATGGCTTCTCCTGAATTTCCTTGATTTAATTTCGGCTGTTCTCACAGAGCAGCAGCATCCGGAGAAGAAAGTTTTCCGAAACGTGCAGAAAGGGAAGCGAGTCGTTCAGGAAATCAACTAATGGACGAAAGGACGACTTGTTTATGCCAACAACGGCATTTGAAGACTCTCGAACAACAAAAGTCAAAGTCATACAAATAAATGACCCGGACCTTCTTGCTCCGGCTCCAACCACCCGAACCACTTCGTTTAATGATGTACAACAACGTCGACGAGTATGACAATCGTATCACGACTTCGGAATCAATTCAATGAAAATGAAAAATCTTTGAATGGAAATTCGAGTAGTCTGTGTGCGTGCGTGGCGTTGGTTATGAGAAGAGGGGCGGGGGAGTGCAAAGGAGCGAGCCCAACAAAGTCAACAGCAGTCACCAAATCGCAGCTCAGCGCTGCTACAAGTCGTTACGACATCATCGCATCGAATCAGTGGCGCAAACTGCACGAATTTCGGCATTGTTTGTTCGTGTACTTGAAAAATCACTTCGACGTGGAACTTCGATGGGTGCGAATGGAAAATAGCGAACGATTGAATGAATAGAAGAATGAATGAGTGATTTGATGGTATGAAGGGAACAGCTTTCCCGAAGTGGGCGGAATGAGGCGCACGTAAGAAGAATGAATGTGCCTCGAATGTTCGCCAGAAGTCGAGGAGTGAACGCAGTGACTGCGGCCGCCGTAAATCATGATAAGAGAAATCTGTGAAATGAGATTTCATTATTAGATTGAAAAATTGGCAGAACTTTGGCACCCTTAAGGATATTGGTTAAGGAGCAGGCAAATGTAATGAAACATCGCAATCGCCAAACATTCTTCCATCCAAATTCCTTCTAAAGACGTCGAATCATTGCCGTCGACGGTAAAAGTTCCAGCAAAAGTCGAATTTGGTCTGCAACTAAATTAATTGTTAAAGACTCTGTCGTTGCATTCCTTTTAGTAGATTTTATCGCCTATGGAAATGCGCTGAATGACTCTTTACCGATTTCTATTGTTTGCTACTTTGTTTATGAAAGGATTTTTGACGACATTCGAAGGGCGGAAGGAACAAATGCCGACAAATGTTTGCAATTATTTCATTTCTGTAAAAAAGAAATGGTGAAAAAAGAGGCAAACTTTCGACTGAAACCATGTTTCACTCTGTAAAATCTGTTGGCCGCCCGAATCTTGTTAACAAAAACGCATTCAATTGTGTTGCGTTCGGTTTCAATTAATTCGTAGCTGCTGCAGCAAAAGTTTCGTGCATCCGCCCGCCCAAATAATGTTTGCGGGAATCCATTGAGGAAGGGAGGGAGTCGCAGTAGATAGAAGGGTCTGCAGCGTGGCAGACAAATTTATGCACATGATGCGTGAACCATGAACTATAAAACATTCACCATTCAGCATTCAGCATGCAACATGGACGAGCTGCAGCTGCTGTGGGAAATAAAACAGCGGCACGTGGAGGACGCAGGACGAGGCTCTGGGGGCGGACAGAAATAAATCTGAATTTAAGGTTTTTCGAATATAAAATACTATTAAAAACAAAAGAGTTGGGAATTAATCGGTTGGTATTTAAATTCGCAACAGCGATTAAGAGTGGAAATACGTCGCTGTTGGTGTGCATACGTGTGTGTGTGTGTGTGTATTTAGATTAGTATTAGTTAAAAATCACTCTCCTCCTTCATAAATTATTAATTAAATTTCTAATAAATGCTATGAATTCTCATTTAAATGATTTCCCATCAAATCACATTTTTTTTTGGTATTGAATTTATTTTCATTGTGTCCTTTATTTATTAGTTTTTTGTTCATATACAAATAACCACAATTGTAATAGCAAATTGAGTCCTTTTCCAGATACAAAATCGAATTAGTATTCAATAAAACTTTTCATCAAAATTCCCATCATCGTCATTAAAATTTTCGTTTCAATTGAATGATTTTTAATGCGATTATTTGGCGATTGTTCTTTAATTTCTTTTATTTATTGTTATTATTAGGAGCTCGATAAAAGGTAATTACAATTTCATGTTAATGCATATCACAAATGTACGATATATTTTTAGTTGATTTTTTGTGGAGCTTCAATTAAATGTACATCAGTGGATAAGTCACAATACATGCAAACACCCACACACACACGAGCACACAAATGCTTCAATGTTTCAGTGCATAATTGAAATTTGTATGCAAAGATTCATGTGTTTGTGTATTTTGTATGTTTACAGATAATTGAAAAATAATATTTTCATTAAAGTTAACTCTAAACACACACACACAAAAGCACCATCACATATTTCTCTGTGTGTGTGTGTAAAATTGTGGTGATTTTTTTACATTTCAATGTTTTATTTTTGCTTCATAATTTTTGCTGCTGCGGTCACCGGAAACGGAAGTGTGCACATGCAACGTTACATCTGTTCGATGCGTTGTTGTTGTTGCTGTTGTTGTTGGATTGTTTTGCTATTGCTGTGATTTACGTTGCAATAAAAACAACAGCTGCAAAAATATACAAATGACAATAAAAGTGAATCAAAGTTATAATCACAGCAACAACAACAACAACGAATATAAATTCTATATAAAAAGTGATTTTAACTACAAACTGCTGCTGCTGCTTCTCGAACTTTTCTCATTATTCCAGCTAATTACACGGTTCATCTCTGGAGTCCTGCATCCCGATGACCCTTCGTAATCACATTTCATTCATTAGTCTCACGATGCACGCCACACATTCGCATGTACTCAAACGAAGCCACCAGCGACTGCGACATCCTCAGCAGCGATGAATCCCATCAACACATTCGATGCTCACTCTTCTCCGTGGAGCAATTCGAGGCTGTCAAAGTCTCAACTCCTCATCGAGCGGAATATCATTAAAAACGCCATTAATGCTGGGTAATTCTGTTAAAGTTGGGTCAATAAAACGTTGGCTCCTTCGACTCAATGACTACGAGGCCCACGAATACACGAATACTTAAAATAACGATAATATTCACAGGTGAAATAGGAAAGTATTCAATTATTCAAGAATGAATACTTTTTCACTCCCTTTGAATACATTGCGATGATTCAAGTGTCCAGGCGATCACACAACTTTTTTAAAGCCACTCAAAATCCTAGTTTTCAAAGTCCATTCGGAAACACTTGATATTTATGAATAGTGTGAGCTTTTTGAGCCAAGTTCTGTGAGCGTTGTGAATGTTTTTCCATTTCAAGTGCGAATCATGGCGACATTCATTCGATTCAAAATCTTAGAAATCACGAGTGGAAATGCTACGTTACGAGTTGTTAAATGCATGAATGCAGAAACGAGTGGCTCACAAATACTCAGTCGTGTTACGTTTCCCAATTAGCATTCGGCAACTCTTAACAGAATACGAAACCCAATAGAATAAAACAAAATCGCTTTCAATAATGGCAAATCTTTTATTGGATTCAAATTCTTAAATTCATTATCATTCAAATCGTCGCTTTTCAATATATGCATCTGTGTATATGTAAATGTACGTATTTATGATCATATTTATATATACTTTATATATTCGTAGGGCGTTTATTCATGAATGTGCGCTAAACTTTTTCGAATTCTCTTCGAATTTTTCAACTATTCAAATATTTTCGTCAGCTGCAACACGGTGAAAAATTTGCACAAATCTTTTTGTGTTGCGTGCGGATTTCTAATGCTAATTAAGTTGGCTTCAAAGGTATTTTACAAATCTAGCGTCTAAATAAATTCTATTAATCGTAGCTTAAAGAAAGAACCAACAATGAAATCATTTACAAAACAAACGACGAAATTGGAATCCACTCGGGACGCCGTTTAAAATAAGTAAGGAAACTAAACTACAGCAGCTAAAAACTTAAAATCTATCATCGTCGTGAATTGTAATCATGAAGTTGCTTCAAATTCAAATACATTTCCATTAAAGACAACATCAAGATTTGCTCTAAATACGTATTTCGAAGCACAACGCTTGGTTTCAATGTCTACGATTGATTCTCTTCCCTTCGATTCTCTTTTAACAGCGGAAGAAACTTCTTCCATTTCTTATAATTGATGTATTTAAAGATAAATGTAATCGTTACAGTTGCTGCCTTAACTACAATACATACAAATATTAATTCAGTGTTCGGTTTTGCTTCATTCAATTGAAGTTGGCTTTTGCTTCATTCATTTGAAGTTGGCTTTTTACATTCATATTCAACATTCAGCGTGCGGTTACTTGACTCAACTCCTTTTATGGCTTTATTTACAGAAACTTGTGTTAGTTTGGACTTAAACGACTAAAAGATTAACATCGATTTTTATGGTTGTTTTTGTGTTAGTGTAACAGCCTAGCAAATAGTAAAGATGTGCGCTTAGCAGCAGTTCATCGCTTGTCTCCTTCAACTCCTCTCCTCTTCCTTTCCCCGCGCTTCGGCGGCGCCTAATCGAAGCCATCGGCTGAGGCTTTGTTGAAGCGTTCGCACCACTCGAGCAGCTCCTTCACCTCCCTCGCGTAGTAGTCCTCGTTCCTGCCGCCTGCGGGGCTGCCAACGCCGTCGCCCTTCTTCGCTGCCGCCGTCAGCGGTCACACGTGGTGCGGCTGCTGCGGCGGCTGCCCCATCGACACGCCGCTGCCGCTGCCAGCGCCGCTGTTGCTCAGCAAACTGCGTTCGCTGGCGATGCTCGAGGGCGCGTAAATCAGCTGCTCGCTCTGTTCGGCGCTCAACATGCGCTGCAGTTTGCGCTGCTGCTGCTGCTGGCGCTCGCTTTCGGCGCCGCTTTCCGAGCAGGAACTCAGCGAACTGCTGCCTCCGAGGCTGCTGCTGTTGCCGCTGACTTTGTGCTTGCTGCTGCTGTTGTTGTTGTTGCTGCTGCGATGGAAGTTGCTGCCGCTGCCACTGCCGCTGCCGCGTCCTGGTTGCGAGCGCCAATTCAAATACGGCGACTCGTGGCTGTTGCTCGGATGCACCTGATTCGGCGGCAGCAAATGTGTTTGCGGCGGCTGCTGCTGCTGTGGAGGCGGATGCGGCTGTGGCAGACGTTGCTGCTGCTGCTGCTGCTGCTGCAGCGGATGCTCTTCGTCGACCTTCACGTACAGGCGCTCCATGTCGTCCATGTCGCCGTCCGCGACGTGGTACAGCGCCGTTTCGCCGCCGTCGTCCTCGTCGCCGTGCTGCGGCAGCATCAGCATCGCCATCGGCGACGGCGAGCCGCCGCAGCCCGAGTCCGCCATCCCGTTGTAGCAGAAGGAGGCCGAGTCCAGGTCGAGCAGGTTCTTCGAGTTGAGCAGCTCCTGCGTGTTGAGCTTCTGCTGAGCGATGTCGCCAGCGACTGCGATTGTTGCTGCTGCTGCTGCTGTCGGGGACGTCGTGGCGTGCATCTGAAAGTTCTGCGGCTGCGTGTTGATGATTTTGAAGCGTGGGTTCTGGCCACCGACGCCGCTGCTACGTCGCAGCGTGGCCAGCGGACTCATGCCGCGTCCGGCAGCGGCGGCTGCAGATGTCGCCGCTGCGATGCTGTTCAGTTTGTTCTCCGTGATGTGCATCTGCTGCTGGTGCTCCTTCGGGTAGTAATATTGGTCCGAGTACACGGAGCGACTGCCGCCGGCGCTGCTCGGGTAAATCTCCGATGTGGTCGACATTTGTTGGTAGATGTTGCCGATGGAATGCTGCTGCTGCTGCTGTTGGTGTTGGTGTTGGTACGGAGGCTGCATGGGGCGCTGCTGCTTCGGCTGGAAGCTGCTGCCGGGCCGCTGCTGGTAGCGCTGCACGCTGTTGCTGCAGCCGCCCGTGATCGAGGAGGTGGCGTACGGGGCGGGCGAGGCGTTGCCGTGCCGGCCCAAGCCGTAGTCGCTGGCCGCCTTGCCGAAGCTGGACACCTCGGCGTAGTCGGTCGGGATGTTCGAGTACTCGCCCACGTATCTGAAAGCAAAAGGACGAAGAAAGATGTTGAGTCGCAGGTTTTTCCTGAATCAATAAAATTTAAAGCTTGAGTAAGGGACAATTTAAACAAAGGCTTTTCCATTCTTTTTGTAATTAAAGCCTTAAGAAGATTATTAAAATAATGCAACAACTGCTGAAAAATGAAAATCCTGAGTAATGCGACGCGCTTCGCCAAATCCACGAAATATTCGACCGCAAATTAGCCGCTAATGCAGCCGCAGAAGCTGTGCAACAGCGGTGCACAAAGCGCTGCGGTTGCCCCTAAAAGGCTGCCTTCGCCCTTCACACATTTCGCGGTTTCTTTCTCAGCTGCTTAACGAATCCAAATCAGTTGAGCTGCCGCTGCTTCTGTTTTATTTGTTCATTCAACTCTTTAAATTGCAATGATATTTAACATCAACGTTAATCAATAATAAATAAAAATAAAATAAAATAAAAAGTGTGTTAATAGGCGAAGAGTTGGCGTAAAAAATAAATGAATTATTATTCAAAAATTGAAACGTTTTAAATACTAGGAAAAAAACTCGAGAGATCAAGGAAAGGTTCTTTTTTGTAATTTAAATAAAAAATGTTCACAATTCCACAATTGTAATTTTTGCTACATTTCGTTTCGTCGGAGACAACGTAGATGACATTGTCTTGCATTGTGTCATTGAAGACCAAAAGTGGAAAATGTCTTCAACATGGACCAACATGGACTTTTCTTGCACGTTATTTTATTCCTTTGTCGTGCAAGATTCGCAGAGAAGAGCTACTGCGAAGAAGCTTATTTTAATTATGCAATTGCATACTTTTAAGCTGCGCTGATAATTCACTTGTGACTGTCTCAGTTTTACGGCAGTAAATGTTAATTACACGACAGAGGCTTTTTTTACACTGAAGCGATTCATGTAAAATCGTTTTTTAAAAGGCGCTCCTGTGTTTTCTCTTTCCTTTTTCACTACTTTTATAATTATTGCATGTGCAAAGAGGTTTCACTGTAGTTTTTGAACCATCGCTCGGACTAGCAATAATTAAGAATTATTAAATTTTAATTATTATTAAATACGCATTGAAGCATGCTTAAAAACATGAAAAATACACACACGGACAGACTTTTAATTCCATGGAATTTCAGCGGACAGCATCGAAACCACAAACTCATTACTCCACAAGGATTTTATAAAGGACAACAACAACAACAACAACGATTAAAGCCGCAAATAAATACAAAAAGCAGCGTTGCCATATAATAATAATAATTAATATAAATATTAATAATAGCGGTCACTATTGTAACTTTAAATATTTTATATGAATGGAAAAATTTAATTTATTGTTTGTTCGCGTTTTTGGTCCCCCTTTCCGACGCTTCACAACTCCTTTTTATTCTTCTTTTCCCCGCTCCCGTTGTTCGTGTATCAGTTTCTTTGTGTTTGTAGCAGTTTGTGCAATTTTAATGCTTTATTTGCTCCGTGAATCGTTAAACATACTGAAACTTAATCCGGTTTTCGGTTTATGGGGCTACGAGCCGTGGAAATTAGGGATTATTTGCAATTTTAGGCTGCTTTTCTAAACCTACGAATTTATTTCAATCCTGTTTTTTGTGAATTTCTTCCGTGAATACGTTAACAAAGCGATTTTAGTTGATTAACAACAGTTGTTAAATTAACAACTGAAATATCAGCGTAGCCTAAAAGTAAGCAATTGGATTGCTGTTCGACACTTTAACGGTCAAAACGGAAATTATTCCAATTTGAATTTGAAATTGAAATTTATTGAGCCATTTTGAATAACAGTATAAGAACAAGGAATTCAATTAACAAAGTGTTACAATTAAAGACTATAATGTATTATCTATAAAATATGAATATACATCAGTATCAGACTTAAGGATGACAAGGTCAAATTAAAGATTTTAATAACATAAAAGGAGACGGAAATTATAATTTTAATTTGAGATATTTGCAACAGAAAATAAATGAATTAAAATTACATTTTTAATAACAAAAAACATTACAGTTTTTAACTTCATAATTCATTTGTTGATTGAACAATCTATGGTAATAATCGAACTCTACACCTTTTTCCAATCCCCCGATTGAAATTTGAGCCCAAGTGGCTTCATTTGAGGCTGGAAACGTCTCGAAGCCGGCCGGAAGAGTGTGCAAAATTCGTGCAATCAGAGCCGAGTTCAAGCAATTGAAATTGGAATCGAAATTCTGAGGGTGGAGAAGACGCCGGCTCTGTGCAAGTGCTTCAAAGGACGAGCCTTAAATACACATCCTTAGGTGTCGTTATAATTACACTTCGATGGAATTTCCTGGTTCCGTCTGCATGCGGGGAACCAGCTGACTGCTGAAAAGGGACGACGACCGACATCGTCGAGCTGAGCCAATGTCAAAGTTCACGTTGCGCTGCTTCGGGGAAGAATGACAACATAAAAAGGCACAAACAAGGCGCGCACATTTTTAATTTGCTTTTCAATTTCACGCTTATTGCGCTCTCGCTCCTTGTATTGTTGTCGTTCGCCTAAAAATAGGCTGCAATCATTGCGAGTGAGCTTTGCACCCTTCGTCGGTCTCTTCAGTCAATAAACATTCATTCAGCCCTGCACGCATACGTTTATTGTGCTTACCTTTGTTGTTGGCGCTCTGCGGTGCCCGCTCCAGCGGCGCCGGGCGGCCCGACGCTCGTCAGACACACCGGCGCATAGTCGGCGATTTGGTCCTTGTGGATGTCGAGTGCATCGCCGGTGGGAGTCGTCCGCCACACCATGCCGCCCGTCGAGGCATCGAGCCAAAAACCATTTCCGCTGCGGGACAAACTCGGCATTTTGAGGACGTCGTTCGGATGTGCGCCTAAAGTAGTCCCCGAAAATAAACAAAAGACTTGAATTGAGTATGGCAAAAAATATGGTGTCTAAGGAGAGTAAAAATAAGGGAAGGAGTCAGCGAAAGAGAGGGAAAAAGGATGAATTTGGCAGTTCATTTAAAAACTTAATCGACTTTCAATTTATAGCAAATCACAGCCTTCATCAACGATTTTAAGGAGTGAATTGCATGGCAGTTCAATAGCTTCCATCGCCTTTAAACTTTCCCTCTTCCACTTTCACGCTCTTCAAACGTAATTTAAAGACAAATGCATATTTAAGTGAAATTTCTATTTAGTTTTTTTTTTAATAACATCGAAACTATTTCCAATAAATACTTTTTCTCTGCGATGGGAAATTTAATCGAATGTAGAATTATCATTTGAAGCGGCTACAAGAAGCATTGCCTACATTTGGGCACAAATGTTGCATAAATCGTAAAAAATGAATACTCATGAAATGGGAAATAATTAAACAAAACAATAAAATGTTTATTGCTTAAATTATTGCCAATTATATGCTTTATGCGTGGTTTTTTCGCTTTTTCTGTTGCCAATAATAATTTTGTGGAAAAAACGCAAATTCAGACGCTGATAGACAAACGCACAAACACGGAAAGCAGACGGGCCGCCGAATGAATACGGCTACGGCGATGGTGAATATATTTTATGTGGCAACAAAGGTTGCTGCAATTAAAAGCGCAACGAAAAAATTTACCAATTAAACTGTCAGTTTTGCGACGCAGTGAATCAACGGCGTGTTTTATTGCAGCAATTTTTACAAGAGCAACTTCAGAAGCGCCGCCAGCAGCAGCAGCAGCAGCAGCATCGAAAAAGCTTTTTGTGCTCGTGTTGGTGCCGCTGGTAGCCGGTTGTTGGTGAGCCAGGTGAATGCACAGCGACCGCTGCCACGCATGCATCTGTTGTTGCAGTTGTTGGCGAATGCTGTTGCATTCAAGCAGAAACAACATCTGCCAGGACGACGTTGGCTGCGTGTGTGGATGTGAATTTATTTTGCGCTTCAACAATGTTTACACAGCGCGTACAATTGCTCTTAACTCAACAACAATTACAAACAGCAGCAAAAACAAAGCAACGATAAAAAAGACACAGCAACAACACAAATTCCGAATGTTGCATTTATTTTTGGTTTATTTGTGGGCGAGGGGCGGGCGAGTGGCGGCCAGCGGGAGGCCCTCTGCACTTCAAGTGGTTTGTATAGGAGCGCCAATAAATATGCAACAATGTTTGTGCCGTGTGAGTGCTGTTATTGCTGCTGTCGTTGGACAGAGTTGAAAATGTTACAATTGCTGTTGTTGCAAGTTTATATTCAGTGACACGTCCCGAAAACAACTAGCAAAAGAAGAGAGAAGGAGGAGAAAGAAGAAGAAGAAGAAGCAGGTGTAGCAAAGGGACGAAAATACAAATGAATGCAATCAAACAAAGAAAAGAATTCATCATTTAGAAGACAGCAAAGAAAATCTAGATGAAAAATCTGTAGTTAAAAAAGGAAATTAGAAAATACTGATAACGGAGAAGGGAAGAGAAATGAAAGGAACAAAGGAAAAGGAACAAGAAAAGGTAATAAAATAAAACATTTGTCATTTCTAAACATTGCGACATGACTTTTGGCTTTTGCTGCAGACTTTTTTTAAAAAATTAGCACCACCTTCAGTCAAAGGAAAACTCCTTTAAACAATGAATTTTAAGCTATTTACATTTCCCCTCCTCGTGCTGCCCCTTCGCCAACCGACAACAATCAACAATGCAGCCACTTAAACGTAGCGCCAAGAAAAAGTTTGCATTATTTTAAATTGCAAAAGAGAGCGAGAGAACGAGAGAGAGAGAAGCAGCTTTTATTTAGTCGCACCCTTTGTTGTCGTTGTTGTTGTTGTTGTATGCAGCAACACTTCACCTACAATTACAAGTGGCTGGTGATGATGATGGTGATGGTGATGATGGTGATGGTGATGATGACGATGATGAGGACGGACGATGCTTGTGATTATGACGATTGAAGCCGTTGTTACTTTTGATGTTGTTCCAAGGTAGCAATGCAGAAAATTCCCTTTACAACTGCACACCAACACCAACAACAACAACAACAACAACAACCACCGTTGAAGTGTACTTGACTGTAGCTTTGCGTGTGTTACACGGCAGCAGCGACGGCGGGCGGGCGGCCGGGAGGAATTCAAAGAGTGAAAAAATGCAACCAACTGGATTTAAATTGTAGGTGAGTGTGTCCATTCATATACGGAGAAGGGTGTGTGTGTGTGTGTGTGTGTGAGAGCGAGAGAAATTGTATTATTGCACAGCAACAATGCAGAAATTACAGTTATTTGCAAGGACTCGCATCCGGCGAGAGCTACAAATGTTGCATTTTGTTCGGTTGAGCTGAAAGCTGTGCGTGTATGGGAAACATGATCTCTGTTCGTGTGTGTGTGTGTCGTTGGCCGTGTTCACACATATTTGCCGTAAATGCTTCCTGATTTCTGTTGCTCGCTGCCTGGCTGCTGGAGCTCGCTTCCGCATCCGGCGGCTGCTCCGTGCGCACGTTTAAATTCGTGTTATTCCAACTTCTGATCCGTCCGTAATGCGCATAACTTTAAATAACCATTAAATTTATATAAACGACGGAGAGCAGGGACGCAAGCGGAGGGCGAGTGCCTGGAAGTCGAGCAAAGTCGCCGAAGTCGGCACGACTGCATATAATTTCAATTAAATTTGCATTTATTTATCGGCGAGTGGAGCGTAGGGGCGGCCAGCGGAAATCTCGCAATCATTTTAAATTAGCAGCGGGTGCAGGTGCATGTACTTACCTCGGATGGTGCTCAAGGCCGACTGCTTCATCATCATGTGTTTGCGCTTGACGAAGACCATCGCGCCGAAGGAGAGCATCATGACGGCGAGGATGGCGCCGAGCAGCAGGATGAACCACGGCTGCGTCAGCACGTCGTCCACGTGATCCTGATTGATGGGGTACCTGCGACGAAGGACGAAGGATCGTGATTATACAGTCGAATTCGAATCTGGGTCGCAACTCGGGACGACTTTAAAATGCCGCTTTCGGTGCTGGCGACTCACCGTTGATTGATGAAGGGATCCAGGCGCTTGGTCAGCGGATCGAGCCGCAGCGTGGCGGGCAGGCAGTAGGGGCCGATGCCCGCGTTGTTGCCGGCAGCCACGCCCACGGTGTACATGACGCCCTCGGTGAGGTTGGCGAGGACGAGCGTCGGCGAGGCGGCGTCGATGGTGACGTTGGTGAGGATGCGCGAGATGTTGCGGCTCGCATCGATGCCGCGCACCACGACGTGATAGAACAGCAATTCACCTGAAATCAGAAAGAAGTGCTTCAGAATTCATCCAGAACCGCCTAAAACCGCTCTAAGCTCAGTTTCTTCGCAATTCAGTTTGCGTTTTCTTTAAACAATGCATCGAATATCTCACAAACGTCAAGGGTGACCTGTATATAGTCCACTTACCATGATTTGCTTTGAACTCCGGTGCGCGCCACTTCAAGAAAACCGCGGAGGCATTCAGCAAAATGGCTTCCATGCCGAACGGCGCTTCGTTGGGGACTGAAAGACAACAAGAAATGAGCAATTATTGATAATTGATAAAAGAAGTTGCTGGATTTTAGACTGTATCTGAGATTTCTTCAGTGAGACTTGTTACAGAGACTCGTCATGAAACGAAGAGGGAAGAAACGTCGATGGAAAGGACATCACCAGTCGCTGTCATCCATCAAATGTTTCAACAGACATCGCAAACTCCACGTACAAGTCGCAGTTTAATCGGAGGCGGTCGTTTTCCCCCCGTCTTTCTGTCTGTTTGCTGATCACGTTTTCAGCGGAATCTTTTCACCTCGTCTTCCATCAGCTGCTTTAATTCCCTTTTTCTCCAGGTGCAGCCTCAGCGAAACTCATCAACGTTTGTTTGTTTTCCTAACGTAACTTTTGCATGTTGTCTGCATTTTTTAAGGTTGCTATATAAATCAAAGCCACCAACGAACTGCCACAACCCACACCCCATTGGACATTCCGTGTTCAGTCTTTTATTGTGTCTCCCAGAAGTATGCAGCAGTATTTTCTTGCTTAGTTATGTGGGTGCAAAAATCTTAAGTGCTTGTCAAGCTTCCTCCGTTCTTTTTGCTATTTTCTCAGTTGTCGCTGTTGTAGTGCGAGTTGTTGTTGTTGTATTTGTTTGTTGTTTCTTTTTGCCTTTTGTGTCGCCAGACCCTATTTTTAACAACACACAAATTGCAGTTCTTCGGGCGGGTGGCGAACAAACGTCTGCTTCATTTCTGCTTCATTCACGTTTCTCAACTGATTCTCACCTCGCCACCCTCCGCAGGTTCCCACCCACCTCACAAACTCTTCTTGGAATTAAAACAAACACTTGCACACGTTTTTCCGTGCATAGCAACACCTCAGCTTTGTTTGGGAAGCGCTCAAGCAAGGCTCCACACTAAACAATACATCAACAGTGACAGCAACACACACACACACATGCACACAGACACAGGCACAGACACATCACAGAATGTCGTTGCAACAACGAAACAATTCATGCGATGCGGTTGCATTTCTTCTTCGCTTTTATTTAAATATAAATTTTTGCTTATCATTTGCAATGAATGCAATTGCAATTTCTGTTGTTGTTGTTGTTGTTGTTGTTGTGACATTTCAACCAAATGAGCCGAAGGATTGCTGCTGCTTTTGCATTTAAAAGAAATCCACAGACAAAAGACTTCATATTTAAGTCGAGAAGATGACGATGATGAGGAGCATGTGAGGTGGCGGAGAGGGTGTAGCGGAGGCATAAGGGCCCCAGTAAAACATCTGCTTGAAAACAATTGAAAATCTTAATAACTTTGGTAACAAACAGAGCCAAGAGTTATTTTAACAGCGACTCCCCAGCGACGCGTTGTTGCCTTCGATGGTCCTTCAGGGTCTCGGCGAAGGATGAGGATGGGGCTGAATGCCGGAAAGCTGGAGCAGTGAATCAATGAATGAATGGCAGCTTGTGCCGAGTGGTACCTAAAGCAGCATTAAGTTTGATGAAGTGTTGCACTCAGTCGCTGTGTTCGTGCGTGTTTCGTTTGCATCTGCGAGTGTTTCCCTGTTTGCACAACGCTCTGACATTGGCAATGTTCTCTGTGTGTGCCTAAGCTGCGCCCGAACAGACTCCGGAATGCAGAGTTGACTTTGCGGCTTCCCTTCGCCGACTTGAGTCGAACAAACATTGCAAGGTAAACATCCAAAGTACGGAAGGAAAACTCTTTTAAGCTAATGAAAATTCTTTCATTAAAAACAATTCACTTGTTTTCGTTTGCGTGTGTGTATAAAATAACATTTCATAAAAGATTTCGTCCGATTGCAGAGGAGTGAGTAATTAAAACGTGACGATTTGTGGGAAATGTGGGTAATTTTCCTAAAATACATCGAATTTTACGTATTTCTTGTGCGTTAAAACATCTCTAAACTCATTGCCATTCACTCTGTTCGATTTATCATCGTTCGAAGCTCTGCTAACGCGGCCGAAACCCTTCAAAATCACTCAGAAAAGAGCCAAAGTGAGGCTCCACGCAAAAGGATTGATAGAAAAATGGAAGAGGAACAACGAAATCTTATCATTTCTCATCTTCCTTAAAGCCTTGCATCGTCCTGATTCCCTCTACTCAGACAATGGACCCTTTCATCTTCGAAAAAAAGCCTTCACTCAATACATCCACGGGGCTGCCTCAGCCTACGACACACTTTCTACACAATCGAATTTTTGTGACCCGAAAGAAGAGGAAAATCTGAAGAAAGGAAAAAATTAGTGCTCTCGTTAGGGCAAAAGGTTAGCCTTGCTTTACGCTGCTCCACATAAACGATTCCTTTTATCCACGTCGCAGCTGATGCCGCCGATGATAACACAAACGCACACAATTCAATCAATACGCATGTTCCTCTAGCGAAAGACCAGGCACAGAGAGAGAAAGCAAACGAAAAGGAAATCCTTTTCCACCACCCGACGAAGTTATTCGAGTTATTATTAGTGCAAAGGTATTTATTTATGGCTTGGAGAGGAATGAAAGGGAGATCGGATTTAGAGAACCGATAACATCAACGAAATCCGGGCTGTTATAATAAAGGTTATCAGTGGGTAACGTGGGATGGAAAGGCTTTCCAAAAAAAGGAGGAATCACGGAGCTAAGCAAAAACTCAGATTGATGAGAAGATTGATGGATTTTCTAAAGGAAATACTTTCTGGAACTGCGTCAATTGAATTAACCGACGCTGCGACAGCTTTTTTATTGTGACTGTCTAAGGATATCAAAGAGCTAATAACATAATTCCATCTATAAGCGAATCAGCTTCGGTTTTCATGGAGATTTGCGTTTCTTTGTTCTTCTCTGTCTCGTATTCGGCAATAATTAATTACCACGCCGCAGAAACCGACAAAATTCACATCTCCATCGGTTTCCATGCGAACGGCGAAGGTTCTAATTTTGCATTCATGTTTCCCAGGCAACATTATTGAAATAATTATGGCTTCGAAACTTTGTCTTTTGTTCACCCCGTTTGCACTCCATTTCATTTGTGAAGCCCGCCGAATTCTTTAAACCTCATCATTGCCCAGACCCTGGAGAGAATGTGTTGAATCCTCGCTGGTAATAAGCAGGAAACAAAACTGCCCCGTCCCCGTCCCGCACCCGTCTCAGTCTCTGTTTGTCTCACTTCACATTCACGTTACTCACCATCTTCCAGCGTACGCGCCAGTCGCGAGTTCGACGGCTTTCCCTCGACGGATTTGTAGAAAGGAACGATGAAAAATTCATACCACGTAAACGGCATCAGGCCGGCGAGGGTGCAGGAGGAGGCGCCGCCGCCGTTCAGTATCGTCAGCATGCGATACGAAGTTGATGTGGACGCGGCTGACAACTTCGCGGCATCTCGTCTCCCTGCTCCAGACCCAGCAGCAGCAGCAGAGGTGAGGACAGACGCTGCTCCGCTCTTATTTGGCTTCCCGGCGGGTATCAATGCGGCGGTCGTACCAGCGGCGGTCATGGAGCCGCCGATACGTGATGCTATCAACGGGTTTCCATTGCTGGAAGTGCCGCCAGCAGCCGCTGTGGCTGAGTTTCGCTGACGCAGTTGGTGCTGCTGTAAATCAGGCAGCTGACGTGCGTAAATATAGAAGCCTTCGACGTATTTCCCATTGACGATCTGTGCGAAAAAGGAGCAGAAGAAAAACGAATGAGAAGAGAAAAATGAAGGGGTCGTCGTAAGGGGGAAGAAGTGGGAGTTAAAACCGAAAAAATGGAGATGAGGAGAACTACAATTTTATCAAGTCGCTTTTCGATCTGACTTTATTGTATTCTTTTATTCATTTCCAGACGATTTTTTGCCTGCAGAGCGTTTTTTACGTACCTGCCATGTTAATTTCATGCTTGTCGAATCCACGACGCTGGCATTGATGAGCTCCACCACGTCGCCGGAAAGAAGACTGGCGCGGGCTTCACTCAGGTCCAAGCCGCTGTTGTAGGTCTGCGGGAGAAACCACCACAGGCAAAACCAGATTAAAATGCATTCAATTAAACAAAATCGACATCAAATAAACACAAGAGGATACATTAAATACCAGGCTATACAAGATATCGGCTTTTATTTCCAATCAGGAAGTATTCTATGCTAGGATTATATTGAGCTTGTTCGACTTACCGTGCCAACTGTAATCGGCTCCGACATCGGACTTGGCAGCGACACCCCGTGCGAGTTCTCGGCCCGAACGATGAAGAAGTAGTTGACGCCCGGCGCCAGTCCCGCCTGCGTGAAGGTCGTGTTGTGCAGGCGTGCGCCCACAGCCACCCACCCGTCCGTCTCGTTCTTGCCGAACATCTCCACCACGTACCCGATGAGACTGGAGGCGCCCACTTTGTTGCTGCGCGTCCACGAAATCGTCACTGCGTCGTCGGACTTCTCGAGGACCTGCGGCTTTCCCGGCGGACCAGGGTAAGTGGATATTTCGGGCGCGCGGAAGAACTTGATGTTCGGGTTGGTGGGCGTGTCCACACGCAAATAGCCGCTCCACGAAGACTTGCCGTTGCGGTTGGTGGCCACGCACGTGTACAGGCCTTCGTCTTCGTTTCGTGTCAGGTCGGCGATGGTCAGCGAGCCGTCGTTGGACAGGTTCCGTCGCTCGTGCTCCACTACATCGACTGGTATTCCGTCCAGGTACCAGGAGACCTGTGGCAAGGGCGAGCCGAGAGTGCGGCAAGGCAGAGTCACAATTGACTTCACCGGGACCGTCTGATTGACGGGACCCTGTTCAATAATGGGTGGCGGCAGCTCGAACTGCGTATCCACGTTGACGATGGTGCGGCTGCTGACGCTGCCCACGGCATTCAGGGCATTACAGACGACCACTTTGCCGGCGTCTTCGCGGGCGAAACGGATAATCGAGAGTACCGAGCGGCCCTCAGGTGTCAAGGTCACCTCGTACCGGCCGTCCTTGTAGCCCGGCAGAAGCAGCGAACTGTTGCCCTCCACAGACCAGTACAGAGTCGGTTTCGGGAAGCCGCTGGCCTCACATTCAAAGAGAACCTCGTCCCCGATCTCGACGAGCTGGTTTTTGGGTCGTATAACGAACTTCGGAGGAGCTGTACAGCAACAGACAAGAGCAAAGTGGAAGGAAATCGATAAATACATGATAAACTTTGGTTGTTTGTAGAGTTTTACAAGCTCCTAAGCAATCCTCGTCGAACTCACCGTGCACTGTTAAAATTCCCGTTGCCGTGATAGACCCAACAGCGTTGTCCGCCTCACAGCTGTACTCGCCCATATCGTCCATGGTAACGTCGTCCAATTTGAGGCTGCGATCCTCGAGGATGTGGACGCGTCCTGCAAAGAAATCCAAGAACTACAATCATGCAATAACAACACGTCTTCAAGTAGGTGTGCAAATAGCAATGAAGTGAAATAAATGCTAGGGTGCTGCCAAAGTAAGCAGCAGTTCCGCAACGAAAGAGAAGGGAGGAGGGGTTTAGAGCAGCGATAATTGCTCAAGATGAACAGAGTGAGCTACAAAGTCGAGTTGGCGGAGGAAACTAGGTGGAAATGCCAAAGTGTGTAAACAGTTCGCTGAGGATTCGAACGAAGACTACCGGGAGATGAACTCTAGGAGAAATACCAAAACCAGAGCCTACGAGGTGCAGTGTACTTACGAGCGACGGACGAGATGGAATGAAAGATTATTAAGGATATAAGGAAATATACTCAAGACAATAATGGGAAGAAAAGTAAGAAGAGGAGTAAGAGCAGTAATCATGGAAGTAGTATCAGGAGTAATAACAAGAGCAGTAAAAGGAGTAATAAAAGGAACAGTAATAGCAGTAATAATAGCAATAGTAATAAGACCAATAAAAGGCGTAATAGTATGACCAATAAGAGTAACGAGTGGAGTAGTAATAGGAGTAATAATCGGTGTAATATTATAAGTAATAATAACAATAAAGAAAAATAGAGAAAATACGAAAGGTCACAAAATTATTAATTATGAAATAAGTGCTAAGCTAAGGCTTTGAAAAGTTCTGTTAACCCGAGGACATAAAACTGATCGATGGAATGTATGATGGACTTATGTCCATGGTTATAAAGCATTGAACTGTCGTAGAGCCACTATAAGGATTTCTCTGCTCTTGATTCCATCGAAGTTAAATTGAGTGATATTTTCTTGTCTTTTATAGAAACATGACAAAGCTTTTTACGGTTCGCTTGAGGAATTCCATGTCTTTTATTTTATTTAACAATCTACGCTTGTTGGCGATTCCGTTTTCGTTGTCTCTGTTTCGTGATGCAGCCGTCAGTCATTCAATGAAGTTTGCCACACTGACGCCAGGTGAAGTCCTGTGCACGAGTTCGCCACGTGAAGGACTCCAGTGGAAATCGTCGGTGTACACGTTTTATTTGCTCCGTCACTTTCACGACGCGGGAGTGAAGAAGGAAGCGCTGAAAAATGCTGCGGAAGCAATGGGAAGAGGGGACGACGGAGGCGGGGTCGCTGTTAAATGTTTGATTTTAAATGTTGTCGTTGTCTGCGTTGACGTGTTTATTTGCTTAGCACAGCAAAACTTTACCAAAAGCTCTTTCCGGTTGTTTTCCTTTACCTCAGATCTTTTTCGTTTATTTCATGTTTATCTCCGCCCTTCTCCCTCCCCTTTCGCCAGCAAATCTGTGGCTGCTCGTCGGACCAACTCGTTCGGCAGCGTTCGAGTGTTAAGTACGCAGGGAAAAGCTGCTTGCTTTGCTACTCGTAAGTTGATTGCTCGCAACAGAGATTGGCAATTAACGGAATTAAAAGTTGCAGCCGTGAAATAGATCAAAAGCAGGCAGGCAGTCAGCAGCCGGTGGTCCGTCTTTCCGTGATTCTGTGCCAAGACATTTTAACCGAATTTTACACGAAGCGAAATTAAATCACCGTCTGTTATTTGCTTGTATGAAATCCTTCTTTCTTTGACTTTTCATTAAATGCATCTTCTTTTTACAGTGTATTAAACACAGACGCAGACGGACGTGAACCAATTCTCGACAAAATACACGAAACTTTGACGTTCAGTCAATCGATTTTTCGGATCACAGCAGAGACTCCTTAACGCCAAAACAACAACGATAACGACATTAATAAAACTATGCACAAACACTCGTTAAACGCTTCGCAATTAATTGACTGATTGACAAAAGGTTGTCGCCAACAAAAGCAGCAACAAACTGAAGAAGAATGTCAAGGAATTTATTATAGAATTACGTGAAATTTGAATGAGGGAGCAGAGAGTGAAGTGATGAGGCGACAAACTTTCGACTGAGAATGAAATTAAACACTTACGCAGTGGCATGTTTCCGCCGGAAGCTGAACGCCGCCACAGCACATCCGGCAACGGATCGCCTCCGATGCGGCACTGAAAAATCACTGAACTGCCGACGACGGTCGTCTGATTCTGTGGGCCGCGTATTAGAAAAGGACGCACTGTAAAAAGAGAGAGAAACAGGAATGAAAATCGAAAATTGCGACGCTGCTGGTGATCGATTTTTAGTGATCCACTCACTCACCGTGGACTTTGAGAAAGGCCGTCGCCGATTCACGAACGCCGACCACGTTTCGAACCACGCATTGATACCGTCCGTCGTCGGATTGGCGCGCATCCTGAATCGCCAGATTGCCGCCATCGACGATGCGGATGCGCTTGTTGCCGCCGTTGTTGTTGTTGTTGCCGTTCAAATTCATCGTCTGCCCGTTTTTGCGCCAGAAGATCTGCGGTTCGGGGGAGCCGCGCGGTGCACCGCATTCCATGAGCGCGATTTCACCCTGGGCCACGCGCGTGTTTTGCGGCTCCAGACGGAATTCATCACGTAAGACTACAAGAAAAATATGATATCATCAAATACCTAAAATAAATGTAATAAAATAAATGAATAAAAATTAAATACAGAACAAAAACAAAGCGCATTTCGAATGGATACATTTTCGCAATCATCTCTCGAAATGATTATTCGATTATTACCCTCAACTTCACTTCATTTGTGGTTCCTCGACGATTTCTAATCGTTGCAATAACAGCTGAAATATTTTACTTCTTTCAAGTTTTTCCCCGATTCCTTTTCTAGTTTCCTTTAATTCTGAATTGAAGCATCCACCGCTGGGAAATGAGTCTTTATTCAACTCGAATCGCAACCTCTGCGTTCTAATATCATGATTATTTGCTTCCATAACTTTTCGCATTCGCATTTTACTGGGAGTTTCTTATAAAAAGTCGTGTCCTTTGCCTTGTAAATCACCTCGTTATGCTTTTATTTTACTCGCTGTTCTTATTTATGCACCTCTTCGTGGCTGCTCTACTCACTTAACTTGCCATTAAGTAGATTTCGAAGGAGAGCGAGCGAGAAAAGAGCCAGGATATCAACGCATTGCATCTATTAATTTGTCTGTAACTCGATTTATACACTTTTCCAAGATGGACGTCGAAAGGACGTTCGTTCGTTCGTTTCGATTCCTTTGAAAGGCGATTCTTTTGTAATGTTACAAGATAAGGAACTGTAATGAAGCCGGCAAAAAGTCCGCCGTCGCTTGTAGACGAATAAAAAACTTCTTTTTATCAATGCAAAAGACTCCAAGTATAAGTAATTATTTTATAATTAGTGAATTACGTATTTAAAAACGTACTAAAACGGGAAAAGGAAGCGGAACGACCTTAATTTCGAAAAAATTGAAGCTCGTTGGCGAAAAGACCAACAACAACAACGGGAAAAATAGCAACACATAAGAAACTCTCATTACTAAGCACAAATTTGAATATCCTTGTTTTTTATGGATGATTTTTGATCTGGCATTACTTGGTAATGGAGCCCCATAGTACGTAAAAGCTGTGAAGCCCTCAAAGAGCAATTAAAACAAAATTAATATTTAATTTAAAATGCAAATAAAAGATCCTCGTTGTATCGTCAACAATTTGAGCCAATTACGAGCAGAACAACGAAGCTCCTCGTCATCCTGGTAATGCTAATTTAATTACACACAAATTAGAAATACTATTTAATATTGTTGTTGTTGTCGTTATGGACAAATCTAATTTAACGGTACATCTGCGAGGATTTTCTAAATAATTCATTTAAATTTCTTCCGCAAGCCTAAAAAAGCACTTCATGCTTCTGTTATTGTTTCTTCTACTTTTTTCCCTTCTCTATTGATGTGTTTTTCCCTCCATTCCTCAACTAATCGTTCAATCGATCATTTATCAAATGCGATCAGTGGACATTCGTAGCGCAGCCACTTCCTGTGCTAGGGATTTTCATTTTTCCAGCTACTCCGGTTTCGAATTACTTACACGCTACACTCAGGGTTGCATTCCGACTGCGGGCCACTCCGAATTCATTCTTCGCCTGACACCAATACGTCCCAGCATCCGTTTCACGACGCGAATGTATGACCTGGAAAAGGGAGGAGAGTTTTGCATAAATGAGTTGCGAATTGATAAAATACATGAAGGTAGAAAAGCAGTTGTAGAACAGATCCATATTATTATTATTATTACTGATGGGCAATCACGCACCGCGCCCCCTGGGATCTATTGTGCATGCCCTAGTTTTAATCCAGGTTTAGGCTCTTTATATATTTAAGGACAGATCCATAGCTCCTTCCGGAATGCTTAATAATTATAGTTCGGAATATCTTAATTATTTGATGGAAAATTTTAGATTTGTCCGGAAAAGCATAAAGGTATGTCTATAATAAATGTATAGGCGCCTATATTCGCCAGAAATAATATCATCTAAGCAAGTAGAACTCTGTTTAGGTCAGATTTATCACGTTAACCATGAGGGAGCTTCTGGTACAACTTATTGACTCCACGAAAGCATCACGTAGGTCCAACGGGATCTACTAATCAACTTTTTCCTGTATAAAATTCGACTATGGATCCATATCATGAGGTGTGTATAATGAATTCTCGATCTTGGTCTATAAAAGCGTTGCATGAATTATCTCCGCTAAGCATACGGAATGGACATTTATAGTATATAGAAGTCTATTGCTTCCAATGTGGATTCACCTCATGTATAGCCTATATTGACAGCTGATAAATTAAAAAACTGCAAAAAACTAATTACTTAAAGACGAAAGGATAAAAGAGCTATCTTTGACTTTTAAAGAAGATTTTTTTTGATTCAAAACCTTTCTTTAAAACATCTTCCATGAAACATCATCCAATTCAGTGACCCGAAAACTACTTGTCGTCCCTCTCTGTTGCTCTCTTAGCGCCCATCTTGCCACTCCACCCATTTTGCCATAGAAATTGCGTCTTTTTCGGAGAGATTCTTCTTTTAAGAGATTAAATACAGTGCATGGCTGAAATGGTTTCAGCTGGAGTTCGTGAGGTCAAAGGAAGGGGCAAAGGGAAAGGTTACAGTTAAAATGTAAAATTGGCCAGAAGAGGGCGCCACGAAAGCCAGCGATATTGGTGCCAGTTGGCAACCGACATCAAAGCGAAGTAGACACGTTGTGGGGTGCGGGGAGGTGGTTGTTGGGTGGTTGGTGGATTGTTTGCTTGTTTGCTAAATGATGGTTTTGATAGAGCCACACTGACCATGGCAAATAAATGGAAACGCATTTAATTTAATTAAAATATATGTACACTCTCCTCTTCGCCCTTGCAGTCGTTTCCGAGCAATAGAAGAAAGTCGCATGCACGACGGGAAACATCAAATGTTGCCGCCCTGACGATGTGAAGACACTCAACACACACACACACAGACATTCTTCTATGTATGTGCATAAATATGAGCGAGTACAAATTGCGACTTTTGACATTTCCATTGAAGTGCACTCGAAAACATTGAACACGCGGCAAAGTGTTGCCATACTTCAACAGACGCTTGTGTTATAGAGGGATAATTAAAATACCGAATGCAGGGTGAAAAAAAGCAATAATCATGCCGACATCAGCCCATTAAACCCACGACGATGAAAGACGCATGAACGATCAGAGAGACGAGAGGCTGATGTTATTCAAGGGATATTTTTTAAGCTTAACTTTTGAAGTGAGCGCATCGTTTTTTGGTCTTTGTTGTTGCTGCTGATGTTATTGTGTGCTGCTCATTGTGTATAAAGGATAACAAAAAACCGAAATGACAACAGAAGAACGAGGAAGGACGAGCTCAGCGTGGCTGAGATGATTCGTGGCTGCCCCGAAATGACTATAATCGTCCGTCAGCCGAAAAGCAGTCGACATCAGCAACTTATTCCATCAATAAACCTTCACACGTTACATTTATTTGATGTCATATTTATGCGTAAGCAGCTCGTTCGATTGCGGCAAGGATTCGACGAGGATCTACAGACGCAACTTTCATCCTCGTTTCATGTTCCGTCCTCCTTGAAATCACTTGAAATTTTATTTCGCTACAATAACAATGACAACAACAGCTGAGTAACCATAAACAAGATATAAATTTATTCGTCTGCCTTTTCGCATCCCTCTCGAAGGATTTCACCCATCATCGAACAACCGCAACCACCCCAACGCCGCCCATCCACCGTCCCCATCCTCGTACGATTCCTTTCAAATCGTTATCCTTAAGTAACATAAAATTTAGTTTTTATTATCGTTTATTTATTTTTTATATCCGTAAACTTTTGTGGGTTAATTTCTTTTTTCCTAAGAGTTTTCTGTGGCTTTTTATTGGTGTTGTTATTGGTGATTTGTTGTTGTTGTTGTTGTTGTTGATGTGTGCTGCTGCTATAAACATCACTTGGAATTTTTACGATAGTTTTTATAAAGTTTAAGCAGCGGAAAAACGGGTGTAAATACGACATAAGTTGGCAACACTTGCCTGGGTTCGCATCACATCCATTTCGTAATTTATGGATACTTACGGACGATGTTTCGCCGATGGGGCCATGGCGGGGGGAGAGACGGACACTTCAGAGAGCAAATCGCTGGCGATTACAATGTTTAAATGACAACTCGAACCATAAATTTAAAAGGGATTCAAGGGGAGGGTCCACGAAGCGATACGGAAAACGGTTGACTTTGGAAGAGCACCTCTAAAAATTTCTATTCATCCCCAGTAATACTAAAAACTTGAGATAAGTTTGAATGAGTTTTAAATTCTAGCAAAATCCTTCGCTTAATTTTCATAAAAACGAAAGATTGAAAGAGAATCTAAGGGCAACTGTACTCAATCGTCCTTTTCAATCACTTTCAATTCTAGAAAACCTCCAGTATTCTTTGCAATCCAACAAAGTGTCAACTTTCTTCAGCGTTTTCCTTAAAATCTCATTTGCCAAACCTTCAATTGATATTTTTTGGATAATAGGCAAAGTGAAAAGTCGGTAAAGGCCGTGACTTTCAGTCGTAGCCGTGAAATCACCTCTCGAACTCACCTTCAAAAAGAACAAACCGCCGGCTGGCAGCATGATGCGATGGGAGCCCGACTCGAATTTCAGTTCGTGGCCGTCTTTGAACCACTGAATCGACGGCGTTGGGCTGCCCTCGGCCTTGCAGTTGAAGGTGAAGGGATCGTTTTTCGGCACCGTCATGTCCATGGGGTGCTCGAGAATCCTCGGGTTCTCACCTACAACGAAGCGAGAGAAGAAATCGGAAATTAAAGCAAGTTCAATGGATATTTAAAGCAACGACTTAAAATATATCTGAGGCTCGTTGAGGGAAGCTGGACTACGACTACTTTAAATGCAACGAAGTAGCATGAAGGAATTACATAAAAATACAGGCTTGCAGATGAAGGGAACCGCTCAACACAACCTTAAAATAGCCTCAACCGAGTGCAGCTTCAGTTTAGGGCCGATTTGAGAAGTGTGCAATCGGTTCCTTTGTGTTTGCCTTCTTCTCGTCTTCCTTTCTGCCCTTTCCATCCCTTGTTTGGCTGTGTTACGTTTTCAGTTTTAATTTTATTGATGGTTCCACGCTTGAAACGCATAAAACGAAAACCTTTCATTGTTTTTCGAAGATGTGTTTCGGTGATAAAATTGCCGTTGCCGTTGCTGCCGTCGCCATCGCCATCGCCATCGCTGCTGTTGTCCGCTTTTAACCTCCGCGAAAGGTCCTTTAGGCAAATTTTCTGGCCGGACGAGCCGAACATGTGTCGGTTGCTATCGATTGCTTTGTTGTCAGCGTAAAAAATTTTAATGAATATTTATGATTATTTTAAACGCTGAAAATTCAGAAGAAACCAACGAACAACAGCAACGAAATATTTCGGAAATTTTTATATGCGTTTCTGATGTAAATTGGAAAAATGTTCATAGTTCGTTGCTGGCTTCGTTTGTTCGAGGTTGCTTATTAAAATAGCTTCTAAAATTTATTTGTTTATTGCGTGCGCGTTGTTGTTGTTGTTGTTGTGGCTTCCTTTTAGCGTAGTTAATTGAAAAAAAAGAAGCATTTAAAATGCTTCGACGACGACGTCTACGAATTCGACGAGAAAACATCTATTATTGTAATTAAACATGGATTTTAAGGAATTTTAAAGGATAAAAAGTGTTGGTTAACGTTTTCTGTATATGTTTTCATTTAATCTATTTTCTGCTTAAAGGACATGGAGGGCACACGAATCAGGACGTAATATTTCTTCTCAATTCTGTTGACACTAAAGAATTGCTTGGAGGAATTCTTCTCCTTTTCAATGCGAATCTTTTACTGAAGTTGCTTTTTAATCACACCTTCGAAATCTTGATTCTTGCTGTCTCGTTAATCTCACTCCTCCCTGCTCCTTCGTCCTTCCTTAGCGCCGTTTTCGCTGCTCCTGCTTTGAATTTATTCATTTAACTCCTTCATCATTCTGTTGCGCAGTCATTCATTCACATTCATAGATGTCTCCGTTTATCCGCTTTCAATAAATCTACAAAATTTAATTTCCGGCTAAATGCCAAGCATCCGCTCGTCCTTCCTTCGACATCTCCGCCCCTCCCTTCCCCAGCGTCTCTATCTCTAAGTGCTTTGTGCTTCATTTCCTTTAAGACTTTCATCATTCTTTCAAACGCTTTCGAAGCTTTTGTTCCGCATTGAATAGAAATGCGTTGAAATGCGTCTTTGTTTCTTTTACATCTTTTATTTCGAAAGTAATTAAATTAAGCTGTCGTTTTTTATGTCAGAATTTGTTGAATTTAGAATCTGATTAAAATTTCGAAATTATTATTGACTGTGAAATGGATTCTTGTTGATGGAAGAAAGTCGAATAAAATCGAAATCCCTGTAAAGACTTTTCATTGTCTCTTTTAAATACAATTAAAATTATTTATATTAAATTATAAATTTAATGCTATTATCCATTTTTCTAATTTATCCTTGTATTGAAAATCTTTTTTAATATTTTTTTTGTGTTTAAGAAGCGTTTTTCTTGCTTCAATTCTTTCTTCTTCTTGCTTCCTTCTCTCCGTCTTCTGAATGAAGTTATTTTCTTGTTCGTTAAGATTTTCAAAGAGTTTTTCATTCTGCTTTGATTATTTTATATAAGCGGGAGTTTATTTATTTCGTCCTCTCGTAATCAGGATGACCTCTCGTAAAGGACGTTGCCGTCGTCGTCCTTTTTCCTTCCGTTGCCATCCTAATTAATAATAAAAAGCATAGCAGCGATAAACAACAACAACAGCAAGAAATCGAAATAAAAAACGGATTCCGGCGAAGACGTTTTTTTCGTTAAAACGGAGCGAAATCCTTCAAAGTGTCATCAACATGTTACTGATGGAAGTTGTTGTGAAACACTTAAGCAACAGTCGACAGATGAAGAGGAAGAGGAAGAGAAAAAAAAATTGAGGAAGGGAAGCAGAAGAAGAAGAAGCAACAGCATATTATTTTTTATAGCTTTGATAACTGTCGTTGTTGCTGTTGTTGTTGTTGTTGCTGCTGCTGTACAGCTAATTGCAGTGTTGACGATGGGACAAAGGTTATTGCTACTGCTATTCGTCGTCGTCGTTGTTGTTGTTGTTATTGTTGTTGTTGTGTTGCTTTTATTTAGTTTTTTAATGCTCTGTTGAAGCGCACAGGATATGATAAACTTTGTCGAAGCAGTCCTCTTCTCCTCCTCTTTCGCATTCCTTCTACTGTAGCATTTTCAGTCTTTCAGCTTCCAAGAAGCTGCTTAAAAGGAAATTTATTTGAAAGGACATCATCGTCATCATTATCGTCATATTTAAGCCTTTTTGTCGCTTCGGTGATTTTTAATGCTTCTTTAATAATTCTTTTTATTCAACCATTTCTCCTCCTGCTTCTCTTCATTTTGTCATCGTTATAGTCATGTTTTTAAATTTCTCCTTTATTATGAACAAAACGCGCGTTAAAAAATTCACAGAAAGCACTCATAAAAAATAGTATGTAGTAAAAAAGTAGTAGTGGGAAAAGTAGTAGCGAAAAAAGTGGTAGTGGAAAAAAAGTGGGTATTAGCGAAGTTGAGTAGAAAAATAAAATGTACATTGAAGTACTTAATGTCAATTAATAAATACTGAGTAATGAGAAAAAGCAAGCGTTTTAAAAATTGTGTTTTACGAAAAGAAAAACAGAAACGGGGGAAAATAAGGCAAATTATTATAAAACAAAAGAGAATCTTCACATCAAAGATGAACACGAAAAAATACATACATAAAAAGAGCGTGTTTAATATAAATTAAGGGTTATTATTATTATTAAAGCCTTTGTAGTTTAGTGCAAAGAGGAAAATAAAGAAAATTAAAAGCGAAACAAATAATTATTTTATATTTGAATTCAATATTCAAAAATTCGTGTTTAAATCGAATATAAAAATTATGAATTTAATTTTTTCATATATATTTATTTTTATATTTATTTATTGTAAATAGTTCGAGTGTACAATAAGAAAATTCATTCTTTTTTAGTACAAAAATAACAGAGGCAAATTGATGTAAAAATTACTTACAGCTAAGAAATTAAGAATAAATTGAATACTTATTTCAATTAAATATTTATTTATTTTTGTAAAAATTTATTTATTCAATTGCACGAAATTTCTATATATAATTTCCAAATAAATTAATTTTTAGTATTTTACGTTTATTTTCTTAATTCATTTTAAATTAAAACTTATCAGAAGGACGACCTACATTAGCATGTAATAAATAATTGCGTGCCAACTGTTGGTGAGCCTTTTTCCCATGTTTCGTTTCCATTCCGTGCTACTTTAATTTAAAATAATTAATTATAAATGCGACACAATTAGTACGAAGTTAAACGAATTATTTCATGCAGTCTCGGGAAATACAAATAACTTTCTATAAGTAAAAGAACTAAAAGTAAAAGAAGAATCTCAAGAACCACAAAAAATTGATAAACGTAAAATTTTCGCTAATAGCACATTCAGTAAAATGTTTGAAATTAATTCATTAATTGGTTGTTTAATTTAAATATATATCGTTGTGTTTAATTTACTATATATTTCCATATTCAATTTAAAACGTGTTTCATTTGAGTGAAAAATTAATTAATGAATTAATATAAAAATATCCATTTTTCAACATGAATTTTGTGCTTTAGTTTTTCAGTTCGTTTCACATTTATTTTAAATTTTTTCGCGTTTACTTGAAGTCACATTATTTGACTTCACTCCTTTTTTTGGCTCGGTGAGTTTGGCTTTTTTCCTTTCTTCATTTCTAGCAGTTTTAGTCCTTAATCACAGACAGTTTTTCTACGCACTTTTATTATTTTTATTTTGTTATTTTTACATTTTTAATTTTGGATGTTCAACGGAGTAAATTTGTTCCCTTCGTTCGCAGGATTTTGTCATCTTCTCATTCCCATGCATTCCATTCTGTTCCATTCCATCAGCTTCCATCTTCTTATTAAAGCTTTTAATGCGTAGCTGTTGTTTTCCACCGTTGCATTTCACTGCAATTGTTTTTGTCGTTGTGTTGTACGTGTTAAAAGCGAAGATTTCAGATATCCGAGTAGCTAATAATAAGTGCTTTGTGTGTGTGTGTGTGTGTGCTTTTTCAACAGCAATTACATTGTGTGCGTGCCACTGCATTCGTTTCCTTCCTTTTTAGCATTCGTTTCTTGTTGTTTCCAAGTCACTTCTTGAACAAAGCTCAACCACGGTTCAAGAACCTCGCTCGGAGCCGAATGAGTGATGTTTGTGCATTCGAAGGTGTGTTTCACGGTCTTCCACGATGGTAAATAAAATGGCTAGAGTCAAGCTGGATTCAGTACCGTTTGAAAGTGTGTCTGTTGGATGCATCGTGATTATTTTGCATTACGAATTCGCATAAAACTCAAAATGTGAAGCGAGAAGCTATGAGTAGTCGCTGGATGTGAATAAATCAAAAGCAGCAGAATAATAAACATGAAAAGCAACACAATTTAAGACAACAGACACTTTTATTTGATGTGAATCGAAACGTTTTCGTTGAAAAATCCTCTCCTCAATCTGAGAGATGAGTATTAAACATTTATAAAAGTTCTCATCTTCAATTTAAATGAAATGAAAGACTTCGCTATGAAACTTCATTCAATGCATAGTTTATTATGCAGAAAGTACATCAAATAAAGTATAATAATAAATTCACTATCAATCAAAAGGCAAATATGGAAAAATACATAAATTTTCATTGGAGGAAAATAACAACTGCAGCTGTAAACATTTCGTCGACGATGATTTTAGCAACCGGAAGTTAAAGGAAATACATAAGTTTTATGTCAAGGCAACTGAAGCAGGACGAAGCCGCACACAAACACACATACACCCATAAATACATTGGCTTGAACACGTGTGTGTGTGTGTGTGTGTCTCTCGTGGAGCAAGCAACGAGCCAAGCAAACGACCGAGACATTTGATCACGACACACAACCGAAAACACTTTGCTTTCAAAGAGCTTAGTTTAGTGCACGAGTTACTTACACTACTAAAACTCAAACATGTCGTCGATGGCAGTGCATTTCCGGTTATTGTTGTTGTTGTTGCTGTGGCAGTTTGTTTTTTGTTACAAGGCTTTATTATGGAGCCCGACGCTTGTTGGCCACGTCGATGTTATATTTGATTTTGCTGCCGTGGTTGATGCTGCCGACTGCTTTTGTTGCACAGGCAGATGCACACAGACCCAGTGGCGAACGGAGTGCTTCCATTATCCATTACAGCTAACTTATTATCCACTTTAATCGGCCTCCGATCTCCGATAACGTACGAAGATAACTAAGCAGTTAATCATCGATAGAAACCTTCTTGGAAGATTATAATTTGTATGGGAAATCATCCATTTCATCCAGAAAAATCCCATTAATCTGATGGATATTCTGCAGTGGAGACTTAGCATAAATGTTAGCCTACGTGATTGCAACTCCTTTGCCATGTTCCATTTTTTGTTCTTTGTTGACGAGTTTTATCCAGACTCGAAGATGTGATGACTGCTTCTGAGAACGTATCTTCCTGAACTGTCTGGTTCCAAGTTACTATTTTTCCTCACTACTCGGGTAATGGCCTTGTCGGGACCCTCGGTAGTTTCTCTGAAACAACTCCCAGTTCTTTTTAGCCTGGCAAACTTTTATTAGGTGTCCTGGTCGAATACACCAGCGATAAGCGAATGCAGTCATCATTTTTAGCCTTATATTTTAAGGTCTCTTCGTGCCTTATTTAATAGGGCAAAGAAAAGAAAATGCTGCACGCATTCGCTTTCAATTTGGTAGCATTATTTTCCCAGCTGAAAAATCTGCATGCAATCGTACATTACTTTGTAAGCACCGTAGCAAAATTTTCACTTGGAATATAGACATGAATACAGACACATTTGAAGCTTTTGACATTCGTTGACTAAATTTTGTTTGTGAGTTAATTTGTTTTTGAATAAAATAATGCCATCATCATGTTCATAATCCTCATCATCATTATCATACATTAGTTTATTTTTGATCTTGTTTTTTACTTGCGGTCTTTTATTGGTTTTTTCCATTCACTGTTTGTGAAATTGGAAAAGAATTCTTAGAAGAATTCTTGTTATCGTTGTCGTAGTTGCTGTTTTGTCTTCAATTAGACTAAATGTAAATAAAGAATAAAATAAATTAGAAACAATTATTGAAAAATCTTCAATCATTGGCTTGTTTTCCCTCTCTTTTCTTTTCCTTTCTTCACAGGATGTTCGTTTTATTAACACACCTGCCAATGAGTAGTTAATTTATCAAACAAAATCCTCCTCCACAGACAATAAAATAATAAAAAACCGAAGAAAAACAGTGGGAAAAATTAATAACCGAATTTAGATTTATGTTTCGTGAATTATTTATTTATTTTTGGCCCTTTTTTTGCCCCGTGATGCTAGGCAACAAGCATCATTATTTCACCCATTCTCCTGCCGCTGTTCGAAGCGATGCATTTTCGATGCTTCTCCTTCGTGTCTGTAAAATCGTCCATTTATTATCTGGGAACTTTTCTCGCAGCTTCTTTATTAATTAAACAACTTTTGTGGAATTGAAATCGAATTGAATTGAAGCAAATTCGTCGGCTAAACTTGAAAGTAAAACATCCAAGACTTTTGCTGGCATGTAATTAAATGAAATGAATTCTTTGAATGGAATATTATTTTAAAGAACGAGCAAGTGATGCTCGGTAATGACCACAGTTCATTAAAAGGTTCGCCTGAAGGTGTTTGGTTATAATTTTGTCCATTTTCCATTTCCGCTGCCCCTTCACTCTCTCAGGTTCCCAGATGATTTCTATTCTTAGTCTTCATCGCTATCTGTGACTCTTGCATTCGCTGTATATACGAAAATATTGACTTTGCTTTTATTACAGAGCCGCAGGACTCCAAACAACGGCGAGGAAGACGCGGAAATGCTGTTGGAAATGCTGCCAAAAACCATGCGATTTCTTTTTAAAAATATTTCTTGTTCTGAATCTTCATTTCGGTTTTTCTTCTTCTTCTTTTGTCTATGGATATATTTGGGTATTTTTTCGGTTTCTTGTCCTCTCTTTCACCATTCTTCTATTGTGTTTATATCTGGTTTTTTTCCTTTCTTCTTTTGTTGCTCAGCTCTTTGCTAATTCAGCCGCAACTCAACTCAAATTCAACACCTCGCGGCGGTTTGTCTCATTAGCAGCTCTCAAGGACTGAGTCTGAACGTGCCGAAGCATAAGTTTTCCCATCGCTGCAGCCCGTTTCGCTCGCTCTCACGCGCACGCAAAGTCTCTCCGAGGCAGAAGGAGCAGTTGACGATTAACCACTGCTTCGTTGGCTTCCGGAGACCCTTCGGGTTCCCCTTTTTGACCGAAAGCTACTTTTAACAAATAACAAAGCAGCATATTTCAAGGCGCTGCCGCTGCCGCTGCTGCTGCTGCTGCTGCTGTCGTGTTTAAGTCAACTTAATTTCATTGTTCCTTGTTTCGTTTCGCTGCAAAAGATTTCATTTATTGTATTTGTGGGGATTTTTGAATGATGTGTGGAATAAATAATGAATCAGCTGCCGGCGAATATCATTGATGATGGCGAGTGAATAAGAAAGGCAACGAAATGAATGAAAAGCAACGTTCTTTGAAATGTATTCGTGTCTGGTGTTTGTTTCGAACTTCTTCAGGCTCCAAAAAAAAAAAGGAAACCAAAAAAATAAAGCTTTAAATTTCTATAAATTTCCATTATTAATCACTTGATTATTATGATAACTCTTTAAAATATTTTCTTTTTATTCATTGAAAAATCATTCTTTGAAATTCATTTATGTTATTATTCATTCACTTTTTCACTTCTTTATATAAAAGATATTCCCGATTTAATATTCAAAAATTTACCACATCGATTAATGGGTTATTTTTGGTATTAATCATCCTTTAAAAGTCTAACAAAATAAACATTATTTTTCTATTGTTTCATGGGTTTCATTGTTGCATTCGTTCACATTCATTCAATACCAACGGAAATTAAATAAAAAAAAAAGGCTTAAATTTTAAACAATTTTCAAATAACGTATGCATTTAATCTGTGGAGATTTATTATCAATGCGAAGGGCAATCAATGAAAAACGATGAGCTTATCAACGTGAACAAACACGGAAACAGCGGTGCCCAGCGTTGCCAGATCGCCACCAATTTATTGTCACGCATTTCGAATGAGTGATAAAACTTTTCAACGACCACGCGACCAGCACCACATGAGCTCAATTCCAGGTTTACCATTTATAATGCTTTGGAGAGAAAAATAATTGCTTATACGATAAAAATATTGATTTCAATGAACAATAAACAACAATGAACCCGAATGAACACCAGTGAATAACAATGAAGCATTTAAGAATGGGAAAAATAAATTATATATTTTATTCAGTTACCAAGTTAATTAATAAATTAATCATAAATTTGTTTAAGTCCCAAATAAGATTTTTACTGCGAATTTCTTTTATCTTAAGGGCGAAGTACGAGTAAAATAAAAAAGTAAGGTGAATAATTTTATATTTTCCCTGAATTTTGCAAGGGAAAAATTCACTCTACTTTTAAATGAAATTCCCACATTTAAAATCGATCAGATTAATAACAGATTTCCTCAGAAAATAGCATTTTATAGAACTCTGGTTACCGACTTTAAAATAAACAGGAATTTTTACGATGAACTACGATGTCACCTCAGAAAATCTGCTACTAGATCAACGATAATCGAGTCAACAAAGCGGGACGTCTCCACAGAGCAAAAGAAACGCGAACTTGTCATTTGTTTCTTCACAACGATTCATTTAAAAAATTCTATAATTTCAATGTTGTATACGGAATATTGTCGACTATCAACACATTATTCTATTGTCAGTGACTAGATTATAATTTGCATAGAAAGTCAAGTAAAATAGCGGCAGAGTTTATCCATTAATCTAGCAGATTTTCTGCGATGGAGAGTTTCGAGCTAATTTATGATAATTTCCGAACAGTTCGTGATTTATTTCGACCATTTTGCATGGGTCGATTGCATAAATGAAGCATGATTTAGTTGTGAAAATTAGAGCCACTATTAACTTGATATTATTATTATTATTTGCGGTTGAATTTCTCTCTGCTCATCCTAATAAATATCATAATAATTCAATGTTTGTAGTAATACATCACCAAGTCTAGGATTTTCGACCGATTCAAGACTTCATTCGAATGCAGTAGGAAGTAAATTTAATGAAGTAGCTTACCTAAAACGAGAAAACAAAAGAAGAATATTAAAATATTGCTATTAAATGTGGATTTCACTAAATATTTCAATTAAAGTTGAGTCAATTTGTGCTCGTTTAATTATTTTACGATGCAAAAGAGGATGAAATTTTATATCTTTCCTCTAAAATTTTGCCATTTCGTCTGCTTCTCAGTTTGAGTGCAACTTATGAAAAATAATGACCGTCGACCGTCCTCAACTGAATGAAGGGATGTACATAAATATGAAAAACGTCGAGGAATCAACTGAAACAAAAAAAAAAAATATACTCAAAGAAAACTGCTTTGAAAGCTTCCCAAAATAATCGCAGATGTCGTTTATTGAATATCGATTTACAAACGAACCAACGAATGCAAGAAAGAATAAATAAATAAATGAACGAACGAATGAATGCATAAATGAATTCGTTTGAATGAACGAATGTTGGGATTTTCAGCAACAGCAAAATAATGAGGCCAGAAACAACAACAACAACAACAACAACAACAGCCACATCCGGCGCTTTTCATGCATAATTTTCCTTCTTTGAAAGGTTTTTCACTTGAAAATGTTTATGTATTTTCAATGACCGAAATGAATTTCAATGAATGATGATTTCTCCGTACCAAAAATACTTTTCGGATCTTCAAATCTTTTCGAATCCTCAGTCTGCAGTCAACAGTTTTCAGTACTTCAACGGGACTCTGTAATTTTATGTTGTTTCTATGCTGTTTTCAAGCGATGTTGTATTTTAAGGTCTGCGTTTTCAGTTAGCATGGGACGGTTTTTGTTTCCTTTTGTTTACTTTCAATGTCAGTTCGATTGTTATGAATGCAGCACATGTTTCGAGGGTTCAAAGGTTTCTCCTCTCCTCTCCTCCACACACGGCAAAATATGACTCCGGCTCCGGATGAAGATTACCCGAGAAGGGCAACGGATAAAAGCGTGTATAAGGAGCGATATATACACATGTTTACGCTGGGCAATGAAAGACGAAGGAACAAAGAAACAACTACAGATCTTGAAAGTTGATAATGTCAATCAAAGCCGAAAGAAGTAAAACATATGAAGGCCCGCTTGGGTCCGCGGTGAGAGGAGAGGCGACTTGTGACTGATGACTGATGTCGTGTTGCCAGTGATTCAAATCGAGCCAAAAATTATTGGCTCTCGACTTCCTCGGACCAAAAAAAGAGGGATGAACGCTTTCCAGATTCCCTTTTTTACCATCGACGACTACACAATGAATTATGACAGTCAATTTCTATGATTCACGTTGTTGTTTTTGGGCGTGTTCCGGTGGTGGAATTACCTAAAAGCAGGGTAAATAAAGAGGCCTTCAGTACGTCGAAGGTTTTCGTCATCCATCAGTTAAAACTGTGCAAATTTTTAATCGATTCAATAATGCAATTAAGCAGCCATAAATCACATGAAAACCGCATCGAAGAAGGGTCTCGAAAAGCATTTCTTGGAGAGCGTCGAATTCTGGAAGAAGTTTCAAGTCATTCATTTCGATGCATTTTCCCAAATGAATGCGAATGAATTCAATTCGGTTGCCTTTGTTCAATTGTGACTGGCGACAGTGTAACTTATACTGGCGATAAACGTCAACTGCAAACGTGCGGGCCGAGCGACAATTGGCTTCGGCTCGACAGCTGCCCCGATCTACGAAGAATCTCCCTGATACGTTGGGAGCTGTGGGAAAATTACGTAAATTCCAGCGTTGTTTAGGCATCAATTTCGATCTTTTGTGTTCCAGTTCATAATCGAGTAATAATACTGTATCGAGACTCTTCAATAATTCTGAATTGGAGCAGCAAAAAGGAATTCAGACACTAATTCCTTTATAAATACCACATTTTCGCTTTGAATTTAGCTGAGTTCAGCAGATAATTTATTATGTGATATTGTGATTTATTACACGAATATTTCAACATCTGTATTTTATGCTTGACTTTATTGAATTAGCGTGATTATATTTAACTTTCCAGACTGAAAAAGGACCTAAATGCGAATTAAAATTGAAGACTAACTTAATACAAGGATTTTTGACTGTTGTTTATGTGTGCACTTAACGAATTTTAATCAAAAAACACTCTTTCGATATTTCAAAGTAAGATTTGGTACCATTCACCTTATAAATAAAACTTTTTAATAAAATATTAAATAGCTACAAAATGGAGAATATTCAAAATTGTGAAATTTATATTTCGTAGACCTTTCTGTTGGATTTTATATAGAAATTATCTGTCGCGGAGAATCTATACACTTTTATAATTTGCATACTGTCCAATAGTGTCCAATAAAAGTCTCGTTTCTTGATTCGTGGGCTGTAATGAAGACTTTCCTTGCGAATAATTGTCAATTAACGATCAAAAAAAGGAAGCGAAAGTTTTCACCGAGGTTCCATTGGAATTCTCTGTTCGAATTCGAAAAGCTAACTTCAAAACAAATACATATGAATACACACACACACCACACTATTCTATATTCATGTGACTGTAATCACTCTGAAGATCTACAGCATTAAATTTGTTTATACCATCAATGGACCCTCATTATTGACATTTATAATTGAAACAAGAACAACAACAAAAAGCCAAGAATTACCAGTATTAAAAAACGGAATACATAACGAAGGAAACAACACCCAAATAAGTAAACTAAACAGCTTATATTTCATTATTTCTCTGAAATTGAAGTTGTTGACGTTTGTTGTTGTTGTTGTTATATTTGTTGGTCTTCTTTGCTGCTGTTGTTTCAATAAATATCAATTTCCTTTCAGTTCAACAGCTTAAACAAGTGTTAAATACAAAAACAGAAAATTAGGTCTGCTTTTGGTGGTAATAATAACAGCAACAGCATCATCAGCATCATCATCATCATCAACAAAAGCCGCAAATGAAGTATTTTTAAGTTTGTTTGTTGTTCTTTTACAACGGGAATAATCAAGAATTGAGGAAATGAGCATTTGAATTCGGCGGAAATTTTAATGCAATGGAAGCAAATTGAATAAAAACAAACGTCTTCTTAAGGAGAATGTTTGGAAAACAAATAAAAATCTCATGAATTCGAAGGCGTGAAGACTGTGAGATGGAAAAGCAAACGGAAAACTGAAAAACCTGCTCAAATAACCGAGAATTTGATCAGCAAAGTGAGAAAATTGACGCCGACAGCCGCGCTTCTGAGGACGATTACGCTGAATGCAGAAGAGGAAGCGATTCCCGGAAAGAGAGGAGGGAAAAGACGACGGAAGGAGGGAAGCAGACAAGTGTTGCTCCATCTTCGGGGGCAATTCAAAGATCAACAAAAGTTAATAAAAGTACAACTAACGACGGGCATAACACAGGCGACTCTATAGACATTTCCGCAGACGGGCAGGCAGACAAAAAAGGCGGAAAAGTGGGGGGAAATAAACAAAGGAAAACATGGAAAAGTAGCTGAAAAGACCCATTAAAGGTTTCACTAGTACAATTGCTAACTTATTTATTATTTTTATTATTTTTGTTTCTCGTATGTTGAAAAAGAAATGCCATTAGTTAAACGAATCAAAAGTATCGCCATAATCATGCTCATAATCATCATCATCATCATCATCGTCGTTGATGAGCTGTCATAACATCATCACTTAAACTCTGCCGCTTTCCTTGGACTTTCTTGGTGCCGAGGCGGCGATGGACCCAAAAAACATTAACAACATCGACCATAAATAAATAAAGTTTGGAAAGATGGAATTTTTCTCGCCGCTGCTTCTATTATTTTCTATTATTGTTAATATTAATGCATTAAATGTGTGTGTGTGAGGGGAAAACTGCGTTGCCAGCAACTTGTTTAGTTAAGAAAAGAGGAATTTCTTTCAGTGAATAGCAGAAAAACTTGTCCAAGTGAAAATACTAAATGCGCGTCGCGATGTGTTGAATGATTGATGAATGTGCAATGGCAGCAGCAGCAGCAGCAGCAGCATCAATTTCAAGCGATGGGAAAACATGAAAAGCAAACATGTTCATTTCCGCCTTGAAATTATTATTAATGCTGAATTTCGGTTGTTTTCTCAACTGCAGAAAGTGAATTGCAAGCTCCTGCTGCTTCCTTCGTCCCGGTGCTGATCACTCTTTTTCCCAGCCGTGGATGTTATTTCATCCGTCGAGTGGAGTCGGCATTACAACTCGTTTACATGTAATTAGCGTTGAAAATGGTCGAGCGTCGCCGGAGAACAATGCAACGCACAACATTCGGCAACTGATTTAAAGTTTGGACACGGCTGCGATTCTTTTATTATGCGCTTAAAATGTAGCCTTAATTGCCAAGGATGTCCATTTATCTGCATACAATGCAACAAGAGAAGCAGCTGCGCAGTCGCTGTCGCTGGTGGTAGCTGAGGCAATTTGCTGTTCACGGCCGTGCAGCAGCCATGCATCATCATCGATCGATCGATCGGGCGAGCCAACGATGCCGGAGCGAAGCCGATCGCATTCCGCTGAACGGCGAAGCATTTGAAGCTGCCGCCCGCCGACCGAACCCAGCAACGAACGGATCAGCAGCAGATACGAGAAGACGCAGCCGCCGCCGCCGCCGCCGCCGCCGCCGCCGCCGCCGCGTCGTAGCGCATACAAAAAGCTGTGCGAGGCTCCGCAGCGATGCAACAAACAGATTTCAGCGGCGACTTGTTGTTGTTCGTATTTGCAAAGAGCGCAACTGCGGGGAATGCATTGATTAGGCTGATTCGGACCGAGCCGGGCCGAGAATCTGCTTGTTCGCCGCAAAAGGATAACGCGACGCACGGCTGAGCTTTTAGCGTGTATTTATTTTGCATTTTAGTGCATTTTAAATCGCACAAACAATGCACCGAAAGCAACAACAACGAAACGGGGCTTCAGAGGGCCGCAAATAAAATGCATGCGATAAAAACGTAGCATTTAAATTGAATTTTTGTGAGAAGAGGGAAAAAAGCTGGTGGCTCGTTTGTTGTTGTTGCTGTTGCTTTATTCTCGGTCGAGTGGAGTGCAACGAAGATACAAATAAAATGCACAACAAGGAAGCAAAAAGAAGTGCGCAAAAATATTTTATACAAAAATAACTACGAAATTAACATAAGCGAGGTTCGATTCGCAGCCGCAGCAGCTCGTATCTCGGCGGATAAGGAAGTTGAAGGTTGTTTATTGGAACAGCGCTGCGCCAGAGACAATAGATGCACTTAATTTCGATAAAGTATTGCAACAAAATGTATAATAAAAATGTGGCCATGTGCAGGGAAATCGCTTAAATATGCTTGCAGCTCCTTGGCATTTGTAGTTTTTCGGCCTTTTTTCCGCTTTTATGCACGTTGCATGATTAAAGGCAGCGTGGCGAAAAACTGCCGCCGACATAAACACAAGCAACAAATGTGCAAATGTGCATCTTTCGGTCGGGTCGCCCGGCGCTGCACTCAAGCGAAGCACTCAACGCAACGCGTATCTGCAGTAATTAATAATTGTTCGTGTCTCTTTTCGCGTTCGTTTTGTGCGCCGTTGATGCTTCTCCCTCCCTCGACATTATTTAGCCGTAATCATTTGCAACGTCGGACCGCAGAAGGGACGCAAACGCAGCGCAACGTGGATTAAGCTGTCGTTGGCCAGCGCAGAAAAAGGCGTTCATTACGCTTCTGCCTTCTGCCATCGCTCAGAAATGACTTAACTTTGTAAGCAACGTGCACAAGCAGACAAAATCGTGTTTCCTCAATAAGCGACGGCGATGGATGTGGCTATGGATATTATTTATCTGCGTCTGTTGGCCTTTTTTTGCTTCTTTCGTCGAAATGCATTTTTAATTCCTTTCAAAAATGTTTATTCATGGAGTTGAATTTAGTTGTCAAAAGCAAAAATCATTCCAATTGCAAGGATGTTTTCCAATGTATGAAAATCCTTTCAGTTATTTATTGAAATCGAAGGAGTTTCTCGTGGAAACAAACAAATTAAAGATCAATCGATTGAGCAGCCGGACGATGGATCTGCCACACACACGGCAGCTGTTATTAAGCTTCTGCAAATGACTGTGTTCGCGGTGCGGTTGCGCCTTCGGACTCGCCATCGGCTGCTGCAATCGAGTGCTGCTGTGGGCGGGCGGCGCCCGGACTGCGTAGCCTCAAATCAAGGCTTTAATTGAACGGACGCAGACGAAAGGCGAGCGGCGAAGAGAACACAACAGAATTGAAGCCACTAATGCGTCAAACAGGAAGAGCGATGATTTCTTCTTCGTAGCCTAAAAGGCGACTTTTTAAATATAAAATTTGGCTTTTTAGATGCAATAACAACAACAGCAGCAGCAGCAACAACCACAGCCTGCATCAAAAACCAAAAAAAGTTACCAACAAAAGCGAAAATCTTAAGAATTGTGTTTTAAACAAAGAAATACGACGTGCATGAAAAAAGGCAAAAATAGAAAAAAAACATTTATATTTGTGTGTTGCATTTTACTATTATTTTTTGTTGTTCTTCTTCTTCTTCTTATTTTTATGCTAAAAGGTAGCATTGAAATGGAAGCAAACGACGAACATTTCTCGCTGTGTATAAAGACGAAAATGTGATTTATGTGAGCATGGTTGTTGTTGTTGTTGTTGTTGTTGCCCTTTCAGTATCCACATTCATGAAATGCTTCTTTTTCTATTGTTTTTTTCTCATTTAAGGCTGCTTTTATTTAGTTTCAAGAATTTGAATTTTCCTTTTTTTTTGTCTATTCTTTTGCTATTTTCCGCATTCACCAAAATTCTAAAATCGGTCAATCTGAAAGCAACAACAACAACAACAGGAATCTACAACAAAAATCATTCTAATTGAATTGCATTGAATCTTTTTCTGGAGGATATTTTTCGTTGGCCAACAACAAAAAACAAGGAAAAAAAAAGATGAAAAAAACAAACACAATTGTAAAGAAACAGAAAAGTAGAAGAATCGGCAACCAAAAACAATAGCAAATAAATAAAAGCAAACAACAAAAACGACAGCAACAACAACATCATCATTCTTCAGCCATCGTTGCAATGGATCAATGTTTTTTGCTCTGGCCACGATCGATGATCGATGCGCAGAGGAGATCGAAAATGTTTTATAAAAAAGAAAATTTAAGGCTGAAAAGATATGAGGACAGGAGCAACAACAGCCACGACAAAGAAAAAATAAAAACAAAATTATGAACAACAAAAAAGAAACAAAGAATTTTTCAATTGCACATTCGACGATTCCTTCGATTTTAGTTTTTTCAAAAAAAGAAAAGAAAAAAATCAGAAAAATCAACAGAAGAAGAAGAAGAAAAATAGCAGCAATGCAATGCAGATGCAACAGCAAAGCCTCATGCATCATGTTTGCTGCTGCTGCTGCTGCTTTGATGATGCATTCGCTTTATTAGCAGAACCTCGCGATTAAGTTTCAAGCTTGAAATCAGAAGACCACCGCGTGGAAAGACTGAAGACTGCCTCACAGCAAAATAATCAGCAGAAACCGCAGCGAGCAGCACCTGCAACGGATCTATGATGAGTCTGCATCGGATTTGCGGTTCACAGCTGAGCTGCTGCTGCTGTTGCTGCTGTTGCTGTTGGCGGTGGCTTGCAGGAGGTTAAATAGAGGATGAAGGATTTGCATTTCGGATGACATCCATTGACGATCATCAGCAGCGGCTTCTGAGTCATCGTCACGGGGAATTCACGTCGTTCTTCTGCGCTGGATCAGCATCAAACACGCCCTTAAAAAAGCCTTCCACATTCGACATTTGACTGTATATAAACGATGGATTCTGCATTTTCATGATCCTCACATTTTTATATGATCTTTTTTAGAATTTTTTCATCAATTTTCGCCCGAATTAAAAACATTTTCCTCTTGATTCACGAAGATTTCATTTGCTTCTTAGTCACAAAGGAGAGATGCCAATTAATTGTTTAGCGATAGAAATTCGCAGAGGAGTTTCGCTAGATATTCGATGGTGGATTTATCCGACTTTACAATGGATTACACGAATTTCCAAGAGATGCCCAAAGACGACAGCAAACAATTGAAAACGTCTTCGATTTTGTATGTATTATTTTTTATGACTTTTCTATTTGTGATTGGATTTTTCCGGTTTTTCTTCTGTTTGCTGCAATGGATTTATTGATGAATGTAATGTTTTTGGTATTTGTTCTTTTCCATCTTCATCTCCGTCTTAATCGTCATCGTCTTCCACGTATTTTTCATGTTTTATTTAATATGATTTTTTATATGGACGTCGTCATTTCTTTCCTCAACCACAGCCACAATCAGAAGATTGATGATCGCTTTTTTGGGATAACATTCGAATGGAAGCGGTATACGCAGGTTGCTGGCGGAGGGGAAAAGGAGGGGCGAGAGGAAGGAGATTGAAATTACAGAGAAATTGTTTATTATTCCATTATTTGACGAACTCACATTCCAAATCAAAGAAGAGAGAAAAATGTGAAAGATATTTTGGGCACTGAGGGGAAAACCAAAGAAAAGAAGACGTCCAATGGAGCTTGGAACGTGTGGATCTTGGGTTTATTTTCCAAAAATGTCGTCTGAATTGGGTTTTAACAGGTAACGTTTAATAGTGACTTTCTTCGGTTTTTTTTTTGTTGTTACGATTTTTGATCGGGTTTATTTTGGACATACTTTTCCCCACTTTACCGTGCCCACTAAAAAAACTATTATTTGAATTTCTGCTGTTTCTTAACGATTACATTAAATCAATTGTCATAAATTTAAATAATCAAGGGAAAAATTAGAATTTACTAAAAATTTCCTATTATTTCTTTCTTCAAACACGACGCTTTTCAAAGACATTTCCTTTGACAAAGGACTGTACACAGTTTTCAGAAGAAACACCATCGAAAGACGTTCGAAAAGGACCTTCAAATGGCTTTAAATTTGCTGGAAGAAGCAAAGGAAGAAAATCAAATCCCAAGCCATAGAAAATAACCAAAAAAATATCTTCAACAAGGTTAATTTTTTCTTTTGGAACAACAAAAAAAATCTCCTAACGCTTACCTGCCGCAATACAAAGCAAGGACTCACGCACACTTTCTTGTGTATCCTCGAAGTGGATCTGTTTGTGTGTGTGTGTTTGTGTGCGTTCTTTGCAAAGGTACATCTTTGGCGGCTCACGCTGTGCGCTTGACAAGGATTTTTATTATGATTACGAAAACCGTTTTCGGCGCGACAGGATATTCTGTATAGTGCAACAACAACAACAACAATCACTCTACCACCAACCATCAAAACACGAAGACGAAGAAGAAGAAGTAGAAGGAGAGATAAACCCGGAAAAAAGCAAAGACGAGGAGAGGAGAAACGAGAAAGGCGGCAGATGTTTTCTTCGCCTTTAAATTTTCCATGAGGAAATAGAATTAAATTCCTCTCTTTTTTTTACCTTTTTCACAGAAGAAAAACCCACGTAGAAGAAGCGCCTTAAAAACAAGAAAATTAAATAAAATCACAATAAAAACATGCGCAAAGTTTGGCTAATAAAAATGATGCTGTTTGTGCCAAAAAATGTTCCACTGTAATTTTTAAAGAATGCCGAAGAAAAACAGTTGAATATTTTACGAGTTTATTGAAATCTTCACAGGAAAAACAAAGGATGAAGAGGGAGCGAGGGAGAGGGAGAGGGAGAGGAACAACAAGAATAAAATCTAAATTAATAATAATAAGAAAAACCCGAAGAGAAACATGAAAATAATAATAATAATAGGACGAAAAAGGAAAATTAAAACAACGCATTTGATGGAGAAAAAAAAGAAGAAGAAATAGAAGAAACTAAAGAAGAAGAAGAAGCAAAATTCTCAAGACGAAGCGGAGTTGCTTTTAGGTTTATCTGAAGCATTCTTTTTCCATGTTTTTTCTCCTACATATTTAAAGTTTGTTATCTCTTCCTTTTCTGCTTCTTCCCAACTACTATTTCTCTTTATTATTTATGCTTTTCTACTACTTCTTCTACTACATATTTTTTTGGAGTCTCACCGGAAAACTTTAGGAATCGTGGAAAACTTTTCCTTTATCAATAGCAGCAAAAGGAAAAAAGGAAAGGACCACCCAAAAACTTGAATTCCTTCTCTGCTCCAGCAGCAATAATAAAGCCAAAGTCCAAAAACAAATTCCATTTAAGTTGGATTTTATTATCTAGTGGCTGGGTGCAAATAGGAACCACAGACATCGGCTAAAGATAAAAGCAAATGATCTCTCTCTCTCTTCCCAATGCCTCTGCTGCTGCTCGCCGGCCTCGGCTGCTGTTTGCTCATTCTTCTCAAACAATGTAAGGTGTTAAACAAAATAACAGATGGCAAATAAACCGAGCAACATTCCTCCAGCACGCAAGGTCAAAGCAGTCCTTGTCGCCGGTCTAATTTAAGCAAACAACACCTTTTCCGATGCGTTGCCGCTTTCTGGCCCCATGCATAGCTCCGCTGCTGTGTGTTTAAGTGGAAGGTTAAATAATAGAGACACGAATTATTTCTTCACATCCTCCTTCGTCGCATTCCTCGCCGCCTTCCTCCACACTTCTTCGCAGCCAGCTGACGATCACGAACCTTTGCGTTGGCCCGGAAAACAAAGCAGAAGAAGAAGAACGAAAAATGGACCTCGGCCATAAATTCTGCTTTTTATAAATGGGAATTGGAAACGCAAACAGATATTAATTGCGGGCGAAGGGGAGGGAGGAGGAGGAGAAAAGGTAGGAAATGAACAGGTAATCAAAGATTTTCAAGGTAATCAAAGAGTATTTCGAGAAGTTGGGGAAGGAAACCAGAAAAGAGAGAGGCAAAATTCAAGAAGTAGAAAAGAGAAGAAAAAACAAGCTCAGTCCAGGAATTTAATAAGAGATAAATAGAGATTATCCTTTATTAAAAAACGTTTGTAGAAATTTAATAAAAGTGAGTAATACCCGAAGACGGGACTGTATAGGGCTTTGACACTGAATACTCTTCATTTCCAACGTTAGAGATGACTTTATGGACCTTGGACACTAAAATCAGCCTCATTTCTTAACTGTACACTACTTGGACTCTTCAATCTCTTCACTTCCTCTATTAAAGGTTTCTTGGTCGACCTTGAAAGCACCTTCATGGTATTGAAAGGATTAAACAAAAATTGATCCGTGAGAACAAAGTGATGCCAATAATAAATTTCGAGTAAAAAGCCATCAAAATCACAGCAAAAACCCTTTGTTTGGCCTTGGAACCAACGTGTTACCGCAATTGCAATTGGCTCGGCCACGACGCGACGTCATAAGCTTCGCTCTGTTGTCACCGTTGAGGTCGTTATTGTGTTTGTGCGAACCCTTTCCCGTGTTGACAGTCGCACAATGCAAAAAGCGCTGAGAAACAAAGAGAACACAAATACAATAAACATTTTTATAAATAGGCAAACAACGCAGCCGAACAAAAGCCGTCGACAAACATTGATTTCTTCGCTTTGAAGCTTCAATTTTATTTGTGCGCTGTTCGAAATCTCACACTCGGCCGCCAGTGATGAAGCCGCGCATCCATGCCGAATGCGTTGCTCTTTTTTTTTTTTGCGCGTGTGCATATTAACAACACTTTTGAAAGCGTGGAATAAAAGTGGATAAAAGCAAATATTTGCGATTTGACAATTCATGTCATGTCGCACGTCAGGAGACGAGCGTTGCTCTATCCGCGTCCGCGTCCGCGTCTGTGGAATACCGACGACGGCGTGTCTTAATGAAGCATTATTTTAATTAAGTAGAGTCGAGTTAAATGCGGCAGCCGAAGCTGCAGAAACTAGTTGAAGTGCGGGGCGTTGGCGTTGTCGTGCGACAGTGTCACGTAGCGCACGTGACGTCGAGAGGTGTTGGCATTTCCGCCTCCTCCGCCTCCCTTCCCGAGTCTTTGATGTCTTTTTATCCGTGTGATAAGTGGACAAGAGTCTTTGTTGCTCTTCACTTCGCTTCTCGCATTAAAAAATGCTTATTAAAATTTTAATATGAAAACCCTTTTTTGATCCTCGTCGTTCGCCATTTGCCAAATATTTAAATCCTTCGATTATTAATTAATAATAAATTTCGCCTGCAGCGATTCACTTCGATTAACTTCGAATCGTCGATTGATGAACGGCGGATATTCGAGGAAAACCTGTTGCCGCCGCCGCCGCCGCCGCTTCATTCTGGCAACGCCGCAGTCGGCATTTTTGCGCACATCCGTCGTTTGCCGGCTGCGTTTGATTTGCATAATAGTTTCTGGTATAAAAGGCGCAGCAGACGGCAGACAGATCGATCGATGGATCGCTGGACGCTCATCAAGGAATGCATCCATGCATCATTCGCTGATCGATGGTTGCGAGCCGGCCATAAATCGGCCAACTGCGCTTCGGTCGAGTGCGTGCCTCCATCAATCAACCGCTGCGAGCTGTCAATAAAAATCTGCATTGACTCGGCCGGTGCGATCGCTGTTAATAATAATCTTGTCTGCGATCGACGATTCCCTGAATGTGACTGTGACTGCGTCCAAGAGCAGCGATTGTGCTATCATGAAGATTGACCTCCAGCTGCGGCGATGGTTTCCACGCACACGCGATGAACTCCTCGCGTTCGGCCTTTGAAATGCACTGGAAACGCACGAAGCCAGCCGCAAACCGTTGCTGGTGCGAATGCGGCGAAATTAATAAAGTCAACGCTGATGTGGAGATTAATTCACTTAATTAATTGTAATTCAGTTAAATTGTTGTCAACAGAAACGCAGAACAACTCGAAAAAGTCACTGCGACGTCGCTGCGATTTGTGCGGGTTGATTTTTTGCGGCGCGAACAACAGAAACAACGGCAACACTTGAAACTGAAGTGAAGCGATTTGCAAGTTCTACAAAAAACTTCTTCTGCTTTTTAAATGCTTGAAAGGAGTAGAAATAAAACGCATGCTGAAAAGTCTTTGAAGTTCTTCGTCGGTTCATTGGCGGCGGCTCAACTCGAGCGGATGTTCGAAGAGTTCTTCACTTTAATTGATTGAGCACCGGAAGGATTTCGCCTTTCATTTCAAGAGCCTTTCGTTTCTTCTCGTACATGGAAATCGGCAGAGAAACAGCGACTCTTCACGACTCCACGAGAGCTTTTCGAATTCTAAGCAAGGGTTAAAAGCAAAACGAGGCTCGTTAATAAATAAATGAGTCATTGTTTTAAATTCCGTCTGTGAGCTGATTCGATAATTTCGAATTTGAATTTTCAGCGTACATCAACAGAAATGCCGACGACTTCTTCGATTCCTCGGGAGGTGGAACAAATGGAGAATAGAAAAGAGCCGAAGACGGAGAGGAATGCATTTGTTGTTGCGTTGAGGTGCGTCCGGCTGCAATGCGAAGAAAAACCTTCAACAGCTCAATTAATTATTCGTTTGTGTTCGTGTGTGTGCATCTGCTGTCATATCGCACTCCATTTCCCCACTGACAGCCCCCAGCTCCCGTCCTCCTTCGACCCTTTCACACGCCGCTCGCATGAATAACTAATTAAGCGATGCGCGCCGACGTCTTCGTGCACCTTCCTCGGATCGATTTATTCTACCCACACATGTTCGATTGTGGGCTTGTAGCGAGGCCCGCTCACACCTTCGCCGCGCGGTTTTAATTTATAGCAAATCATGCCGAATCAATTAGTAATCAAGTCAAATGTGGACGAGTACACGACGTCGAGTCCTGTCCTGGGACTGAAGAAGACCGTCGTCCAGCCGACGATCGACAGCCGACAGCCGACATCACACAATCATTCAACGAGTTCGACTCTCCTCGGGCGCTGCCAGGCAACATGACTAAGCAAAAAGCCCGGACCAATTGAAATAACCGAAAAGTACTTCGCTTTATAAAAAGCACCTTCGCCACGTTTTGAACGATTCCCAGAATTAATATTGAAATTTGGAGAAAAACAAAAGTCCACAAATGGGCACAAGGAAAACACACGAAAAATTAAGCATTCAATAGAATCGATCCATTAACAAATATTAATGGCAGTCCTCGGCGTGCTTCCTCTTCTTACTATTTACGGCCCCGTACTAAAGTCAAACAAAACGATTTCCCACAAACATTTCGGCATTTTTTACACAATCAACGCTAAACAAACAGTGATTTGTACGTGAGTCGTTCGTTGTCCATGGCGAAAATTTTGGTTCTATTTTTCTTGGGAAAATCATTAAAATTTATAGGAATGTCAACACACGAACGAATGCACACCTACAAAATGCATTGCGTGTATTTTTCCAAAAAAAAAAAACAATACTAACAACGGATACCAAATTTTATTTGCACAAGTCGAGCGCTTGACGCACCTATTTAAGGAAAAGCAGCAACCACATCAAATAAAAAAGTAAAAACGAATTAAAGAAATACCGAAAACGTTTTTGAAATGTTCCGAATGCAATAATTTTTCCCATTGTTTACACGATTCAAAACCTGAACCGAGTCAATATTAGCGATGGACCACGAAGGAGGGTGAATGAAAGGGAGCAGAGCAACGAAACTAGAAAAAGAAATGTAGGAGAAGAGGACGAAAAGTGGAAGAAACATGAAAAACCAAAATCAAAACGATGGAAGACTATAAAAGCAGGGAAACTTAGCATTTAATGAGAGAATATACGGATTGATCGGTAATGCCAAATGGTGCTTGGGTCTATTATATACACTCTGAATCGATGGGCCCATCCGAAAGCAATCTTTAAGCTCAAATAATTCCCATTGTCATATAAGCAAAATTTAACCTAGACTGGAACTACAGGAACCAAAACATTGCAACCACATCAACTTCGGGATTGTGTGGGAATGCCTCGAGAAGATTAATGTACCTGGAGTTAAGAACAAGCCACACGAAAATAGAAGGCAATGAAGATGAGGAGTCGCCTTGGAAGGGAGCTATTACAGCATCATTCACCTGGATTGACCCTTTTTGAGGAGAGGGACCAACATTTTAACAAGTGATGAAAAGGAAATCGGAATAAAATACTGGGAAAGCCAACCAGGCCCAGGATGCATAAGGATGCTATACTAGGAATGAATTGAATGAAGACATAAAACCGAAAATGTTGTACAGAATGTATGAACTGGTTAAGTAATGGGTGAAAAAAGATAAACGACTTCTTAACAACTCGTGTTTAATGGAAGAAACCCCTTTAACTATAGGAATACTCAATGATCAGACATCTAGACTCTGCATAAGCGATACAGAAACCAAAATTTATAGGCTCACTTCGTGTGCATCACTTTCACATGCAAAGAAGGAAATAGTTTGGGGTAGTTTGGGTTGTAAGATGCCAGGAACTGAGTAAAATAATGAATTTCTTAATAAGGGCTTCCGCCAAAATTGTGAGCTCGAGAAGGAGGCGTCATACCCCAAAAGATCGCACTGAAACATCCTAATATAAATATGTATTTATCTATAAAACAAAAAAAAAAAGAAGATGAAGATGGAGTGAACATAATAAGAGCAATAAAGAGCTAAAGAGAATATAAAAAGTAAGGAAAAGAAGGACGATAGAAAAGGATTGAATAATAAAAATCGACCAACTATGAGAAAAAAAAAAAAGAAAATGAGACAACAAAAATAAGAAAATGGCGAATGAAGGATATAATGAAACAGCAAAAAATTAAATAATTATTATTAATTCAATATTTTTTTATTATTATTAATTAATCTTTTATTATTATTAATTTAATATTCTTTTATTTATTTTTATTTTTAATTTAATTTTTTGTATTCATTTATTATTAATTTACACATTTAATTTTATCCTTTTTTTGAACTTAATTGAAATCTAATTCACAATTGAATTTTATTTACTTATTTATTTTATTGTCTACTTCCTTTATAACCATTTCCATTTCTCATTTTTTTCATTATACAATTCTAAAGGGAATTTTAATAAATGACTATAAATCGCAATGAAGTTTGTTTTAATAATATAAAAAGTTAAAATCCATATCTGAAAATTATTACACTTTGAAAAACGTTGAACGTTCAGTGAATAAATGCACGAGGAGATTTCAGTTTCCGCTTATCTTAAACGCACTGCTTCACGATGATGACGATTATGATGATGATGATGATGGGCAAAGGAATTTTATCCATTTATTACTTATGCTCATTGGTGTCGCATGAAGGAGCGAGCGTCTCGTCCGTCGTCCATCTCGACGTGAAGCTGCAGTTGCTGTCGTGCCCAAAGTAGTCGCATCTCGCATTACAATTTACTTGCCATCAGCCGTAGATGGGGCACGAATTGAAATAAGACAATAAATAAGATGAAAATGATAGGTTTTTGCAGGCAGCGACGTAGCGAAAGGCAAAGCAACGCACGGCAACGCATAAACGCACGCTCAAGAATGTCCACAAGTCGTTCTAGTTCTAGTTCGGCAGCCAAACAGACAGACAGACAGACAGACGTAATCATGCAGAAGCAGGCTTGAGACTGTCGCCAGCCTCTGCGTTGAGCGGCATTTAAATAAGTGACTAAAGGAAATCTTAGAAAGGCAAGGAACAAAATTCAAATCCTTTCTCTTGATCGCCATCATCAGCTTCATTTCAACTTAATTTCGAAGTAGTTAATCGCAAATGAAGAGCCAGCATTTTAAATTCAAAATAAAATCTTCCAAATTAGAGTCTCTTGGACTAGAAAACCGAGCACGACGAAACGTTGGACCTGAGTCAGCATATCTTTAAAACGTCGCCAAGGTAATTTACTTAAATAAAGATTTAAGATATGCAACAAATGCTGATGTGCAGCAGCGAAACGACGCGGCTACAGGAGCAGCTTCAAATGTTATGCCTGAAATAAAGGCCAAGGCTGCGATAAAAGCAGCAGCAACAAAAGCTTTCGGAACCGTCCGAGGGTAGATAAACGCCACTGCAACCGATTCATTTCAGGTTATTTAAATTCGGGCTTGAATTGTCTTTTCCCAGTTGCTACAACAAGTTGCAAAATAACGAACGAAGAGTAACCGACGAATAGAAGCACGGACAGTTTTAGAGTAATGAAAAAACTGAAAACTGGAGTCCACGGAATTTAATTATTGCTCCTGATTTAGCCCCAAAATAAAGGTTTTTATTATTGGTTATTTTTCGATAGTGTAAATTATATTTTTAATTATTTATCGCTATTATTATAATAATAAAATCTTATTGTCAATTTCTAAATTAAAATGCAGCGAAAAGTATTCAAATTTATTCTAAAAAAAAGGAAAAAAATCGTTCTTTGCTATGGGCTTAAGTTCTTCTTCTTCTGCTGCTGCTGCTGCTGCTACTTCTTGTCGCCTTTTTAATTTTGTCATCCTTCAAAGATTTATTAAACATTTTCTGCCCGGAGTCAACGTCGTGGGACGAAGTTTGTTCTGCTTACGGTTGCCGAACAAACGACATGCAACATGCGACATGCGAACAAATTTAATTTTTTGTAAAACGAAACCCGAAGTCAACACCTTGTCCTTAGTTGGCGACAAACAACAACAACAACAGCGACAAATGCGGACGAGGAAGGAGACCGACAACAAGATTCCACGCACAGGCCAGCAAAACAAGTGTAGCAAAGGCACAGAGCTCAATGAAATTGAATGCGTTGCCAGATGCCTAAAAAATGATATGCTTTGCGGGCTGAAATGTCAACGTGTCGCTACAGCAATAGTGACAGAATCAGCAGCAGCAGCAGCAGCAGCAGCAGCACCAAAAACACTGCTGTGCACGCAGCTTATGTTGCCGCGTTCGCGTCGTGTAGAAGCAACAGGCAACAAGCGCGATGCAGACGATAGCCGTAGTAGTCAACAAGTGGCTAAAAAGGTATTTAACCTCAACGTTAACCCGCAATAGATAAATCGTGATTATTTATCTGATTACATATTTCTTGAATAATAAGAGAAGTAATTCTAATAATAATAATTGCCATTATACGAACAATAATCAGAATAATAATGGTAACCATAATAGCATTATAGTATTTTTATTTTCTACCCATAATAGTATTTTTATTAATACTTAAATATTTTTATAATAAAATAATACCTTGTATACTAATGTACAAATAGTATTTTTACATAAAGACCAAGAATAAAATAAAGTATAAAAATTATTATTATATAGAACCAAATAAAAGTCTATGTTGTAACATGGGAATTTATGTGCCTGCTCCTTGTAATGTGACACTGTATAAAGCAAGAAGGAGGCTTTAAGACACTATACAACGCCAAAAACCCTTACAAAAATCGTTAAGACTCCGTAAAATTGTATGCAAACATATACAAGTCTCTATAGATTCCTAATGGACTATCTATTACCGCTATATGGTCCCATATAACTTTAAAATACTTGATAAATTCTTATAGTAGGCCATAACACCCCTTTTAAAATTAATAGTTCTTCAAACTCATCCTATATAACGTCATAAATTCTACAAATTATCTCCTAAAAGTCTATAAAACCCTCTAAATCCCCTGTAAAGCCTCATATACCTCTATAACAGTCCACAAATTCCCTATGAAACAACTTCAAGGCCTTGTATAAATATGTAGTCTGCAAAGACTCAGCCTAAGGAAAAATTCGGCGTCCTAAGGTCCCACAAAACTCTGTAAGACCCTTTAAAATTCGAAAAGACGTATATAACCTACTACAGAATGCTAATGAATACTATACGATCACTACAAAGCCTCACAACTGTACATCCGTGTATAAAATTCTAAAAACTCACCCTATACAACCTAAAGAATCCCTAGAAACCCCAATATGAAATCCTATACAGTCCCAATGGAGTGTATTCGACTCTTATACAGTCACATATAGCCCTAGAGCACCTAATAAACTCGTGTAAACTGACCTCGAATATATAAAATAAAATCGTCTTTAATATTGTATTTCCAGAAATTGAAAACTCAAACGCAATTTAAAGTTTCCTCTTCCGCTTTTTACGTTTCGTCAGTAAAATAAACATGTATTTTAATTTTAAAAGCCCATAAAAGCCATAATTTACGTTCGGTTCGTAGTTCTATACAATTCGAAGCAGTCATTTTAAATGGCCAACACCAATTAAAACGACTTCCTTTGTTTTTCTCCTTTAACTCGACTTGCATAACAGTGAACAACTCAAAGAGCGTATAAAATTCAAGTGAAAAACTTGAAAACCATCGTTAAAAATCTCCAATTTCGCTCAATTAAAATTCAATGCGTCCATAAATAATTATTGCGATTTCTATGTAAACAAAATGGCTCAAATGGCAGTTCTACCCAAGAACTCCGCGCCCAAAGCCAATACAAACAAACGTTTCCTGCATGTGTGTGTGTATGTCTGGCGATATGAAAACTTGCCTTTGAGGCTGGAGGATGTAATAGAAAATAATCTCAACAATAATACGAACAAAGCTAATAACAACAACAACACCGACAACTGGATTCAGCTTCCTACGATACTATATTAAATTAGCTGAGCGCGTTATATTTATTTACGAGGCAGCAAGCAAACAGCTAAAGCCAAAAGCCATCAAACATGTTCTACGGTGCGTGGAGAAAGCAAACAGCATGGGTGTTTGTTGTCGTACAACAACATGGAACAAACAGCAGAAAAAAATCATAGAGAAAACCACGAAATGAATGAATGAATGCATGAATAATAATAATAATAATGTTCTTGAGAAAAGCAAATGTAAAACAAACTTATAAGTTTTCGAAACCCACGTGCATTTTATGAAAAATTTCAAATAAAAAGCACAATTTATGTGCCTTTTGCACGCACAATAAACTGAAGAAGGAAAAGCAAATTTCGAAGAAAAATGGACGGCCAAGAAACAAGTCGAACGAAGCGAAAAAGTCAAACTAAAAATGGTAGCAATTGAATTGCCAGATCAAATTTCAAGTCAATAAAATCAAATGTTTTGTCACCACTTAAGACAAAACAAAGAAACACCTCAAAAAAGAATTATTAAAGCCTTGGTTTTAGAGGAAATGTCTCGAATCAAACGTTTTACGAATGTGAATTGAGAGGTTCGGAACATAGACATTTACACATTGATTATGCATTATATCAAGTGTTTTAATCTATCATAGATTTTATTATAGAAGGATATCACAATAAATCTTACAACATTTAAAAGAAGAGCCAACAAAGACTCGAATTTTATTATTTCTTGTTCTGTGTTAGTGTATAGATCTGCTTGAAAGTGTATAGTTTTGATATTTTAGAGATTTTGCGATGAAATAAATGTTACAGTCGCTGGGATCTGATTGTAGTGATAGAAATATCGACGTCTTCAAAGATTGTAGTCCTAGCCGAAGTGAATTTTCTAGCGTTATGGTTCTCTAGAACCTGTTTAACGAGGTTCATAGGAAGAACTGCCAAACAACTGACACTTGCCAAGGTTTTACCGAAGATTCTCTAAAGATTATGGGCTATTTTCTTGCTTTTTCTAAATGTATAATGAAAATAAAACTTCTATAATCTATATAATAATTTTATATTATTAATTCTTAATTGTTAAATCCTTAAATCAATTTGAAAGTCAATTTTAAAATCTTCAAATCTCATTTTTAAAGTAAAACTGAAATTTGAAATTTAAATATTTGTAATACAGATAATGAATAATATTAAAGCTCCTTCTCTGCTTCAGTCATGTTCGCATTTTATGGTAATTCGGGATTGGAAAAAATTGGATAATGCTTAACAATCGAAGCACCAACAACAACAACAACAGCTGAGCTCGTTGCTGACCTATCTGCACTGTGAAACAATTGTAACAAAGGCAGCAACAACAACGAATTCATAATCTCTCATTTCTCATGGAATGAATCCCCAGAGAGACAGAGAAGGAGAGAGCGCAGAATGCAGGAAAGCACAGAAAAGGAGAAAAAAGTTAGAAAAAATGCAGTAAGTAGTTAAATCAGCGCAACCAAAGAAAGGGATGCGACGGAGGCAGGAGCGAGGGGAGGCGCACGAAAAGGACAACGACGCACAAAATGGTCCCGAGGGTGGTGTAACTGTTCACCGTCGCCAAGCGTTGCTCTTGTCGTTGCGACCAATTTTATTGCTAAGATTTGTGCAACGCGGAGCTGCGTGTGGATGGAGAAGGGGGCGGCACAGACGGCGCGGCGAAAATGGGTCGACGAAAACCTCCCTGAAGCAATGCGGTCAGATGACTTCAAAGTTTTCCTTCCTCGCTGCAGAAATCCGCGTCGAAACAAAAGGCGACTTTCACTGCGAATGAGGAATTCTTCAGCGACTTGCAGCTCGCGTGACACACACCAAGCGCTCGGCATCAGTTAAACTGAGTGTTTCAATGTTTGACTTAAACGTTTTCACGTGCGTAACGTTTCAACACGCCGCGTTTATGCGATACGCATAGACACATAACGGCGCTTCACTCTCATAAATCCAGCTCCAAGTGTAACGAAAGCACGATATTTTAATCGCAAGCGAATTGCTATTCACACAAAGGGTCACTGTCATGTCACGCGAGTGCCACGCAGTAGAATCTTCTACTAAAGCAACACTGAAAATAGTGAGTGAGAGTGTGTGTGTGTCTGTTCCGTTTAAGGATAAGTATTAAAATCGCTTTTCTTCATTTTTCCTTTTTATCTTATCTGACGGAAGATTTTCTCTGAATTTTATTTCAAGCTGAGCCAAGATTTCCAATTAAAAGTGCAATAATATTGTGCAATAATTAGGTCTCATATAGCAGACAATTCCTTGGTAATTGCCTTTCATCCATTATTAGCTATCACATTCGATTTCCACTGAAAAGTGTCGCAGTCGCATTTCTATTGAAAATCCGAATTCGAGCTGGGATTTTAAAAGGAATTACTAAATAAATACTGAGAGACATCGGTGATGGTTTTGCTGCTGGTCTGTCATTAAACGGATTGTTTTGCTAAACATATAAAATCATATTCTATTCCTAGAATTTAAACACATTCTAATAAACAATACAGAAGCTTCAGAAGAAACTTCTCAATTATTTACCAATAAATTGTATAAAAATCTCCTCTGAAATTAACAATTTACCGATTAAAAATAAAAACTGCGACATATCGTGATTGTATTCCTCCTGATTATTAAACTTTGAGTGAATCCCCGAATAATTTGTACCTGGAAATGTAATTTTTATCTAAATATGACTTAAATTTCATTGCCTTTCTTCGACAACTGGACATCTTATAAACTCCATAAAAACTAAGGCATTACCACAGAAATAATAAGTTATAAAAATGTCCCTCTTTTCTCTATTTAGTAATATCCAATAAACTCAACAGAAATCCGTACAATCAAAGGACACTGCTTATCATTAAGCAAAGGTTTTGTCTGTCGTTTATTATATGTACATATATGTGAGTATAGCGAATATTGCATTTAGTCATTTCATTATATGAAGACCGGTTTTGAGAAAATGTTTCTGGTTTGAAAGTACCTATACGCTATGCATATTAATAACACTGTGATTTTTATCAAAGCGGGATTATAACATAATTTATTTATTATATTTTATATCTAGAATTCCCTTACCATGCTAATATTATCCTCCAAAAAATTTGTAATTCCCTTACCATGCTAATACTATCCTCCAAGAAAGTTGCCAGCATTACGAAAAATTCCTTATCGTGTTTTTGAAGAACTTGATAAGAAAATGCACGATAAAGTTACAAGTTAATTTTATTGCATTCAAAGTCAAGCAAGTGCAAAAAAAAAAACGGTGAAATATATTTTGTATTGTTAAATTTTTTTTTCGAAATAAAAAAATATATTTAATTGTAACAAAAAACCAAAAGAATTAATAATATCGGCTTGAATGGAAGTGTTATTTTGATTATATTAAATCAATTAACAATTTTTCATTTACAAGAAGTCGTCATTTTGAAAATATTCCCATAGTCTGTATAGAATGCTCGGTAAAACCTGGATAGGTGTCAGTTGTTTGGCAAAAAGCTATGCAGTTCCTTAGCTATTGATAGGTTCAAGAAGAATACCGTCAGAATTGATATCTATTATAATAATGCCTTGAGCTGGTATTTGTTCTTCTATATCAACAGTATAATTCTAATTGGAAAATAGTTATAATATCTGTACGAAAACTATTAGTATAATCGGATATTCTCATTCTTTTATCGAGGGAATTTTGTAAGAATTCAGATTGACTGAATGAAGTCTTTTAGTTTAATAAACGGAAACTGAGTATTTTTCCCCTAATACTCTCTTTTTTTATAAGGATTAAAAGATCAAGATTCTCGAATTCAGGGGTTATAAACTCCTTTATTTTTTGTTTTAATTGTGACGCAATTAAAGACAGCAAAGAGAATTATGTTCCAGACTCTAACGATCATAAAGTCCTATAAGGAAAGTGATATAAGACTAATTTATGGATCGAGAAAAGGGATTGCATAATAAGTGAAATAACAGTGATCTCTATCCTAAGCATTTTAGGGTAACTTTTATGACTTTAATACACTTTTTTAATGTGTAATTCTTTTTACTATTGCACTTTATTCACCTCATTTATTCATTTTATTGGAAATTATTAAATAAATACTGAGAGATTTCGCTGAATATATTTTTTCTGGTCTCGCACGTAATCATGACGTTATATAAACCATTTAAAACCTGAAACATTGTCTAATTTCATCGGTGCCGTCGATGTAACTGAACATTCAATCATTGTAAGCATTATAATAAAAGCCAATTGTGAAGTCAAAGTGAAAAATTGAATAAAACAACGCAGAATGACGACGTCTCATTTCATTGTGTGGTTGAAGTGTTTAGGCAAATGAGTGTTTTTTTTATTAGGTTTGGGGTGAAGAGCAGTTTTAATGATGGGAAAAGAAGAGGATATAAAAAAACGATTTGGGGTTTAACACTTGCAGCAGTGTGATGGATATTTTTTATGGTTTTATTTATTTTAGTTCGTGATGCATTTTTATTATGGTGTTAAATTCATTAAATGCCATCGAGTGGCCTGTGAAGGTGGGGTCCATCCACAACTCAACTGTGCAGCCGCCGCATTTTATGTCTATTAATGCAAGTGCCTCCCCTCCCGAAGCCTACAGCGCGCCCCAAAAAAAAACGTGACAAAGTTAAACATTTAATAATAAAAACACATTTGGCGCTCGAATTGATCCCGCCGCCGCCGCCGACGATTTGTGTTTTCATTTTTACGACTTTGAATTATTTTAAATCTACGTCTAAATTTTATACACTTAAAAGCACTAATAACGCGCTTCCTGTGTGTGTTTATTATTATAATATTTAATTTACTGCTGCTGCTGTGTTTTCTTTGTGCTTCTTCTCCGTCTTCAGCGCTGCTCTGCGCCTTTGACACTAACAGCAGCTAAGCAACGGCTGATGTTCATATTAGGATTGTTTTCTTTGGGTTCGGCTGGGTGTTTGTTGTTGTTGTTAACTTACCCTTGAGCGCTGCAACTTGCTTAAATCCATTTAAGCTGCAGACGACGACGATGATGAGCGCTGTTATCCGAGCGATACGCGCCGAAGACAGGCCGCCGCGAGATATTTTTAGTCCATGTTCCGTGGAAGCGGAGGCCGCGTTTCTGCTGCCATTTTCATTGTTGTGTTTGTGTTGCAAATGCGATTCAGGCTGCATTTTACTGTAACTTCTTCTTCTTCTTGTTGTTGTTGCTGTTGTTGCAGGCAATTTTTCGTCCTCGGTGGGATTGCGTTTTGAAGCAGCTGTCGATTGTAGTGCACGTTGCCTTTCTTCGAATTTCAAATATTTCCTATTTTATCGTGCGAAATTTCAGTTCTCTTTGTGCTACCTCTCAAATTTTAATTTCTTTCAATTCACTTTTATTTTTAGTTACTTTCGCTTTTAAAAAGTCCATTTTCATGGCGTTATCAAACAAGTCTTCGCTTAATTGGCACACTTTATAAATTTTATTTATATTAAATTAATAATAATAATTATTTATTCACTAATGTAATAAAGTCACATAAAATATCCTTCAGTGCCGCTGGCGTTCATTATCCTTACACGCTAATCACAAGCGATTCTTCGTTCGTACGAGTTGCTTCGCTCGGCGAAATTTTCCGACATCCAATCCACCCGACGAACAAATTTCAACTGATCCGAGCAGCCGCCATCGACTGCTGCGTTGCTGCTGTTCCGTTCCGCAGCGGCAGCGCCAGAACGCACGCATGTGGATGGCATCACGAAACACGTTCCACACAGCAAGTGTTTCGTTGCCGTTCCGTTGCTCAGCTTGTTGCGCGCGTTGCGATGGAAACACGCCAGTCCATGTGGTGGAATCTGTTTGCTTTTTTTCGTCGTGTTTTTGCCTTAATGGATGTGTTGTTATATGAATCGTAAATTTATATGACTGTGTGTGTGTGTGTGTATGCAAAAGCATCAATTGCAATCCTAGTCGAGAAAGTAACTTGCGAGCCGAATTCGTAGTTCTTTCGAAACGAACCCAGCCCCATATGTAATTGATTCCTGGCTATATTCTGATTACATCGTTAAAGGAATGCAATGTTGCCACTTTTCCAAAAGATTTCGAATCGAAAACATAATTGGGAAAAACATTAAAACACAAATTTGGCCACTTATTGAAGAGAAGAGAAGATTGAAGATGGACCTGCTTTGTTCAGGCCTTGCATGGATGCTACGAGTACCTGAATAGACAAACAGGACCTTGTGCACACACGCACACACACACCATCGCACACATCCATCCTTAAACTCCATACGTTTTCCATAGAAGAAAAACAACAAAAAACTGGAATCTGGTCGGTTTTAACACCTGCCTTTAAATCGAAGCAGAACTGATGGAATCTTTTGGTTATACCTAAAATCTCCTTAACACGGCCCAATACAAACGGAAACGGTAAGACACACACACACACACAGACACACATGCAGAGATGTCTGCAGTGTCGCCCGTTGGAGAAAGGTCGAAAGGAACCTTCGAACTTTGCCTTTTGTCCTTTACTTTGTAGGGATTTTTGCTATCTCTTCACGGATCCGAGATTCCATTGAGTCCTTTGTTAGCCAGAGCGATACACACGGCTTATGATTTCTAATCACTCGTCCCATCTTCAAGGAACACGCCGAAAACCTTGAAGTTGTGAAGATGATGTCTTAAAACTGATGCAACTTCAATGGAAAAAACTGCAACTGACTGAGAATTGTATAAAATATGTAATTCGTTGTAGAATGGTGCATGTTGAATTATCACTTCATTGCAGATTATTAATGATTCAAGAGGAGAATAGACGAAGATTTGCTACAACAAGAGCCGCAATAATCATTATTAATATTACAATGAGAGCGATATATTTCATGCAAATGCTATTTGAGCTATTTAAAGGAACGGCTTGAACCGGAACGACCCGCATCGACCGCAGTTCAGAGAGCACCTGCCGTGGCTCAATGTGTCCACAAACAGCAACAACACGGAACCAGGAGCCTTTGGACCTGCATCATTCCGTTCAGCAGCTGATTTTGACAATGAGATTGTGGCAATCATTTGAATGACTGCGGCAGTCGTCATGATGCGCAGTGTGTCATTGGCCAATGACTTCGGCGTGTTCCGTTCTGTATGCAAATGTTAATGGATTCCATATTTCCTTAATAGTTCCGATTTCCCTTCGAAAATATCATCGCAGCATTTCACAGAAACTCTTTTGAAAACCAGACCGTTTTTGATTCCACTCCATTTGTTGTCTGCAAAGTTTTAAGCAAAATATTCCCAGTCTTTGAAATGGAAGCTTCTTCCTTCGGAGAACAATCAAGAAAATCCAGCGCCAGCGCGGACCGTTCACATCTTTTGTTTTAACCAACTTTGACTTTACTCTGCTGCGCGTTGCTCTTTTATTATCGGCGATAATTTTTCGTTTGGCTCCTTCTTTTGTACGGATGAAAGTTGTTCTTTTCAGGACGACGGCTTTCAGAATCTGAGAATCTGTTTCAAGAAGAATCTTCACAGATTTCCCAACCTCCGCATTCACAGCTGTGTGCCTGTGTAGATATCTTCAATTGTCCTAGTTTATGCCGTTTTGAGCCATTTTGAGCTGCTCTTAACTGAATTCTCGTGCAGTTTAGTTGCCGTTTGAATCCTTTCAACGAAATTCCTTAGCGATTGAGCGCTCCTTTTTCTTCTTCTTGCGTCTGCAGCATCCGTGGCACCGTAAGAATTTTCCTCGTTGTTTTTTCTTCGCTCTACCCTTTAAAAGGAATCAATTATTGCTTTACATAAATAACGTCCAAGTATTTTGTTAGATGACGTTTTCCTTTTTTTTTTTCTCTCCTCGGTTTTCTGTTGTTTTTTTTGCCAGCGACTGCAAAATTTCTTCATACATTCAAAGCCTTGCACAAGATACTCCATAGATCCCACATATGCCAACGCACGTAGAAGCGACGACGAGGCCATAGAGAAAAATGTTTTTGTATTTAATTAAATTCTCATGATGCTCCGTGGTTGCCAAGGAAATCGTCAGTGTTTCGAGGAAAGCGCAGACGAACAACTGTTTATGGATGATTGCAATAGAGAGCAAAATAAGCAGGGAGCGAAGGGGAGAGAGAGAGAGAGAGGAGGAGAGAACGAGGCTGCGACTTCAAATTCACATTCCTCAATCAACAGTTAAATCAAAGCTTCCTTCAGCATGACGCATTGGGCGCTTCAAGCTTCGACTTCGACTTTGACTTTGACGTTTCGAACTGTCACAAGGAGTCAAACATCTCCTTTCTTCCACGCAGCGACCCCCCAAAAACACGCATTCATCAAAATCAAATTTTTATTTTTTTTTTAGTTCAACATTTTTTGCTTTATTTTTATTTTCATCGAGTGATTTGAGTAAAAACATAGAAAAAAATTGCCAAAAAAGAGGAGAAGTCATCGGAAAACGCGAAATTTTCCTTTTTGTTGTTGTGCATCGCTGTCAAAGTCGAAGTTTGACGCGTTCTACTGGGCCTCACGCCTCACTCAAAGCTTTATTTTCATTTTTTGGTCCACTCGTTTGTAATATTTTAATAGCTCGATTTTAGCATTCATAAAGAATTCATAAATATTCATTTGTTTGCTCCCCCACCGCACAATAAATCCATCATATTTCGCAAATGTCAATGGAGAAGATAAACGGAAAAGCAACAAAAACCACACACGAACAGCAGCCGATTTAATTGCATTTAAAATCCGCAATTGAGACAGGATTTGATGTGTCACAACGAGGTTTAACTGTGGCAATAAGCTTACACATGTCCCTGTGTGTGTGTGCGTGTGTGTGTGTAAATGGAGATGTATGAGTGAGTCATGTAATCGTGCGCTTCAATTGCAGATACTTTAAAGCTCTAGCGTTGTATTTAACTACAAAAAAAAAAGTTTGAATGTGCTTGAGTTAAGCTCATTTAATGAGTTTTCAAGTCTGCGCTGCTCCATGATCTGCTCATTAAAAAGCTGCAACTGTTCAGCCATTAACGAGATCCTCCAGCATCAGGAATCGATGTTTAATGCCATCATCCACCTTCAAATGCCATAAGTCACATGTTTGAAGGGTCACTGACCCGTCGCTCGATCACAGAAAAGTTAACGTCTTTGAAGAACTTTCAGAAGCTGGCATTTTAACGCCTGTAGCTATAAAAATCATTCCTTTAGCTATCGCAATCCAATCTTTAGGTTTTTTTCGCTTAAACTGAAACCGTTTTTGCAATTTATCATTTTCTGCATGAAGGACATTTTAATTGTTTATGAAAATCTATTTGAACTCCTTCAAGAATCCACCACCGACGGCAACACCCACCGCGACCCGCCCCCGCCCCCGCCTCCGCCTCCTTCGTATCCAGTTCGATTCCCTTCCTGCTGCGTGCGCTGCAATTAATCAATGCACTCGCGGCTGACTTGGCGCGGCGATTCGAAGCGGTTGCCAACGCCGTGACTTGCCTCATATTTTATAGCCTTTAATATTCAATTTTCATAACTTGACTCGGCGCTCAACCTACACGCCGATGATTCATGCTTCATTAGAAGCGTGGCACCTTTTGTTGCCTCCGAGAGCACTTTTCATCTGTTAACAATTCAATAACGCAGAGTTGCATAAATACAAAAGTCGACGATGATTTGCCAGATCATAAAGCGACGTGGTTAATGTTGTTGGAGAGGAAACGAGAGATCGCAGCGAATCGAGTCGGACACTGAACGAAAACGCAGTCGATTCCGACGATTAAAAGAAGAAGGCTTCAATTTCAAAATTGAATAAATAGAAATTACAAATAAAATCGACTTTTCTTCTGATTTCTCTTAATGAAGATCAGCGTTTGAGTGAACGTTTCATTTGTGACGAGAGTGAAATCGAAATCATTTCGCATTTCATCAATAAAAATATGAGAACGAAGGACTTAAATAATGTTTCTTTCGGTCGAGTGTAATTCAATTAATTATTTGCTCTCTGTCCTCCTTTCAGATGCAGCTCAGCTTCGAGTGTGATTCCCCGGATTCGGTTGTGCGTTGGTTGCGACGTAGAATGTACCCAAATCCATATAGAATCGTCTATCGGGACCCGCTGGGGACAGCGCGTGTAGCACACCTTCTTCATTTGCAGCCACTCCAACAGCAGACATCAACAAACCGAAAAAGAAACTCGCCAATCAACAATGCTGTTTTTTTTTGTGAAGCTTCATCCTTGTTACTTCAGCTGCTGCTTCTTCTTTGTTGCTCTTCATCGTCGTCTTCTTCTTCTTCTTCGATATACCTGTCTGCCGATGTCACTCAGTCAACAGTCGCTTTCCACACCGTAGCCAAGCAGCTCAAAGCAAATTGAACAGAGCCCCGAACACAGCGCGATCTACGAAATGTTTCAGGCCCACTCACTAGGGAAGGGCTGCGCCTGCGTCGTTCTGCCGCCCCCTCCCCGCCCTGCCCCTATCCTCGACCAACCTTAAAGTGCGGAAACGTGCGTCGATTACATCTGTGTTTAATTCAAGCAGACAGACAGAAACATGTGAGCAGTCGGTGTCAGGCGACAGCTTTTAATTCAATTTACTAATTTATAAGTTGTAAATCGGTTGCTGTTCTCGTTGCCGCTTCTAGTAGCGCTACTATCGCTTCATACAGCGATACTATATAAAGGAATCCAGTTGAGAAAAAGGATGTCGCTTAACACTTTTAATAAATTAGATACTGGAGCTCATAGCGAGGAAAAGTGCATTATAAGACTGATAAATAATCTCCAAAATATAGCGCATAAAAAGTAATACCGCGTAGTACTCAACAATCAAAACTTATAGCCATTGAAACTATATTAAAAATTCCAGTTTTTAGGTTAACGAAGAAATGAAGAGGTCATTCGGGTTCTATTTGTCCATGATTTGCACTCCTTTTGGGCTTCAAATCGAGCTAGGATTGCGTATGAGCACTATACAGTCCCACTGCAAAGAATTTACTTGAAGAGCGACGTGCTTCAAGGGACCCGGGCAGTTCTACAGACTCAATTGACCGACAACTGAGGCGAATGCCAATAAAATACTAAAATCCGATTCCGCAGGTTGAGTAATCGAGCAAAAGTTTGCTTTTTAATGGATTTCAATTCAATTTCAAATTCTAATTCGTTTAAAAATTAAGTCCATGCGTCTTCAAGCGCTTTTCTTTTACTCTTCCTAACTTTCCGTTTATTTCTTTTTGTTTCCTTTACTTTCCTTTTCTTTTTCTTATTTTTTTGTTCGTTACGTTTCCTTTTTTCTTGGGTTTTATATTCTTTCCTTTTGTTATCTTTACTTTGAATTTGTTTTCTTCTTTTTTCTATTCTTTTCTTTTCATTTATTTCCTTTATATTATTTCCTTACTTCTTATTTCTTTTAATTATCTTTTCTTTTCTTCTCTTTTCGTTTGTTTTCATTTATTTTCCCTTAGTTCTTTCTTTTTTGTTTTCTTTTATTGTGTGTTCGTTATTGCTTCACTTTCTTTATTTTTCTGTTCTTTTTTCTTTCTTTCTTTTCAGTCTTTTCTGTGCATTACCTTTCTTCTTTTTTCATTTCTTTCCCTTTTTAAAATTTATTTATTTTTCTTGGTTATTTATTTTTTCTCTTCTTTGTTTTAATTTTCTTGTTTTCCTTTCACTTTTAAAGTTTTGATCTTTTTCCAATTTTACGTTTCCTCGTAATCGTTTTATCTCGATCCTTCAATTGGCCTTCAGACGCCGGCTCATTACCATTTTTAGTCACAATTGACTATTTCCGGTTCCTCTGTTGTTTCTTTTTTACAAATTGGGTTAGGATCGAAACGTCTTCAAGTAACACCTTTTTCTAAATAATTTCTTCCTTGGTTTTAACCAGTTCGCAGATACTGGCCAGGAACCGATCACAGCTTTCATGAACCTAAAGAGAACCCTTCCAGGGATATTACAAGACAACTTAATCTCAAAAATGCTCCAAAATGAAGAAAATTTCTCACTTTACATATTTTCCTTGACTTTCATTATAATTTTCAACAGTTTATGAAAGGCGCGATGCCATCGATGGGAATCTCTGTGATATTTCTGTATGCTTTCATAGACAAAGGTTTTATATACTCCACGCGGCATCTTCTGGAAGTCGATTTGAGGTGCGGTCATCGCAGCGGCCTCGCCGAGCTTCTGTCTCCTCCAACGCGTTGTTCTTGGGCGTTGTTTTGTTCTTGTTGCTCTCTTTTAACGGTCCTCACATTCAATGCAATTAGTGCCCCCGTATAAATTACAATTCGATATCGATTTCTGCGAATTCCACATCGAAATTCATGTTATCACTTCACATAAAAAGGAAATCATTTAATTTTTCCAACTCTTCACTATTAAGTTAATGGACAAAAAGTAGACATGGAGGATGGAAGAAGAAGAGGAAAAACAATTGCTCAGTATTCAAGGCGTAGGGATGAAGAAGAGTCGCAGATCGTGGATGGATTTTTGAGGAGGAAGCGACGAAACAGTTGCCAGGGGCGAGTGTAACAATTTACACTTAAAAATCCATCAATATCACACACACAGTCCCTTATCTAGAACACATGTGTGTGTGTGTGTGTGTTTTATTTGTTTTTTATGTAGTGATCGCCGTGATGCGATAAACGCGCTTCTCTTCGCTGCTGCTCCTGCTTCTGACGCTGCTATTAACGCCGCCGTCTTTTTTTTATTTATTTGACGGTGCTGCCTTCCGTTGACGCAACGATGACGGCGGCGGCGGCGGCTGCTCTGATGATGTGATTAATAATGAATTAATAAATAAATATAAATAAAATGCAGGCGATCGTCTAATGAAAAAATTAATATCGACAAAAAATAGCATCGAATTGGGATAAAAAACACACAGAAACCATCATTAAATCGATGTCGAATTGAGTGTGCAACAGTTGCTGGCTTTCGTTCTAGATTCGAATATATTTTAAGCACTTCCTTCGCCGTGATGACGAACCAACAACTCATTATTTTTCAGCCAAACTCACGTCCATTCATCATCATCATCATCGCCATCATCATCATCACGTCGACACGTTCGACATCCATGCTTTTTGTGTGTTTTTAAAAGATTTTAATTATTTAATGAATTTCGCCGCAGCGATAAAATCTTGACGCGCCTCGCTTAATTAATAAACGCCTGAGTTTTTATTATTATTGAGTTGAGCTGTTATTATTTCTCTCATTCGCTGCTCTTTAAATTCATATTTAAATTCTGCTCCAGCTCACACACAATAAAACTCATTTACACAGAAGTTCACATTAGAAATCCTATTAAATATTAATTAATTAACGCAAGCTTCGTTCCGATGTCGAGCGATCGGTCGAAATATCATTGACATATAGAATAAATTCAAGAATTCCGTAAAATTTCATTTCATTCGCCATAAAAAGCAATCAAGTTATTTTTTAAGCCTGAGTTTTGATGCTTTTTTGTGGTTGAAATTAAAAATTACATTAAATAATAGAGAATTTTTAATGAAGGAGGATTAATTGAAGGGATGCGACGTGTAAAGCGAAGTTTGTTTTATAAATAAATTCCAATTATCGACAGCGATTTTCAGGTCCATAAATAATTTCTTTATTTATTTCTTTCTTGCCACAGATGCACTTGGGGTACTTTCATCCACTTTCCGTAGCATCTTCGCACATTCCAAGCCTCATTCCGTCGCTGGATCCTTTTTCGAGTGCGTTCATCCTCGATTCAGAGTGCGTCGCCGTCGCTGTGCGTGTCCTTGCCTACCGTAGCGAATCCTTTCGAAGAGTCCTTGACAAATTTCGGCCTACGCGCTGAAATGCTTCTGGATGCGGCACGGGAAGCGGTTGAAGAGCCTGAAACCAATAAAGCGACCATAAAATGCAGGAATTTTATAGAAATTTGAACGCTTCGTTTGGCAGCATGTGGGAAAAGGATCCTTGCCTCCTTCCTTCCTATGCTCCGTTCGTGTGTGTGTGTGTGCATTTGTCATGTGTTGCGGTTCCGAAATCGCTCCATGTCTCAAAAATCGTTGTTAGAATTTTAATGCATTTCCGAGAATTCGAAGCGCGATCTAAGAATACAACCAACGTTGGACTCAATTAAGTTTTTGTGCCCGTTCAGCGGTCGCTTCAGTCGTCAGCCGCTCGCTATTCGTTCTACTCGCTGAAGTATGTGTATCACGGGCTCACTTCACACATCTATTCGCTGTCTTTGGCTGAAATTCGAACCCGTTCGTTCAATACGCGGCGACGACTTGATTGCTAATTTGTGGGCCGATTTCTGTGCAGTCTCTCGGCTCCATCGCATTTCATTATCGCTGTGACTCTTCGGCACTGCTTCTCCTTCCTCGTCGTCGTCGTCGTCGTCGTCGTCGTCGTCGTCGTGCGGCGGGGCGTTTAAACGAGTCGAAACGAGCTGCAAATTGTTATCGTCGAGGCGGTTTTTTTCAACTATACTTGAATATATATTTTATGATGCTCGACGAGGCACGTTCGACATTTCGTTCTCCTTCTCCTTTTGCTCCTTTCCTGAGCCATCAACGAAGCAGTTTCGACGCTGATCGTCACTCGGCGGCTCCGATCGCGCCGGACATTTAATTTTATTTTATTTAATTTTATGCGCCTTTATTAGTTATTATAGCCTAGTTAATGATTTTAGGACCATTTCATTTGCACTCGGTGGCTGTTTGGCACGCAGTTTTTCGCCGTTGTCCCACACCGCAGCAACAGGTTTGGGAATCTCTTTGATCAGCTCGTTTGATATGGAAGCCGATCGAGCAGTGGCTGTTGTCCTCCTTTATTCACCTTCTTTTTATGCATTCAGCATTTAAATGCAAATTTTAATTAACCGTTAATCGTTGCTTATCGTCGTTGTTCATTCGGTTTTCAGAAATGATTCATTAAATAATCATTCAATCGAAGAATTGAATTGATTGAATATTTACAATGTTTTACTATGAAAATTGAGGATCTCCGCTGTTTTTTTTTTAGAAGTTAATCATGACTCCACAGGCGTCCTTTTGCGAGTCTCTTGCTTCAGTTGTTTCTAATTTATTCGGGATTTGCAGCTTCATTTTACGCAGTTTGATCGAAATATTCACTGGCAACTAATAAAACTTCAGTTATTACGAAAGCGCTTTTAATATTTTATGAGGATTTGACTTTAATCGATTTACTTCGCTTCGGCCAAAAGCCATTTCAATCCACTTGAAAACTACAAATGAACGAACGAAACTGCAGCTTGACTTTGTTGTTGTTGTTGGTCGTTGTCGTCGGATTTCTTGGTGCTGCCAAACCATACAAAATACCAACTTCACACTGAAGAGGAGTGGAACGAATGAGACATTTTGTTGCTGCTTCATTTTACGATGCGAATTTTTCGGAATCACAAAATTAATAATAATTTGGCACTAAAAAATCTCCTGTTCGAATGTCCAACAGCCAACACAACTTTTGAGACTCTAATTAAAACTCCCAGCTATAAACGAGACTTTTTATTAGCTTCCCTCCTCCTCCTCCTCCACTCCCTTCTTCGCTGGCGTTGCTTTGCGTTGCTGCGACGGAGGATTAAAAACTCATTTATATTATTTGGGATTAAGTCAAGTTTTATTGGGATGCAATCTTTTAAGACTTTAAGATTTTTCGTCGTCTTTGTCCCTTTTACGGCTTGCGTTGCTGCTCGATGCAGAAAAACGAACACAGAAAACCACAAAATCAATACCAGAAGATTTACGAAACCAACTGTTGACCGAAAGACCTTCGCAACTTGCATAAATTGTCAACAGGCATAAAAGTAAATTGACATCAAAAGGAATAATAAATGTGCATGGTCTTTTTTACGAAATCGTATGTTTTTAGGTAACATTTCAGGTACCTTTTTAGGTACAAAAAGATAGTGTTTTTCTTCGCTTCACCCTCATAAAATGCAGTGAAAAAAATATAAATATTCCATTACTTGTGAAAGAGAAACAGTGCTAAAGAGTTTTAGAACAAAGCAAGAGGAACACTGAAAAGAATTTGGAAATATTTTCCCACAAAGAATCTTAAAAATTCCTTAAAAATCTCAGTGTGGCTTTGTAACAAGAAAAAAAATCGCAGTGCACTTAATTTATCGCACAACAAATTGCACGAAATAAAAAAAAAGCAATGTGGATAAAAGAACATTGCTACTCAATTTGATCCCAAATCTATTCAGCAAATAATTATTAAATAAAATTAAAAACAGATTTTTAGCGATATTAGAAAAAAGTTTCTTTATAAAAAATTTGTTGCGAACGAGAAAATCTACTGTTTCATTGAATAGTTAGAAATCGATATGTAAAAAATAACTTCAGTTATTCGGAAAAGTCCCAAAGCAATCGAAACTTCCCACTCAAAATCGCATTTCGACATGCGATAAAAAAGTTGCAGTTGGAAAAATCCCAGTCACAACTAAAAAATATCCCAAACCCGAAAAAAGTCACACGAAAAGGAAAACTTCGAAAACATATAGAAACGAAGAATTCGAATATAATAAATAGATTTCGGTTAAATATACTCGTCCCAAATCATTTAAACATATCTCCGAGTCTCTATAAAATTCTTCCTATTCAAAATGAGTGAAAAATGACGGCTACTTTTTATATCGAACCTCGTCATTGGTTTTATTGTCTGACTGCAGATAAATGTATCTATATTTGTTGATATATATTTTACGATATATTCAATGCGTTCGAAAAACTGATGTCTTTCAGTTTCCTTTCAAAACACTTCAGGAAACAAATCAGTGAAATGTTTGTCGCAAGGGTGTCGATAAAAAGAACCATAGGGGGCCCCATAAATTCTGTTGATCTCTCTGAGGAGAGCAGACGACGTTCCATTGACGTTCTTTGTTGTTGCTGGGATGGTGCAGAGCGCATCTTTCTCTTTGTGTCGAAAGGGACAACATGATTTGCGCTTCATTTCTGCTCTTCCGTGAAGTCTTTTGTGCGTTCGCTGTTGTTGTTGTTGTTGTTGTTGTTGTTGTTGTTGCTGTGTTGTTAAGACTCGGTTAAGACTTTAATTCGATTTGGTTTCTGCTTCTTCTTCCTCCTCTTCTACGCCGATTACACACACACTGGAGATAATACCATGTTCTCATCTCTTTCGAGTCGCAGCCCAGCTGCCTCTCTGTCTATCAGTGAATATGTCATTCCCACTGTTTGTCTGTCCGTCGCTCTTCGCCGAAGATAGTCGCCTCTCCCATTTGCACTTGCAGCTGATAAGTTTGTCACTTGATGTCGCAGGTTTCTGGCTTTCGGACTTAAATCGCTCCCCGGCCCCGTCCACACAATCTCTGAATTGGTTCTTTGTTTTTTTTTTTTTCCTTTTTCCTTAATATTTGATTTTTATTCTTTGTTGTTATCTTGTCTTCCACTCTCTTCCCTGGTATTTTTCCCGCTTGTCATTTATTTGTTCGTGAAAGGTTTTTGATGGGAAAGGAAGAGTATTTAATCGGGTCTGTAATTGATAATAAGTTATTTATGATCATTGGAGCACCTTATGGCTTCGATACCCTACGAATGAAGGTGAACGAAAGCGTTGAGTTTGTCCCTCCGTTTGTAATTCACGGAGATACCAGAAAATACACAGGTTCAATGTGACGTTTTGATATCATTTAGTCTTGTCCACCAGTCCATCTGCTGGCAGTAATCCCGATTGATGGATAGTATTGGAAGGATGGCGCCGGCTTCATATAGAAGGAGCAGAAAAATCGACTGGTGACGTTATTGGGAAAAACTTCAACTCTGCAACGTCTGACATCAATATTACTTTTCAAAAATGGATAAATTCCCGGCATTACTTCGAAATGCAACTACATCTCCTCTTTAATTACAGTTAAAAATGGGTTTTGACTCTGGACCCGAACGTACCACATTACTTGGGCCTTTTTATGCTTGCCAGGAGCTTCGCTAGAATAACCAGCTTTTTAGGCACATATTCGACACGAAAAACCCCGTAATTTGGGCAGAACGAATTCAGCAAAGTGAAAGAAGGTAGGAGGTCTTTCCAACACCGTACGTCCATGAAAACGACCGATTATTACCCGTATATCTTTTGATACCAACCACAACCATATCGAATTTTCCTCCAAGGATCTCATACTTGAAGGACTGAAGTCCCGGTGATACTGTCTCTGCTCAGATAACGTCATAAAGCAATTTTCAGTTTCTCGATAATTTTTTCTCATTTTTCCGCTGCCGACAATTAAAGAACTGCCATAAATCCAAATGCATTCAACTGTACAAGGGACAATACTCATCATCAGTCCTCTGAGGCCTCACTATGGGCTTTACATTTAAGATTTTCCAGTTAAAGAATCACCTACCATGAATCGCGAAGGTGTAGGGTACACTTCAGCTTCGGCTAAGAATCTTCTTCTGCTTATTTTCAATTCAATTATAAAGAAACTTAATGGAAACTCTTTTCAGCACGCGTCTCCACTTCAGATTTACACATACTCGCCATCATTCATGCTTCAAAGTACGTAAAAAGTAGTTGCGCTTTGTTAATGAGTCCCACGACTTGTGGAAGATCGACCGTAAAACAGACGGACTGAAGTCAACTGGAGATTTACCAAAGTTTTCTATATGTTGAGTGCATTTCTATTGATGATGGCTGCTTTTTTAATCCATAGTCAATCGAATTGCAAAGCAAATTTGAGGTTTCCATGCTTCAAATAAAAAAATCATCCTATACTAGATGAGGATTCCTTTTGCTAATTCCCGAAAGTTAATTCTAAACTTTTCTAAATTGCAGATAAATGTTGTATTATTGTTAAATTTTCCATGATGCTTCAATTTTTATTTGCTTCACTGTAGTTCTTTTAACAAAAGAGTTACCTTCGATAGCAACAACATCATCGACATTAATTGACAATCACATAAATAAACAACAATATTTTCCTCTATTGCCAAGAGTTTTCCCTCTCCTTTCTCCTCCAAAGCAAAGAAAATAAAATAATTGTGTACATGTAAAGGCAACAAAATAACAATTTTCCATTCCGTTCTCTTCCTGAAGATTAATACTATTGACAATGTTCAAGGACTTCGCTGGAGCGTGCAAAGGAAGTCCCTTCATTATTTACGACAATCGAATGAAAGTCCTCCATCGAGTGCCTGTCGCTGTGTGTGTTTGCCGACACACAGACGACAATCGACTTGCTTCTTTGTGGAATTACTACAAGCAAAACCTGTTAGCGATTTCGAGATGTTACCTTAGGAAAGAGTCCTTAAGTTCAGACCACAATCAAATAGTCGTATGTTTCCAGCAACTTCACACTCGTTCTCAGCTCAACTTCTACACATTTTCCATTTGTAAATCAGACAGCGTCAATTGTAATTCAGAAAGCGATCGATTCGAGACGTTTCGAAAGAGTCAAGCTTCCATCTCATTCAGGTCAGCCTCAGTCAAATAGAAGACTTTTTACAGGCTACAAAATATTTCGAAATTATGAGGAGATGCTTCAGGAATTTTTACAGTGTAAACGATCGCAGCTGAATGACATAGCAGTAGTTTTTTTTTGGTGCAGGTGCGACGATGGTGACGAAGAGAAGAGAATCCGAATCCGGACCTTCCTGGAGAAGCCTGGAATTTCTAAACCAAAGGAAGCCTAAATATTTATTCATTACACATTTGTTCCATTTGTTTATTGCTTTGTGTAGTCCATTGTTTCGATATTTGCTATAATTTCGCTTTAATTTCTTCGAACTTCGAATGATCAAAGACTTTTGACATTTCTTCTTCTATTCGCTTCGTCCTCTTCGTGTATATAAATTAAAAATTCGTTCCAAATCCCGTTTTTCCACCGAATTCGGTGGAACATTCAATCAACTCGATTTGATTACGCATCACGGGGCATCATCAAGCGTCTATAATTATTTTCGGCTGCTTTTGCTGCTGTTGGCGAAGGGTTTTTTTTGATATATCGTCCAGAGGGGATAATTATATAATATGTGCTGAATTTTTGGGTGCTAATTTCGACTGTTTTTTCTTGTCTTTTGTGATGCTTTCCTTTCCACAATCAACATTTTCAGTCTGAATCAACTTCCTGCCAACATTGAAATAAATTTGATTGTGGATTTGTTTTCCTCAAGACTTCTTCGTCTTCTTCTCTTTTTCTACTTCTTCTGGTTGTTTTCTGTCATTTCTTCAGTTGTTATTTATTTCACACCTTTGTGTAGATCCTCAGGCAGCACTGAACCGAGGCTAATGTTTCTGTACTACTTCATAAATCTAATAAAATCCTTAAATTCATCCAGACACAAACACAGCCACGAACAACGACAGCATCGCATTTATTTACCTCTGAATGTGTCACAAAGAACTTAACCTTTGACATTTTCACCTTTTTTTTGTTTTTTTTTGTATTGCTTATTCTATTATTAGGATCTCTTCTTACATTTTCCTTTCGTCTTTTCTCCATTCCCTCCCCGTCCCGACCTTTTCCCACCTCATTCTTTATCCATGCATTTGCAGAACTCATAAAACACCCTGAAATGCCGAAGATAAAATCTAACCGAAGGCTACATTTTGACCTTTTTCCTCACAGACTCCGACAGAAAGGAAAAATCAGTTTTTTCTTCAAATTTAAGCAGCTTTGATGCATGCACAGATCTTCGTTTGTGGAGGTAAACGATGATGACCGTATTGACCCTAAAAAGGGACACACGCATACACAAAATGTTCCTTTCTTCTTCTTCTTCTTCGTCTATTTTGTAGTAATTTTTTTTTGTTGGTGTTGTCGGATCTTCTCTTCTCTCAGCCACGCAGCAGATATGATCAGGAATAAACGCGGGATTAAGTGAATTTCCTTATAATGAGACCACACGGAACCTCATTACACCAGGATCAACGCGAGCGAACGGAAGGGGAAGGAGAGAAGGAAAGAAGAGATGAAGATGGTAAAGATAAGTTCCCAGTCGTTGCCTCTGCCACACTCAACTGAAGGCTGACTGCGTCACTGCTTCGTGTTGATTGCAGCTGATCGACCGATGAAGCCGTTTGCGGCAGTCATCATTCAGGCCGCGTGTGACATGGACCCACTGCGAGCAGAACAAGCTTCAAATCTTACTTTTGCGGTTGCGTTGTTGCTGCTGTTGTTGTTGTTGTGATGTTTATCGATGACACCTGAAAAGCGAGTCTGCAATTTCGCTGTTGGCAACTCTGACGATGCTTCCAGTTGCTCTTTTTCACACTAATATTTTCGTTGTTGCTTTTTTTTTCTTACTTCTTCGCGTTACGCTATAAATTTTCCTTTCATTCATGCGTTCGTTCATTCATTCATTTATTCACAGCTTATTATTATCTCTGCTTCCGCCGTTGTTCGCCGTTGATTTGTTGCGCTCTACAAATTTCTACTCCCGAACCAATCTTTTATTTAGTTTAAGACTTCGTTTCTTATTTTCCTGACCCAGTTTCCCATCAATGGAGCTCGTATTATATTACAACGTCTTCAATTGGTTTTGTAGTAGTTAAAAGTATAATTTAAGCGAATCATTTGATGAGATACGATCAAAACGCGTTCAAAAAAGGAATCACACAGCGGAAAGTATTAAGTTCCGAAAAAAATATTCCAATAATAACACGAAATTCAATATTCAATGACCGTTATTCACACTTGCTTCTGATACTGATATATGTAATTATTTCCAATTCCTTATCATGCATTATTAATTCACAAATGAACGGATCAAATTCTTTAAGTCAAAGGCAAAATAAAGAATGAGAAAACAATCGGAGCCAGAGTTGCAGAAAAGTCCTTCTAGTCAAATGCCACTAAAAAAATCCCTTAAAAATCGCAGCTCGAAAAATCACAACAACAAGTAAAATATTCCAATTGGTGAAAAATCGCATGGGAGGAATTTATATCGAGGAAATTCATAACAAAAAACTCTCTGATCAACAGTGCATTTCATTCACTCATTCTGCTATTAATTTAAATACAATTTAATTCTTATTTTAATTGAACCTTTTTCTCTTCTTTTTATCGAAATCTCTTGTCTCTTATCTGAATTTAAATATAGAATTGAACTGTGTTTTGTTGAGTGTAGGAAGTTTTCCGTTTTTGCAATTTGCAAAGTGTTGCCAACCACATGCAACGCATTCCACTAAACGTTTGCGAACAAATTGCGTATATTTGTCATTTTTTTTGCAATTTATTATGGAGCTAAATGCAGCAGCAGCCGCCAGTGATAAGCATCTTCGTGTGAGTGGAACGAACGCACAGACGCATGCACATGTTCCATCACAAAAACTTAATAAATGTGGAGAACATATTAAACGACGACAACAACAACAACAACAAATTATTAAGATTTCTAGTCTTTTTTTTACTTATGTGTTGCTTTTTCAGTCTCAGCTTTAGATTTGTGGGAACATTTTTCATAAAAGCAATCGTTGATCTTTGATATACTGCGATATCGATAAAAGTTCAGCTGGGAAATCAAACAATAAACAACAAAATAATGATCATAGCAAAAAGCCAACAACAACAACGAAAGCCAATAAATAAATGAGCAAATAAATGTCGAAAAAACTTGGGCAATCGTAGATTTCGATGTTTGTTTCTTTCATTCGAATTTATTAACACTGAAAATAACATAACATAATAAAACATTGAATTCTTTCAGTAGCCGAGTGTTAAGACGAGCAGCAATCGTATTTGTATTTGATTAATTGCCATTTTTCAGCGATTGCCAAAGCGTTGACTACTAAAAGCCTCCGTTAAGAGCCACTTTAAAAGACACCAACGCCGTTAAGTGCTTCAGAAGCAATAAAATACGAATTTCTAGTGGATGTCAGATGGATTCTCTTAAAATCCAATTCAACTAATGAACTAAAAACACACTGAATTTATGCTGATTGATGCCGTTGGATGTCGGAGCTGTTGTCGAGGTTGTTGCGATGTTGTTCGAGGAATGAAATGAGTATTTTTGATTTGGAAAATATGAAAATTGTTTCAAGCGATTTCAGGCTCGACTACTAACCGCAGAGGGTAAAATAATGGAAGAAAAGGAAAAAAAAATGACTGTCAACAACGATAAAATTGACATCTTTTAGAGACAGTAACAACAACAACGAAAACCGAAAATAATCCCAACAACAACAACAGCATCGAAAGCAATTCAAACTTCATCAAGAATTCCTCCCAAATGATTTCTTGTTCTATTCATAGGACTTGAGATTTCGGTACCCATTTCGGGAGCCGCCGGGTTAAGCGAGTCGCGTTTGGGGGGGATGCTGCCAAGTGGCATCGACGCCGTCCATCAACACGTCGTCCATCAGCCGCTGCTTAGAGTAGTAGACCAATTAAAGTGAAAAGTGACGACTTCGATCGGCTGCCCCGGATGCAGTTCAACCTCCACCTTTCCCCTCACCGACGCCACTAAATCTTCTCCCACTTTGAGCTGTCCGCAAGATTTCAAGGATTTTTCACCAACGCGCACAACTCTTAATCCATGTTTCAGTGTTGCCATTGCAACTCTTCTCGCTGTCTTCTCGTCGATTTTACATTTTCCAATACAGTTATTCACTGCTCCACTCTGTTCTGATCCGATTTAATCTGCTCCATCATCAATTCCCTCGAGTGTTGAGTAATGCGTTAATCTCTGTTGATTAAGTGTTTTTTGCCCTGATTAACTCAAAACTGTTTTATGAATATTTTTAGTTTTGGTCTTTCATTGAAATTCTTTTCTGCGGCAAACAGAATTTTAATGTGAGAATGTCACCGAAAATGATGAATGATCGATTTCCGTTCTATTATTGTTCTTAATAGAAAATAAATGCGTTAGCACATTCGTATTGTGTTTACGCTAATGCGTCATCAGGCGCCGCAATCGAACGCTGTTTATTAGTGTCATCACTAGCTCATTGATGATGTGCCATCTCTATATTTAAACACTACTTTTTCTGTACTTTCTTTTTTCATACTTGTTCAATAAAATTGCTTAATAATGTATTTAAATTGTTAATAAAATACGTTTACTTTAGTTATAAAGTTTAATAAATGAATTTCGAATGGATTTTTATTCCGTTTGATTCTAATTTATGCATTTCTGGATATTAAACACACCGATTTATTTTGCATTTACTACTAATTGCGAATGTTTAGTAAATTATCGACAATTATCAGTAATTTCTTTAGTTTTATGATGAATGAAATAATCACCATTAAATTTTTTAGCTTCTAATGCAATTTTCTTCGACTAAAATTGACCGATGTCTTTTTTATGGCTATTTAAAATCTCATCGTTTTAGGGAAGAATTTTACAAACGCCGCGGCAGCAACGCGCGAATGACGCATCTAAGGAAAATTCATGATGCGTTTGTTTTTCACCTATTCGTCAAGAACAAGACGCACAATAACAACAACAACCAGCAAAAGTAATTCAAATTCACTTCAAAACAAACGAAAACAATGCAGCAGCTGCTCGTTCGTCAAAGTAATTAACAAAAAAGAAATAAAAAAAAATAAATGAAGCACACAGAACGACCTAAAAACATGCCGAAATCATTTGTGTGCGTCAGTCAATCGTGATCCGTCGCACAGTGGGTTTTCCCTCGAAAGAAAATCCACAGTTCATTTGCAGAATTAATCTTTTATTTTCTTTTTTCGTATTATTCTTTTTAGTCTATATAAAATAAATTTCATAGGGAAATAAACATGGGCGTTGATCGAATTTTTCTTCATAGAAACAACAGACGCGGACTACAGTGGGCCGTTGCAGCTTCATTCGGAGCTTCATTTCCTTGTTCCATCGAAGACGTAAGACTACAGACTGTCCGTCAAACGACTCTGCATCTTTACATTACTTATCTTCGTTCTCTATCGTTAATTAATCATGTTCAAATCATGTCCCACATCACTGTTCATTTTCCCACTTACTCGGCTGTTCATTCTACTGTTCATTTATGCATTCATTTCATTCGTGAATACATGAAAGTTCATTTAGCCATTCATTCCTTTCTACCTTTTTTTTTTATTCATTCATCTTTGCTTAATTTTACTGGTATGTTCATTAATGCCTTCGTTAATTTCTTTATTCATTTATCTAGTCAGGCGTTCATTTCAGTCGCATGTTCATTTCTTCATTCATTGGTTCGTTTATTTCTTTATTCTGCCACTCACGAATTTTTTTATAGCCCATAATATTCCCTCGTTAACTTTATCATCCCTTCATTTCCTGGTTCATTCTTTTGTGGTTTCGCTCGTCTTTTCCATGTCTTTATTTCTTTTCTCATTTGTTAATTTCGTGGTTCATTCGCCAATTAATTTACTTCTGCATATTTTCTTGTACACGAGTGTTCATTTCTCCGTTAAATTCATCAGTTCATTCCTGGCTTCATCGGCCATTTCATTAAAATGATCAGTTGAAAGTTATTAACTTGTTCCTTAGTCAATTTGCTCACTGTTTCACTTCATTGTTCATTCCATCATTCATTAAATGGTTCATTGCTCTGTTCATTAGTTCATTGATTAGCCTAACTTTTTCTTTATGAATTCATTTGACAGTTCATTCATGGATTCATTCGCTAGTTGATTAATTTGTTCATTATATGTATTTAATTTAATTTGTTCATTGTATTTCATCCTCCATTTGTTCATTCATTATTTGTTTTGTTCCTCTGTTCATTTTTCCGTTCATTCGCCTGTTCACTCGGCGTTCTATTTGGCTGTTCACGATCACAACAAAGCTAATTACGTAACAAGAAACAACATCAAAAAGCCACAAATGCACAGTTGCTATGTGCATTCTACTTAAACTTTGAGTGTTTAAATCTTTATTTAATTTTAACTAAATATTTTGCAAGCGATTATTTTGGGCTGATCTTCTTCGCCGCCGTCGTCCTCTTGTGGCTGTCGTCGGAAGACAAACGCAACGTAGCGAGGGGAGTGGCGCATTTTAAGTGCTGTTGACATTTCAGGTATGCGTTTTTCATAGCTGGACGAAAGGCAAGAAGGCAGAAGTGATCGAGGCGAGTTTCTTAAAATCAGAAGTAGTTTAATTTATGTATTTCTTGTCAAATGGCTTCTTCTGAAGACAAGGAATCGTTGGGTTAGCGAAAGGTTAACGAATGAGCGAATGCGATTAAATGAATCACAAGATTTATAAAGGAAATTAAAAAAAGAAGATGCAGTTAATTGCTGCGATTAAGAGATCGTTTATAATAAAAATATCCATAAATCGACTTCGAAAACTTCATTGCAAAAGTTCAAAAGACTCTTTTGAATTCTCTTCTGTAACGTATAAATTTTTTGTTGTACATATTTTTCATCAATGGATTAATTCAACTCGCGATTGAATATTTTCTCCTGTCATCCGCTGAATGAAGTTTTTTATTTAATCTTTTCTCATTCTTTAAATACCGAATTTATTGTACAGAATTCTTTCGGAACAAAAGAAAATTCCCAGGAAGAACAACGTGAATGTGAAGGGCGTTGACAGTCACACTCGACGTGAATATAAATTAATGGAGCCTGCGATAAGCAAACATAAACAGAGGCAACTGTGAAGAAACACCGCAGCCGAACCGAAAACAATGAGGATCGTCAAATCGCTGAAACGGCCAAATTTATAATGTCGAATCCGAATTCCGTGGAATTTCATGTCTGGGAAATCGCACGACTGAAAGCGAACAAACAAACGGCATTAATAAAACAGAAGAAATCCCAAACGGCAGAACGCAATGAATGCGAATACAATTTCGAACATATGAAGTAATTAATTTCGAACATTAAGTGCTAATTTCTCGACAAGGCGATTATGAAGTCTGCCGGGGGGGTGCGGCGGCGAGGGGACGAAGAGGGACACGGAACCTGGCACGATGGAGGCAAAAATAAAATATCACATTTATCGGCCGACAGGAGACGCTTGGAGAGAGAGAGAGTGAGCGACTTTTTGAAGTAATATGAGGAATTCAGAGGCGTCGAGAGAGAAAAAAACAGGGAGAGCCCAAAAATACACATCGCAAATGAAAGCAACTCAAAGCGGGGGCGTCCTCTTCGTCCCCTCCTCCCCTTACGCCCCTGTAGAAAAGATAAAAGATCAGAAATGACAAGAAAACGAAGACGAAATAAAAGAAACACACTGCATTGCTTTTGATGGCTGCATCGAGACAGTGACTGCCACTGTCTTTGTTTGGGCCGCAACTGAACACGGCCGATCCGATGTCCCGCTGAGTTGGCGATGCTGCCTTCGCTTGGCTGCGTCCCTTTATAACGCCGCGTAACTTTTTAGTGTCACTTTCATTTAATTTCCTGCCCCGATGGCGTAAAAAATTGGACGCGATCGTTTCAAGAATCTAAGTGGCTCAGCGACGTCATCGTCATCGCCATCGTCGTCTTCACAGCATGTTTGACGCTTCTGTTTCTCTCTCCGCCGCCGCTCACACTCAGACTTCTGCTTCGCCTTCGCGGCTCTTCTGCTGTGTGCGCTCGCTCTCTCTCAACGTGGTCGTCGGGAAGTCTCTCCGTGTGCGCGTGTGTGTGGTAAATTTATTTTTATATTAATTCTTGGCTGTCGTCTTGTTTTATTTTTCTCATTAAAAGTCTGGCTGCTGCTTTTGTTCTTCTTCAGCAGCTTAATTTTTATGTTTAGCGATTTATAAATCCTCTTCGCTCGACGGTTCTTTTTCCTTCGCATTTAAATGCTCACTTGGAAAACGTCGAAATTCATAAATGTTTATTATTTGTGTTTAAATTACACTCGAAGAAAAAGACTCCAAACGAAAATTATTATTACACAGAAAAATAATTAGAGTTTTGTTTAAAAATAAAACAAAACATTGTTTAATTAAAGTAGAATTAAAATTAATTAAATAATATTTCAGACTTTCAGATTATATTCTTTTTTTTTGTCTCATATTTTAATTCTTTTTAAATGTCTGCAATGTTTATGATAAAATCCCCGAGTTTATTCCCCTCCTCCACCACCTTGGGCACCCATTCAACTTCTTCTTTGCGTGTGTGTGTGTGTGTGTGTGTCGGCCGTTTCTGCTGTAAGCTGAAGCGACATCAAAGGCGCGGCTCAAAGACTCATCGCTTCGTTATTAAGTTGTTACTCTTTGAAACGTTGGCGCTAATTAAGCGACATTTGCATATAAATTCACGTGAATGTAGATGCGTGTGTTTTGTCACAGGATCTTTCTATTTTTCCCCCCATTATTTTCTATTATTTAATCCGTGTTTAAAATGACGAAAAAGCCGCTTGTCATTTCGATTAATTCAAACACTTCGATGATCTTTTCTGCTCCTCGGCGATATTCATTTGTTTAAACATGATTTTTTACTGTTCATTTGAAGCGAATAATCCGAAAGATTGTTTAATTTTCACTTTTAATTAGCGCTGATTCAATAATTCGACTGACGAAACAATTGACGACTTTCGTGATAATTGAAAAAGTCGCGCCTCGAAGGAAGCGACTTTGCTAAATCGAGAAAACAATTAAAATTGACGATTTAATTGATTAAAGTTGGATTATTGCAGCCGCAATCAGGTCACAGGTGGACGCAGCTGCGTTTCAATTACATTTTAGAAAGCGAAAAAGGACAAACAACGAAAATAAAGTGGCTTCAATTCATTGCTGTGATCCTGCGCTGAGTAACTTATCGAAATAATAATCTTCGGCGACGGTGAAGGCGATTCCTTTAAAATAACTCAACTCACGGCAGCTTGCAATGGAAGTGGAAGCAAGAAAAAGTCGAGAAAAGGCAGAAAAGAGACATAAAAGAACGATAAACGAACGGTTTTCGCTGTCACAAAACATTGAGTCACTAAGCATGTGTGCCACTGATGAAAAGGACATCGGCAAGGATAACCGCAGAGCGATCGAAGCGAAGCCGCAAGGAGTCAATGCAACGGAGCAGAACAGAGCGTGGCCGATGGGACAAGGGACACGTCGCGGCTGACTTCAAGTCTTGGGAACTGTTCTTCAGTAGCGAAGGGAGAGAAAAAAACCAACCCATAAATAAACAAAAAGCACCACCAACGGCGGGCGACTCTTCGCTGCGAGCCTGTCATCTGATATCCATCTTCATTCTGTCCTTTCGAGTCCTTCCAACGTTCAGTTGACTCCTTCGTCGCGTCCCTCGCTTCCTTCGCACTCGTCCTGAGGTCGCATTAGTGAGTCAAGTGGCGTTGCATCCTTTGTTTCAACTTCGATTCGTATTTCTTGCACTTTGCCTCGTTTTCACCTTTTCCCCAACTGTCGCCGTTGATAAGTTATCACTTGGCGCCATCACTTGGCACGTCATTACGTCATTTCGCCGTTTGACATTTCGTGCTCGTCTCCATCTGCCGCTTCGCTCCAATCTCCGCCGCGTTACGTTGTTCTCCGTTAATCAGCAAATTGATCATCTGCGCCAGAGACAGAAATGAGAACGAGTTTCGGGAGACTTTTCACTCTTTTAAGAATGAAGAAGCGAATGAAAAAGCAACGCAGCGATTTTATAAAGTGGTTTTTTTTCTCTGTTTTCTTCTGCGGAACGTGAGCGACACTCAAATCGTTTTCCTGCTTTTAATGTTATTATTCAAAACTGTGACTGTAGGCCAACATTAACTGTTTTTAACCATTGCACATGGATCGCCGTCGAATTGGTCATTTCTAAAGCAACAATCAGATCCACAGATCTTTTTATTTTCATTGAAATTCTTTTTTTTTGGGGGGGAATTCTTCGAAATTTCTAAGTGATTTCGATAATAAAAAATTGAAATTATAACAAAATCATTAGGAATAGTTTTTTGTTTTTAATCTCTGGTCACATTTTTTCGAACAAATTCGTGGCTTACTTTAAATTCACTCGATAAAATCTCACTTTGGCCTACGCAAACCTTTCAAAGCCTTAACTTGAAAGCTTTACATTAATCAATCCTTGGGCTTAAGCGCTGTTTTATTATTTGTCAGTTATCGAAGCGACTTCGTGCGGACCAACAAAAGACGAGCGCCCAAAAACACACATCGCTGCCGTAAATTATATTAATCGGCAATCTAAAAAGCCACTTAAGGTTGTTTTTGATTTAGAGTCTGCGAGTTGCAATGGAAGAACGTAACCGAAAAAGCGTTAATAGCCTGTAAAATCCCAATTTCATGGCAATGAAGCAGTATACAGTCGGCTAAATAGCAGAAAGGGAAGGAAAATAATCCACATTTCAGTCCAATGGAATTGCAAATCCATAGAGAAACGTTGGTATATTCCAGAAAATGTATTTATCTCGGTGTACCTGAAGTACTTCCGACGCTGGCCAATTTCCCAAGTGAGTTCCACACATTTTCCATAATTTTTTGTTTATTTATTAATTATAAGAGCAGTGTTCCTTTAATGTACAGATCTCAAGAGCGTTTAGAGAGGTTTTTCAAGGATATTCCTCGTAGTCAGAGCCAAGAATCGTAAAAAGAATTCGCAGGAATCTGCCTTTTCTTTGCCTTATCGCGTTTTGGCATTCTTCATGACCAACTAAATTAGCAAAAAGCTTTTCGTGATTCATATGTCAACAAATTGTATGGCAACGCGAGCAGATCCGCAAAATCAACATTAATCAATTTTAAGTCGCAAGAAAGCCCGCCTTCGTCGCCGTCCTTTCGCCGTCCTTTCGTCGATGACTAATTTATGCACGATCCGAATCGTTAATTAATGAATGACCATAAATAATACCGAAATAAGGCGCAAAAGTGGATGCAGTCGGCGATTCAGAGGGCGATGGGAGCAAGGAACGCAGCCCAGACACTAATTGACACCTTCGAAACGTCATTAAAGCGGCGAAGTGGTGCGGCGGCGATGGGGCAGCGATGGTGGCCGGTGTGGGTTCGGGACAGGTTCTGCATTTGGCATTCGTGCTTCCATGACAACAAATGATTTCGCATGAATTTCGGGATATAATGAGCTGATTTAAAGCAACATTCAACCATAAGTCATCAAGGATTATCACAGTGATGCATGTGTTCGGAGGGAAACCTCAAGATAACGTCGAATGACCACCGAAAGTCCCATGGACAATGGAGTCGTTGCTGCTGCTGCTGCTGGAGCATTGATTTGTATAATTAATCAATGCGATAAAGAGACACACGGCGGAGGCGCGTTGATAAGCGTTGACATTTGCCTGGATGCGTCGAAAAAAGGAAACACAAAAACAAAAGAAGATGAATTGAGTGGAAACTCTCAAAATAACCCAAACATCGAATGTATATTAAATTTCGGGTTAATTTCCAACATTTACACGCATTTGTAAAAGGTTTCTCGAGTCGTCCATTAAGTACAATAAAAGGAGACCAAGAATTAATTATTTGCTCCTTTGTGATGCTTCTTTGGCAGCTTGGCGTACATATAAACTCATAAATTCCTTTTTAAAAGTCGCAGAAGTCGATCCAAACTTCATTTAATTAGTTAAAACTAGATCCAATCAAATCTCAGTGTTTTGATTGATTTAATAACTATAATTTTTGACCTTTATTGAGGCGAATGCACAGTAAAATCGTCGCCATCGATCAACGACTCGGGAAATCCTAACCCATCACGAGACAAGTGCTCCGCGTCGGCCGTCATATCGCTAATTTACAGCCGCGGCGTGTTAACGCTGATAGATGACGTGACTGCGTGACGCATACTCGTCACATGTGACACTCGCTCACTCACTGCGCTTGCATAAATATTTCATCATCATGTCAACAACTGCAGCACGACGTCAGCCATGCGAGGCACTTAATTGTTTTTGCATTTATTAAGAATACATTGTGCGAGTTCTCCAAAAATCATGGCCCCTAGACGAGGGCTCCGCGTCGAGTCGCTGTCGTTTGTGGGAGCCGCCGCCGCCGTCGTCGGGCGCGCAGACAGACGTCACGCTTCGCAGCTCATTTGCATGATGATGACTCGTAGGCGGCGGCAAGTGTTGCCCCCTAGAGTGAAGCGTCCCACATCAGCTCCAAGTCCAGCTCCAGCTCCAGCTCCGACTCGAAAATGCGTGCTTTATTTGGGAATTCGAAATTTCAACCAAGTCATGCTGTGAAGAGCTGCAGCTGTACAGCTGTTGCTTTCGCTCTGTCGCTCGGCGGCCGCGTCTAGCTGCGTGCGTTTGTCTCATTTCTTATTTCTTGGCTCATTGACGGTTTCGTTATGCTTTCAAGATCATTCCAGAGTAGATGAAGTGGTAGACAAACGACCCATTAAGTGAATTCATTAACTTCGCCCTGCTGCGCGTGTGTGCTCCATGCACGCACACACACATACACTTCTTTACACATGTTCGTAGCGGCTGTCGCTGGAGGTCTGCAGAGTGGAGAAGACGAAAACATTTCCGTGGCGCTTTGTTCGGGATTTCAATGCGATTGGGGCAACATTCAAAAAGTGTTGTTTTTAGTGTCATTTCGTGAACCACTTCCAATGCTTTTAGTGACTTCCATCTGCTGCTGCTGCTGCTGGCGAAGGCGAAGATGCGTAGCCTCGACTGCTCCTCAAAGTGTTGCTCCTCTCTCCCTCTTTCGCACCATTCTCTGAGTGTCAACTTTGACACGAATCTCGTTGTTCTTCCAATCAGACTAAGAATAAACTTTTATTTTGCAGTTCTGAAAACGAATTTCATGCGTGATCGGGTCGCCACCTCACTTTGTACAAAGAATTTCCATATTCTTTGTATTAAAAACTCTTAAAATACAGGCACAAATATTAAGAAAAAATTCATATTTTAAGGAGTTTGTATTTAACACGACGATTTCATTGTTGAATGACTTCAAATAAATATTTGTACGAAATGCAAATGAAAGTCTAACAACGCCTAGAAGAATTTTTTTATCTGGCTTTAGAATGAAGAATTGAGAGCATTTCTTTTGACCCCAAACAAACAACGTCTAAATACAACGTCGAAATACTTAAATCAAAACAAACCAAAAAAACTATTCATATTTTTACGCCTACGAAAAGAACAACCGAAAAGGAACGAGCAAAGTTTCTGTGTTTTTGTGACAAAGTCGAAGGAATGCAGCAAACTTGCTGGCTGATTATAATTGAACAAATTCCATCAAAACTAATAAATTTTCTATTAACGACTCACCCACAATAAATTGAAAATCCATCGACGAGATTCCATCGAAGAACGTGTTCTCGATTTCGCTTTTTGCTTTGGGCCTTTGATTGATTTTTCCGGTTGGTCTGGCAACAGTAGGTGTTGCCATGTTGAAGATGTGCTAATTACGGGCGACATGCGCTGAAAATAAAACAATATTTTGAGAGCATTTTACGGTGGAAAGTTATATATAGTCATCAAACTTGGTTGATGAGGGAGGCGACCGTCGGTGGAGAAGCGGCTGATTGATAGCTGAAGAGTGTCAAAGGATGCAGAGGGACGCTTGTAAATCACAACGTCTGCAGCGCATTTCAACAGCTGTTGCCAAGTATTTCATACGATTTAATTGAAGCTGCGAGTGACATTAGTTTACGTATGTTTGCCACTCTCTTCAACGCTTCCCGATCACTTTTCCTTGGTCATATTTGTTGCTCCTTCTCTTCGATGCTCCTCACTGGTGCATGCATCTCCGCAGCACGTTAAAATTATGGGGAAAAGTAAGGATTAGGGGTTTCGGCCACGCCCACTTTTAGGCCAAATTTACCGTTATTTTACCGTTATTTGTACCGTTAGTTCTTGGAATCCGCTGGCAAATTCCCGGAATTGGTCGCCATTTTGGATTTATGGGCGTGTCAAGGTCGAACATTAAAAGGTCAATAACTCCGGAAATATTCAACCTATATAGTCGATATGGGTATCGAATGAAAGCTCTTTTCATTGGCTTTATTTCCGCTGAACATACCAAAGCTGTAACTGTAATAGCTTAGAAGTTATTGGCAATTAATTGATTTTCCGTGTAAACAAAAGCCGTTTTCTTGGAAATTTGATTCGCAAGGTATAACGGTAAATATGAAATTCAGTAAGAGTGTTCTTTTACCTTTCTAACGATATATAATATGATATACGTCTTGTGTTTACTTTTGGAGATATACTTTGAAATAAGTAGGAAGTCTACTCATTCAGTATAATTAGTAGTCAGTGATGAAAGCATTTGCGTAAGCACCAACAAACTCAGCGCCGCAGGCGAAAAATTTTTACCAAAAATCGCGCGATTTTTGTTAAAAATTTTTCATTTTAGAAAGCAACAACAACCTTAGCGCCGCAGGCGAAAAATTTTTACCAAAAATCGCGCGATTTTTGTTAAAAATTTTTCATTTTAGAAAGCAACAACAACCTTAGCGCCGCAGGCGAAAAATTTTTACCAAAAATCGCGCGATTTTTGTTAAAAATTTTTCATTTTAGAAAGCAACAACAACCTTAGCGCCGCAGGCGAAAAATTTTTACCAAAAATCGCGCGATTTTTGTTAAAAATTTTTCATTTTAGAAAGCAACAACAACCTTAGCGCCGCAGGCGAAAAATTTTTACCAAAAATCGCGCGATTTTTGTTAAAAATTTTTCATTTTAGAAAGCAACAACAACCTTAGCGCCGCAGGCGAAAAATTTTTACCAAAAATCGCGCGATTTTTGTTAAAAATTTTTCATTTTAGAAAACAACAACAATAACGCGATTTTTGGTAAAATGTTTCAGTATGAAAAACAACAACAACAATTAAAATATGACATCGTACGATTTTTGTTGAAATTTTTAAAACAACAACAACAACAACACACTGATACAACAACAACAACAACAACAACAACAACAACAACACACTGATACAACAACAACAACAACACACTGTTACAACAACAACAACAACAACACACTGATACAACAACAACAACAACAACAACACACTGATACAACAACAACAACAACAACAACAACACACTGATATAACAATTACGCATAGAAATAGCAACAACAAATGAAGAGAGCAAAAAAAAACTAAGTTCTGAAGTGACTTGCGTTTAAACTCAATTATCTTCAAAACTATTAAAAATATAAAAAAAAGGTTAAAACTAAAAAAATAGCTCTCAAAAATACCTTTCAAATGACACCTCACCCACTTCGATACACCGCATACTTTAGAAGTTATCGTCAAAGTCCCTTATTCGACCTTGCCACGCCCACAAACACGCCCACAAACACGCCCACAAAAACGCCCACTACCATGAAATGGTATCCTGGGGAGGATCAGTATAGGTCAGAGTTCGTATAGGTTCGGCTTAGGGGTTTGGCTTCGCCAAACCCCTAAACCTTACCTATACCAAATTATGTATGTCAGAAACTGAGCATCATTAAGCGATTATGAATGCTACGAAAGGGAAAGAAAACAGGACGCATTAAATACCCATCATTACTTGAAACAAAAGCGAACAAACGCCGCACGCAATCTTTTCATTAAGGATTTGTAAACGAGTGCTGCTGCTTTGGCTTGTAGTCCGTTGTTCGTCCATCGCTCTCTATTGAAGGCTCTTCAAAAACCTTGCCGACGCAATATCCACGCTCAGCGGCTCTTGCATTCACGGGCAGCATCTTTTTTAAAAGGTATCATTTCTGTTGAAAGGGAAAAACACGTATTAAAAAAGTGATCATTAACAACATGACGTTCGTTACCCTAACCAAAACGAAGCGAAACCTCAAGTGTTTACAGACACCGAAATCCGGAAAACAACAGCGAGCGGTATTCCGAGATTATCCCTTCACTGCAGACAAAAATGTATATATATGTAATAATAATAAATTCTTGAAGTGACGCCATAATGAAAGGCATCGAACACTCAACCACCAACAACAACAGCTCTGCGAACACGCTCTGGCAAGCAGTGCAGCCAAGTTAATCATTAAAAACGTTATACGGCTTTTTAAAACATTAAAAAGTAGTTCAAGGAAAAAGTAGTGTAAAAAAGTATTTAAAAGTTACGAAAAAATTCCCTAAAACTAAAAAAACATTCAATCTAACTATAAAAGATCGGATCGCAATAAAAATATTTAGATACAGAATTGAAAATGGATTTCACATAATTTCAATGAATTTTAATTTCGAACATGTTTTCATATTGGGCTCCCGATCGCGGAAAAGTCAATTTTAGAATAATTCTTTTATTATATTTGCCCGTTTATAATTTTTATTTCAACACTAAAGGAGGTCGTATAATGGTAAAAACTTTTATCAAAAGAGGCGTAATCATCGCAGTAGTACTCTTTTGAATGGATTTACAGCTGTCACAAGAGACGAAAACAACTGGCAACATAAATTTTCTTGTAGACTGAACAAAGTGCAAGTTGTAAAAAAACAACAAAAAACAGCCGTGGGCTTCTTTACAAAATGGGAACCACTCGAACCTCGTTTAATACGGTGTCAAGAGCTGTGATGGAAAATCAACCGGTTAAAGGATTCGTCACGTGTGATAAAAAAGGGTCACATCATTAAAAAACCAGCACAAAAGGATTCACTTTTATATGTACACACAACGTCGCCGGCGACCCTTCCTCGTTAAGATTTTGTTGCCTGCAGGCAATTGACGCTGTAGCTAATTAAAATAAATGATCGATGGTTGGACTTTGTTGTCGGAAATCGCAACAGAAGGATGAAAGGGAAAAGCAGAACGGTTTTAAACTGGATGAATGGTCGCCGAGGAGGGGCAACTGACGGATCGATCGAGAGAAGGGGTTGGGAGGCGTTCACAAACAAACCGAATCCAGTCGGCATTCAGATAAGATACAGCGTCGCCGTCGCTGTTCAAGATTCGTTGTGCAAATAAATTTAGTCAGCTTATTGAGCGTGGAATTTCACGCTACTCCGTGCAAGAAACAAAGAAGTGCGTCCAGCAGCAGTTGATGCGGTGGTGGGAATTCGCTTCATTTCGCTGGAAAAATCTCAGCTCGAACTCGTTTATGGTAAGTTTTAAGCTAAACAATAGAGAGAATTCGCCTTATTTAGTGTTAAATTAGTTTGCATGCAAATCGATTTGTCTACAAACCAAATCCATCGGAATACAGCGCATTTTCCATCGTTTCTCTATCGCAAACTCTAATCTTAATACGACAACACAGCGAGCGATCTTCTCGACAGATGATTGATGGCGGACATCAGAAGCCGGCCGCTTAAAGCCAGTTTCTGTGGATGGAACAAGTCGCAATGTAGTCACGAACGACGTAATCCGCTGAGAACATGTTGCAAGAAGTGTCACACGTAGCTACGCAGTGACTCGTGGATTAATGCACTTAATGTGTACTACAAACAACGTGTACACAGCCACACACGTGTGTGTCTTCGGGATTTGCGCCAACAACATCGATTCATTATCATTATCCTGCCGAGATTATGATTTCCAATCGTCTTCGCCACGATTTCTGTGTCACTGCTCGCTCCCTTTGCTGGTACTTCTGTCCACTCTCCTCCCACCCTTGGAGGTCGTGGCATTGCGTAGGTGCGCGGACTTCGCTTACAAATCTTTCCCATGCGGTTGTTTGTGCAAATGTGATTGCAGCTTGACCCGGAATGGAGAGACGTCGAGACGAGTGGTCGTGGGTGGTTTATTGGGCGTTTGTGTGTTCGAAAAACTACTCACATCATGAAGAAGATTTAATTCAATCAGAAACTATTAAAATTACACGCTAATAATAATGTTCTGAGGACAAAGGAACTCATTTAATAGCTATGATGTTAATGTAATTACATAAAACACTGCTAATCGCATAAAATACTAATTAAAGCCGCTGAAAAGCTTTGAAAACTCTTCGTTTAGAGCTCTGAAATTAGTAACTTGTTTTACTGTAAATATTTTAATTTTATTTATTGTTTAAGAAGTATTTTATTAAATAATTAAAGTAGAGTTAATTATTGGCAGCGATTGTTTCGGTGATGTGCGATTTTTAGTGTCGTTTTTCGCTCTTTACACCACGAATTCTATCAGAGATTTTGCATAAGTTGTGAGTGAAATGATCCTCGATGTAAATTATAAATGATCCTCCTCTAATTTCGTTGGATTCTTAGAAGCTGGGACTTGTTGAGGCATTGTTCGACCTACAACGCACACATCACTGCGATGTCAGCGCAGAGGATATCGGCTTCTTCACGAAATCGACTTCCATGGCAAGGAAAGTGATCCGAGAGTGAATTCATTCTGTTGATTCACTGTTGCAGTTCATTACTTGTCCGCTGCGTGATGGTTTATTGCGGGAAAAATACTGCGAAATTAGATGCGGAGAAGCAGAGAAAAAATGTAGAGGGGGAAAATGCAAGAGGAACAAAGGAATGATTGACAAGGACCTTTCGAATAAATGACGAGGAACTTCTAAACCAACAATTGGCATAATTTTTTCCTTCTAATCTATGGCAAATTCACAATTGTTCTATTTTTTTAGAAAAGCGTATAACAACAAGCGAAATAAAACATTGAAATTGTTGTTAAAGGAAAAAAAAAACACAACAATTGATGGCCTACGCATTGAAACGTGCAGAATCCTTCACGCATGTCCTGAAAAAAGTGAAAACAACAGCAACAACTACTCCACGTACATCCCATTTCCGGAGCAGCGCGTCCCCGAACCGAAATGAACCCGCCTAAGCTAATCATAAATTTTTATTCTAACCCTCAATCAAGGGAAGTTGCGTGGCCCGCGTGTCAGGCCGCGGCGCAGGCCATGTAATCCCAGTTGTAAATATCCTGCTGATCCTGCGAGCGACCGTCTGTCCGTCCGTCTGCGCGCCCTGTTCAATCGTGTTTTTATTTATGTTGTCACAAGAGATTTGCGACTCAGCCGCCAGCGATCAAAACCCAAGTCGGCCAGACGACGGAGGTGCAGAGAAACGAAGCACGGGAAACCCTCGAAAGCGTCTTCGTTCGAGAGAAAAGACGCAAATGAGGTTTCCACCACACGAACGACGTGTATGAAAACGCAATAAAATAACAGCGAAAAAGCGTGTGTGCAAATAAAAGCTGCCACGATTTGGGATTATTTAAATACTGTTTCTTTCTCCCTTCAACTGTCTATTTTCCAATTGTAAGAGTTGATTCTCGCCGAACTCCATACAACTGCTTCATTTCCGACAACAACAATTGAAGAAATTTTAATTTATGCATTAAATTTATTTGTCAGATCAAATGTAAACCTTTTTCCATCGACATTGTTATTCCAAGTCCATTAATGTGTATGTGTGAGCCCGTTTAATGACACCTTTCGCTGGCGTCATAAACACCATAAAAGTGCTCCTTCATTCCTCTCCTCTCCTCTCCAATGCATTTTCTTATATCCTGCTGCTTTTGTTATCGTGCAACGAGAATTTCGAGTGTAAATAAATCTACAAATTAATTACCTATTTAAAGAGCTCCTAACAGAGGTTTCGCTAACAGAATTTATCATTTAAAAACATATTAAGATTTTTACGATCCTCTTTCGACTGCGAAGAGAGGGGAATGAAGTGCACCTTGTGTCTGGTAGGCGACATCATTCTGAGCTGGGCTCTAAAAGTCCTCGTTCTGCTCATCACCTGCTTCTTAAGAGCGGCTCGAGAGGGAAATAGATAAAGACTTAATAAGAGATAAAATCCGCTGTGGATGATACCTTCGGCTGCTTCGAAGCCAGACTCAGCTACCTGTTTAGCAGTTCTTCAGCATTTTTTCTTAACGAAAAGTCCTTTTCTCAGCCTAGGATTGAAGCAGGAATTCATAAAATGTACTAGCTGACGGCGAACTTCTCGGAGAAGTATAGTTTCGGCGGCAGTTATTAAATTACCTGAGAGTTGACGATTTTTTTTAAATATTTCCAAAGAAATTTAGTATTGGTAGGTTTAATTTCGAGTTACTGTATTTACTAAAGAGTTTTTTGTGTATTTACTGGCCTGTGGTCGTTGGCCCATTCGTGGCCTGTTCCGCTTTTCTCATGCTGCACGTATCCCGACCTCAAATGAGAATATTAAATAAGTTATTCGCACACCGTTTACACCGTTTTTTACTCAAGCGATGGGATTTATTGAAGGAATTTAATAATTGCAAGTAATTTAGGAATTATCATATAAATATTTAATGTTTTTTTGGTGCCTGTTACATGTTTTTCTTTGGAATTTTTCCTTTCAGCTTGTCTAAATATTACTTTTTGCATAATCTTGGCTCAAATATTTTTCAACAACAGATGGCAATTATTTTCGTTCCGTTTACACTGTTTTGTTTTGGGAAATTTGTGGTCCCGGGTACAAAGTGATTTTATTTTGTTAAAATTCGCTGGAATTTTTAAACTAATTATTAATGATTAAGTAAATTATTAAAGATTAACTGAATTATTAAATAGTAGCAGTTTTTAAAAAAGTCTCTATAAAGTGTCAACTTTTTTGTCCCGCTTTTTTTAAGTGTTGCACAAAAGCAATTAAGTGTTGCAAATATTGTTAATTTTGGCAGAAATTAGAAAACCCCAACTGTTTCCAAAACTAATTTTCCGTGTTTTCTTTTCTCCGTTGTTGTTGTTGTTGTTGTTGCTGCTGTTCACGTTGTTTTCTTATTGATGGCTAGAAGTTTGCCATCAGAGCGCCGTGTGCAACGCGTTTGTTTTGACGCAAGGACCTGAGAAATGTTTCTGCTGTTGGATGCATTTTTCAAAAATAACAAACGCGCTCTTCTTCTTCTTCGTTCCAACTGAACGACGCCGAGAATCTAATATGATGCTGCTGCACTTCTGCGGACATTAAAGCAAATATTTGCGTTGCGCTGACGATGACGAGAACGAGAACGAAGCGAAACAGATACGGAACGAGTCCTGGGCACATTATAACGGAGAACGGACGAGTGTGCGGTTTCCGAGACAAGTGAACAGATGACATTCTGTTGCCGCTGTTGTTGTTGTTGTTGTTGTGTATGATTTGCATAGGAAATTTAACGTAATGTTTGCTTAAATTCAAAATTAAAATGATTTCGGTTTCGGGTGCAGGAACAAAGGAGGCAGCGACATATGTGAGCGGGCGTAACCTTGCCGCATGCTGCACGGGACGCAGCCTCCACTCTTCCTCGAACAACGCGTTTTAAAAATGTTATTCGAAAAGTAATTATTTCGAGATGAATGAGAACAATGGCGAGTGATGAGGTCCTGCGGAGGTTGTTGCTGCTGCATAACGCACACAAAACCGAGTGGAAGCTGATGACGTTTGTGTTGTTGTTGCTGCATTATGAATCGCAGCTGCTGCTGCTGCTGCTGACGATTGGCTTCGGTGTGTAGTCGCTGTACTCCGTTCCATTCGACGGCAATCGGTCCATTCTTCGTGCCGATTGCGCCCCGGCTTCAGCTGAGCATCGCCGACACTGAATACAAGTTCGCTTGTTTACATGAGCAATAATTGCACATCGCCGACTCGACATCGTGGTAATTCTTTGTAAATCAACGTCATGAGCTGAATGAAGCATGGATTCCGTCCTTGGCGTCCTCAGGCAGCATTCGAATGCTTGCCGAGGTCGTGGTTGAATCAAATCGCACGAAAAGATCAGCGATGAACATTTTTTCGTAGCCAAATTTTGACTGATTGCTTTATAAACATTTTTGATCACATGAATGGCGATTAAATGCCAAACTTCACAATTTTTGTTATTAATTTATTTAAATTGAATCCGTTTTTTAAAAATGATTTTCTTCCCGTTGCAAAAGTCCATTTTTAATCGTTATTATGAACCATTTAGCATTAAAATTTTGATGTTTTCCCGTTTTCTAAAGTCTCAAGCATTTAAGCAAATACTTCAAATGCAACTCCAATTGGAATTGGACAACAACAACAACAACAACAACAGCATTAACAACAAATGGCCAATTTCCGTTTTTAATAAAAAGTGGATGTGAAGAGATGGAAATTGTGATGACGAAGCGACAAGTAATAAATGACTGAATGATTGATAAGGGGCGATATGTGAAGAGGGAGTGGCAAGGGGCTCCTCCGTCCGCACATCGAAGGCAATTTAAACAAACGTTCATTCATCAAGCAAACAGAAAAAAGGTACGAAGGACATTTTTTAAAGCAGAAGGGGTTTTGATTTCATTACAGAGCAAAAATAGGGGGAAAAATGACTGATTCCACGTATGTTTGCCAGGGGTGCAGCGAGGAAGGACTGTGCGCCATATGGGAATAACTTGCAATGATATCGAGTAGAAACTACGACTAGCAACGAGCAAATTGAATATCGTCGTTAATCACTTGTGATGGCTGCCGCGGCTGATGTTCGAATTGCATGCACACCGAAGAGTAACCGGTAACCGAATGCAACGATATAAACGAAATACTAAAGAATCCTCAATTTCACTGTAAAACAAATAGCGAACAACTTTTATTCCTCTCTTGATGGACTCGAAGCTTGTGAAACCTTAAAAAGAAGTCAACAAAAATTCCGGTTACTTTGTAGCTTGGCATTGGGCAATATTTCGCCTTTATTACTGCGACTTCCTTTGCGAAATTAGCCGCTCAACCCTTGCTGAAGCGAGCCAATCAAGCGCCCGAGCGTGTTGTGACTTTCCGCACGAACCCTAACGACGTTCGTTCGACTTCTCACTCCACAGCGAAACGTGGAAAATTTCAATTACGAAACGCAAAACGAAATGCAAACACAACCAGCACACAACAAAAAAAAAAAAACAAAGCAGAATGCAGCAGAAACAAAAACGACGACAAAAATCTCCAAACACTCGTCTTTCTTTATAATAACAACACTGAAAACGACAACGGCAACGAAGCAACTAAACAAAAAAAGCTTCTTAAAAAGCATTCATTTAAGAAGCCAACGACGAGGGCAGAAAAGAAGGACTTTTATAAAAATTGAAAGTGTATGCGTGATCAGAAAAACCTCTTCAGCTCGTTTGGAAGCACGAGTTGAGCCCCAGCAACATGTTTCTCAACAGCTTGAGAGCCGAGATGCAAAAAATGGCCACTTGAGATGCACTCACCGACAACGTTGCGAACGAAGCTTGCCTCATTTTAATAAATTTTTCAATTCTCAACGGAAGCCTGATCAAGTCGTTGCTGATGCTGTTGTTGTTGTTGGCTCTCGTTGCCGTTTGATGCTGGCACTTAAACTGCAAGTGGACGACGACGACGACGACGTCGATGATGAGGACGGCGTTGATTGGCCGTATTGCTTGAACATGAGCTCGCTCTTCACTGAGCTCGGTTTTCTTGTTTGCCCAACATCCATATTTCCATTTCTTGTTGCGAGCGTCGCCGCTCCTTCGCCGACATCCGCTTGATGATCGCCGTCGAACTGTCGATGGCTGTTCACGCTTTGATTTGCTTCTTTCGACGTTTCGCCTGCGATGTTTCCAGAGGCTTCTAGAGATGTGTAAATAATGGTTACTCAATGGCGATTATTTACATCTTTTATGGAGATTTGGCAATACATTTTTATAGCTTCTAGAATAAATAATTAAATATAGTTTATGAAATGATTTCGCTTACAGAAGAGAAATTTTATTTGGAAGTAATCGGTTCATCCTTGGATTTCATCAGTTTCATGTGAAGTTTAAGCGTTGTTGTTGTTTTTATCCATGAAAATGATGATGTTCCTGACTTCTCTGTTGCTGCTGGCCGTCCTCCGCCGCATCCGCCCGGCGACACACGAGCGCATCCATTGAAGGGCCTACTTAAAAATTCCTTCCTGCAGACGTCCGCCGTTTCTGCTGATGTCGCTTGCCTCTGAAATTGTTGCTGCCTCAAATGCATTTCGTAAATTCTTTTAAGTGGCTGCATATTGTGTGGAAATAATGTATTATAAACACACAGCAGAGCTTTGCACGTTCAGAGTCGGGCTCGTGAATGGCAGCTCCGGGCTGGAGGAGGAGGCTTTTTAATAAGTGCACGTACGAAATTGTATTCGAAATGGTATTGGCAGGGAGGCGTTATAAGTGGTCATTGAAGCCCTCTCCACATAACAATGATGACTACTAAATGATAAATAATGATTTTAATTAATTTTCAGCATTTACTTTGAAGTAATTGAGTCGCATGGTGTCAAAATGTTAAAGTTGCAGCTCATCGAGAGCGATAGACTTCAATTTTGCCTAACATCAACATTTATAAAAGCAATACTAGATCCCTGTGATCGCCAGGTCAATATATCCATTAATTAAACTGAATCAACACGCAAAAATAAAAATATAACTCAAAACAGGTAGGAATTTGAATGTTCCTCTGCTCTTGTCAGAAAGAGACAATGTCACGAGAAGAATCCCATTCGCTTGTCCATGATTTTACGCATTACATTTACACGTTCGTGTAATAGGCCCCGTAAGTACTTACAAAGTAAGCAAAAGCGAATGATTTGATGGAACACATTCGCTTTTCCCTTATCTTGTCATGAGGTAGAAATCTGTTCATTCGAGCGGCCTAAAAGCATGCAAACTAAATTTCAAAAGCGTTCTTTTTTTTATGGTATTAATAAAACTTTATTGTATGAACATTGACATTTATTGGAATTAATAACTTGCGAATCTGATATTTTAGACTTTCTTCTCTCGTAATTCTTAAAAGTGTCTTCCATTGTAATTCTTGAAGAATTTCCTTATTTCGGACACGTAATTTCCATAAGTAACCACTTCTGTTTTTAAAGATTCTGAAAGGGGAAAAAGATAATAATTTTATGATATTTAAGAAATCCATACATTTTACTTACCTGTTTTTAATCAGATTTATTCTTTAAAAACACGTGTTCACTCTTTCACAATTTATTCGCACTGATTACTTGCACGTATATAAACCCGAAAATTCCCGAAGTATAAAAATGATGTCATGAATTCATAACTGCGCACATCGGCTTTGCATGAGCTCCTCATTACATTGTAAGCGAAATAGTCGGCACTTACATTTTCGTATCACTTTTCGCTGACATTTCAAGTACTTTGCATTTATGCAAACCGTCATCATATGATCCACGCTATTTTATGATTGGACTGAGCAAACTGTTGTACTGCGCAATGGGAATTATTGATATTGAGGATATTATAGAGAAATAGCAAAGTTTAGCTACATTTGCATTAAAATGAACTGCTTTTGGATTCTTTTTTACTCCGGTTGCGTACCCAGAAAACTAAAATTTCAAAGCTTCTCTTTCAAGTCTTCACAAATGCACAAAATATAGTAATATTTGCCAAACGCAAATTTCGGTGCACGAGTTTCCTATGGTCCTTTAATTGGGTAACTTTTAACTTCTCCGATTGGCATCTTATATTTCGGGAAATGTCTGCTCTGTTGTATTACCTTTGATATTCGTTGGATACATGCGATTATTTACCAATTTTCCCTTTTCTGAACCAGCACAAGCTGCAAGCACTCAATTGAAATCTCTTTTCGGCAAAGCAACAAGAAGTTTGTCAATATTTTCTTCTATTTCTAGGATAATATTTGCCCTTTTTTAATATTGAATGCTTCAAAAGGAACCCGCTCTCAAAGAATCACCAAAACCAAAGGCAGACAAGCAAATAATTGAACTCCGCATGCAGGGAGAGAGAGAGAGAGAGTCTACTGTAATTTAGAGGCAGCCGAGAGACAACGGGAGAGCAGACAGTCGCCTCGCGGTCGGGAGTATACAACTTACACTCTCTCCCTCTCTCTGCGGACTCTAAATTACATTATGAATATTAAATAATTTGGATCTATTGTGCATGTTGACGATGACGATGATGTTTGTGCGTGTTTATTTATTTATATGTTTGCATTCCTAGCCGAAGACAAACATCCTACGTGGGGAAAATTCAGGCTCCAATGAGACGAACGGAGCCGTCTCGCTGCCAAAGGATAAAGCCAACAATAAGAAGTCGTGGGCGTCGCAGTCGCAGTCGCAGTCGGATCCGGAACAAAGAATCCGCCTGATGACAAAAAACATGTTAATTGAAGTTTTGTGTAGGCGACAAATAGGAACAAATATTTGCTCAGCGTGGAAGCTAGGATTTGGCTCAGACAAAACACATTCCTAGCGATAAAAAAGCGTCACACACCAAAAAAAGAAGAAGAAGCCAGACTTAAGTATTTTTAAAATGCAATTTCTCAAAAGATGATGACAACGACGATGGTCGCTGTATTTGTTCGTTGTCGGTTTGGAAGCGCGGCAGCCTTTGAAATATCGCAAAGACTCTCTTCTTCGGTTTTCTTTGGAAACTCATAACTTATTAATTCGAATAGGAAGAAGAACTAAACACGTATGACGACGTGTGATGTTGTTTCTTCTAAATTGTATATTTTTTACAGGTGATTGTTTTGCAAATAACGGTTAACGAATTGCCCATAAAATATACCTACGAACACTGTCACACCCCCACCACTGACTGCAGTTGCTACTCCAAACATGCCAAAAGACAGCGACTCCGTCTCTTTAAGGTTTTTTAACGACCCGCAAAGCAACTCGGCAACATAAACGCAGCATGCATGTCCCAAGTAACCATCATTCAAATAAGTCCCCGCCACAGAACAAGTGAAAGAAGAGCATTAAAACCAACAACAACAACAGCCACAATCACTAAAGCGACAACGGCTGAGATTCGGATGAGAGCGATTCTTTCTCTCATCTAAGCAAAGCTTTACGATTAGTTATAAAATCTTTTTAATGAGTAGAAACGCTTCATTACGTGATGCTGTCGCTGCGTACTGATTTACAGTTAGCTGAGAAAAGAGAAGAGCTTCAAATGCTTCTTTGCTACGAAAGCTTTTCGCAGTCGTCATCGCAAAAGCCGAGTCGCTCTGCTGCACTTCTTCTTCGGCATGCAAAAAAGTCACTGTGAAAATATGCATGATTAAGAGCAGAGAGACAGAGAGAGGGAGAGAGAGGCCGAAATAAAGAAATCCTTGTTTGTTTGGCGGTTGATGTTGACAAAGGAGAGTTGCTGGCAATCATAAATGAAACGAGATACAACATAATGTCAGATCGTGTACCGAAATTCATTCAACATGTGCGACAGCCGACGACAATAAAAGATTCTCGGTAGAAGCAGCCCGAAAAGCCGCAGCAACACAACTAACAACCATCATAACAGCAAAAGCGACAAAATGTTCGACTATAAAATTCAATTTAATGATCGGCGACATAAAAAAATTATGACGTTTACACGTTTTTTTATTCTTTTCCTATTTTTTGTTCTTTTTCGTTGCGGTGTCTCCACAGAAATTGTTTAGTGTTTAGCTTACATTTTTATTGGGGTTGCGTCTCGGAAGGCAAACGAGACTCCAAGAGTCCAAGTGCAAGCCGAATTCTTGGAGTGGCACATGCTTCAGTGTGTGTGTGTGTGTGGCTGCAGCAACGCGATCGCCGAAAGACTTCGCTGCAGCGGACGGAAGGGAAACGCAAGCGTAGCGAAGGTCTCGCAGAGGTCATTTAGCACGAAATCCTAATAAAACCCAACTTTGTTGCTTTCACTGTGGAGCGTTCTCCTGTAGCGCTGTGCGTGCATCTTTCCGAGAAACCTAAAATACGCCACAAAGTTTAGTGTCCACAATTAAACGCCTGTCGCCAGATTCCAGCATTTATCTTTTACTTTTCCATTTCAGCCTTAATCCTGAAGATGAAAACTTTTAACTGTCGTGATGCTGCGATCGTGAAGAAAGCTGCGCAAATCCGTATTAAACTTGGTTCAATGGACAAGGATTTCAGTACTGGGAGAAGCTTCAGGAAAAGCCGAGTTGTGAAGCCGTCGTATTAGGCTGTAAAATAGTTCAAAGAAGTCCTCGAAGCACCCAAGTGAGGATCTTTGAATTATTAGAATTTTACCTGAAATGAGAGACGAAGCAGTTTTACAGAGGTCAGTGAGACAAGGGAGGTCCTGATGAGGATCTGTACTCTATAAATTTAGAAGAATTGCTATCGGCTTTTAATCAAATAAACTAAAAAAGCACAGAAATCCTCTTCCTGGGTGATAACTCATTTATCACACGAATTTATGCAGTTTTATCTTTTCAAAACCAAAACGAAATTCGAATGAAGTTATAATAAATCAATTTATGTATTTCCAAAAAATTTTAATTACAGAATTTATTCATATCATATATTTAGAAAATATTAGTTTTAATTTTAATTAAATTACACCTATTTTAGCATTTACGAAATTATTTATTCTTGAAAATTAGTTACAAAGTTTATATGCCAAATTTCAATTTTAATGAATTTACCAAATTTTAATTATAATTAAGCATTTCCTATTTTAATTTACGCATTTTCGAAATAAAAAATGTTTAATTACATACATGTACTTTATATTTTATTTTAATTTATTTTATGGTTTCTTAATTTTTAGAATGTTGCATAAATAAATTTACAAAATATATTATATGTATGTATTTAAGTAAAAAGAAATAAAATATAATAAAATAAATTATAATTTATTTATATTTTATATGTTTTTTTTTAATTTTAACATTAATAAATAATTATAATTATTTATACATATATAATTATAATTATTTATTAATATAATTATTATAAATTATGATTATAATTAATTAATTAAATATTGATTTCTTTTAGGTTATATGAGGTTAAACATTTACAAAATTGAATTGTCCAAGAAAATTTGATGGTTTTGGCTCCTCCTAGGAAGACTTTTTACGGCAAGAACGCTTCGGTTTTTTCACACAAGACACGCTTCGTCGATTGCTGCTGCGACTGTTTGCTGCTGCGATTGCAGTGCGACTGCGACTGTTGCTGCGGCGACGCTTGCGGTTGGGGTTGCGTCGCGAACAGTAGTCTTCAGGGTCAGAACAGTCGGTGTCATAATCTAACGTCAGCCGCAGGCTTAGCCATTTTTTTGGTGGCGCTCTGCGCCGCTGCACTTTATACAAATCACCACAGTGGCTGCCACGAACGCTCCTTAGCCGTTTTTTCACTTCAGCTACATTGAGCGTTTTATTTACTTTACTTTTACTTTTACTTTTCTGCGCTGGGCGTTTCTTCTTCAACGGCTTCTTCAAAGCTTTATTCATTGTGGATGTCTTCATCCGCGACGCAGGTGCTTTCTTTATTTCAAGTTTGTCCTTTATCGCGACATGTGATGGAGATGCTTCGCCTCCAAGGATGGAGGCCGAAGTACTCTCCGGCTCCTTATCAATGCCGTGAGCTTCAACCACCCCATTGCCAATCGATTCAAATTCTCCACTATTTTGATTCATATTATATCAGCAGAATTTATTATATAGCAGAATTTATTATATAGCAGAATTTAAAAACACGCGAATTTGGTTGTGAAAATTTTACACACGTCTGATTCAAATGGAAAATCTATAAAAAATATTTTATTGACATTTGATTTGTTTGACGTCGATCACTTGCTTCCTCGGATTTCATATGTTATATTCAAAGTTTCATATTTTGAGGCACAGTTTCAATACATCGACGACAAAAAATATCTGGAAAACTTATTACAAATGAAATAAGATTTTTATGCACAAAATTTGGACTGTATTTAGACAATTTTAAAGAGAAATAAGGGAGCTGATGCTGTGAGAGGAAGTCATGATAAATAAATAGAACGACCTCATGAGTACTCTATGCAATTAGACTTAAGAATTGCTTTGTGGAATGCCAACGGTCTATAAAATTGGAATTTGGAAGAGGTATTACTCTTCCTACACTTAAACTTTATAGATATTTTGCTAGTTTCGGAAACTCACTTGAAGACAAAAGGCGATTTCAGATTACCTAACAAAAACCATCCACATAATAGCGCTCATGGTGGTTTCTCATATATAAGATAAATTTTTCCCCCATAAATATCCATCATAAATATTTCAAGTGGGAAAGCTTGCGAATTCGTTCATTTTCCAAGACTGAATTTTGAATAACTCAACTTTTCCCAATAAAAACGAGGGTGCTCATGACATCTTCACAATTACCTCGATTAACAGATCTTCTTCTGAATGTGCAACCGGAATCGAAGTCGGAATGAATACATAACATGGCTTAAGGCAATAAATTAATCAGTGGATAGAATCGAATTCTCTAAAATACGAGTTATTGAAGTGATTGCCGACAGCCTGCAAGACATTGTGACTTAACATGTCGCCTTTGGGAATGAACTGAAGCAAAATTAGGAAATATATTGCAAAACAGTGAGGATTGCCTTTAGAAGGTTCCTTTTTTACACTTACTAGGCTGTTTATCACCCACTTTGCTGAAATAATAGGAAATTTAATGTGTAGGAAAAGTTTAGCTTAACAGTACGCATTATGGACAGGTTTGGGTAATCGCAAACTTAGAGAAAGTGTGCTTTAGAAATGGGATAGATTGGATTGGATTGGAAGATTGGATTGGATAGATGGAACGATGGATATAAAAAATTTCTTGTAGATCAAAACCAAGTTATAATCACTGGTAATAAAAGTCCTCCCTGGACATACGAAAGACTAGAAACAGTTTCATTGGGAATAGACGTCAGACGAACAACAAAAATTATGGAATAGAACAAGACTCAAGTGTCCATTTGAACTTACTAGATCAGGATCCTCTTCTTTTCGGGATTTCAGTGAAGATTTGGAAGGAGCATGTTCACAATTGATAATTTACTCATTAAGAATGTCAAATGGAACAAAAATTTGAGGTAGAGGGATTTGATGTCTGGTGATCGGGACTAAATGTTTGTTTTTACGGAAACGTTTGTACATTTCTTTGTAAAACATTTAGGAAATTCATTCCTTCATTTCATGTTTCGGTGCTAATGGTGTAATTATGATTCAATTTGCCGTGTTTTTGGGCAGATGGCTTTAATTTTCACTCCCCTACAATTCCCCAAATCCAATATCATCTCAGCATCGCTGCACTTTGAAGTCGTATCGCTGCTCAATCCTCCCTCCGGCGACCCATGACCAATCCAAGCTGACCAACCCCGCGACCATAACATTTCAATTTCTCTTCTTTTCATTTGATTTGATTTTATGTACGAGCGTCATTAAGTTGCTCGACAACTCAATACACGTAATCAACATTAAAGTCAATTTTAAAATATTACGCAAATAAATCACGAATGATGAGGAGCACGAAGGAAGTCCAGCGTTCAATGAGCCACCCCCTCGAAGGGCAATATAGCAAATCAATGCTGCCAACAGAAACTAATTCAATGCAATTGCATTGAAAGACGTACGTAATTCGATGTGTGCGTGTGTGTGTATCCATGTATGCAGCAGATAAACGCAAATACATTCACTTAAATTCAATTGGCATTGTTTGTGAAATTCATTTGTTTCGCAGCTACAAGGACAGAAAATTGTTCGCCGCCGAATTCATCAGCGTAAAATGCATTTCGATGATTTCATTTTCGTCCGCAGCAGGAGCAGCAACGATGGACAGACAACAGCAGCAGCAGCTGTGAGACATTCTCCGCTCTCTCTCAGCACCAACGAACGGTTATCGAGTAGCCGTAGCACGCGGATATCCGGTTAATTCATATCGCTTTGTTATCCTGGAACTGTCCACACTCGAGTGGCCGCCGCCGGGACACCAGAGACGCTCGTAATGCACCCGTGCAGGAGCCCAAACCGCAGCCTCAGTTCGTTATCCGTGCTGTGCATGATTTTGTTACATTTTTCAGGCCTCGCTTAGGGTAGAAATTCTCATTGCAAGCGAAACGCAGCTTGGAGAGTGGATGAGTTTCGGTGAGGACTTCGAGTGTGCGTATCAATTGCAGATGAGGTGAGTGGACACGCATATCGCGTGTGTGTGTGTTCGTCTGACACAGATTTTTCGGACCGACTGCAATGGTGCAAAACGGTTCCGTGCGATTAGGATTTGAAGTACGAGAGTTCGACTCGAATTCGAATTTGGGTTCGTGGTTTGCGGCTCGATTTGGATTTAAAGGACACCGAAAGAACTGGGACACGTTTCGGTTGGTTCTGTGTGTTCTTTTTTCTAATTACCACATTCACTGTGGTTCCTCGCTGAGGTTTAATTGCATTGTTCAAGCGAGGACATGAAACTTACTTGGTTTTTCCCATAAAATTCAGTTTTTTCTTTTGTTTTTGGTCGATTTCAAAAGAAAACTTTTCAAAAAACGTCTCGCGAAGTATTCAAATATTCCAGAAGAAGTTTCTGCTTTCTTTTACGTTTAATTTTATTGTTTATTGCGCTGTAATCCTAATTTTTGAACTTTAATCTTCACTCTGCAACAACGAGTATTGAATTTCAACAGAGTTTCATATGAAAGGATATTCTTTAAAGTAAATAATAAACTCTGAATGATTTGATAATTGTTTGATCGAACTGCAAATCGATTACAACATGTTTTTGGGTTAATTTTGTAAATTCACTCTCCGTATTATTGGCCATAATCGAAGTTCACCCTCGATGTTCGACTCATGCCGAGAGGTGAGGGTGAGGGTGAGGGGGACGACGTAACCTTAGAGCGATGCACTAATCCTTCACAAATTGTCATCTGAGACACGGCGGCTGGTCGAGGTGGCAGACGCCGCCCCATGCAACATCCACGACGCAATCATTAGTTCAACGCGTGCGATTAAGCAGCACCCCGCTCCCTCGCCTTTCACTCGCGTTCCAATCACAGATCATCGATGAGAATCGTTGAAGTTGGATGATTTTTTGAAATATGAACTCATCGAAGAGCTTCGAATGTGCGTTGTAGTTGCATGAACTATTTATCAAAGTGCTAAGATCAACAACTACGTCGATTTCTGCTTATTTTAGATTATGCTTTGTTTGAAAAATGGTTGAAGAATTGATGCAGAGGGTGGACGTCCTTCAGCGAGTCATTCTCCAGCGAGGAAGACTGCAAGCAGCAGGGGCTGAAGCATTGTTTCGTGGGTCTTTCGAACGTTCGACGAGGAGGACAACGCACACACACTCGATCACGGATGTGGCAAGAGCAATTTTTGTAATTCTTTAGCCTTGCGACTGTCACGTGGCTGCCGGATGTACGAGTCGAAGAGAGAGGACGAGAACGGCAAAAAGTGGTAAGGATTAAAAAGGAAGCAACAACAACAACGGCAGCAGCAGGGGTGGTCATCAAAACATCAGTTGCTTGTGCAACAACAGACTAATAATTGTTATGACACGTGATGCAGCGTTGTGCGCGATTAAATTTCAAAAATGGACGCCTTTTTGGGATTTTTAAAAATTGCTTCGGCTTGAAGTACTCCAGCGCATCAATGCGAACAGCAGAAGCGGCGGAGGAGAAGGAGAATCCTCGGATGTTCGAGTAGTAAATCTTATGCTTGTAATCAACGACTTTCTAACCACCAGCCACCGTTTTAGTTCTACAGAAAGTGGAACACTTGGAACGTGGAACGACAAGCAAGTCTTCAGAAGATTCCACTTTTGCTTTGTTCTTTGTTTTCTTTGCGCTGTTTGCTTTTGTATATATAAATGCACACTTAACTGCTTTTCAAATTTCCCATCGAGAAGGGTGAGTATATTAAAGGGATTTTCGTTTCTCGTTGTTGTTGTTGTTGCTGTGTTCTTGTCGCACGCTTCTCGGTCGCATGTGACGTAATTACATGGTTTCCTATTGCAATTTCGATTTCATTATTCAGAGTTTCTTTTCCAGATGCTGCTGCTGCTTCATCTTCTCCGATTAAGAACATAAAATAGATTTAATAAACACGAGGCACAGCAAATTTCCGCATTTGATTCGTTTTCATGTGAATTGACGGGACTGAAAAATTTCCCTTCTCACTGTTTGCTGCTGAGATAGAAAAATCCTTTGTTTTTTAGCTGCAGGCTTTTAACATTTTTATTTTAGTCATTTTAATAAAATGCATCAACATTGGCAACATAAAATTTCGCCCAAATTCCGCTGCGTCAAAATAAAATTATTTTTTTCTAATCAAACAAAGCGAAAAGGCAAACAAAAGTGGCAAAAAAACACAACTTTTTGGCAAACACACTTGATAAAAATACATACAAATAAATGTATAAAAGGAGATGAAACAAACAAAATATAGAAAATGTTTCTAAATATTGTTACTTATATACATACACGCTGCTGTATATATATTTTTTGGTCCTGCCTTCGTTATGAAAGCACTTCAAAATAAGCGAGAAACCGAATTGCAACCAAGCAACAAAAACTTAGTACAATTTTAGTATTACAACCTTTGAAAAATGTTTGATAATTTTTCTCGGAGATGTGATAATTTTTAGAGATGAAATTTTATTTATCCAATGTCAAAAAAATACAACTTCATCAATAAAAGTGTCCACAATTCGCGATAAAACATTGATTGCTTTATAAATCTGGCAATGCTATTTTAAGCGATAAGAATTTCCTTTCTACTCGTACTAATCACTCGTTGGCGCACTCGTTCCATCCCGCACTAAAATACGAATATGAAAATCCATTAAAGAAATTACATTTGCACATCCGCAGTGGATTACAAACAGAAGAAGAAAACAAGGAATAAAACGTGTTTTGGCAAGAAATGCGCGATATTATAGCAAAAGAACATCCAAACTACGAACTATAAACAACGGTTTTTACTGAGTAAACATAAATATTAGATATCTGCTATAATTTATTGAGCGCTGACAACGGCTTGAAGACGTGGAGAAAAGCAAACGACAAGAGGTTATCTCGAAATCCGTCAATTACAATATTAACATAATCCCTTTTCTACACGTTTCTACTTTTCTGAAGATTCGTATTACAACTGCGTATCGATTTAGTTGTTCCTTTCTGATGTCACGAATGTTATCATGAAGCGTCAGTGAAAAGGAAAATTCATTAAACAATAAAAATAAACAAGTGAAAGATGTGAAGATGACTTTTGTGAACTATGGGAATTATTCGAGGCCTAGAAAAGCTTTAACATTGAAATTGAAAAGATTTCCAATGATGATTTAATGGAAAATGTTTAATGTACTCGTTACATTTCGCTAACCGTAAAAAAGTGGATAATTTCACTGTCGAAAAAAGATCATGTATAAAGCATTGCACAAAACTAAAGTTGGTCTACTTTTAACAACGCCAACAACGAATCTAAAATTCATATCAATTTGATTTATTTGAATGAATGTAAAAATCTAGTAAAGCTTTTACTAAATAATTTATTAATCACTTTGCTACCCACGTGCCTCTTAAGCATCTATGACATCGACTCTTTCATGGATGTTTTTATGTACATTTTATTTTCCAGTTGATACCTGCGATCATTTTATGCAAATTTGACTAATTTTATTTTCAAACTGGCGCATCGTAAAATTTATTAACGGCACCGACAACCGTAAAGGCAACCAACGTCAATTTAATGGGCTTAATTAGAGGTACCTACGTGAAAAACAACCCATTATCATCACTGATACGAAGCAAATCGCTTTCTTTCATCTCCGAGCGTCGTTGGATCGAGATTCAACCGAGAGCGACTCGTTATTGAATTGAATAATATGTTGGATTTGTTCGATCCGTTTAAAGGAACAGACTCCGCATTGGATGTCGTCTGCTGAGTGCGTATCCAAGCAAAGTGGGCCAGAAACATGTGTTCGGAAGTCACACGCAGCGCCAGAAGAAAAATAAGTTTATTCATTTATGTGTATTTCCATATGCATGAATATAACGACATAAAGATCACGAAATATATCTCACAGAGAGCAAATGGAAGTCAGAAAGACTGAAATTGAATTCAGAATCTCTATATAAAGCTCATCGAGAGTTAAATTACATTTATTGTGGGTAAAAGTCCATAGTACTACAGAGTACTGTACCAGAACGCTATGGCTTCTGGATAATACATGTTCAAGACCAATTATGCGTGGTGAAGGGCCAACTGCTGTCCATGATGTTACTGAACATGAAGAAAACTCGAACCAACCCGTGATTGCAGCTGTTATCCATAGCGTGCCTATGGGTTGCATGGCACTACGTTAGTTTGTCTTATAATGCTGGCCATCAAATACATGGCGCTGTAAATTTGCGTAGTTATCCCCAACCTTACGAAGTGGGCCTTTACGATCATTGTAAGGGCGATATTGACATATTCAGCGATAGTTTGATTTCCGAAGTTCGAGCAAAGCAATGCTTTAGTGCAAAATATGAATTATATAGTAAAAAATTGAAAATTCGGCATGGATATGAGTGTATAAAGAAAGAGGAGATCACTTAACACAGTAACTTTCGAAAAAAAACACACTTTGGAATGTTTCTGTTCTGTGGAAAAGTGGATGGAGGCAGATAGGTGCGAACAATGAAGGTCATCGATCAATCAGACAATCACAATGACTTCCTCAAGAACAAATATATTCGACTTAGTTCACGGATTGATACCTTTTTACGATTTTCTTACTGCAACAATGAATGACGTTATAGTCAGTGGAAATGTTTGATTATTGATGAATTATCAACGCGCTGTAGAACTGTTGATATGCGGCACACACGGCAACGCTGTGCAGTTCAAAAGAAATCACAATACAGCACACAAACATCTGTCCGAAAACGTTTAGAAGGAACTAATTAAATTTCGGATACAATTCAAAACTGCGAGAAACAAAAAAAGACCAGAGGAGGAAAACAGTGAAATAAGAATTTTTGATGGATGATGATGAATGACGATGACGACGGGTGCTTGCTGAGGTGCTATGCGATTGCTAGGGGCTCGCTTCAAACCAAAACCGAATAAAATCGATCTCAATGGCTCCGGCAGTCGACTTCGAAGCGAAGTCGTGGGTGAACGGACAACGAAAGAAAGGAAAATCACTAAGGATTCTAAATATGAATACTTAAGCAATAAAAATTAAATACATACATGCAGCACTTTATCGAAAACACTTCATCAACTCAACTGCTCACTGAATCCAAATGCGAAGCCATCCAACAGCGACGAGAAAGGTTTATAACAACAGCAAGCGTCGAACTGCCAGATTGACGGCATCTCGTCAAAGATCTTCGTTTGGAAGAATGATTGATTTACGTGCTTGCAGACAAACGCTCGTTCGGGCAAAACAAAGCAACGTCGAACGAGAAATCATTCCAAACGCTTGCAATTAGATTAGATTTGAAAAGACGATGACTTAAATCGCATGCAGCGCGGAGTGCAGTCGAAGGAGTTTCCTTTCGCGAGCTCACAATCATCCAAACGCCGAAAGTCCTTGGCAGCGCCAGGATTTCGCTTCAGTGCATCACGTTCCGTATTGACGACGAGCAGAAACCGGCGTCGACATCGTCGTCGTTAAGTTGTAATCGCTGTGACACTGCGAGGGATCAGAGCGGCGTAGCGAGCTTAAATTGACGGAAATCTCGCAAGTAGCATGCAGAAGATGAAGTTGCAAATGATGATGCTGATGATGATGGTGCTAGAAACGCTTCGTCGTTTCCTAAATGGCTGCCTGTGCATTGTTTGCATAACTAATTTCGGTATTTTAACGGATTCCTTCAGCAGCCGAGTGTCTAGAATAGCAGAGCTTGGTTAATTCTTTGGGGATTATTGTTGGAGAACGCCGAGGACGCTTTTCTGGAGTACCTAAATCCTCGATGAAGCTGAGAAGATCCCAGCAAAAGGACAATCGACAGGTTGAACTGAATTTGAACACGTTTTGGACATTTTAAACATCCGTTTGCATGTCGCGATATTCATGCTTCCACAAATAATCGCAATCGATATTAATATAAATTCTTTCTTCAGTATTTTCATCACGAATAACCAAATAAGTGTCTTTGGGTTTCCGTAACTCGGAGACAAATTGTTTAATCTCCGAGCTTCAGCGAATGTTGCGGCTCAACAAAGCAGTTCTCAATGAAGAAACACACAGATAAAATCAAGCCAGTGCGAAGAAGGAAACGTTGAACAGCTCCATTTCACAATGACCTAAATTTTCGGCAGCTAAACCACTTCAGAGGGGAATTTTTCTTTTGCTAAGCCTCGAAGCGAGGAGTGAAGGAAGCTGCTACTGAAAAGGAAGAAATTTCATTGGAATAACATGATTTCCGCACTGATTTCCTTAATGTTACGTAAGCCGTCGTAGCTGCATTCTGCAGACGTGTTTTTAGAAGTTTCCCAAGCAAGCAAATGCTTCAGTTAATAGTCGTCATTCGAGTGCTTTATCGCCTTTATTGCCATAGCGAAAAAGAGAGTAGCAAAAGCGGCTTCAATTGATTCCAAGTCAAAAAGAATCTAAAATAATTGGCCACGGAAACAGCGATTTCTACTTAAGGGATAATAAAAGAAATGGAAAGCCAATTTAAAGCGTGCCACCAAACACTCAATGCGATTTTCACGCCTTCGCTTGCCCCTGTTCGAATGCTCTCGAGGATGTATTTCACAGCCAGAATTGCGGTTCCGCTTAAGTTCTACTCCGACCGCTTTTTCTCACCCGCCGCACTCAACCGCACACTCGAAACGCGGCTGTCGGGTCAATTAATTGGAACAAATTCTCATGACGATTACTGTTTATGATTTTGCATGCCTTTTCAATGTTTCGTGAGTGTCACCCGCATGTCACCATCACTACGACTCCGCTGTTCATATCTGAATTTCTTACGAACATGAAATAATCTCATGGAATAAACTGAAGCAGTTGGCGTCCCATTCAATGCGCCTCTTGCGACATTCTGCAGCGGAAATGAACAATGAAAGCAACGTCGTTTACCGCAGGCGCCCTCCGTTCAATACCCACGCTTGTCACAAGAAAGCAGAAGCTGGGCAAAGAACAGCAACAGCGACCCGCTTCCCCAAAGCATTTCCGGCTTTGGAAATATAGAAATTAATGCAAAGCAGATCGAGGAAAAAGGGCATCTACGCTCAGTCGTACAGCTGAGTTGTGAAAAGTCCTGATTGAAATCGTTTTGGCGTGAAATCAATCATCGCACATTCGTTAAGGATCTCGAAATTTCATTAGACTCCTTAATCTGATTTCGTGTCGACTCTCGTTTGCTTTTTTTTCGCCAAACGACGAATGTGTGCCGTTGCTGAAGAGTCTTGAAAACCGTTCCGACAGAGGCAAAAGTTGATAAAAGTTGGCAAAAATAACCGATTACTATTATGATCGTTATGATATATAGAATTTTTACAGTTTATGAAGTAACAAATTACTGCACAAATGTAAAAGAAACAGTAACGAATCTTCATTGTTACCTATTAATTTATATTCCCAACAAATGAACGAAGCTGAAGGCCCAGAAATCACTGAAGACCTTTAAATCTATAAAATTGTTATTGGCCAAAATGTAATTTGAATAAAATCTAATTGAAAAGAAGCAAAAGTTTGTAGCATGAGAAAGCAAGTAATCGGTTTTCCATTGATTCTTGAATACCAATCGAAATAAGGGAAGGAAGAAGCGTTTCTAGTAACTCCAGCGCATTTAATAGAAGTCAGAACTCGTACCACTTCATCCGCCCACAACACACGCACACAATCAACACATAATCAAATAAACACACAAACAGGAAATGAAAGTCACGTGCAGGGCAACAGATTTTTGCGTATTCCTCCAGGATTCACAATGCGATGATGAAAAGGTGGTTCCAGAGAATGATGGCTGCGGACGGACTTCGATGAGAAGTTTTTCATAAAATCTGAAAATGTACCGAGTTCACAGCGCATGGGCAACGAAGCTTGAGCAATACTCGTTAGCTACGTCGTGCTGGTGATTTATCAGCAAAGTTGAACTGCAAAGAAGTCCACATCGAACTCTTCCTAGCTCTGGATGATGCCTTCACTCCGAAAGTGATTTTAAAGAGTTTCTGCGGAGTTTATAACCAATATACAGATGCTTATTTACCCAATACTTCAATAAAATACCAAACAACAATGATTTATTGCAGTCATCCGTTCTGAGGTCTCTCTTCCTGTCCACTCGGCCAGTCAACATTGCTTCGAAGTGCGTTTGAAAACATTTCAGAAGTTCCGAGTCAAAACCAACGCGAAACTTTGACTTTAATTGATGTTGACTGCTGTGAATTTTCCAACTTCTTAAAATGAAGAAGTCGAAAGCAACTGAAGAGGAAGCCTTTTGCAAAACATTCACAAAGAAATCACCTTTTTCCAAACTCATTTATTTTGAAGAGCATTTCTTGCAAAGTGTTTTCGCTCAGTTGGCGCGTGTTTTCGTTGTTTACGTTGAGTGGCATGGAAAACCTCCTACACGTTAAACGATGGATGGTCTTAGGCCACAGCAGCGTTACCTCAAGCACCACAGTAATTCGACAGAGAAGTATTAACGAGGAAACCCATTTTCGAACTACTTAATGTCAGCAGGGCACAAAACCAGTTGAAGTGGATAGGAAAAGAAGGGTTCTAACATCGACTAAGCATACAGCGGGAGTTAATTAAAAGAGGAAAGGAGACGAAAGGATGCACCATGAAAAGAGTTGAAGGAGGATTAATGGCAAAAATTGTGGAATTTAAACGCTCGAAGGAATTGACTGATGTTGAGCGAGTCAGGAATTGAGTACTTCGCCTTCCGCCAACGTAAGAACAGCGAGTACTGCGATGCACCATAAAAAATGTGATGAAATGGAAAGAAGAAAGAAGGAATATCTGCCTTATAGGCAACAAGGAGGCAGACATGAATGAACAATGGCAAGAAGAAAACAAAAACCAGTGCTTAGCTACCCTCTGAAGTATCGAACAGTCGCCATCAGTCATTAATAGTTGCTTTCAACATTTTGGTCTATACAATATCATTTGTATACACACACAGTAATTCCTTGCGTAGGTACAGCAGAAAGGCCGAACAGCTACGGTGGAAGGGAATGCATCACAAGTAGTCAAACGCAGTGCCAAATAAAATTGCGCATAGTTTATACCTGGACCGTAGGAATAACAAAGACCCCCCAACGGCTTTAAAAGTAGACTGTACAGCAGTTGCGTTGTAAAACATCGGTCGCAATCGCCGCCTGCAAAAAGCAGAAGTGCGAAAAGCAAGCTAAAAACACAGAACCACATGAAGCACGAATTCTAAGGGTTGTTCCGAACTGGATTACGCTGTGTTGAAGTGCTGAAGGGCTTCGACAGCGCGAGTGTTCGTTGTACTTGAAATTTTTATTAGCTCTCGAAGACTGTTTTGACGAAATCGAACCTTGATCAATGCTCCTCTTGACCGAAGCTACCCGCCAAATAACATCAAACAGAAGGCGACTGCAGTGAGGAGGGTGATAAGAGGTACCTGATTACTTGTTACCATTACTTGGGATCCAATTGATTTGCTTGTCGGCGCTTCAGTTTGGGTTTACTTATTGTTCGCTTTGTTTGGATTACTTTGAACCCGTGAAAAAGGTTGGAAATCATTGTTGCAATGTTGCGGAATCAAATGTGAACATCTTCCTGGAGCTGGAATTCATTGACCCATTGCAGGGTGAAATCTTGATTCAATACACGGTTCTGTAATATTTCTCAAGCAATATCTAATTCCGCAACAATACGCGGAAAACCAGGTAGAAATAAATGCGAAAACCTTAACTTTGGACAAACACAAAGGCTCATCAAAAGACTGATACAAGGAAGACGCAGATAGCGTTGACACACAAGGAGCGTGACAGAGAGGGCGATAGAGATTAGAATAATTAAACGTAACCATTAGAAGTCGGTGAAGCATGAAATTAGAAAAGCAGTTGAACGATAATAATCGCCAAAATGCATTAACAGCAACTCAAACAAATGCATTGATTAAATAAAGCCGCCGACTATAAAGATATATAAATCAATAATCGGTTGTGGTTTCGGGTGTAAATTTTAACAATATTCGCACGGATTTGGCGACTATTCAATTGAAATAGTATGAAAGGCGGTTCACAATCAGCATTCAAACGGATCAGGACTTTCTCTGCATCCCTATTAAGTAGAACCTAGTAAATTTCTTAAAGGTTATGTTTTCGTGAAATTTTAAATTTATCTCACCACAGTTCAGTGGATACCTAAAAGAAAAAAAATATCTAGCATATGTTAAGCTTCCTGATTCATACCGTTATCCATGCAGAGCACCGGCATCGGTCATTTGTTCGGTCGATTTAATGTGCGAAAACTCAGCCAGTCGATTGTAGAGTGGAAAATGTGTTGCAATACTCTCGCTTGGCCGAAAAGTGCGCTCATGTGGAAGGGATGAAGGACGGGTCCGCACTTCAACACCGAACTTGCAACATTCCGAGGTAATAAACTGAGGTGTTAACTGCGTGTGGATTTTTGTGTGCGACTACCAGCTAATCACTTGGAATTAATCGGCAGAAAACCATGTGCAGCAACATTTTCAGGATCAACGACGGCCGTTTTGAAGGTCTTCATTACTGTTTTCATCCTTCCCAATTCGATTATGAGTTTTATGTACATGGTTCATTCACTATTACTTTATAAATTCACATCAAAATTAATTATAAACTTGAGCAATTTAAAATGAATACAATAAAAAATTGAAAGGTTTCTACTATCAAACAACTCGATAGTTTTTATTCGATAGATTGTGAAAGTAAACAATTTTTTGAAGAATCTTAGAATTTTATTTGAGACTCAGGTTTAATTAGTAAAATAAATAAATTAATAAAACAATTAAAGACATAAATGTTGCATAATAAACGGAGCCCAAAAAATGCTTGCAAATAAGAGAGATCCTTTCCAAGTTAATCCTGCGTTGGCTGGAACCAGAGTTGCCAGCTTCTTGTCACATTTGCAGGCGGCGAGAAGTCGTTTGTTGGCCTAGCGCTCAGCTGAAGTGACCATATCGTCAAGGACGGCGACCGGATTTCGTCTGCCAGCAAAGAAACTCGTTTGGACCTCCTCCGAAACTAACACATACGCAAACATGGGCGGCCTCCCTGCTTGGCACAGATTGTACTCCCGCTCGAGTTTGGCCACCACTGCTTTCACCTCGAATTCATAGAATTCCCTCAAGGAAGCAGCGCCAATCGCGGCACCATCGCGATAGAAGACGATGTGCGCAGGCAGCTTGCCTCCATGTTGCTGGCGGTACTGACGCAACGCCTTCGCCATCATCCTCCAGAAGCTATTAGCGTCGTTCTCATCGGCACTGCGTTCATTTACAGCGCTGTAGAATGTAGCATCCATGCTGGCTACAAAAGCGTCGAATGCAGTCGAGCGATCGCGTGTAGTTGTGGCTTCGCTCGGAACTACTCCCTCCAAAGAATCCACTTTTTCAATTGCATTGCAGCGCTCGACAGTGGTATTGGGCTCCATGAAAAGTATTAATTGAAAATACTGATCACAGGAATCATCCATTGCTTTGGCGAAGGAACGATTACGATCAACGACTTCTCCACGACGATTGGTACACAGCTGCATTCCTCCAGCCGCACGCGTTAAAGACGCGGTGAAGCTGCGGTTTATAGCGATTGCAGCCCAACAGAGCAAACTTCTCAAAGGTGTTGAAATGGAGCCGCCGTCTGCACTGTCTTCGGTAGTTGACCCCTCGAGGCGACGATCGAGATTCCAGCGCTTGTAATCACTCATCGCCAGCATTAATCGGCCATTATTAAAACAAAGCTGTGGAACCAACGTGCTTCTGTCATTCTCAACCGATCGGTGTCGACTTTCTTTGACTACGGAGACGCGAAGAGGTTGAGGCACATCGCAAATTTCGATATGATTCGAATGCAAGTCAAGTGTTGAGTGATTTTTAGTGAAATCAATCGCTTTTTTGTAGTACGATTTCTTGTTGTTATGTTTTGCATCCAAGATCTGTCTGCGCAATGCTTCGTGATAATTCGGAAAAACTTGGCTGCATTTCATCAAAACATCGTCCACAGTTGCAACACGCAGGACTCTGTGAGCGATTTCAGGACAGAGGAAGCGTGCGAAGTCCTTTTCAAGCTGGCGAGCGATGGACGATTGACATCGCGGCCACAGCTTCCTCAATGCAACCTCAGCACGACGCAATGCGACGTATAAAAACTGCAATGGCTGCCGTTCTGTCATGGTCACATTGCCAACATAATTAATAGTGATTTCGTATTCAAGGCCGTTCTCGGCTTTGGTCTTTAGGACCTTCTGCGCCTCATGCAGCTTTGTGCTGCTGAAAATCCGGCTGCCATTGTGCAAATAACCACCAAGCAAAGCACGATTCTCCGAGAGTATTTCTTCACGTACCCGTTTTAGGGCTGCTTCCGGCGAAACCTCGACGTGGTATTGGTGCATTCGCCACGACGGCGTAGGCAGAATACGCCAACAATTGGACGGCAATAATTGGCGGCCAGCGAGTTGCCCTTTTGAGCGAGAATTGCGAATTCGCACCTTCTCATCGCCACGACCGTCATCCTGGCCACCTTCTGAAGTCGGAGGTCCTCCTGAGGCAGGAGCTACTGCTGCTGCGGATGAAGACGAAGCGCTGTTCTCCCAAGAACGACGACGTTCTTGAATATAGTTTCCGGACATTCTTCAAACAAATACAAATGTTTTTGGCAACCTTTTAATGGCTGTTGCCTTTGAATTAAATTCTTTTTTTTTTCAACAGGAGAAATTTTTCCCAACGTTTTCAATTAATCTGACTGATTTCTAATTTAATGATAAATTTAAAAATAAATATTCCTATGACGACGGCAACTTTGCTTGAGTATTTAAAAATATTTTAAATTGAGAGTAGATATTTGCTGCGGTATCGAAACAATGTATCTAAACATTGTCTATAAACATGTATTGCTAAGCACTAAAAGAGTCCGAAAGCACAGTTGTTATTATATTTATATTAATTATATTATAATCTCTGTGATAGAAGTGATTAAGTTAAGCTTTGTTTTCTCGTTTTCGCCTTGATTTGACAACGAAAGCTGTGATAAAATTGAGTGGCATCGGAATTCAGACTTTGTCAAGTGTTCATGTAGAAATGTAAAGTTGCAGCAACGTCAAAATGTAAATGTACAGACACACAATTCGCTAATCTTCCCCCCCGCGACCGCTTTTCAAACAACCCTCGGCACTTCTCAACGTCAACCAAGGAAAAGTTTTCCTTTAAGTTCTCGATTCAGCAAATGTTTAGTTTTGCGGTGTCGCTGCACAAAGCGAAACTATGTAAATTTGACTTCCGTTTCCGTTGCCGTTACCGTTTCTGGTTCCGCTATTGTTTTGTTTGCATAAAGAAACGAAGATTTTGAATTATTTCCCAATTGTTTTTGTTTTCGCAACGAAAGTAAAAAGAATATACGATAAAAAGAAGAACGTGAACATTCACAAAAAAGAAATGCGATAAAAATCGCGATATTGCTTTATGAAATATTGCAAGAAAAACAGCGAAAACTCTCGCTTTGATAGTGAAAACTTTTGTTCCTAAAACCATGAATCGCAGGAGCTGATAAAAGGAGAAGAGAAACTGTGAATGGTGCCTATGGAGAGTGTGAAAAGTGATGGAAATAAAGCCGACTTCAAATATTTACGTTACTGCTTATTAATGCAACATTTTTCCAGCTTAAAAGATTATTGCGCGCTCTAAACACAGCCGCTGATGGGATGCCGCGAAAGGAGGAGCGGCGCCGGGAAACGAAGTGTTGCTGAAAAGGTTTCAACTTCTCGCTTCAGCGCTTCTATTGCTTTTCCATTCTTGTTCTGCAAGTTGAAGTTGTTCACACTTGAACTTCAAACTCCAAAGGCGCTCCAACGGCGTCGTTGGCGGCGGCGGCGACGTTAATGAAACCAGCGGCTAAACAAACATAAACGGAACATTGAAAAAATTAAACGATTTCTTTTTATGCTTAAATTTATTGAACGATTGAATCGTTGAGGGATATTTAACGAAGACGAATCATTTATTCTGCTATTCAAAACCATTTTAATCAACCCAGATTTGGTCAGTTGAAGTAGCTAAAATGTAGCTTGATGCCCACATTCCGATTGCTGCCATCGACGTCCACCAACAGCGACGACTTCAACCTGCTCCTCATCATCGTCATCGTCATCGTCAAAATTAATTGGGTGATAAATTCGTCAGCGAATTTATGCCATGCATTTTCATACAAGTTTTTCGCAGTTATGTTTTTTCATAGTGACTACAAATTTCCATCGGTTGCCGTCGGTGAAGCAGCCGTCGTTTTTTGCTGCTGTTTCGCTAAGTTTTTAAATTGTCGCTTCTAAATGTCTAGACAGGAGCAAAGGCGTGGAAGGAGGGCGGAAGTTGCAGGTGAAGCAGAAGCCGGTCGAGGTGAGTAGCTGCGATTGTTGCGTCTGTCGTAACTCCATTTTTTATTACTCATTCCGTGCATGTCGACAGAATATTTCTCCATTTGCTTGGACAGCAAATACTGCAGGACAAAAATGACATCAGCAACAATGAACGAAAGCAGTAACAATCTCAATATCGCCAGCAACAACAACAGCAGAAACGAGCAGCAGCAGTGGCAACAAAATGCTGCAACACTAACTTTAAATGCGATCCACCTTTCCAACGACACCACCCAAGTTTAAACGGACGTCATCGCCGCTTGTGCTTGAATAATCTGGAACAAACTGTTTTATGGTGAAGTGACAAAAGCCAAAACGAGCACAACACAACAAATATCGTTAAAATAGTTATGGACACTTGAATCGGGTCGGTTTATACAGCGAAAAAGAAGAAAAACCCAATGATGACGTTGTTAGATTACTGAGTAGGGTTGCCGTGTGTCTCGCGCCGCGTAGCACTGCACTTTTGAAGTGCAGTCAGAAGTCGTGACATGAACTGTCAAAAAGCGCCGCTGGAACGAGTAATGGCAAAAAGTGTGGACACAATTGGGCAGCCTTCGTCGTTAGCGCGTTGTTATCGACGTTGTCGGTGTTAAGAGATTTGTTTTAATTGGTTCTGAGTTGGTTTGTTTGAGATTGCGTTGTTGCCAGACCTTCATACATTTTAAATACAGTTTTTTACGTATTACAAGAGGCTGTGAGAATAGATAAACGGCAGATAATTTTGAACATCGATTCTTTATATAGTATATTTTCTTGTTGTCCAATTTTCAAACGCACAAAAGAACCTTGAAGTGATGATATACGAGTATTTTTCCCCCCACTATATTTTAGAGCAACTAATCCACATTTTTATGGCTATTAAAAAACAAGATTCCATTTCTTAAAATTCATTATTCAAAATTAAATTTGTAGCAATCAGCCGGAGCGTGACCAAAAACATGACAAGATTCAAAATTATGTACCTCGGAATTCCACGGCGCAAAATAACAACACGTTAAAAGTTATCACGGCGTTGGAATAGCTAATAAATTCGACACATAAAATTTCCTCACTCAGAGTGGGATTAGTTTTTATTATTAAACAACCGGCGAGTGATTAAAACATTTATTAAATGTGGAGAAGAGGAGGGAGGTGAGGGACTAAAATCTATCGTAATCCTGTTGGTTGCCATGATGAGTATTTTTAAGGCCAGACTGAAAAATGACTTAAGTTGGGAAATGACTAAATTTCGTTCGGCAGTGGATTAGTGATCGAGTCGTAAAATTATTTAAATGGACGTTTTTATAATTTCCGTGAAGATTTCCGAACCGAAAATATTTCAAGGCAAAACAAAATAATATATCCACAATAAAAAATATATTAGAAAATGAAAGTTTATATTATTAAGAAATGAAAGATCGTTCGACAAACTTTGATTCCTTCTGTTAATTTGTTTGCAGATCTGTTGGCCCTTCGAAGGAGCTGGTAGATCCTTTGTTAATAAATAAGGAAAATCGAGTACTTAAAAACTGTATGCGGTTTTTACACGACTTTTCTATGGACACTCTACGGACTTTATATAAGATTTTTATAGGTTTCATTCACGACTCATAGGAAATTTATTCCAACATTTTCTGGAATTAACAGAATTTTTAAAAGTGATTTTCTTAAAGGATTTCATTGGGAATTTCGTCGAATTTCTGCAGGAATTAATAAGGAATTTTATAGAGTTATAATTTTTATGTATTTTATTATTTATAAATTCAAAAATAAAAAATTTTAATTGAATTACGATTTTTAAAAGGTTTTCTCTATTGGATATTTAACGAATTTGAAATATTACATTTTCTATGCAAATATTTATTGTTACAGAAGCTACTCAATCAAATTGACAATAAAAATATTCGAGTGAAATAAATTTCATTACTATTTGGTGATGTTTTTCGATCGAATGAAGAAGTTGCTTTCATTCTGCACGTTCAGGAAATTAAAACTCTAACAAATGACAGCAGAAGTTAATGGACTACAACAACAACAACAACACTGAAACATTGCTTTGTCAACGACAGCCACGTCCAATGTTTTATTCCATTGAGCTACAAGCATGTATAAATCTATATCCCATTTATACGAGCCTCAGACGCGTTTCTGTGCACGCAGATGGATGTGGCTGCCGAATGCCGATGAGTGTCTCGCTCCAAATCAACCGTAAATAATTTCTGTAAAATTCTGAAACTGGGTTTTTCCATTCGAAAGCGAGTTCTTGGGGTCTTTCTCTCGTATTATTGAAGCCGATCACAATAGCACTCGGAATCTCAACTGCAACTCACAAAACTCGAAGACATCAAACAAAACAGACGAAAACAACAAAGAATTCACTTAAAATTCCAGCGGCAGCATTTTCCCGACGCTCAGCGACGGCTTTCAGCGTCGAAATCATCGAAATATCGACGGCTGCGTTTGTTTTGCCACCGAAAATAGAAGGCGTCCGAATGAGCTCCTCATCGGTGTCGTCGGCGGATCGACTGCGCCGCAGAGTGGATTGTGTTGAGCGCAGCAGGTATGTCACGCGTTCATAATTCATTGCCTCCCTGCGCGGAGGCAATCGCAGCCTCACCTACGTCGGTCGGCAGGGGCGCAATCGCATATTTAACCCCGCTTCAATGGGCTTTCAGAAGCAATTATTTAAAGCGAGGCATCTTCTCGCTTCTGTCGCCACACACACACACACACACACAGCCACACACACATCTGTAAGCGATTCGGGATGAATTGAAGCGAAGATTAATTGACTTGAAGCGTTTGGAGGAGACTCGCTCGGTGCATTCGGCGCTCAAGTCCAGATAAGCTCAAGTTCAGGAGCATTGCTACGAATTCGGATTCTTCGGCTCCGCCACCGAAATCCTGCGTAAAGACGTATAATTCAAGGTGTCGCCGCATCGCGCCGATTACACAATAAATTCACAAGATTAAGATAAGGCCACAGGCGATCGGAAGACGTCGCGACCTGCGCTGTCCTTCCTTCAGTCCATCTCCGCGGCATTCGAGAGACTTGTGGCCATTTATAGCATGCATAAAGCTCTGCGCTGTCGTTGCGGCCGAGAATTATTGGTCGCCAGATATGAGTTATGGACAATTGGCCGCACAGCCCAACCGACGCGCCACTGTTTCGTCTGTCATGGTTTTGTTTTCGTGGAAATGTGTAACACGCGTCGCTTTTGTTCGGAGCTTGGAGAAAATTCCCGATTGGTTCCATGTTATTAGCGCTGGTCGAGCAGCAACTTTTGCCTTCTTTTGTCTGCTTTCGGGAAAAGAAACTTTGTCATTGGTAATTAAAATTCGACTTCACGAATGATTAATCGCCCCGCAAGAAACATGCGTCGGAATGCGTTGTTCTATTTGTGAATTGCTCTCGAAGCAGCATTTCGACAGAGATCACTTTTTCACATATCGACTGTTGATAATTGATTACGCCGAAAGAGCTACGACATCATCAGAGCCACGATTCATTTCGTGGTAGTCGATAAGCTTGACAGATGCGAGGAGAATAGAAAATGTGCTCGATTTAGATAAACGCAAATGAATAATTGTATAATTTGTGGATTGCTACGGACGGAAATCGAATGTTATTTCGTTTCTATCGCTTTCAGGTTTCGAAATTGACCTGAAATCATTCGCCGAAGGAAGGCCAAAAGACGAGAAGTTAACGACAATTGACGAAATTACAATATAAAGCAACTATTATTTTCGATAAAATTATTAACCGCTTCTTTAATCACTTCTTCGATGAAGGACAGTTCCGAAAATATCCGAATAAATATTGACAAAGCATCAAAGGAAAGTCAAGCTGCTCACTTCTCTGCAACTTAAATACATGAAGCAGTTAATGCAACATTTCCACTCACAGAAACTGCAACGGAAGATAATCTCTGTCGCATTTAAACTATAAAAACCGATATCGGAGAAAGGCGCAACTCTTCACAAATCACAGTAGAAGCTGCATGAATGCACGTGGCTCAGTAGCGACGTGGTGCTTATTAATCATCGGCAATAAATTTAACGATGTGCACTTTACACGAAGCGCAGCAGCGACGCACCGCGGAGGAGCTGTTGTTGTTCGATAATGCTGCGGATTTGTTCGAGTCAATTGCACGCATTTCTTGACACTTGCCACAGCTACGAGTAGATAAACACGCAGCGGGGTGAGCAGTGTGCCCACTCCGGGGGCAAAAGATATCACGAAGAGCGGCCGGAGTCGATACAATCGAAGCTGCACGCGCTGCAATGGCACGAATCTAATGGCAGCCACGTGCTCGCAAATGCAGCGAGCGGTGGAAGGGCTGCCTGACGGCAAAGGGGTAGCTTCCACGACAGCAGGACCCTGATAGTGGTTGTCGCAACTTCACGTCACGTTGCTTAATGTGTCAAAAGTAATTCGGGAATTGATGATCGGGCGAAGGCGACACAAAATGGGCCAAATGTCCAATACAAACACCTCATGAAAAGCGAATATATTTTTGTTTCCATATAAACAATGAGAAAGCGAAGAGTTACTTCGCTCGAAGACAACCTGTTGGCTCCTGGAGGACCACAACGAGGACCACAACGAGGACCAAAACGGGGTCAGTGATCATCATCGTGGGACTACACGAAAAACACTTCTTTAAAAGTTATTTTAGGGGATTTTATTCCATTGTTTAATACCGAAAAAACACAATAAAAGCAACTCTTGGACTACCGCGAATGTTAGCTCGAAATTTCTTTGTTTTGCGCTTTCATTAGACGTTTATTCTCCGCTCACGGCTACAGCGGAATTCTCCTAGGTAAATGAGTTGTGTTGAGGGTGACTCTCAGCTTCAAACAAAACTTCTACAGTTGCTGCCATTTTCCATTCCCGGCTGAAAAGGATTCGAGCCATAATTGCCGCTGCGATTGGATGTTGCTACCTTTTAAATTGTGGCCGCTTCCGTCAACCGAAGCCACGAAGTCCATTCGGCTCGCGTGGTGATGAAATTCGGCTGCCACGCGAACGTGATGAGATTCTTTAATGTATGGAAATATTTCTATGGATTTCGTATACACGAATTGTACATAAATTGCGTTGAAGAAGTTTTCATTAAAATTCAATGCGGGCCAAAAAGGTTTTTCGTTGAGGCGCGGGACGATGATGGAGGCGTGGGATCGGGGGCTGGACGCGATCTGCCTACTGATTCAGAGGAAGCAGTCAAATGCGATCGGAGGACAATAACAACCGTGGCATAGGTGACCAAGTGTATGGAAATATGCAGGTGGAAACAAGCTGCTTCGTGCTGCAGCATGATTAACGATAACAACTCTTCGTAAAACACGTTTTCACGACGCTTTCTGACCTTTCTATGAACTCTTCATTGGCCTTAATTACGGCGACTTGAGCTGAATTTATTCTCCCATTACAATTCAAAGGATTTCGGTGGAAAAACGGGAAAACTGTGCGATCGATGTGCGTAATAAAAAAGGTAATTTTCGTAGTTGATGTCTTAAAGAAGCTTTCACGAAGATGCTGATAGCAGAGCACGTAAATTTAAGTCGAATTTATTGCTATTATTTGTCTGCTCAACACGAATGGAAGAGGGGGGAAATGAGGGCGAAGGAACTCCCGGCAATTGTAGGAATTTTAAAGGCTTTCAACCCTTTTTTCTAACACAAACATTCGTTTATTTATTCATTCATTCATCGAATTCTATGCTTTGTGTCATAACTTTTGCATTTCTTTCTTTTGTCACACTCCTCGACGGAGGAAGGAGTCCTTTTTTTGGTAGGACTGCGACATAAAAGGGACAATTTAATGTTTAGCAGCAGCTGCAATTTATAGCCTTTTATCAACGATTGGATGAAGTTTCGACTAGGATTATTTATCATCATTATTATTGCCATATAAAAATGAGATAGAAAAGAGAGAAGGATTGGAATATATCATTTAATATTATTATTTAAATCAGATAATTTTACTTTGTCCTGTTTAGGACAATGTCTTTAAAATAATCTCCAAATTATATATGTATTTATTAACAATGTTTTCCTTTGATTTTCCTTTATTTTCCCTTCTTTCCTATGCCTTTAAAAACCGGTTAATCTTATGGCCTCGTATAAACTGAGCAATTTGTTGCCGAGCTCGGCGCAATTAGCCGAAGCTGCCCATCGATCGGTGGAGCCGACTTTGAACCTTGGCCATTATTTTAAGTCCTCTTAAGACGACACGTTTTTATGCGGCGATCGTTAAAATGCGAAGCAGGCTGATTATTGCAGAGCATCGACAACATCAACAATTCATTCCGCTTTTATTAGCTGCATATTCAAATTAACAAATTCACACATTGAATGGAGAATAGACGAGCGTCGAGAACCAGTTGCGCGTCGACAGGCACTCCATTTAAAGTTTTATGGAGCTTCAAATGCGTTGAATGGAGATCTCAGAGAGTCTTGCTGAAGCTGGCGAAGAGCAGCAGCAGAGCGAGAGCGATGCAGATGTAGCCGAGTGAGCTGATGAGAGAAAAGTTAGTTGAAGCATGCATTTGAAGTTGCTGATTGGAAATCGATGATTTTGCGAGAGGGAAAACTGTGTGCGAAGTGCTTGCAATAAAATTAGACTCTTTATGAAGAACGTTGTTGAGGACGAAGCGAAGTCGTGTTCTAGTTGGAGGACGACGACGACGACGACGACGACGCTTCTTGTCGTTGATTGCATTTGCTTTAAAGAGATGGAAGCGTTGTCGTTGTTGTTGCTCTTGTTGCGTCTATTAAGCGACTTCGAGATGCTCGGCTGAAGTGTGGCTAGTAAGTGTTTAAGTGCGAATGATTTTATGCTCGACGATTTTCACGCAATTATATATTCACGTCGTCATCGCACTTAATAAGCGAATAAAAGTGCTCCTAACGCGAAGTGATGTGCGAAAGGAGTGAAAAACGGGCCGAAGCAACATTATTTCATAAATAATGCTGATGTAAAGGAGGAAAGAGACATGAAAGCAAGGAAAATCCAATAATAATTAAATTAGTAACGATATAAACTCCATCAATTTATTGACATTGTTTTTGAAAGGACTCTGAATCGGAATCCATTCGCGAAATTAAATACTTCGCTTAAAGATTTTTCCCGAAATCTCTGAACAACTCCTGAAGAAGGGATTTAATTGTAAATATATAAAAAAACACACACGTACACATTTCATGCTGAAAACGTTGATCGGAGCAAAGCAAAGACTTCATCATTTTCAGCAAATTTAATATTCGCATCCTTGGAGCTGCGTTGATCCTATTAACAACGATGGAAGAGAGCAGAGAGAGCGCATAAGCTTAAATACGAGTGTGTACAAAGAGCGTTGTTGCTGTGTGTGTGTGTCGCTCACGTTCCATTGCAAGGGAAGCTTCACGGAAATTTCTCCCATCCTTCGCTCATCCTCAACAATTGTTGCTGTGTGAGTGCCTCTGTGTTTGTGTTTCTCTTCTATTTGTTGATTTTTGTGTAATTTTAGCTTTCATCAGGAATATTGAATTAAATCATATCATCTTTTGTAATGGATTTTGTTTGCGTTTGTCTACATGCACACAGCGCCAATGCATACAAGTTGCCAGCAGTGAGCAGTGAGTTATCAAAAAGTTCATAACTTTATTTTAAATACAAGTTTCCCGCAGCTGCATGAATCGCCAACGGCAATCGCAGCCGCAGCCGCACCACTGACTAGCTCTTCATAAATCCTCTCTCGTCGCTCTCCCACTACACAACAACAAACCTACTCCACTGCACACAAATTCTAATCCGAATTTTAGACTTTCTGCTGTTCATTTGCTGTTTGTATTAACGTTTGCATTGGAGCCGAAGCGATGGCTGTGTGTGTGTGTGTGTGTGTGTGTGTGTGTTTATTTGGCTTGTCTGCCTCCGTCTGAATGAACTCTTCTCTCGCAATTTGTAGGAATTCATGTGTAGCTATCAGCGTCTGGCAGGCGTCTGCGGTTTCATTCATTCTGCTTCATGTTGTTGTTGTTGTTGGGGGCCATCATCCACAAACGATGATGACGACGATGCTTTTGATACTTCTTTCTACGGATTGAATTACTTGCCGTCCGTCCGCATTCAAATCGGTCATTAATAATAAAAGCGATCCGTCAAGGATTAGCGAGCGGACGGCGAATCTTAAGCGATTGCTCTGTGTTTTTAATGTCCAACGTTGTTTAATTATTAAATAATTCCCGGTTTTTTCTGGTTATTGGTTCAATTTTGATTTTTGAAGCTCTTAAAAACACATTCAATGAAAAGTGAAAACTTCTTTCTTCACTCGCATCGCCTGAAATCTGATTTTATTCATTATTTTAATGATGTAGAATTCCTTGCAGCAACGGAAATTGAAACGATTTTCGCTGAATTGAATTGAATTCATTTTCACACACCATCGAAGCTACTTTTAAAAGAACCCAGTGAGAAATTTAGCAACATTTCGTAATGAAGTCAACAGAATCGTCAAATTTTTCTTCTGTGAAATATTTAAAATTTATTAAAAAAAATTAAAAATCTAATTGAAGTAAATAATAAAATCTAAATTTTTAATAATATCGATTTTAATAATATACAGCATATAAAATAAATTCACACAAACACATTTTTTGTTATACTGTTTCAATTTCGGGTTCGTTTCTTAAGTCTCCAATAAGATTGTGTGTAAAATTTACGTGAGAGCGACTCACAGCAAAACTGTGGCTGTGTTGTGCACTGTTAAAACTATACGCTCTTATGAGAAAAGCTCCTTGGAGTGTTTGCGTATTGCAATTTGAGTTACGAATATTTGAGAGCTTCTGCCTCTGCTGGCGTCACTGCTGCTACGAATTGGACGTAAAGAGGTCGTTATCGTTGCCGCTGGACAATTTGTCGTGTGTTCTTATTAGGATTTTGAAGCGCGAAACGATTCCTCTATCAATTCCAATAGCAATTCGTTTATTTGCGATTCGTTTATTTCTGGGTCGCGGATTTAATTGCCGACAAATCATTTACTGAATTCAATTAAGAAGTAATGAAAAGTGGATAAGTAATAAGTTTATTTTTTGTTTCCTTTCATCGCCCTTATAAAACAACAACAAGAGCCACAAAACCGCTTAAAAACTTGATTGTTGTTGGCCCATCGCCCAAGAAAGATTGCGCCATTTTTATGTGCTGTTTCTCTTCTTTTGTTGCGAATTTATTGGATGTCGTTGCTGCTACATTTCGATTTATGAAAGCGGAAATTGTTTCGCATGACGGAAATCACGTGAAACGCCCTCCTCGACGCCTGTTGAGAGGGTTGCCAGATGTGTCGAAAATAAGCGCACACATTTTCACTTCACCTTCCACTAACACCAACGCGATTCGCTCTCGCCATCTCCGCCCCCCACGACTGCAAGCAATTAAAATCGCATGCTACACAAAAATTGTTCAATTAAAAGTTTTCCGTTAGAATTTTTATAACGTACGTATTTCAATTTTCAGTTTCCTCACAGCTTTTCATTAATTATCGAAGCATTAAATTTTCACGTCTGAAATTCCTCAAGTTTTTGTGGGTTTTTGTGGGTTTCTTCGTGTTTTGTTATTTGTAAAGCAAACAATGAATCACTTTATTGACAGAACTTTGTAAAGGAAACTGAAAATTGAATAGAAATTAAAAAAGGTACGATTTAAGTGCTTCGAATGATTAACCCAAAAATACGTGCATCAGATCGGACCACACAAGAGAAGTGTTCAAACATGTCTTCGACTCTCTTCGAAGAGCTGCTGTTGTTGTTGGTGCTCTCTTCCGCTCTGATGCATGTTAACATTCGAATTGGATTTGCATTTCGATGCTTGTCGTTGGTTTTCTCTCGTCGACGATCGCCACATCGAACACACACACACGTATGTTTACTCTCTCTGGTCGGCGCTTCTTTTATCTCTCGCTGCATCTCGAAAATGATTCGTAAACACAATCGGACATGTAAATCGCAGCGGAGCCGACCACACCGAAAGTTAACGGTTGCCGCTACTTCACATTAACAATGGCTTTTAAGTCACATGTATTTTTGTCCAATGAAAGCAAAAGAGATGAGAACATCGCCACTGAAGCGCTAAAAGCAAAACGATTGATTCAAAGACTCCGTCAGACTTCGACTTCAGCGTCGGAATTTGGCCCAATGAAAACTCTGCGTTGTGCAAATATTTTCCAGCAACTAAATCTTTAATAAATGCATAAGTTTTTTAAATATATCATATTTAAATGCATTTCGTAAACGCGTCACAGCCGACAACCGGAATCGAAGCTTCTCTAAAGCGGACTTCGCTGCGCAATAATTCACGCTTTTGTCTCTGTTTGAACTTCCTCGCGTCTCTCCTCGTCTGTGACATCAATGAGAGCAACATAAACGAGCTCCACTTTTATTATTTACCGTCGTCCTTCGTGCGTTGAGCGAAACGAGTTACTTTTTCACGTTTGCCTCGTCGTGGTCGCTCTTAACAACTGCTTCGGCTCCCCCGAAGCAACAGCCGAGCGCTCGTTCTGTCCTCTTCGTGCTTCTTACACAATGTAACAGCGTTTTTTAAGGTTGAAACGTGCAAAAAGCTTTACTCGAAACTAGCGACGTTTTCATCGTTTTTACTACGCGAAGCTATTAATTTTAATCGCTGATTTTATTGAATGTATGTGCGTGAGGGGAAAAGGAAGAGAACCTCTCTTGAATCGAAGAGTTGGAGAAATGTTGAAAGCGTCTTCGGTTCTGCTTCTGTTCATTTGATTGAATGCTTTTACGAATGGCTTTGTTCCTCTCCTTCCCCGCCGACGACCAATTGATCGATTGTCAAAGAGAAGCTTCGCAGCGAGTCTCTTTGCAGCTGTTGTTGTGCGTTTCAATTGTCATGCACTCAGATTGAGCAAACAAAGTGTTTGCCGGACGACGGCCAGCTCAAAGCAGTGCTGCCAAATTGCATCGTGCGTGTTTACATTTGCTGTCAACAGATCAAAATGAAGAAATCTTTTGCGGACACAAGCGGCGACTCCTTGAAGAGTTGCCTTTAAATATTGACATGAAATCGAATCGAATGAAGGCAAATATTTACACAAATCATAATATTTAATTGAAGATAACATTTTACAGAAAACAAACAACTTTTATAGAAAAAAAAACAATTGTTTAAATAGAAAAATTAAAAAAACAGGTAATTTAATTAATAAAAGAATTAAATTTAACTTAATTTACCGATAAACTTTATTTTCATGCACTCTTTAAGCATCCAACAATATTTTTGATTTTTTCTGCAAGGATTTAAAGAAGCACGACGCCAATCGGCCGACCCTCGACTCCCTTAACCCACATCCTGTTGGCAGATTAAAATGCAGCGGCGCGTGGAAAGTGGAGCGGCGAAAGAACAGCGCAACAACACACAAATCATTTCTTATCATTCTTCGTAATTAACACCAAAAGCAGAAGAATAAACAACGGAAAACTACTAAAAACGAACAGACAAAAGTCTATTTTACAGTGATTTTTTTACAATGATTTTTTTACAGTGATTTTTTATTGTGATGAGGAAAGAAAGAGAAAAAAGAAGCCTCGATTGACCCAGATTCGTATTAAGATTTGTAGAAAACTGCAAACTAAACTTGAATGAACTCTGGAGCACACACACACACACACACACACACACACACACACACACACACATGCATCCAACCCGAAGTCGCACAAAAGCTTCCGTGGCGATTGTGTGTGTTTCTGAGTTGCATCAGATGACACATGACAGAATCATGCAGGCGATACACGAGTGAGCAGCGAGTAGCGAAGCACAACGAATGCAGCGAAACTCATCGAGAGAAAGCGACTGCTTTAAAAGGAAGCTTTAAATGCACGAGAGAAGGAAGTCATTCACATTTAATTTTAGTTTTTAGTGTAATGCCTTCTCACGCGCTCTTTTACATATAACTCCAATTTGAACAATAACTATTTCAAATGAAACCAATTTGCATATTCTAAGGCAACTTTCTTATTTGTGCACTTCCAATTGGAATGTATTAATACACAACGAGAGTAACCGAAGCTCTTTGCTCTTTCTTCGTACAGTCTTATAAGATTTCTGTCGTTTTCCAGCTAGTTTTTGTGGAAGTATTGAGAGGATCGCTGAGATTAGTGAGAAAGCTACAATTGCTCAGTTACATCAGCCATTGAAGTTTTGTTAATGATTCGGAAGGAAAAATATAGCATGCGACTTTTCTCCCTAACACTTTCGGCAAGTTGACATTTTATTGTGATAAATTGCGGCCACATTGACAAAGCGGAGTTTGTGGCAGCACTTAAGTCGAGTCGAGGTGCCACAGGACATTCTGATGATGTGCTGATTGAATAAAGTTATAAATTACAACAACAACAACAAGGAAAACATTCGAATTTGTCACACTTTGTGCGGCATGTGATGGATTGAAGAGCATCGCGAGTTTCAGGCTTTTGAATCGTGGAAATCTTGAAAAATGGCCCAACTTCAGTGAAATAAATAAAACAGCAACAAAGTTTATTGAAAAGGAAAAAAAGCAAGAGGAATAAAAATGGCGCAAGGAGGAGAGGAAGCGAAGAAGGGCCGAGATGAGAAGAAGTCTCGAAGACGGACTTGGAACGAATTTAAAGTGGAAAGCAGAAAGTTTTGTGGAAATGTCATTAATTATTTCACGTTTCTTCGTTCGATTGTGGCAAATTTCAAGCGGAAATAAAAGCAATTGCCAAAAACTTCCCTTGCATGGGATCAAAGTTGTTGTTGTTGGGAAGTTCTTCGCTTCCCGGACACATTTTTCGGGATATCAGCTGGAAAAAGCGTCTTGTCGTCATTTCAGTGGTGATTCTTCCAACCCTCGGCTCCATTTGAACTGGTGAAAAAGCAGTAAAAGCTGCAGGAGCAGCAACGGTCACGGCATCGGAATTCCGAGTGTCCGCAAAAATAAACGCCCACAGAAGACAACCTTTAATCGAATCACACGCTTCGATAGCCGACAACAACAACAACCACCACAAAATCGAACAGGTTTCATCAGTAATCCATCAATAAAGCCACGAATCTTTTTCCACGACTGCGAAATGAAGGCAGGAAAATCGCTGAATCTTTTTAGCAGATCCCAGCTTCCCCCGCCCCCTGCCACGCCCTATCTTTGTTCCAAACTTTCACCTAACAAAGCGTTCGCAGCTGGTCAAGGGTCGAGGGTCGAGGGTCGAATACAAAGGACCTCGGAGCCCTTGTAGAGCCCCGAAAATTAATTATAAGTGAAACTGATTTTTATACATTTCCCTTCAAGCTGCTCTGCTTTGTTACTCGTTTTCCTCGTCTTCCTCTTCATCTTCTTCGTCTTCCACTTTTACCCAAAAAAAAAAAAACACAAAAATTGCTGCTTAACTCTTGAATATAAACCGGTTTTATTTAACCTTTGTAAGCTGCTATTTAATGCCACGACTACAAAATGAAAATAGACATTACGCCGGTTTTTGTTGTTCCTGTTTCCCAGCGTGGACCCCGATGTACAGCCTCCATCAGCACGCAAATCATTCGAGCGCTTTTAATTATACTTTAATTTCAGCTTTTTACATTCAGTTTTCCTTTCAGCAAATACAATTTCTGGCCGCTCCACGTTGTCGTTTTAAATGCCCCGATTTTGGGTCGGTCCATTTAATTTCTAGGTTACAGAATTCATCCAGAAGCTGCAATACAACACAACGAGCTAGAGAGCTCAAAATCACCAGCGGAAATCTTTTTGATTGGACTCGTTGAATGGCCCAAAGGAAAATACGAGAGAATGGGCCACTTTTAATTATCTACCTTCCATTTCTTGCTTAGTTATAAACTCGTCGAATGTCGGCTTTGGAAGACAGCAGCCGAGGGTTGTGAAGTTAGCGTTAACCGAAAGGCTCCGTCGAGTCAAATTTAACGAATGAGGACCCGAATGAGAATAGTTTCCATAGGACTCTATTAGAATTAGGAGGCACAGTTGTATATCTGTGACTGAACGAAGTTAAAGGAAGTATTTCCTCTCTCCACCTGCCCATAGTTCTTCCATTATTCCTATATTTTCTGAAACTCCGATCATTTTCCCTACTTCTAGGAGTTTCTTTGTCCCAAAAGCAGGATCTGCATGAGTGGTTATCGGGTCTTTGCTCACTCTGAGCTGCATTGTATTCAAGGAGTGGCCTCGTCTCATTACTGGCGACTTTGGCAAGGCACAAGGTGACAATTTGTCAGCCAAGCTTTGCTCATCACTGCATCCAGCGGCTCCACAATAGTTCCGAGCTCCTCACGAGTGAGTGACCTGTTCAGGAAACGATCGCGGGACTATCAAGTATCGCCTTCGTTAAGCCTTCGAAGGAACTAGCGTACGATATTCCGATTTTCATTCTGGCATCCGTTTGTTGTATCCCGCGATTCATGGACTTTTCGTGGCGGCCTTCGCAGCCGGAGTCAATTCCGGAAGTCTTCTTTTCTGAGGCGTACCTCTTCCTCCGATCTTAGAGGCAGAGCTGTAGCTCTGGTTCATTAGGCTCCTCCGTACTTGACTAAAGGCCGTCGATAAAATATTTCCGATTATTTCTAATATGAATTCTAAATTCCTTCCTATTCATAAATGAATTCGGCGCAATTTGGAACTTCCGCCGTGGTGTCAACGCAGAGCAGCGGAAGTCAAATAATAAACTCGTATTTCCGGCGTCAGTGGCTACTTTTTCACTTAGCTACACGCCTTTTTATTCATGGCTTAAAGACTGAACGCTTTTTACGATTTGATGACAAGTCAACTTCTGGAAAAATGAAGGGAAAACCTCAAAGAATGAGAAAACTTTTCAGAGGCAGAATGAAAGGGAAAAGCAGCGACAAGAAGCTTCAGGATGAGGGAGGGAGAGAGAGAGCAGATGCTAAAAGCATGACGGATAAAGCGAAAAGTTGCCATCTGAAACACATGTTTTGTGCGGTCGTACATCAACATCATCGAACAACAACAACACACAAACGAATGCGACGCAACAACTTTGAAGCGCTTCGGCTCGCAACGAAGTCGAGAAATGTTCGATGGGTCGCTTCGGCTCGTCGGTTGTGGAAGTAGAAATGAGGAGACGAGAGGCGGGCGCTACTTCGGTTATAAAAGGATGATGTACAGCAGCAGATCGAGCAGATTTGCGAGCAGATGAAAGGAGAGCGTTTGGCGTATTGACAGCGTGTCGCTACAAATGCATTTGCTCCTTGTGTGTGTGTGTTTGCGTGTGTTTAAATGCGTGAATTTTATGATGATTGCATGTCGACGATAGGTGAAGTTCGCGTGGTTTGGAGCAGCAGGACGCGGGGCGAGACAACCTTCGTGAAAGTAGCTCCTTTAAAGCTGTTTACTCAGCTGCGAACTAATTTCATTTCGCATTTCCGCTGACGAATTCGCTGCTCGGCTGCTGTCGGCGATGTTAATGCGTTTCGACTTATGTATGCACGCCCCCCTCCCCTCCCCCAACGGATTTGTGCAGCAGAATGGAGCTTAAAAGAGCTGCTGAAAGTTTGACAAACCGGTTTTTTGGCTGCTTTCACTCGGATTTACGACATCATGAAAAAAACAGTGCTGCATGTGAAAATTATAATTTCGTCCTGGTTCCCGTAGAAGCTTTTATACAAAGGGAAAGGATGTTGGCCGACACGAAGCACCAAAATAAAAGTCTTCAAAAAGGGATAAAAAGTCCCTTAAAACGAAGCGAATGGAAATAAAATATTTAAAAAATCACAGATCCAAAATTATATTATTTAATACAGTCGAACTTCCCTATAGTGAAGTCGAAGGGACCACAAAATTACTTCATTATATAGAAATTTCATTATATAGAAAACAGAATACTTTTTTAAATTTTTATTTTAAGTAATCAGTAATTTCAGTTTGGATTACACTTTTCCATTTTTGTTCTTCAACGAAAGCTTCTAATAAATTAAGAGATTCGAAAACTTTATTAGGTATATAATTTTTTATCTCCACAAAAGTGGTAGGCAGAATTCCAAATTGTTTAGCAATATATATTTTTTTTTTTTTTGCTCCACCTTCTTCAACTTTATTAATAATCAACAATTTTTTTTCAATAGAGAGACTATTTCGCTGCGACATTTTCACACTGTTTGTTCACTTAATGCAAGTAACTCAATGCAGGTGTCAAAATTGTTAGTGATGGTAATTTTTTATCTTTTTCTGTTGTCATTTTCAAATTTCGGGGATGCCCATATAAAGTTTACTTTTCCATCGGAATACAGTGTTACTAGTAGAGCCAACGAAAAATTATTTGAAAAAATTCATTATAAGGAGGCAAAAACGTATGAACTTTGAGATTGCAACTGTAAAACTTGTTCCTTGTATAGAAATATTCACTGTATAGAAATTCATTATAGAGACTTGAAAAAAATTCATAATAGGGAGTGCTTCATTGTATAGAAGTTCACTATAGAGAAGTTCGACTGTATTATTATTTTTACTAAAAAAATTAGAATTCAATTTAAATCGAAAATAAAGAAAATAAATAAAAAACTCCTTTTAATTGGAAATATTAAATTGTTAACAGTTTCGTTTGTTTTATTTTAGTATAACTCAAAATGTCGCCGTTCGCTCGTTCCTTTCGCTTTTCCTCACTCGTTATTAACTCCGTCGTTCAGTCGCTCTGCTAATTGCTGCCGTCATTCTTTGCTCTTGAACTAAATAAAGAAAGGAAGAAGGAATGAAGCAGGAGCGAAGACGTTGCTCAAACTTACACAATGAATTAATTAGTTAATTAGACGTAATTATTTCAGTTACTTTGCTCAAGTTTTTTTTCACTATTCCTTTCAATGACTGCCTTGGATTTCCTACTCTTTCCAAGCGCCTCTCTTGTGAGAGGGAAGGAACGAAATGCTCCTTTGTTGCTCTACTTGTCTTGTGAGAGAGTCCGACATCAGCGCGTTGCATCAAAGCGTCGTATGTGACACGAATGCATGAAACGAGGTACAACGACGACAACAACAACGCAGCTATTTACGCAGCCATTTTCTGCAGTTAGAACTAGTTTTATGATTCCCTTTTTTCTACTTTTTAATACTCTGGCGAATTACATTCAACTGAAAATCCCTTCCTTAAATAAACTCGAAATGAAATTCAAACCTTCGCGATTCCGTGGAAATTGCTTCAATTGATTTATCGCCATTTCGTCCAATTATGAAATGAGTCTTCGGTTGTGTTTTTCTTTGTTTTTGAGAGAGAGCGATGCGTTGGCGTTACACTCGCTGCTCTCTTCCCCTCTGAGAGACCAACGAACGGCGTTTAATTTCCTAGAGATCGCAAAATACGCTTCTTGGGATTAATCGCTACGGAAAGAAGTTATTAATTACTGCGAAGCAAGAGTCCACGACGAAGACGCAGGCAGCTCTCAAATCTTCCACAGGGATTAGTTCCTGATTTAACGGCAAATTTTCTGGCACATCTGCAGCAGTCATCAACGAGTGCTGCACACTCGCCGGCTCGAAGATGCAGCGGATGAGCGGGATTTAAATGCATCCGTTACAACTGCGACTTTGCAACTTCTTTTGCAAGAGAGAAGAACAAGCAATGCTTCTGTTCGCTTCTTCCAAGGAAATCATATAAAAAATTTAAAGTTTGCTGTTTGCTTTGAATTGTTTAAAAAAAAAACATTTAAAATTTGTAGTAATTAACGTAAAGAATAAATTTAATTTGTATTTATTGAAATTTTTTATGAAGTTACGCAATTAAAATGAAAATTACTTTAATTTTTGGTTTAATAAGAAATTGTTTAAATTTATATTTATTTCGAAAATTATTAATTTTTTAAATTTATACTGATTTTAAACTGATTCTGATTTAAAGTGATTTTTAACTGATTTCAAATTTATATTGTTGAGCTCATAACGTTTCCGGAAGAGCTTTAAAATAGTTATATAATTTTTATACCTAATATTAGTTATTTTTTCTTGCAAGGAATAGTTTCCTTTTTTATTATATAATAATCTAAAAAACCTATTTCCAAATTTATAATAATTTTAATCTAAAAATAATTTAATAATTTTTACTCTATTAGTACAAAAATATGTTAATATTCCTTTCAAAAAATAAATGCGTACGTTATATAAATAATTTTTGAATGAATCCTTATTTTTTACAAATTTTAAATTGTTTTGTAACGATAAAAAAAGTAGTAAAACTAGAAACTTCCAAATCAAGTCAAATTTCAAAAGAAGGGTATTTTTTTTTTGGTGAAAATGTATAAACAAACCCGTTTTCCTCTCTTCATCAGTTCTCTCTTGCTGAGAGAAAATGCATTCGATCCACAATGTTCCGTATTCCACATTCCTTAGCGATGTGGATTCTATTTCGTTTCATTGTTTCGTTTCTATTCGGCTTCGTATTCGTGCAGTTTTGTTGTAGCCAGAGAAATGTGTTTTTTTGACAGCGTTTTATTAAAGTAAACAATTGCAAGTGAACAAGAGTGGGACGAGCTTATTTTGGGCGATTTGTTGCAGTGGTTGAGAATCTCGTGGTCGGCATTCAGCTTCCAAGCTAAAGGAAAAATTGTATGTAAAAACTTTGATACAAATGAAAAACTGTGTTCGTTGTTTAGTTTTCAGATGTAATCCCTGCGTTGCACAACTCGTCGTGGAGCTGATGCGAGTTGAAGGTCGTCATTGCTAATTGAATGCTGACATCGTCAATCGACGGCAGGCGCGTTTCAAACGCAGAATTGCGTACATAGCATCGGCAACGTCAATCGGCACGAAGTCGCACGAGATCATCACAAGCCGAAGAATGTGCGTGGTGAGTAATTCTTATTTATGCAATTTTAGTTGAATTGGCTTCTGTATTTGTACGCAAACTGACAAAACTCGTTTAACAATCACAACGTCGAGCGACCGACCGAAGCGACTCTCACGCGCTCTCACTCTCTCTTCGAATTAAATTGGCGTTGTTGCGAGGAGCAAGAAAAAAGTTTTATTTCCGTGCGTTTAGCGATTGCATTCGATTTACTTCTAATTTACTCTCTGTAGCTTCGGCTTCTAAATTTGAGTGGGCAACATTACCACACAGGGTCTGTGGCTTCCATCGGCGCAAATGATGATGGTGCAGCTGTAATTAATATTTTCTAATAAATAAAAACAATAAATAGTTATCCATCCATTCGCTGGCCGCTAAGCTTCATATCTGTCGCTCCACAGCACTGAATGCGGTTTGGCTGCGGCTTAAATTTCGCATCCGCTTCAAACTCTGATAAGAATCAACGGCAGCCGTGAAATGCTGCTTATGCGTGCGTGTGTGTGTGTGTGTTTATCTAATGCTGTGCAGTGAAACCGTTGGAAAGAGGTCAGCGGAGTTGAGCCATGAAATTGCGCTGAGTGGCCACATTAGCGCAATAAGCAGTCCGCATTCGAACTTGTTTAGAAGTTTATAATAATTTTTTTTTCAATGGCAGACGCAGCTGACATCCTTTGAATCAATATTATTACATCGACATGTGTGAAAATCACCGCAATTTGTTCGTTATGCAGCGAAAATATTTTAAAGAGTTCATTTAAAAGTGTCGCGTTTTCACACTTTTGTAAATTAGATGCGTTGAAATCTATTTGAATCCCTTCTTTCTTCCTTCAAAAACACATTCTTTCTCCGTAAATTCCAATTAGAGTCTCATCGATTCAGTTGGAAAAAAGCAGACTTCGAATTGAAGTCGTTTGAAGAGAACGAAGTTAATTGATTAAAACGAGTGATTGAACAATGATTATTTCAGTTTAGCCAAACACTTGAAACACGCTGAAGCCGAGGTCATTATTAAGGCTCGAATCGACGACGTGTGCAGCGCTTTAAATATGCAAATTAATTGGAAAATGAACTTAATTGATGACTTGTGTGGCCAAAGGCTCAAGTGACCGCAAGCGAGTGGACAAAACCACTTCAGGACTTCAACAGCGGCCATAGAAAAGCCCACAACCGCCGAAGAAGGCTTTTAAACACTTTTAATTAATCCAATAATTTTAATTGTGATGAAATTTGTTGGGATTGGAATTTATTAACATTTAAAATCTTCACAAATTGTTATAAAATTTAGTATAAAAACCAGGGTATGTAAACGCACGCTCGCGGTCGACCGCGGTCGACTCATTTTTGAACCCGACCGCGTGCGCGTGCGCTTAAAATATTTTTTATTGACCCCGACCGCGTGCGCGTGCGCTAAAAAAATTTTTAGCGCACGCGCACGCGGTCGGGTTCAAAAAAAATTTTTTTTATTGAACGCGCACGCGGTCGGGTTCAATAAAAAATATTTTAAGCGCACGCGCACGCGATGTAATGTATGTCTGACCAAAATTTAAGATTTTTTAATCGAAAATATATAGTAAGTGAGATTTAGAAAATTATATTGGAATGAATATATAATTTATATGACTTATTTGGTATTAATATTAAGGTTTTTCTCGATTTTTTGTTTTTGTGATACATAAAATTAAAATAATTTCCGTATTCATGCATTTCAATTGTTTGTGTTAATTGTGAAGAAATTTATAATATTTCATAATAAGTACTCTGAAAATTGAAATACTGTGATATCTAGTACAACTCTTTATATGTATCTGTGAAATGTAATCTGCTTGTGATCTGCTTTCTTACTAAATAAATATAAACTTAAATATATAGTATATAAAATTTCAGATAGCTCATTAAAAAAATGTCATGTTTACTTCCATTGCAACGTTGGTGTTATTTATAGCAAGAAAATATCGCGAAAATCCTTAAATGTACATTGTTTCCTTTAACAAATTTTGAAGATCTCATAATCCTAACGGTTTTTTATTGTCTTCGGAAGATGCCAGAAATCACCAATTTGTTTGAATGCATATTTCAGTTTCGAACCTTGCTACCTTGCAGTAAAAATCAAAAATAGTGAAGCCTGTTTGCTGGCTACACAATTGAGTATCCTAATTAAGGGAAAATCCCAACGACAGCAGCCTAAAAAGGAGTATATAAAAACTTCACTGTAAAAGGATTGCATTTTTAGGGTGTTTTGTTTCTCCTATTATTGCAGAAATAACTTTGCAAAATATTCGCAGGTAAAAATATAAGAATTAAAATGCATGATTTTAATTTTATGTATCACAAAAACAAAAAATCTAGAAAAACCTAAAAATTATTGCATCTCTAATGCTTCTAATGATGTTGCTATTGTAATAATATTAAATACATACTGAATAAAATAAGATAACTTAAAAATTAATACCAAATAGGTAATATGAATGATATATTCATTCCAATATAATTTTCTAAATCTCACTTACTATATATTTCGATTACAAAATCTTAAATTTTGGTCCAACATACATTACATCGCGTGCGCGTGCGCTTAAAATATTTTTTTTTTGAACCCGACCGCGTGCGCGTTCAATAAAAAAAATTTTTTTTGAACCCGACCGCGTGCGCGTGCGCTAAAAATTTTTTTAGCGCACGCGCACGCGGTCGGGTTCAATAAAAAATATTTTAAGCGCACGCGCACGCGGTCGGGTTCAAAAATGAGCGTGCGCTTACATACCCTGATAAAAACCATCTTTGTATTTAAGTTTATATTTGTTTCGTTATAATACAAATTTACATGTTTCAAAATGTATTTTCAAATGTTAAATATTTATAAAATTATTCAATATTTTATGTTAAATCATATTAAATTTTTTCGTATCTAATTTAATTATTTATAAGGAAATTTTTTCTTTATCATTTCATTTTATTTTAATTTTTGCAGTTGCTTTTTTCTTTCAGTGTAGCATTCATTACTGCAGAAACACATTACGACCGCCGCCGCAACTGCACATTGTATGTATATGGGACTCTCGGCAGCCGTGCAGTCGTCATCTACCCTAACCGCACAACTTCTGCTCTCTTTCTCTCGAAAAAGGTTGCCACTCTTTTAGTGTAATTTCAAATATTCCGTGAAGGACAACATTGAAATGAAACGAAAACATGTGTTGATAGCTGTACTTGATTTTTTATAGCAATATTTGTCAAAATTAATCTGAAAAATATTCAATATTTCCACAAATGTACCATAGAGAAACCAATTATTATTAATAACTTAACTTAATTTTACTATCAATTATGTATAATTGTATAATATGTGCATCAGTGTGCAAATTTATTTTGCAGTTCACTAACAAAAGTAACACAAACAGCTGAAGCTGCCGAGTGTGCGGTCGCTGCTGCTGCCGGGCAATGTGCTCAGGCAGCGCGTTAGAGAGCATTGCAGCTGCGGCGGCGGTCGTAATGTGTTTCTGCAGTTATGCTTCAACACTCTTCAGTTGCTTGTTATAAAATTTTACTCGAAACGCTGCGAAGTTTTCAAAGCGCATGCAAATCGGCTTTTTGCGCTCTTTGAAGAGTCATCAAGCAGCTTTCTTCCTCTCCTCTCTGTCCCCCCTCTGCGATAGTTACGAAAACTTTCAATTTCCGAGAGCAATTCATTTGATTTTGGGGAATTCGTGTGGCTTCATTGGCTCGCTCACTCATTCGTTCACTCGTTGAAGGAAACAGCGAGTGGTGAGAAACGAGAAGTGAACGGAGCTCATTCATTGAAACTCCTTCGGAAATCACTAAAACACATCAAACAAAGAAAAAAGCAGAGGAAAGAAATGATAATTTCTATTTATACCCCGTTCAAAGTCCCACTTTCTGCCAATATTTGTAGAAAAAACCAATTTTTCGTCCTTTGTTCTTTGTTATTCTTCGAAGTCCCTCGATCGAAGCCTTTTTTAATTTTATTAATATTTTTAACAATAATTTTCGAACAATTTAATAATAATTTTCGATAAAATTTCGTTTATTTAATGCACAAAAAACGCAGCGTTTTTTCCATTGAAATTTCTTATTGAAATTTATTAATTATTCATGGCTTCTCTTTTACACGTTTCGGGAATAAGTGAAAATCTAAGAAAAAAACTGAAATTTTTATTCATTTGCTTTGAGTTTCTTTTTTGTTTCTTTTCTTTGGCGTCTGGAGAAAAAGTTTGCCACAGAATTTTTCTGTTATTCTTCGAATTCAATTCAATGGAATATTAATTAACAGTAAAACAACGCAGCCGAAGTTTTCGCATAACCCTTTGCAAGAAGGAAAAACTTTGTTTGAAAGAATTCGTCGAATTCATTTCGGAAAATTAAGGGTTTTTTTATACCCTACACCTTAAGGTTGAGGGTATATTCACTTTCTACCGGAGTGTGTAACGCATAGAACTAGACAAGATAGGTATGGAAAAGTATATATATTCTTGATCAGCATCACCACCGAAGTTGAAATAACGATGTCTGTCCGTCTGTCTGTCTGTCTGTCTGTCCGTTGAAATCACGATCACAGGACAACGGATTAAGATTTCAAAATGAGATTTGGCAAAAATATTCGTAGCTATGTTGGGGTGTTTCGTATTGAAAATGGGCAAAATCGCCCAAGGACCACACCTACTTTTTATATCGAGAATGCAGGTACCTCTGTTTTGCCTATTAAAAAAGGCCATATCAGCATCACTTTTTGAGAGAAGACAAGAAAATTGTACATGTAGGTTTAGACTAATGCTTCCAGTTAATATGCCAAATATGGGCGTGATCCGCCCACTTTAAAAAAAATTTCTGTTTTTATTATTATTATTATACATATATTGTATATTTATTATTAGATATATAATATATATATTTTGTATATATATACGAGTATATTATATCGCACCACTTCTAAATATATATACGAGTATATATGCAGCTTTAAGGTGTAGGGTATTTCGGCTACAGCCCGGCTGTAGACAACACCTTTACTAGTTTTTAATTTAAATTGAATTCATGTACAATGGATTTTCATGGATTTACTATATACCACGCACATTCTGAATAGTTCCCAATGCAGCCTTTGAAGTATTGAAATGACAGCTGATTTCGGTGCCCGTGGCCACATTTCGCCTCATTCATCAATTCAATTTCCTCGCAACTCCACAAGAACACGAATTCGTGTCCTGCGGCTGCGAAGCTTTTCGCTTTTGATTGCTTCGATTTGATGAAGTTACACAAACAGAATCAGGTCTCCCTCTCCCTCTCGCTCTATTTCCATTTCACAGACGAAGCACGTGACGTCACAAACGACTTTTAAAGAATTTTCTCCACATCGTGGAATGAAGGAGGAGTTGAGAGGAAAGCAGAGGAGATCGTTTAACAAGTCGCCAAATGAAGAGTCTTTAGTGAGCGTCTGCGTCCCAAGGAATGCGCATAATTCGCGTCCCCCTCCTCCAAGCGATTCCCAACTGCTTCTCCTTCGATTCACATGTAGAATTTTCTTATTTGTAGCCACAATGGAAACGTGAGGATATGTGTCCGAATGACAAATGCAAATGTTAATAAGAATGCGAATTGTGCCAAGATTCGTCGAATTTATGTTGGAGCCTTCGGTTGAATGAACTCTTAACGCTGCGAAGTCGAGAGGCAGCCAAAACGATAGCAATCACAAGGATCAACGACCACACGAAGCATTTCAATTGCTGGAAAGTCGCTGCTGGCGATTTTACATCTTTCAAAGTAGTAAAAGAAGTGGAAAATCGTAAAATAGTCCCAAAGCCGCTGAAATATTTCGTAGTTCTGCTTCATTTCCACTATTTTTAAATAGAAATACACTTCCTCCTCGGATATATTGCATTAAAGTTGTCTAGTTTAAGGCTCCTCAATACTGCGAATTCTTATAATTTGTCTCCGTGGGAAGCGTGTTCGGCGAAGTCACTTAATTTCAAGGTTCAGCTGCTGCAGCCTGACACTTCGCCGGTTGTCAGCGCCATCTGCTGGCGACTTCCTCCAGCGACAACAACAGCTCCTAATGTCCTGCTTCGGCGAGGATTGACACAACAAATGATCCGTGCAGAATGAGCCCATTTGCTTTGCTGCGAGCAGAGTTTTGCGAAGGACATTTCAAGCATGAAGAACGACGGAAAAGCAGCAAAAACGACAACGAAAACGAAGCTAAAAGGAGCAAGTGGGAAGGAGAAGCGATTGTTAAGGAAGAAGTAGTAGAAAAAAACAACTCAGCTTCCACGACAGAAGATTTTCAGCTGCTGCTTGGACTGAAAATGGCCCATTTTTAATTTATATAAATTTAGGATTTCCCCAAAAAATAGATCAAAGGTCTTACGGTGTTTTTTCTTTCTTGGGGACAGATATTTAGCCCGAAATTCGGAGGTAAAAATAACGTTTTGTGGTCCCATAAAGTTAAAAGAGCAGGGAAAGCTTTACAAAGAATTTTCATGATGGTATTTTCTATAATAATCGAAGCAGTATAGTATTTATTTAATTATATAGTATTTTTTAGGTTATGCGACGTTTGAAATGTGTTCGACTTAAAGAATGAAAGAAAAAGTGTTTAAAAGGACAACAAAATGCAGTGAAGGGCAGTTCGCTAACTCCTTATTCGAATACCGTGCCGATTCCTCTATGGATTCCTCCTTTTTCCATTCTTCTTCATTGTCAGTCAACCTCGGATGGGATTCCAATTAAAAACTACTCCCTGACGGCGTGAAAAATGCCTCTTGGCCGATAATTGGTTTGTTTTTTGTACAATTTTTGGATTTTGAATTGTGTTGGGATATAGAAAACAATCATAAAGATCTACTTGCTGAATAACAACTTTGCATCTGAAGTCTCCGTCGCAATCGAGTAGTTTTTGAATGTCGAATTTCTCAATACAATCAATAAAATTTTCATTCGAAATAAAAAATCTCTTTATAATCTGTGTACGCAGACGTTTTTCTCGGCCAATTTTATTACATTTTCGATATTTTAAATTATCTGTTACAAATACAAATCGATATTTTAAATTATCTGTTTAATTGATTACGCAATGGAAAATGGCAACTGCATTTTGAATTTTTTGAGAAGCTTCAACGGTCTGACGACTGTGACGAACATCGCAATTTACGCTGGAATTGCTTTTTTGGTAAGCAGCAAATGTGCGAGCATCTCCCTTTCCCTTCTTTTTATAATGAATTTTACCCTTTTCTTCAGTCACGAGTCGGCGATGCGTCGCTATGGATGCGGGAAACCGTCGTATACGCTCTACGCCGCAGCGCCTTTCGCCGAAGAACTCGCAAAAGACGCGCTACTTTCGAATTGAGAATAGAACCCGACGAACGCAGCGCCGGCGATGCGTCCAGCAATCGCCCCTCCGCCCCTCGGCGCATCGTGCGCTGGCAGTTTTAGTGGCGGCGACGACGACCCGGAAGACGACGCCTCGGGCGACTCCGCTGCTGCGGAGGAGGCGTCGTCGCAAAGCTCATCGCGGCAGCAGTCGTCGCCGCTCTGCGGACCCATGAAAACGACATCAAAAAAGCAGAAAAATCCGAACATTGCGAGACATCGAAATTGTATAAAATGAGATCTGTGAAAATCGACGATTATGTCAAATAATTCATAAAAAAAGAATCAATTCATTATTGAAATCATTGCATAAAATGTACAAAAATTACTCTAGCTTTGTACTGGAATAAATAATCGGCCAATGCACAAATCATTTCGGACGCAACCGTAGTTTCAGAAATAATTCCTCTTTCCTTTTTTCGGGATGGATGCAGCGACCAACGATCACTTTGGAGGGGACTGCGAAATAATTCTGCTTTCAGGTAATTTTACTGACATTATGAATAATTTCCGAACCATTTTCGGGCCATTTTCGGCTGTGTTACTGCTCAGGATGAAGTGCAAAGTGACCACCTCGACTTTTCCAAAAATATAATCGTCTTTAGGGTACCTTAAACCTCATTTTAATTATATAATTTCTTTAGTTAAGAAATGAATCAACATTGAAATGAAATATTTCTGTTTTCTATTTTTATTTGTGGTATAAAAAAACATTTGTGTTGACATTTGACTTTGACGTTTCTCACAGCGTCAATGCTGCATCGAATGCTGTCATTAATTGCACCAAATCACGTCAAGTTGACTTGAACGCTGTTCTGTGTGTTTATTTGCGCAATGGGATGAGGGGATTTCCGCCCCTCCTACGACTGCAGCAGCTGAATTACAGAGTTTTTAACCACGGGAATAGTTTCACATGCAAGGAATTTGCAAGCCACATCCTGCGGTTGTATTCTGTGCTCTGTTCCTCTTTTCTACATCATTATCCTTTCTGTGCCAGCATCACGAGGATTCCTCGAGGTAAAGAAATAAAAAATCCCACAACCTTCTGCAGGAATTTGCATGATTTCACCGTCTAATGTATTATATATACATATTTTTCTAGCTGCACCCTACAAAAAACACCGAAAGCAACATGAAATTCGGCAAAAGAAAAGCTACACACGAATTCAAAGAAGAATGAACACAGCGAATCGCAGCTTGGAAGATGCTTTAACGACTTCGAGTTGGATATTCGCACATCCAATTGGATAGTTACAGCATGTAGAATATCATGGTGAATATCGCTTCACTTTGTCGATGCAAAGCTCATCATCGTTTGTTGTCGGTTTCTTCGGTTATCGCTCCAATTGATGTTCGGTTTGGACCGATTGTAGCATTTCATGCGATATTTTGTTTGCACTATTCTTGAAATTTAATTTTGTTTTTTGCATGCTTCATCTGCTTGTTCTCAAAAAAACCCACCAATTACACGAGTTTTCCCTGAAGTTTCGTCATGTAGCCCGATGTACTCGGAGTACATTTACAAAAACTCGCATGCGAATCTCCTACATTTAGTTGTTGTTCTACTTGTTATCGCATGCTTTATATTGTAGTGCTCGCAGCACGACGTTTAAACATTGTTGTGTGTGTGTGCTGCAATCTTCAAACATTCTTACCTGCTCTCGCTCTCGCCAACGCACGACTCTCACGGCTCTCTCTGTGTTGTTGTCGCAAAACTTGTGTTGTTGTAATCAGCAAGCAAAACTTTTGGAGAACTGCTGCTTGTCGACTTGAAACTGTAACGGGAAATGAATATGAAGCGGAAATGAAGAAGGAAATTGTTTTCTACTTAATTGTGTGCATATCTTCCTTTATTTCTGTGAAGCTGGACCAACAAACACGTGTGTGTGTGTGTGTGTGAGTGGGAGAGAGTCTTTATTTGTACAATTATTGTTACAATATCGCAGCCATTGTTATTTTATTCTTCCTCGTATTCAGGCTGTTGGAAATTATTTGCCGGACTGTGAAAAGTCCTTCAATGTCCTCTGAAGTTGGTCTGAACCAGAAATTCTCACTAAAATCAGTCTCAGTCTGTCAAAATGTTTTTTTTTTTTTTTTAATTTCTTCGTTGTTTTCTTTAATTTAAAATCTCTCTTATGGAGTGGTTATTAAATTTTCATATAAAAAAAATACATGAAAATAAACTAAATAATAAAAGCAATTTTAAGTGTTTAAATTTTGGTTTAATTCGTTTATTCAAGTTGTGATGGAAACTAAAAGAATAAATTAATTTACAAAATCAAATTATCTTCAATTCATTCGCTGATAAAAGTTTTGAATAAAAGCATTTTTTCAAGATTTTTTTTGTTTTAGTTTTATCCTTAATTAATACTTTTTTATTGCCCAGTTACGTTTTTATCATCCGTTGTTGATATCTGTATTTTTTACCCACAAAAATGTTGAATTTTTATTATTTCTGTCCAACTTTGAATAACAAAATGGCGATAAAACATTAAAAATGAACTCGTTCCGATTCAGAGGCAAAATGGAGCGAAATGGAACGAAGGACGGTGGCGGGAACAGCCGAAAATCCATTTCCATTAGCATCAAAAACGCATTCGTTCTTCTGCGTGGCAGAAAAGCTCTTAAAGTTCTTTCGAAAGAGGCAAAAGTCGCAAAGTTTCATAAAAACAAAAACTATATGAATAAATGTCTGACACCTGAAGGCGTGGGCGTGGTCGGGGCGGGGGAGGGGGCGGGGCGAACCACGTTAGAGTTCACTTATTTTTTATTCCTGTTCAACTGTGATTTTATGACAACTCGACTGAAGTCAGGTGAATGCAAATGCAGCCCCTCGAGCTGCCACAAAAACGCTTTTATTTCCGCTGCTGCTGCTTGGTAAAAATTGCCACCAATTTTATTGGCAGCACTTTTTTCGCTTAGCTGCCGCAACATTGATTGAATAAAGTTGTAAACTTCTTCAAATCATTGAATAACAGCAGCAACGAGCAAGGAGCTACTTGCTTCGTTTTGCTTCTTCGTCTTTTCATCGTCTTCTCATCGTTGCAACACAAAAAAAATGATTATACATGTGTCACGACGAGTGATTGAAATGCATCACTTGAACGAGAGATTCTCTGAGGCTTCTTGGAAAAGAAACTGCAGTAAAATACGCAGTAAAAACAGCAGCCGCAGCTGATTACTAAATTCACACATGCATAAAACACTGAAAGAATTACATTGCATAATAATTGTAAGATTAACGCTATAAAATGCAGCACTAAAACGAATTTCATCGCAAACGGATTTCTCAATGCACATTCTAAACTACGACGCCAATTGGGAGAAACTCTTTTGTGGTCGGCGCTCTTGTTCTTATTTTCAGTAGCACTGACTCTCTCAGTTTCTGTGGTCGGTGCTCTTGTTCTTATTTTCAGTAGCATTGACTCTCTCAGTTTCTCTCTGCCGTGGTCTCTGCAGCAGCGAAGTCGGCAATAAAAGATTGAGCGAAGAATCCGTTCATAGTTTGCGTGCTTTAAATGCGACGCATTATTTCAGTGACTAACAATTTAAAGTGCATTAATTGCTTGTTGATGTTGTCCATCACGAAGCAGAGTTGATTGAATTTAGTTAAATGTTTTCGGCCGCACTTAAATAACCTTAAATTCGTGCATGTGTCGTTGGTGGGGCGCGGCGCAAAACCGCACGCATCTAAAATGTCCCGTTTGGCATGCGTCCATCCATCGCAGCGGCGCAATCAAACAAATCGACGTCCGCACACAGCCACACAATGTATTTAAGTGCGCAGCTAATTCGACGTTTCGGCAGTGACATCGAATCGTGCGGCCTGCGGTCGCTGCCATCGCGTCGGTCACTGCGCTCGGGTGGCTCGCTTTAACAAGCATATTTAATTTCTGACCATAATTTCATTACAAAAACATGCCGAGGCAGCCGTCTGTATGGGAGCGGCATCCAACACACTGACGAACACCCGCCGGCGCACGCATCGACACATCAACTCACGCACACATTGCGAATTGCAGTTGCTGTGTTGTGTGACGTGGTCAGCGTTCCGCTCGCGGCGTCGTTGCAGCCGTTCAGCCGGCTACGTTAACGTCACCGCAGCCGAGATGTGATTTTTGACGGCGTCACCGTTTGTTGTGAGCTTTTAGCTTGGATGAGTTGATTAATGCAGTTGTTGTTGTTGTTGTTGTTTCCGACCAACATTAAATTAAATGTTGTCTACTTTATTTTATTATTACGACTACCAACAACATTTGCAACTTCCATCAAAGCATTAAATTCGAATTCAAACCCTCAATTGACTTATTTATATTTATTGCTTGCAGTTGAAAGTTAATTAAAATTTTATAATATCGTATTTATTATCAAATTATACAATTTACAAAATTACCTAAAAACACTTATTCAACCAAATGAATTTTGCTTTGGCATGAGAATGAATTGTTTAGGAAAAACCATTAATAAAATTATATTAATTTAATTTAATTGTTTATTTATTTATATTAAGTAATTATATGCAAAATACATTTTATAATACATTAATAATAATATGTATATTTTTCCATCTTTCAGTGCAGAAACACGCAACAATCAAAACTCAACTTCATCGGAGTTATTTTTTCGTCGTTCTCATCAAAATAGAAAGACGTGAAGCAACAATATTTACACTCCTTTTTGAGGATATTAATGAATGATATTGCAAGGAAATTTTGAAAAAATTATAATGGCAGTCACTTCCGAAACTAGCTTTAAAACGAATTAATTTAATTTCAATTTTTACGGCTAAATAAATGAATTCATTTAAACATAGAATACAGAATATTTTTGTTTTTTGCACACTTCTATATTTATGTTTTCTTTAGCAGTCTTGAATTTCTCCCAAATAGATTTAATTGTCCTTAAATTATTGTTTAAAATGGCTCAATTTCAATTACAATTTGTTTTTATCAAAACCGAAATTCTACATGCATGCAACTAAGCTTACAGAGTAATGGAGAAGCGAATGCGTACTCATTACGCCTCAGTTACAATTCAATGTAGGGATGGGATGAGTAGTCACTTCAAATTCCGTTTACTAAGTTAATGATAATTGAAATCTGTTTTAGTTTAACATAATTGGAATCCATGTAGTCATCATTACATATCATTCGCAACTCCCTTCGCTTGTAATGGAAAGCGAAGTACTTACGAAGCACTCCGCTGAGATAATGAAACGGAAAAATCAATCGAACTACGAAGTGCTTGACGCCATAAAATCATCAAGAAATCATCCATGATGTCATGAGAGAGAGCACTGATCAAAGAGCGCCGTACTTGAAAGGCTTTTTATTGCCTTATTAATCATTGTATTTCTTGTATAGAGCAGATAAAGTTTTTGATATAAATAATAATGATAAAGTTATTCGTTCACTGTTACCAATAACCGAAATAACGCACCAAAAAGTTCTGGCAAATACTCAAATAGATGTTAAATTCGTAAAAGGCATTCAATTTAAGCGTGATTAGCGTTTTTCCCGGTGAAATTAGACGGCATCATATTTCAAGTTGATGAGTACTCGAACACTCAAATGAGTACTCACTGAAATGACTATTCACGAATAGTTTTCAGAACGTGTCCATAATCAACTGAGCAGATTTCGCATAACGTGGCAATAAATTACAGCTCATAAAATCAGGCAATAAATTTCGAGTTAATTGAAAATTTAAAATGGCAGCTTGTGCTTTCGGCGCTTTTATGGGCATCGAGCACTCGATTTATAATTCACGACAAGTTTAGTTTTAATAGCGATTGTGTGGTTTTTATTTCTTTAATTAATTATATTTAATCTGTGCTATTTTATGCGTGAATCGCAATTTAATCCGCTTTGTGCTTCGGAAATATGTTTTTTGTTTCATTTACTATTAACAGCAATAAATATTATAAATATTTTCAATGCTTTGTTGTCATTTATGTTGTTGTAATGCTTTTGAACTGTTATGAAGGTTTTGCGCTTAATTAACATTTATTTAAACGTATGTTTAAAAAGCCTTTTGAAGGAAGTACATTTATATTTGTAAATACATAGAAACTTTTTAATTAGTCATTAAATTTAATCCGATGACTGAAAAATGCCGTCGATGCTGATTAAAAATGAAGTCGTTTGACGTTGTTCCACTCAAGTTAAATACATGAATTTGTTTGTTAAACCGTCGCATATAAAAGTTTCCCTTTATAATTTTCAAAGTATGTGCAAATATTTCGTTGTAATTAAAAACTTTGCTTTGGTGCGGATGAATCGAGGATGCTGACGATGCTGATGACGACTTTGAATATCGGGTGCAGATGTTCGACGAGACTGGCTTCAGAATTTCGCACAAGACATCGATTTTGTTGACAGTGGAGCCAAAATACTCTTCGTGAATGTGTTGCAATCGATTGACGATGCTTTAATCGAACACAAATCACGGCTCTCCACAGATGAAGCAAGAATCGACGCATCTGAGACGACAGAACATTCAACGATGGCGTCGTTTTTCAGAAATAATATCCTAAAATTCAAGAATAACTTTCGCTCGGACGCTTTTGTCGAAAACAGAAAGTGTTGGTTCATCATGTCGAAAACTGAGTTCTTCATCTGCTGCCCATTGAAGAAATTCGTCGTCATTGTGAAGACATTTGCAACGAACAACGACGCAATCATTTGGACGAAAGAATATTTGCCAATGTTAAAGATTTTCAATCAAAAACCGCACTAAAATCGATTGGTAACCAAATTCATAACATTGACAGAGTTTAGAATAAGTTTTTAGTATTTTATTTGCACTATAGAAGATGTATTCTTATTGAGAACTAATAATAACTCAAGTTATAATATCGTAGAAAACTGAATTTGCGATATTGACGACCATGAATCGTCGCGGAGTTTGATATTAATAAACACTGAGACAAAATCAATTAAACATGAATTTGCAACTGATTTATTCTGAGTTAGAAATTAAGTAATCGAAATATAATGAAAGACTTTATAACTATTCGCAATTATTACAAAATTCACCCTTAATTTTAATATTGCCAATATTATTTTTATTTTTACAATTTATCGATATTTGCTGTGTTAATGCAAATATGACAGAATTTTGTATTTGGAAAATTTAGAGAATAAAAAAGTGGCAAAAACATTAAAATACAATTCTGGAATTACAACAAAAATCAAACTTATATTATATCGTAATATATCTGGCATATTACATTTCTAGTTGTTATTACCTACAATTTTTGTATTTTTAGTATTAAATATAATTTTTAATTTTTTTTTAACTGCAATTTCTAATTTATTATTAAATACAATTTCAATTTATTATTTACCACAATTTTTAATTAGTTATTAAATGCAGTTTTTAATTAATTATTAAATACAATTGTTAATTTATTGTTAATTACAATTTTTAGTTTTCTATTTAACACAATTTTATTAATTTTATCAATCATGTTTAAGATTTTTGTGAACTCTGTCTTTCAATGGATTAAATAAAAGAAAAAATAAAAGACTTCAATAAAATTGCAAAAATTGTCGCATGCTGAATTCTAGGTTTTTTTTAAAGCCAAAATATTTTCGAAGGTACGAACAAAATCAATCGTAAAAATCGTTGACATCGATATAAATCGTAATTAGCTTAAATCCTAAACATTAATTTCAAGCATTTCATTTGCCAATTGAAATGTTTTCCACTAAAATTCGTCGTCCTTATATTTTATTAAATAAATACCAGATATATAAACATAAATTTTTCCTAATTGGCTCAAAGCTGCCTTCACTCGCTGCCTCTGGAAGCGTTTTTTCTCTTTTGCTTTTTAATAGTAGTATTAAAAAAGTTGCATTTGCAATTAAAAACAGGCGATTAAATTTCTGTTGTTGCTCTTTTTTCATTGTGGCGCGATTCACGTCTAATTAAATAAATAAAGTGGTTAATTTAGTTGTGAGTTTTTGTTGCTTTTTCGTGGTTGGTGATTTTTTTCCCCTGGTTTTCATTACTGTGCTTTATTTAAAGGAAGAGTAATTATGTTAGTTCCATTTTTCCCTTCTTCTTTGCACTTTGTACTCATTATTATAATTGCATTCACTTCATGACGTCTGCAGAAGAATGCTTTTCAGCGAATAATGAAGTTTTAAGGATCTGTTGAAGTTAATTAAAAATATATAAAAATATTGAAATAAATTGTTAATTGTATTAAAATTATTAATTGTGTTTTCTAAGTTATATTTGAATTTTCAAATGCTAACATTGCTTTTCAAAGAATAAAATAAATAAATAAAAATAAATTCGAAGAATAAAAATTCTTCTAAAATGAAAGACGAAGAATAAAAGAATCAAAAACTATCTACATAAAGGACCCTTACTTTAGTAAATGCATTTTTTATTATATTTATTTTTATACGTATTTTAAAATGTATTTCATATCGTCTTCAAGAAATTTCAACGAATATTTCACTAAATGCGAAGAAATTTCACTAAATTTTATTAAAGCAGGAAACACTGCATTTCTTTTTACACGGTATTTAAGGACGTCTTGACATTGTTATGCCTGCTTTTGTTTGTAACACTGACACAAATCTGAGTCTGAGTCGAAAGAATGCTATAAATTCGCAACAACATCACAACAGCTCCTTTATATGAATCGAACAATATGCAAATGTGGCAAGGATAACAAAGGATGTCGCTACAAAGGCGACTGCCACATCCTGGCACCATCGACGGCGGCTTTCGTCGCTTTGGTCGATGTTTTTTTACACGCTGCACTTCGATGATGTCTGCTGAAACATCGCTTAACTCCGAGTTTTCATCTGGAAGTGGAAAAGTTCGTCTTAAAGATGGTTTTGAATAGGTTGAAAAGTGTTTTAGTGGACTGTATAGGGACCAACAGATCGACAAATGTCGCTGTTCAAAGTACGATTCGAGAACCATTTAAAAAAGCAGCTGTAATTCACCAAAGACTTGCAGTAGCTTTAAGAAATAACGACATTGATTGTGCTGTGGATGCTTAAGACGAGCAAATTAATAGCCATTCATAAAGATTGTATCTCAATTCGAGGAGGCGAACTCTTGGCCGAATGGAGTGACTGTCGTGCCCCTTCAACTCCGCCAGCGGGTCATTTCGGCCGCCCTGAATCTCCTCACCATCCACTTGTGGCTATGAACTGCTTTCGTGGCGCTTCCTCCGCCTTCGGTTTCGTCGTCAGACGCTGCTGCTGCCGGCAGGATATCAGCGACATGAGCTGCCCCATTCAGATCGAATCCACGCTCTGCTTTGGCCCATCAGATCTGTTTACAGCGCCGTTAAAGCATCACACAATCCAGCCAACGATTGCAATCACACTCACAATAAAAGGAGCATTTACATTGCGCTATCGGCCAAGTTATTGCTGTGTGCAATGAGCTGGTCGCCGGCAGGGGAAGAAAGGAGAGCGCCGGGAATAATTCAGCAGGCGACTTCGAGAAAATCCGAGAAAACAACTTCTGAGCGCAACTTGAGGCTTCTTCTCCACTATTTTTGGCAGCGAAAAGAGTCCACAAGACGCCGGATCTGCAAGCAAACGCTTGATGCAATCATTTCCGCATTTAATTTGATTTCGTGTGATTAATTAATATAAATATAAATCGGAAATCTTAAATTCTATACAAATAATTTGTAATTCCGAGTTGTAACTTGTTCGTTACAGGGAAACAATATTCAATACATATTTTTAGCACGTTTTTAAGTACAAAGACGAGCACAGGCGTGATCCAGCCTCCATTGAATATGCATTTGGCCCACTTTTGCGTAGGTCATTCGTTGTGCGAGGGTGCTTGAGAAGTGGGACGATGCAAGTTGCTCGTAGATGCCGTCGTTAAATGGACGGAAAAGCCCTTTGGGGAACGGAGTTGGAAGCGCAACTTCCAGCTGTAATAATTTCTGTTGTTTAAATTGAATTCCGACTGCTTTGGTTTGCATCTGGCGCCGTTGTTCGCTTGCATACAAATGCACAGGTAACTCGCTGGATTATACCGAAAAATGCAAATGGCGAAAATGCAACCAAGCCGAGCTTCTGTCGGCTGAAGGCTCCGAGCTAGCCGAGGCATTAAAACTTTGTTTCGTACATCGCAACCACTCGGAGAGGAACGTGTTAGCAAAACAATAAACACGCACAAAGACTATGCGTGTGTGTGTGTGTGTGTGTATGTTTAAGCTAAAAGAAAAGAAGGAGTACAACTAAAGTCAGCCTCAGAATTCATTTGAAGAACGTGACATTTAATACGGAGCAATTCTAAGCTGTGTAAATGTTTGTGAGCATTGGGTGCATATGAGACTGTGTTAGTGAAGCGTTTAGATTCCACCTAGCAGAGAATATGCAAACTCTCGACCTATTTCAAAATGGCAACGCTTTCTTCGTCACGGGTGCAAAAGGTTGGATGGCAGGAGAGCCGCAGGGAAAGAGAGGCGCCGTTGGTCAGCTTGCAAGTAGAGCAAAAGTCTAACGGATGTGGATCACGCTGCTCCGAGTTGTCTACACACACACACACACACACACACAAACAATGTTAATTAGAGCAGGCAAAAAGCCAAGCGAACCTGAGAATCATTCGAATGAAGGAAGGTGCTCACACTCTTACAAACAGAGAAGGAATCCTTTTCGGAAAAAATTCGCAACGCACTAAAGTAATTTTGAGCAGCTTAACGACGGATGGAGCAACTGAAATGCATTAACGTGGTCAAAGGAAGCGCTAGAAATCGACTGTTTCATCAACTACTTTCGATGTATTCACGGCTGCTGCTTGTGTGGTTGAATGGGCTCACTTCGGCCTTCCGAAGCCCAGCAGACACTCGGCCGAGGCAATGCGATGTGTAAGCAGCCGAACGGGATTTCATGCCTCGCTGACGTAATGATAAATGCATGTATCGACTGTGGAACGCATTAGCAAACATTAACCGTTGCTGTTTGCATTCACTTGAGAGCGACAACGCAAAATATTAGTGAAAACGAAGAAGATTTGCTCTCGACGAAGATTCGTTGAGCAGTGAAACTGATCAAGAGAGGCATTAGAAAGGAATTCTCGCTCGCTCTCTCGCTCTCTCTCTGAAGAAGTCGTTCTCAGCACAACTTCGAATTCGTTCGTAGTTAGCTTCCATGATCTCCTAACTATTTCAGGTTTGTGTTTGCGTGGGCTGCCGGCGGAGTTCCTTCGTCGCTTCTGTTTATTGTGCTCTGTTTGTGGTTTGATGTTTCCATCAACGCTGATTACAAAAGCATCGAATGTGTGTTTGGGCAACCGAGCGCGGTTCTCAGTTGAAAGAGGAAGTGGAAGGAAGGCAGAGGGGCAGCGAGTGTTCACTGTGGCCGATGCGGTGGTGTTTAGTTAATCCACAGGATTTACAATCGCTCGTTAAATGAACATGGAATTCATGCTGGAGCGAGAGAGGACTTTAATTGGGTGGGGAAAGTGGGCGGAAGGAGGGGTAGCCAACGGTTGTTGGTGTGTGTTTAGAAATGAAATCTCATGCAAATGTAATTATTTATTTACGGCGGATTTACGTGCAGAATTGCAAACGGACGATGATCATCGTTAATTAATGATGCGCGGTTGATTAATTTCACATTTGAACGGAAATGATGAGTGTATAAGCGATATATTTGAGCGAGAGAAGGGTTTTGATTTTATTTATATTCAGCGTCGTTTTTCAGTGATTTACCAAATTTACCTAAACTACGATAAAGAAAAAAGTCGTCCAACGGATTTTGAATTTTCGAAATTGAAATGTTAAATTGCATTTAGTGCAAAGTTTAAATATTGATTTGGTTGGGTAACTTAAATTCCAGTTACTCGTCAAAGCATCTTCATTCATGCCGGCGAGTAGCGCAGTCATAAAAGCATGACTACAGCCTGGTTTGTTTCTTAAGTCTCCCATAAGATTATGTGTAAAATCCACGTGAGAGCGCCTCAGTTGCTTTTATTAAGTCGAAGTCACAGCAGCAAACGAGCGAAGCGACACTCTCTCTCACAAAATTGCATTGGCCTTATTAGGAGGAATAAGAACAAAGTTTTATTTCCGCTATGTTCCGCTCTTGCATTCGATTTGCTAAGTAAATTTTAGTTGTATTAGTGTATAAAACTTCTTTGCTCGCTATGGGTGCATTCGGCGTATTTATTTCTATTTATTTCGTCATCTATTATCAATTACTACTTATTTATCTACGATTTCAACAAATTCAAACACATTTCGGTTTCAGTTTGAAGAAATTTTACTTGCAAATCGCCTTCCGTTCGGTACTTTCAGGTTTCGAGAGGATTTTTTATGACATCTGTTTTTTTCACATCCTCTTCCTCTCACGCACACTCCCATCAGCAATGGATGGTTGGATTATTATTTCGTCGAATTCGCTCACACTTATGCTCCTCTCTCTCTCTTCGTTTGCGGCAATGATCGATGTTGATGTGTTCGTTTGTCCATCTGAATCTCCCTCTCTCTCGCTCGCTCTCTAAACAAAGAGCCTTTGTTTATGCGTTTTCGGATTCGATTTGCAAACAAAAATTCCTAAACACAATCGCTCCAACTCGCTGCTGTTGATTGTGTGTGTGCAGGTGAAGATGTTGGAGCAGGCATTGCTGAGTAATTGAATGAGTGGACGAATGGAGCAGCTCCAAGTGTGGCTGTAGTGGTGCTGCAATCCGGCTGATGGATGATGTGTAGCTGGTGCTGGCGGCGACATAATTTTTCATCAGAGAAAAAACTGGCCACATGACAGAAATACACACAAAATTCACACCTCTGCGTTGTACTGAACACAGTCGGCAATCAAAGAAAATTGCTTTTGCAGATTCGGACTGAAACAAAGGCTCACCACAGAGAATATTTATTTATTTTTTTTCTGTTGTGTTTCAAGCTTCGAACCATCATCATCATCATGAACATCTTCATCGCCTTCTTGACAATCGTTTCCATCGCCATTTCCATTTATTCGTCATTCAAAGCGATTCCAGCAGCGAGCAGAGAAAATGTCAAAAATCGTTCATTTCAAATCCTGGCACTTTCGAACTTTGATTTATAATCCAGTAATAAATAAAAACTCTCTGCTCTCCTTTGCTTAAATGTCTTCGTCACCTTCGAATCCTTCGGCTTCTTCCTCCTTTGATGTGGGTCGCTTTTTGTCCACATTCTTCGAATCTTAATTCACAGATTAAAACTTTTCCCCCCTTCGCTCTCTTCCATTCGCTTTACGAAGGTCCTGAGGGACTTTCTTTTATTTAATATTGCCATATTTTGACATTTTAATTATATCCAACTCAAGTGGAAAGCGACTTTGAATAAATTCCCAACTTGCAATTGCACTTACTTCATTCTACGCAAAATCCATCCTTCGGAATCCTCCGAAGACGGAAAAGCTAAGAAGTCATCAACTGGATGAAGTTTCGAGCATTTTCGACAACTCCTGCTGCTCCTTTCGCCTCAACTTCTACTATTAAATATTGTAAATTGATCGGCAAAGGAACTTTAATCCTCAGAAGAAGTTTCATAAGCAAATCGATGCCCCTCGAAGGGAAGGAAATCGGTAAAATAATAATCTTCTTTTAGTAGTAATTAACTTCATATCGAGCAGAACTATGACGGGGAAATTTGGCCCCTTTTCTCAACATAATCACCAGAAACGACAGAGGTTTGAAGAAAAGCCTCATTCGCTGGACAAAAGCGCCTTCAATGGCCCATTGTTGCAAGCCTTTGTTGGCCCGCACCACGGACGAACCCGCTCATGAATGCTCGATGACTTCCAAGCGGCTTGCTGACAGCTTCTTGCGCCTCTACGCTGCCTTGCTTTATGCGGTAATTCCAAGCTTCATTGGCCTAAACGCAAATAATCAATCGGCATTATTCTGGGCCGAATATGTCGCCATGGCAGCCGCACGCGAAACCTCGGCAACCCGGCGCCAAGGAAGCGACTCCTGCTGCGTGGCTGCTGCATGTCCTTGGCTGCTGCGGATTTAATGAGCCCGTGTTATTGAATTCTCGACACAGTCAAAGCAGCACACAATTGAGTGCAATTGAAATAAGAAAGCGTAATAAATTCAATATAAATACCTTCGGCTGGTTTTCGTGTTTCCTGCTGAACTGCAGGCTTTTCTGAGCCATGCGTAATGCTAATCCTTCGACTGTGGCCATTGTTGCCTTATCGATGCTCTGCTCTGCATGCTCCAGTTTTAATTAGCTGGAATCAAAGAGTTATTCTGCTCGAATGACAGTAGCTTTGACTTAGCTCAAAGACCCACAAACAGCAGCGAAGCATGGAGCATGCGGCCAAGTGGCAGCAACTGAAGGAGCTGCCGAAGCTGGGAGGTCAGTGACACTGTTTATGGGTCGGCGTCTCTTCCTCGTCTTGCACAGCTGCCAGTCAGCAGCCTTTGCCACGCCTACCTTAGAGATATGATATGTGAAATGAGTGTGATCAGTGATCAGTGGACCGTCAGCCCATCGCCAAGAGAGTTGCGAGTATAACTAGAGATCCATTGACCTATGAAACTCCGCTGACTCCTTGCGATTTCCGATATCGTCTGTCCTAGATCTCGGCCGCTCTGAGTCTTTATCCAGGCCGGACTTTAATCGATGAGATTTACAGAAATGTAGTACTAAAAACATAGAAAAATAGATCCAAATCGAGCTCTGAATCGCAGTTATTAATAAAAAGTATCTTTATAGAAACATAATTTAATACTACATATATTTATTTTTATTCGAATATTTCCATTCATTTGCGCCTTTCTCTTTTCGTCTTTCTCAGATTTGAAATAAGATTCTTTTTATGGCGAAAGACAGAAAAACATTTTTAATTTATTTCAACTAAATACACAATAAAAAGAGAAATGCTTGTTTAAACACAAATCTTCACCCTTTCATCAAGTTTCAGTAAACAACTTGAATAAACAGAAGTCGTGAAGATGTTTAAAGACTTTTCCAAAAGATTTGATCAACAGCGGAATGGAGAAAATGATGATTTGATGATTATTTCTGATTATTTGTCTATTAATTCAGTTTCTTTTGATGACACAGACGCGAAATGCCCAAATTGTTTAGACAACAAAGCAGAGCTCATCGAGCAAACAATCCGAGGGCCCAAAACGCCTGCGACCGTACTATAAAAAACCGCAATGCTATAAAGCAGAAGCTGAAGTAAATAAAGAAAGGCGCGGCTCGACTTTGATGTTGGCTACGAACGCGGCGAAGAATCAACAGCAGAGCAACAGCAAAGGGTTTAATTTAGATACTTTAAATGTCTTTCAATCCGTCGAAGGAATTTCAAACGGTTAATGAAATTCTGGTGCAGATATTCGCTGGATTTAATTTGAATTGTTTCGGATTTTGCTGACTTTCTAATTTGTGCAATATTTGCCTATTTTTATCCATGTTCACTCGAATGCGGAACCATCGTCGGTTCACTCCGCTTAAACTAAAACACAAGCACATTTTTGCATCTGGAGAAATCGGTTCGTCACGTCATTAACTCAATTTATTCCTTATTTACTAGGATTTTTTGCCTAATTTTGAGAACTTTCCTCAAAGTGGCAGAGTTGTCGTCCATCTTCTAGAGCGGAAACTTCTCCATTCTTCGTCTGATACATCTTTTGAAACAGAGTCTTCGGAATTCCATAATCTGCGTCTTGCATCACCGTCTTCTGGTTGATGGACGACTGTACTGTCCCTTTCATCCAACCAATAAAAAAAAGCCAATTATGATTCAAAAGATGCTCAAATATTTCAGCGATTAAAAGTTAAACGAAGGTCTTTGCCACCACCAACAACCGACCGACAACCGCCATCAAGGGACGCATCAGCGGCCGAAACGTCAAGCGTTCAGGTGTCAAAACAACCCTCGGCTGAAGTGTTCGTTGGCGTTTGCCGCTAACGAAAGGACGACGTGTCCACTGAATAGTTTTTCAATTGGAAGTTTTAAAAAAACTCAACAGAAATGAAAAGTTTTTGCAAAAAGGGGACAAACTTCACCCCGCGATGGTAACCAAAACACAACACACACACAGATCCAAGTATAACCCATTCTAGCTGACGTTTTCGGTTGTGTTTGCTGCTGTTGTGAGTGGTGTGAGTCGCGCGAAACCACCGCGTGGTGGATTCATTCATGCATTTCAAACACACGTTCGTTAAATTCTTCGCATTTGTTTCCAATGCGCTGGATTAGTTCAACAACTGTCACTTTTACGAAGGCTTTTTCGCTATTCGAAGGCGCTGCTTTTGCATGTTCAACGAATTCTTTTCCAACGTGGTTCCCCGCAGACGAAATCTCTACAGATTTTTCACCCTTCCCTTGATTAGTCGATAGTTTGTTTAGTTTTTACATTCATCATAAGCTGTAATAATGTCTGCGCAACAACAACAACAGCGTTGAGCATTGCGCTTTAAGTATCCTCGCAAATCCTTTTGTAATCCTCTTGATTTGTAAAATCTGTCAATAGTTTGCTTTGTTACGATCCGCTCCGTTTCCCTTCGTTCCTCGCTTCTTCGGGGAACTCAAGCGACGATTTGTGCTAATTTTTGCGGATTTCGTTTGTAATCTTTTCGTTTATTCAGCTTCGTGAAGAAAAACAAAACAATATAGAAAAATCCAAAAATGTTATTTGTCGGTTGGCTTTGGAATGAGGACTTCGTGAATATTGATTGGTTTGATTGGGACAATGAGAATAATTTCCAATATTTGCTTTGGCATTAAATAAGACATCGACTAATCAAGCGACGCTATGAAGATTTGCAGGTGAATAATAATACTCAACATGCCTTGTGTTGAATATGAAAATTTGTTAGGTGAAACGCAACTCATCGATGGATCAAATTTCCAATTTGATGTTCTCTTTCGCTCTCTGTCTCGCTCTGTTTGCAAAACATCGCCGATTTCATCCGAGAGAAATGAGAGCCGACGAGAATTACTCGTGCTCTTGTTTAGAGTAATTAAAAGCGTTGCTGTTCGCAAATAAAAAAAAGGAGAGAACGTAAAAATATTCCAGCTTACAGCAAGCGAAAAACTGCGACGTAATTTAACACGAATTCGTTCAATCTTTATTTTTGAACATTATTGAACAAAATTATTTGAAGTTGGTTAAAATTATTTGTTGATGTTTTTACTTCTCCTTAAAAATATTTGCAGATGAAGATGGTTTTTAAGGGTTTAATTACAGTCGAGGGTTAAGACGCGATCGGCTGCCAGGACGTCTTGATGAATTAGCAGGAGCGAGGGTCTTCTCGTGTTTCGTGCAGACGCAGACGCTTCTTTCGTGCGAGACGAGAATGAATCGTAGTCATTCATGCTGCAACTCTTCGCCCCTTCAACTGCACGCGACCCGGTGAATTGCGTTCTATTTTCACAGAGGAACGCGCTGAGAAATCGCTATGTAAATAATGTCATGCAGCGTAATCCTTCAACTTGCGTTTGATTTCGGCAGCGCGTGGAGCGCAGGGGGAGAGCGAAGACTGAAATAGCGACAAGAAATGCCGCCGCATTTATTTCGAGCCAAGAATTCAGCATTCAGCAGCAAATGCAACTCGTCTCACTGAAAAATGTTGCATTTCGTCATTATTTCATTTTTGCGCTATAAAAACAATTCGCTGCCTGCCGTCTGCCGTCTGCCGCCTGCTGCCAGCGTCTCGAAATCCACTCGATGAACCCATTAATTTCACTACGAAGAATTCAGCAGTTGAGAAGATTTCATTTCGAGTTCCATTTTAATTTCTTTTTTCCTTTTAGCTTTTCATTTAAGTTTTGCTTTTGTTTGCGCTTTATTTTTTTTTTGGAGTTCGTTTTTTGGGCCGATGAGATTTTATAAGCACGAAAAGAAGCTCCTCCTCCAGCCCCTCCCCCCGTCCAACTACTCGCATTTCGTCTTTATGGACGCTTTATGATTTCTTGGCTTTCGGCCAGCAGCCGAAAAAACACCGCTTCTGAGCAAATGTTGAAAATGTCAAAAGATTAATTCGCCGGGAACAGTTTCCACAGATCTCGAGCTGCGAGAGAGAGAGATGGAGGGAGTGATTGCGAGAGAAGCGAAATTTATTTCAGCTTTCCTTTTGTGTCGTTTACACTTGTCGCACATAAAGTGCGCTAATTTCTTGACAATTCCGGGACAGACACACGGCGATGAAGTCGAAGGAGCAACACTCGCAGGCGGAGACAGAGAGCCACCGATTCCGGAGCGGGCAACGGGGCGAGCGGCTGAGGAAGCGCAGACAGACGAAGAGATAGACGTGTGTTTTATAGGCTCAGCGACGGAGTTGAGTTTATGACATCATCTCCATATTTTCCTTATTCGTCTAGCAACATCTGCAGCCGATCGGGCGTGATATTCGCTGGCTCCGAAAATAAACTGGCGGCGATTTGTTGTGATTCAGTGCGGATCATTAGCAATTCTTTGATTGAAAAACGGTCTCATTAGCAGAAGTCGCTTTCTGCTGTAATTTCTTATTAAATCGTTTCTAAAAAAATCAATTACCAGCGATAAGTGGTTCCTTGAGACGCTGACTGATCGCCGCAAGATTACATTTTATAGACGAGATTAAAACTTGCAGAAGAAAACTCATTTCGCACTTTTATTTTGTGACATTATTCAGCTTACATCGTATTCATATATTATTCTGTATTTTAGCATTAATTTGCAATTAATATTGAAATTAATTCCCGATGAAAAATGGAAGGGGAAATGAAATAGCGGACCGCCCAGCAGTGAAATTCGAGTGCCGCCGAAACAAAAGATTTCCAGCCAACGTCGCGGTGCGCTGTGTGCTTCATTTGTGGCCATAATTAGTGCGATTGACGCCTGCGGGTGCTCCGCCGCGCAGCAGAAGCAAATAAAAGCGAAACACACTCGCACAAACTCAATAAAAGTAGCGATTTTATTCTCTTTCAGCATGTGTTCAGAACAACAACAAGAAAAGAGGAAAAATATCTGCCTCTGCTGATCGTAAAGCTCCTTTTATATCTCATGATCCTTCGTCTTCGCGACGGCGTTGCCACCAGTTTAATTACGCATTGTTATGTTTGCTTTTCCGCTCGCAAACGACTTTCGGCCGGCGTCTGAGTATCCGAATAAAAGCGTGCGAATGGCATCATTGTTGCTGCGAATTCTAAATACGCCGCCCCCATTTTTACGACACGCCTGCACTCTGCACATTATTAAGCGTAAGTGTATGTTTATTAGCGCTAATGATTGTTCTTAAAAGCTCATTAAAAGCGCTGAGCAAACTGCTCGCTGTTGATGTGGCTGCCGTTAAACAGCCAAAGGAACCCGAGCACAATTTTTATGCGCCATTTCCTTCTCTTCCTTTTCTTTTCTATACTTATTTTTGGCTTCTTCATTTTCATTTCTTCCATGCTTAACGTTTTTTTTTGCGTCTTTCTTCAGAATTCACCAAAATTGCCAGCGTTCGAGGATTTTCCTTGATCCGGATTTCGTGCTGTCAGTTGAACGATGTTGCCATTAGTTGATTATTCCCACTTGCACCGCGCTGAACTTTGTCACCTTCACACTGATTTATCATTGTTATGCAAACAAATAAAATTCACACGTCGTCAAAGACATGTTTTCAATAATTTCGATGATTTTTTGGATGTGAAGTGGATGCGGTTGCGTCTGTTCTTGATCTGGGAGTAGTTCCTAATCGTAAATTACGTTTTCATAGACATCAAAATCAGACATTTAGTAAAGCTCATAGCACGTTGGGATTTATTTAAAGCTCGGCAAAGGAGTTTAAAGACCACACAGAAAAAATTTCATCAGTAATATTAACAAATATATATTTGCTATATAAACGCCAACCAATTTATTTGGTTTCAGTAACCAAATTTTTATTAACCAAACAAAAAATTTCGGGAAATTTTTCCCATTTAACAATATATTGTTTATAAAACAAAGTGTTTTATAGAAAATCAGTTGAACAAGTTATTGTAAAAGTAACACAAATTATTGATCAAATTCAAAGTTTCTTTAACAATCTCACATTTTATTTTACAAATACATTTATTAGCATATCAAATATGAACTTATAAGAGTTTCCTTAAATTAACAGAATTATTTCTTACCTCAACAAAGATCAAATCGTGTTACGGAATTTGTTAAGTTAACAAAAATTTGTTGATTTAAGGAACGATTTACAAGTGTACAAGTGTACAAATTGTCTGTTCCATTTGGAAAGCTACATGCAAAAAAAGAATTATCTTAAAATTTCTGAAATATTCGATCATTTTTCGCCAGACAGCGCAGCTTAGTGCATGAATATACGCAAAATTTTTGGCTAGTCAGTGGTGCGTGGTCATTCGTATATATCAGTTGTGTCTTAATTAGTGGTAACTTTTTTAATTTAGTTTTTAATAGTTGATGTTGTGTTTTTTTATTTGAGAATAATAAAAATTTGATAACAATTATGATTTGTTTTCCGTGTAAAAGTCGTGAATTTTCTCATAAGGTACATAACGAAGCGAATGCCACCGATAGCAATATTGCCGAGAACTTAGAAGCAATACAAAGTCAACTCTGTAGTTGACCAGAATTAGAGCAACACTGGGCCTCCACTGCAAAATATAGACTTGCTTCTATTAAAAATACGGATTCAACAGTCGAAATAATGAAATAGTGGAATGATTATAAAAAACCACTATGTTTCAAGTTGTAAGGTATGTCTTTACTAATAACAATTGCAATAATTTTGATTGTTATTGTTTTTTTGAATATTTCTCTTTCATTGATTTAATTTACTTGCAGATATTTATCGATTACGAATATTTATATCCAAATTCGAAGAGCCTAATATCGTCTTTTCACAAATTCTGCACGCCACTTGAGAATATTCTTGATGGTCGCTTAATTTAGAACAGAGGAACACCTTTCTGAAAGTAATAATATACACTTACATATATTTAAAATCTGCTTCTAAGTTTTATAATAAAACATATCTGCAGATGGCCGACATGCTAGCATTTTCTATCTGCTTCATGGACTGCTTGTTCCCAAAAGCCAAGAGGTGACAAAAACTGCCAACAAAAGGATTCACACGAAACCAACAATATGGGACTCCCAGAATTCTTTTATGGTAATCGAAAGCACGCTTCAGGAAGTAGAAGACATGATTCTTCGCATTAAAGAAAGGAACAAGCCCTTCTTTTAATAATAGGATCGATTTTTGACCTACTAGATATATTAGTGTATTTCGATAACATCAAGCACAAATTTTATTCAATTTTGCAGGCTCTAGATGCATGTTTTAAAATTTTCCACATATTTAATATCAACTACCCATTTGCGTCTTTCCTTGTATGGGCATTCATACAAAAAATGTTTTATAAAATTTCAACAAAATTTGATAAAAAATTTCCAATAATAAACAGCATTTGTAACGAATTGGAAAAAGTGTTATTTAATAATGATTATATCTATAATTATAACATATGTATGCACTATTACGATTTGTAGGATTTGTGCAGGATTTACCATAAATAAAACCTTTGTTTAAAATAATTTATTATAATTCTTTATTTACGCTTACATTTGATACGTCGTTCGAAGAACAACAAACAGGTAAAAATTATTTAATTAATAAATTAGCTTTGAAACATTAACAAATTAATTTGTTAATTTCAATAAGAAAATTTTGTTATTGCAACAAAATAGTCTTGTAAAATAAATAAAAAAATTTGTTCATTTTACTTCAATAATTATTGTGTTAACAAACCTGTTTTGTTACATAAACAACATTTATGTCTTTTTAGGAAATTATTTTCTCAATTTACGTATTGCAAACAAAGATTATTTGTTTGCTCAAGAATATTTCTATAGATTTAATAAATAAAATCTGTTGTGATAACAAAAATCATTTTTTTTTTATAACAAAAAAATTTTAACAAGACTTTTACAAAAACATTTGTTTATATTACAATTTCCTTGTATTTTTGTAAGTAATTATTGAGCTAACAAAGGGTATTTGCTGACCGTATATTAACAATGATTTTGTTAATTTAGAGCAATTTTTTGTGTATATTACCACAGGAATTTTTTCTGTGCACTATATTGTAAAGTTGTTATATATTCTCTGCCTGTGTGAAGCCCAAACTACGTCTGTTGCATTTCCGACCTTGAATCTGAACAAAAACAGTTCTTACTCTTTCCTTTACGTCTCCTCCCTCGGCTGCATTTGATAGATCTGCCATCACTTGTCAATCGTCGTAAGATTCCCACTAATTCAATGGAGAGTTCATATTTACTATATAACATTTATTTAAATGTTCCTCATCGAACTCTCAGACGTCAAGCGCCGCTTCATTTAGATATTGCGACAATTTCATATCTGAGAACCTCTTCGGAATCTTTAAGCTGATGTTAATACTGTGTATTCTGTTATTAACGTTCGTGATTCAACATAGCTTAAAAAACAGAAGATTTTAAATATTTATCTTAATGTTGATTGATATATATTGATAACTAGCTGAACCGACGAACTTAGCCTCGCCTTAAATTAGTGTTGGGCAAAAGCGTCAGTTTGTCTTTCCTGACGGTAGAACTGGTTCTGATGCTTTACCAGTTACTCGCTCTCAAATGCACCTTACTTCCTTATTTAACTTCATCGCATTAATAGTTTCACTAATAGAATTAGTGGGACAAACTAACAGACTTGAAATTTTTATATTTGTATTTTTATAATTTTTATATTTGTAGGACATTTCCCGGAGCTTTTCAAGGTAATTCAAATATCTATCACAAAGAATCGTGTTATATCACAAAATTGATCTTTTTTCCCGGAGCTATTGATATATTAAAAAGTATTTTTTATATATAGTTTTCAGGAACAATTCATTGCAGCTTTAGTAGGGGGGAGTACGATTGTCGACAATGGCCCTACGAACATACCCACCAAATTTCATTCGGCTGGGATCAATATGTCCCTAAATATTCAATTTTACCAATTTTCCACGCCTCGTTTTGAATTTTTTCGATGTTGTAAAACTTATTCTGCTATTCTGAGCTGAGACAAATCCAACAAATCAAAAATCATAACAATCGGTCCAGCCGTTCTCGAGTTATAAATGGTGTAACTTCTTTCGACGACTTTCTTTTATCTTTTCTTTCTTTCTTTTATATACAGATACTAATCAAATAAATAACCGTAGATAGAACCCCAACTTATCTCCCAATTGGATCCTAACAGCAATGAAATTGGAACCTATGAAGCCTTCTTGTGCGATTTTGTGATTCACGGAGAAGTTCGCTGAAAATCTGCCACCCCGTATAATTAGTTCTTATTGGAATCCAAGAAATTAAGAATGTAAATGAACTTGCTATAAAAATGTTAAATTACTTTATTTTGGTTGAAGTTTAAATTTCAAAGAAATGTTTAATAATAATAAAAAAAGCAGGAAATTTAATAATAAGACTACAAATTTAATGCGTTCGATTCGATTCATTAAAATAAATATCGAGAACACATCAGGTCAATAAATTAATTTAGCTACAAGTTGGATGTGTAACAACAACAACAATAACAACACGATTGAGCTGGATGCAAAATAAACATCATATCGAACATTGATTTCATGCGATTTTTACCCGTGGGCCAAGTTAATTATTTTAGCAATTAACTTCGGAGCGACGGCAACAACAACAACATTAACCGAAACCCGAACGATTTAAAGCGAATGTCGAAACATGCGAATGCTTAATAAACGACGGACGAAAAATTAATAAAAGAGTAAAAATATTTTAAATTCATATCCACAAATGAAGGCAAATGTAAATCTGTTGTAATGCGTTATTATTCGCCAGACGATTTACAACCGCAACAACAACAACAACAACAACAACAGCAACAACAAATCTATTCACTTCACTCAAACCGTTTTTAATGTTGTTTCATTTTTCACTCAACAGAGGGCGTTCGGTGCTCTCCCTCCGACGAACATATCGACTGCAGAAATATTTAATTAACTTGTTCCGCCAGCTTAAAACGATATCTTACGTTTAATTATTCCAGCAGCAAAATAAACATCCTTCGTCTGTGCATTGATAATGATTAAAAGACAAAAAATAAATAGCAAAAGAAGAACTTATCCTCGGGCTGCGAGATGCATCGAACTGCGTATTTGTTTAAAGGCTACGTTACTTCGTACATGTGTAAACAAATGTCCATATTCATACCGAATACCATTTTGAACGTCATTCGTGGGGAAATTCTCACGTAAGCGGAATCATCTTCACTCCAATTGGGTTTGGGAAGTTTGCTCGTCTACTTAGACTATTTCCCATTCTCGCTGCAGCCAAGGGACATTCAATGGGAAGATGAGAGATGCGAAAACAACGAGAGCTACAACAATTGAAGTCGGTTGTGGAGCTATATGAAGATTATGTCTATTATATCCGTTGTTGTCGTTGTTGTCGTCACAGTAGTCGGCTATTGTAAAGACGATTACAGTTGAAAAGCACGTGCGTCATGAAAAGCGTCCTGCTTATTTTTCATCGTCCAAAGCTTTGCTTTGTAAAAAAGCAACCAAAGTGGAAAAATTGAGCTCCTCGACATTCCAATTCCGTTGTATGAACCGCTGAATAACGGTAACGCGCGTGTAACCTGAAAAATACAGCTGCTCAATTTTTTCTATTCTTTCCGTGCTTTTTTCAGTGCAGGTTTTTTCGGTTTTTCTCAGCATGCACGAAGCTGCGGCAAATGAGTTTTTCAACGAGAGTGCATAAATCTCGGGGTTTTTTCCGAGCTGCCCGAACGCTTGGGTGACTGAATTATTTTGCATTTTATTCCTGGGGTGCGTTGGGTATTTTCTGAAGTATTTCCCTAAAGCTTCTCGCTCGATGGCATTTGGGAAAATGGAGCTGAGCGACTCGCTCAACGCGTCGAGTGAATGTTAAGCGAAAATGACGCTGCAAATCCTACGTAAGTAATTTTGAATAATGGCCAACAACAACAACAGAGACGACGACCACGAACACCAAAGCAACAACAACAACAACGAGAAACAAGCGAAACTTTATCAAACGTTTTTGAAGCGAAATGTTATTTTGGGAACATTTACACAAAAAAAGGAAGAAAAACGATGATGTTTTTGAATTGACTACGCACATTTTTAAGGTTTCCATTCATTGAAATTAGGTTTTGCTTCAAAATCCTTTTCTAAAAAGGTTTAAAGTCTTTTTCAAACGTTTTTTAATTCATTTTTATAATTCCTTTTCTTCAAAATCCTTTTCTAAAAAGTTTTAGAACCGACTTTTAATTTATTTTTATAATTCCATGGAATGAGCCTCACTTCATAAACTCTCCTCCTCATCCTTCTCCGCTTCTTTCTCTACCATCCAATCACCATCCATTGTGAATAATCCTTCTTTTGATTTACACAACTAACGAAAGCCTCCGCTGACACATAAAAAGGAGGTAAAAACGGAATGAATAACCGAAAAATTCAGCATAGAAAAAACCTTATAAATTGGGACAATTTGTTTTGCTTTATCGCAGGTCGCTGAAACACCTTCTTCTGCAGCTTCCACTGCTTCGTCCAGAAAATTCAAAAAATCCTTGCTAATTGCTTGCCTAATTACATAGATTTTTCCCAAGGATTTGGCAGCATCTGTCATTGGGTAGAGTTCCTAAACGAACAAGTAAAGGAGAGAAGAAAAAAAGGAATATTTGTTAGGTTTCAAAAGCTAATTAAACATCGCTTTAATCAAGAATGATCGAATTGGAAATTACAAGCCATGAGACGAAAAGGTCTAATTGGAAGTTAGTTTTGTTCTGAATGCGTTAGCTTCTCAATTTCTCATAGGAACATTGAAAGCGAAGTCGCCGTCGATGTTATCTCACTGCACTGTAAATTGCCGTCATTGTGACTGTAAAAATAACCTTATTGCTGTTTAATGCCGTTTTAAGTGTGAATGTGAACACTCCTCCTTGCATATGTTACAACTTTGGAGCCATTATCACTGCGTGGTTATTATTTTTGGCTTTGGTTGCAGCTCCAAACGAGCTTCAGCAGACTCGATTTGATCATTATGCAGCCATAAAACAGGCAAACATCTGTAAAGCTGCATAAATATCATTTTCGTATTATGCAAATTCGTATTTTTATTGGTTTTTAAAATAAAAAGCACAGAAAACGCCGCAAGAATAAAAATCGTTTTAAATCGTTTGAGAAATAACCACCAACAAAAAAAAAAAATATAAAAATTGCCTCGATTTGATTAGAATAATTTTGGCAAATGTTTGCGAATTTGAATTTTGTCGAATTTTGATGTTGCTTTGGAATGTTTGTCGTTGTAAAATGGCCGTTTTTCCCCATTTCGCCCGTCATCAGAAGTTCATCACGTTAAAAGTCGCATCACGTTTTCGTTTAGGATGAAATTTGCGACGCAACATTTAAATTCTTCCAACTTTTTCCCCATTACATTCTCTGCTACACTTCAACGGAATAATAATCAGTTGAAACATAGTAGAAAATCTTTCAGAATTGCGTGAGATGATCGCTCGTTTGAATGATATTTCCAACGATCAAAGAAATCATTTAAAAATGAATTCAAGAAGAAAACATCGTTAAAAATTATTAAAAACAATTATTATTACAATTTATATTTAAATTATGTTTAGAAACTACTTTTAATCACCTTTAAAATATACAGTTTTATAAAATAATCGAATTAAATAATTCAAATTCATTCTTCGCAGCAATTAAATAATTTCTTTCAAGTTTCTTGTATGAATAGTTGTAAATTTTATCAAAAATTCCAGTTTAGTCTAATGCAAAAATTCCTTTCAGTTGCTTATATTAACAATGTTCAATAAAATGATTTTAATTATGAAGAAATACAGGACAAATGAAGGTCTTAGTTCGCCGCAACAAAACCGAGACCATTTTAGGATTAAATTAAGACTCTCCAATAAAAATAGCAACTAAAAACCACACCGAGAAGCATCGAATATTCCGAAATTTGCTGTTGTTTCCCCTTAAAATCAAAGTCGACCCAAACAAACAACAGTTGAAGTTGTTGTTGTTGTTATTGTTGCAATATTTGAACCGCTTTTAACGAAGCATTGTGACTTAATTTAACTCATCACCAAAAAACTAAAACACAAAAACTGAAATTAAAACCCGAAAAAAGGTTTTTCCTTTAAATTTATGCGTCATTTTTTATTATTGTTGGCCCGTTTTTTACGGTCTTCGGTCACCGAGTCTGGACATAATTGTTGCGGTTGGTTTTAGTCGGTGATCCCTTTTTTATCTCTGCTGCGACGGAATTTTAATTAGATTAACCGCGGGCGCCAAATCAGTATCAATGACCGGGACGCGTCGAAGTGAGGCGATGGTAACGATAATGAATCGACCACGTCAACTGAAATGGCTCTTCTTCAGCTGAGTTCAGTTGAAACTTTTGCTTTTCAATTGCGAATAGAAACCCGTTTTCACTGAGGTTTTAAATGCAACAAGGAATTTATTTAGCTGCTGAAATGTGTCGCAATATTGACTTTTTCTTGGAAATGAATACAAACTCCTTTGAAACAAAGCAATCAATATTTGAAGTGAATATTTAAATTGTTGCTCTACTTTAAAGGAATCGCTATCGCACAGAATCATTTCCGTACTTAAAATCTGCTTAGTTTTAAAGCAGAGGACGTTTATATTAATTCCACTAACAAATAAGAATTAATAATTAAAATGTTTTATTGTAGCTAATTTTATCGCTTTAGAAGATCAACTTAAATCAAATTCAGACCAGAAATTGTCAAAAGCTGAGCCGTGGTTGCTCACTTTATGATTTCCTCCAGAATTTTGATCCGTTGTGGAATACAGTTCTATGGTATTTTTTAGGTATTTTTCACTTCACTATTGTTATGTTTGTTTTAATTTAACTTGTGTTTTTGTCCGATTAAAAATAGATTCTTAACAAATTCAATTGCATTTTTAACATTTGTTATTTTCATTTATAGCTTTTATAATCAATTAAATTGATCTGAAAGCGGAATGATTTTCAGGTAGCGAGGAGCTGCTAATGAAATGTTGTTTATTCTAAATATCATTAATTTAATACTTGACTGATTTCTGTGAAAGTGTGACCTCAATCTGCATAAATATAAATCCAGTGAGTAGATAAAGCTAACAGCTGGTTAAACGCGTGGAATGAGGAAGAAACCAATTTAATTTTTCAATAAAACAATAAAAAAATCAAATTGGAATTTAACTAGCAAAGACAAAAACCACTCACCACTGCAATTTTTCAAATTCACCACACTTTCATACGTTTATAATTTTTTTTTTTTGTTTTTGACGGGTGAGGAGGACAAAAAATCCCTTCGGATCATATAACGACCGTCGTCGTTACGTATGTGGTGTGACCACTAAAAAACACCCTCTTCACCTGGGATTTCTCTATCCTGGAACCGCTCTCGCATTACTTCAAGATAGAGACCCAAGAGATCCGATAGCAATTCAATCTTGCCGTCGCTCTTCTACTTCCAGATCAGATTTTAGCGGACAATTCTACTCTCCTGCGTCCAGGTCCGTCATTCTAGCGTGGCTAGTCTTGCCGTCGCTCTTCTACTTCCAGATCAGATTTTTTCCGGCGTAGGAATTCTTCAACATAGCTCGCTATCGCGTTCCACGTATCCTCGCATCGAACCATCATGGATACCACATTCTCAGGGTCTATGGGACCCGTTACGCGTTCTAAAGTAAGCCGGTTTGAAACCCAGCGCGCACAGGAGAAAAATGTATGCTGCACGTGTAGATACTTCCGGAAGTAGCCATGGCCGGTCAAGAACTGCGTCAAATAGTAGTTAACTTCGCCGTGAGCTCTTTCTGTCCAGGTTGATATATGCCTAATCAGTCCTGCGGTCCATCTGCCTCTACTGTCTGTTTCCGATCTTTGTTGCCATCTGTCCACTAGCCGGCTTCTAGCTTCTTTGCGCGCCAGTTCTCTGCCGAGTTGAGCTTGAGTAAGCCAGATTTCTCGTCGCTCTAGGGCGAGCAGATCAATCGGCGCGGTTGACGCTAGGACAAGCACTGCGGGTTCTGAAACGGTCCGGTAAGCACAGATTACACGAAGAGCGCTCCTCCTTTGAACACTAGCCATACGTTTTCTGTATTTCATCACGCTTAACGCATCTGCAAATAGCTCTGCTCCATAAAGTAACACCGACTGTGCAACCGTCATAAGTAGTCGCCTCTTGCTAGGTAAAGGTCCCTTTGTGTTCGCCATTAGTCTGCTTAGCATATTTACTTTTTCAGCTGCGTTATCAGCTACGGCCTTGATATGGTTCCAGAAGCTCAGTTTTCTGTCCAGATTTATACCGAGATATTTCAGACTTTTGGATTCCTCTATTTCGCTCTCTTCGAGTTTCCACTTCTGGGCATCGCGCTTCCGCCGCCGCGTCAAAACCACGAACTCTGTTTTATGCTCGGCCAAAGACAGTCCACGACTTACCATCCATGGGTTAATACGCCTAAAAGCTTGGTTAAGCTTAAACTGCGCGATCTCTGGCTACGATAACCGCGGCAATGTCATCTGCGTAGGAGACTAGAGTTACATCATCTGGCATTTCTATCTGGAGCAAGCTGCCATACTGGACGTTCCAGAGGTCAGGCCCAATTATAGACCCCTGCGCAGCACCAGCTGTCACCTTCTTCTTCTTCGTCCCATGGTCCGTGTCATATAGCAGGGTGCGTTCCCGTAGATAGCTCATACGTAAGAGGTATGATGGCAGGCAAATCTCGTCCCTGAGCGCTCTCAGGATCATATTCCAGCTGACAGAGTTAAAAGCGTTCTTTACGTCGAAAGTGGCGAGCAGCGTTACTTTCCTGGAGAAGCGATTTCCTTCCTGCGCTCTTTCTGCTAGATTTATTACGCTCTCCATTGCATTTAACGTAGAGTGTCCTTTCCTGAAGCCATGCTGGTTTCCTGATAAACCCCCCGCTTGGTTTACCGCAGACAGCATGCGCGGCTGTAACAGCTTCTCGAGTAATTTGCCCGCGGTGTCTAGCATACAAAGCGGTCTGTATGAAGAGGCGGCGCTGTCTGCCTTTTTCCTCTTGCAAATAGGATAGTATGTGTTGTATTGAGTAGACGTTGTTTCAAGAGCTCCGCAATAGTCTTCGCTCTTTTACATAATTCTAAAGATAAACTGATCTGTGGTTAATAATACGACAAAGTTAATGCGATTGTGTTTATTTGAGTTATTAATTACAAAGTTTAAGTGTGGTTGATTGTTATAAATATTAATTAAATCATTTGCAAAATCTGAGACTCTTTGGACTTTTCCCGCCTTTTCTTTACTGCTTTACATACTCCGTGAAATGTCACCAGCAACAAGGCAGTATAAAAAGAATGAAGTAAGCAAAGGAGAAAATGTAAAATTGTGCTCAACTCCTCCAACAACTTCTGTGCTAGCTAAGAGTGCCAAAATCCTCTCTACACCTACTCTCAATAGTTCTGCAGTGCACAGTGGCGGTACGAATATTCTCACTGTAAACCAGTTCGATGATCATATTCAGAAGATCACTGAAATGTTGCTTAAAAGTTTCAAAGAAGAAATAATGGAACTTCGTGATGACGTCAGTATTAAAATTGATAAACTTGAAAATAAGTGGGAAAGAAGTGTTGCAGAAATTAAAGGTAGTATTGCCGATATTGTGTGCCTGGTTGAGAAAGCCGAATCTAAGAACATGTCGCAAGAGGCAGAAATTGCTTCGCTTGGTGAGGCTCTGTGTGAAGCAAACGAAAAATTGCCACCCTTGAGCGAAGAGAAGTTGCTGCAGATGCAGTAATTCATGGAATTCCGGAGAGCGATAAAGAAAATTTAACTGCTGTATACAATCAACTTTGCTTTACTGTTGGCTGTAAGCCTCCTCAACTTAAGAGTTTATTTCGTGTGCATAGTTTTCCAAATAAACGTAAAGAGCGGGTTTCGCCTGCGCCGATAATTCTAAAATTCTTCAGTGGCTATGACAGAAATGAAGTTTTACGACGTGCTGCTGTATATAGGCGAACCAATAAAACTACGCTGACCTTAAATGATGTTGGTTTGAACTCCCCAGGCAGCTTCTTCATTAATGAATGACTGGCTTGGTGCGAAAGACGACTTTTCCAGCAAGCTCTTATGCTTAAACGAAGTAATCAGCTGCACTAGGTTTCTACAAGGAGAGGATCAGTTATCGTAAGAAAGCTTGAGCATGGAGATATCTCTAAAATCAGGAATATGGATGAGCTAAATGCTGTTGCGGGTCTTGTTGAAGATGGTAGAAGTGATGGAGGTGTCTAGCTGCTATCAATATTTGTATGATATAATTATTAATTTCTTTTATGTAGCTATTAATTCTTCTTTAATTCCTTTTTATCTGGTTTCTTTATTCAGATTTCTAATTTTTAATTATATTTCTATACTTTTTTGTGAGGCGATTTGCTGGTTAGCGGTAGTGAATTTTGTGTTTCTTACATCTATGCATTTTCTGTGTCTTTCTTATAATCACGATAATGATTGGCTTCTGTGATCGCAATTCTGGTATTCGCAATAAGAGTCTTATGGGTTTTACGTGTTTCCGATATGCAGGTCTTAAAATCACTCATTTTAATGCTAGGAGCCTAAACTCTGATAAAGTTGATTACATGAGATATGTATGTGTTCGAAAACTCCTCTATTAATGTCATATGTGTGTCGGAAACCTGGTTTGTCTCTGATTCTAGCAACTCACTATACAATATAAAAGGTTTTACGTTATTTAGAAATGACAGACAGATTAGAAGAGGAGGAGGTGTTGCAATCTATTGTCGCAATACTTTAACGTCAGTTATTGTGGATAAATCGGAAAATAGCGCGGTTGAATACCCCAGTCAAATATAATAGCCTTGACGGTCTTTTCAATTGTTTGTCTAGTTTGTCAATTAACTTTAATTTTTTTATACTTTGTGGTGATTTTAACGTAAATCTGTTGTGTGATGATGGCCTTTCAAGATGTATGTGCGATAACGTCTCATGACTGGGTTTCTCCATAGTTAACTGCACTGAGCCTTCTAGATTCTCGGATAAAGATGCTCCTAGTCTGTTGGATTACTTCATCGTTTCCGATAGCTCTGCAGTACTGTTGTTTGAACAAATTAACTTCTTGTCTGACCATGACTTCATTTTGTGCACCTTAAATATCAATATGTCACGTGCTATAACTTCGAAAACTTTTTCTTATTATGACTTTAATGCTATTAATCGCACAGAACTCTATTCTGATCTTTCCTCCGTTATGTGGAATCAAACCTGGTTTCTCCCCGCAGTTGACGATAAGCTTAATTTCCTTATGACAAACATCAAAAATCAAACATTAAAAACATATCCTGTCCTTGGTTCTCACCTCGCATTCAGGAAGCTATTAATAAGCGAAACAAGCTTCATAGCTTGTGGAAAAAAAATCCTACTACATTTAGATGGGAGATTTACAGACGCGCTAGAAATGCTGCTAACTTGATAACTAGGCAAGCGAAATCAAAGTACTTCAGTAACAAGTTTAAGAGTTCCTTGCCTTCTAAGATTCTATGGAGAAATCTTAAAAAGTCTGGAATTTCTTCAAAAGAGTCACCTACATGCGCGCTTGATCCTAATGAAATTAACAACTACTTCACATCCAGCTTTAATTCTAGCATTAACGTTCAATCGGCTACTACTTATGATTGCTACACCCAAAATACATTTGATTTTGCTTCAGTTACTGAGGTTGATGTTTTAATCTCTTTAATGAACATAAAATCAAATGCTGTTGGTGAGGACGGTATTTACATTAAATTTCTAAAAATTATTGCTTTCTATATAGTGAGTCCATGGACTCATCTCTTTAATCACTGTTTTACGTCAACCATCTTTCCATCAGTTTGAAAAATAGCTGTAGTTGTGCCAATTTCAAAAAAACCTACTGCAAGTGAGGCTAAAGATTTTAGACCAATAAGTATTTTATCTTCATTGTCAAAGGTATTTGAGTCGCTAATGCCCAATCAAATTAATAAATATGTTAAGGATAATAAATTCCGCTCTGGCCATAGTTGTTCTACTGCTACAGTCAAAATACTGGATGACATGCGACCAGCTTATGATAGTGGTTTGTTAACATTACTATGCTTACTCCATTTTTCGAAAGCTTTCGATACTGTGAGTCACTCTCTTCTGTGTATAAAGCTAAAGCGTCTGTTTGGCTTCAGTGATAATGCCGTACGTCTTTAGGGTAATTACTTATCAGGGCGCGTCCAAAAAGTTAGGTGTGGGTGCATCTTTTCTGACTATAAGTCAGTGCAAAGTGGTGTTCCCCAAGGGTCGGTTCTTGGACCCCTCCTTTTCTCTCTCTTTCTTAATGACATGCACTGTGTGCTTCATGCTTATGCTGATGATGTGCAGGTATATCTTTCAGGTAACACTAATCTCATGGAAGATCTTGTCTGTCGAATGAATGAGGATCTATCTAGAATTGTTGATTAGGCGAATTCCAACTGTTTTCAACTTAATGCCTCTAAGTCGTATGTGTTACCAGTATCGAGGTACAGGATAGTGCATGACGATATTCCCGACTTACTTATAGGTGTGAACAGTCTACAACTTGTTGACCGTGCTGTTGGCACTTCTCGGATGTGATATAATAAGTTATCTCAATGCAAGAAACTGTATCATTCTACATAAGCTGTTGCATACAAAAGTACCACCATACTTGTTCGAAATATTGAGGATTGGTCGGTTCAGCCGAATGAGCCTGCTAATAATTCCTAGGTTTAGCACGCTGAACTCTTCAAGATTCTTCTTTGTGAATGCCATCAAATTTTTGAACTCCTTGCTGCAATCGTTAAAAGGAATCTCGCGTATGACACATTTTAGGAATGCTATTCTAAAATACTACGCCTCTGCCTAACTAACCAGCTTACCTCTGCTCTACGCCTTTCTTTTTCACCTTCATTCTGTGCTCTTATCTGTTCTACTATCTTTATTTAATATATAGTATAGTAGATTTTAATTCATTTGTATTTTATTTTAATTATGTAATGATGAGTCTGATATAAGCATACTTATTGTGCGTTAAAAGAGCTTTACTCTTATTATGCATTTGTTTCCAAATAAATAAATAAAATAAATAAATAAATAATAAGAACCAAGCGAGAAGTCTTCCAGCTTGGACTGAACTCACCAGCCCTCAGGCATGCGTTATACATGTTTAACAGCAATTGCGGACAGGTTTTCACAGCTAGCTTTAAGGCCTCTGCTGGTATTCCATCTGGACCGGGAGCCTTGCCGTTCTTCAGGGACTCCACAGCTTCAACGAGCTCCGATTCAGTGAATAGTGGGATATTCTCCGGGAGGCTTTCAACGTCAGGTCCTGTCGTCGTTTCAGAGGGGAGACTGGCGATTTAACTTGTATAGACTTTGCTGACGATTTAAAGACTTACTTGGCTCTCCATAAAACTCACTTCAAAGGCGTTGCACTGACGCGCCAATAATTCCGAACTCGTAAGTTTTTAAAATGCGATGCGTCAGGTTTGGTTAGGTATGTTTATTCTACATAAAAAACCTTATTTAACAATTCGAGTAGCATAATTAAATTATATATATATAAATTGAATACTCACCGCAGTTTTCACTCTCCCTCGCTGGGTGACTTGAAACGACTAATTCGTATAGACATCGAATTGACAAATTAAACTGACTTCAGCTTCAAGGCCAAGTAACACAAAGAGAGAATATTACAAAAACGACTAATTCACACTCAAGTCAACCAACGAGTGAGAGAAAGACCGCGGTGAGCAGATAAAATTTTCTTGAGATGGCACGGCTGCGGTTCCCCTCTATAGATGTGTTGGGAATAGTTCATCGACTATTCGATCCATCGTCTAAGTGTCCAGTGCGACTTTACTGTAAGTCCCAAGTTTCTTGGTAACCAGTTTATACCCAAGTGCCCACGGGTTTTCGTCTATTGCGCGCATCATTGCTGAGAAACACTCTCGTTTGCTGTGCTTAATTGCATTCCGCAACTGCTTTTTCGCGTCCTTATACAGCCCCGATAGTGAGATTCTATCCGGTAAGCTTTTAGCGCGTTGGGCTTGTCGCCGGCGCTGTAGGCATACTTTCCTTAAAGCGGCAATCTCCTCGGTCCAACAGTAAGCCGGTTGCCTACGCTTATATGGGAGCTTGCGCCTCATTGACGCGTCACATGCACGAGCCATTAGCTTCATCGTCTGGACGACGCGAACATTAGCTGTGATTCGCTCGGGTCTCGTCGAGGCTTCTCCGTCATACATGTCGAAGACTATATACTGATGGTCACTTCCCGTAAAGTCTTCCACAACACGCCACCATCCCGCAATTTTTGCAGCTAAGTTCTCAGAGCAGAAAGTAACATCCGTTATCGTTTGTCGATAGCCCGCTCTGCGGAAGGTGGGAGTTCTCCCCACGTTCTGAACAACTAGGCATAATCGGGCGCACATCTCCATTATGCGTCTGCCACGTGAGTCTGGTTGTGGCATACCCCACTCTAGTGCTTTGGCGTTAAAATCACCGCCTACTACCATCGCTTTCTCTATTGCAATATCGTTCGCTTATAAGAGCGATGTCGATTTCCCTTTCAAAAATTAACAATTTTTTCTTTTAATAACAATATTGCAAAAATCACTAATTTTCATAAAGTTTTCTTTTTTCGAAATGTTAAGGAAAATATTTTTCATTTATTCATTTTTATTTTTCTACTTTTATTATTTTACGTTAGAACCAACTTTTTAAAAAGTTACGTTTTTTTAGAGTTCTGAGCGAACCTCAAATAATTCTGGAGTTTGCCAGATTAAGAAGAATGAAGATTATGAATGAAAACTACATTTTAAGGTAAAAATGTCGAGGAGTCATAAGAAAACTCTATGACGACATTTGTATGAATCAGAGAACTGCAATGAATACAATCGTCAGCAGTTCGAAATCAATCGCTAAAACATAAAAACGGAGCCAAGTATAAATAAATATTTCCTAGTATAAATACTATTTACATTAGGTAACAAAATATTACGAAAATCACTCCGGAAGCTAGAAGCTTACTAAGAATGATTTTTAAATCGATATTTCTATTTATTTTGCTTATTTATAATGGTATATTACAAAAATAAATTAGTTTTATTTTACTTTTTCTTACTATAGTATGACTTTTCTCTTATATCTTTTCCAATTCTTCTTTTCCAGGATTTTCATTCAAGTTTCGAGTCATTGTCAGAGAGATTCCGACTTTTCCTACTTTAAGAAAAAGGTTTTCTTGAATTTGTCAGTACTCTGAGGCTGTGGAATAATCTACCTAAACATATAAAGCTACTAAGCAATATTTGCAAATTTATAATATTTTTTTTAATTTATTCGCTTTATGAATATTTTCTTGTTATCGGATTTGGCTTATATTTTTCTGTTAGTATGTCCGAGTGCCAGTCGCTCTTTTTAATCTTGTCTTGTAATAGAGAATAGTCATTCTCTTATAGTCTTCGGGACTTTTGACTAAATATTTACAATTAGCCAAATGTGTTGTTATATTTACTTTCACTCATTTATATACATATATATAAATATATGTATATTTAATATATGAATATTAAATTTTACTATGATTTATATCACTTTTCAACTTTTCTATCGACGAAGTAGCTCGAAAAAGTACCAATATTAGGAAATATTAAGAATTTTCCATACTTTCTTTAAAATTCCATAATTTCCTTCATTTTACTTTTTACATTAAAATTATTTAATGATTTTGTGATGGAAAAATTTCATATGCTTATTAAAATCAAGAATTAATAAGATTAAATTTATTAATTTAACTACACATACAACTAACACTGTTTAACTTAAAAAAAATAAATCTTTTTTATATTTTATGAATATATATTTTTTTATTTTATTTTTTTATATTTTTATTGAGAAGACTTTGTAATAAAATGGTATAATATTAGGGAGCTTCTTATTTTCAGTTGATCTTTTTCTCTGTATTAAATAATTTATTTCTCAGAAATTCGTCTATGTTGACAATTCAATCAGATACCTTAAATAACTAGATAACCATCAGACACTATGTCAAAAATGTGTCCATTGCAGAAGAAGAAGCTATTTTTTGTCTTATGGAAGTGCGTTCAGTGGAATTTAAATCGGAAATGCGTACTCGAGGAATTTTAAGATATCAAGCCTCTTTGCCAATATTATAAAATCCAAAGTTGATAAGTTGAATAACGTTCGAAATGCGTGATTTTTACAACATCCTGTTAAGAAAATTAGATTGCGAGAAGCTTTTTCGGGCAGTGGAATTATTCCGTTAAAAATTCAATTGCCTAGTTTATCTCAGAAGATAAATATTTCAATCAGTTATATTTATTGGCTGAAGGTGAAGTGGTTCTAAAGTTAGTAAAGTTCGCTTGATTAAAAGTCCGAGTCAAATTGGCAAAACCTTATAAAATGGATTTTTAAGATCTAAGATAAAATGTTGTGGCTCCCGTCAAATCCATTCATATAATTAGTTAGAAATAATCAAGAATCTGGTTTTTCACTATCGCTGACAGCCTCGCAAGATAAGAGTTACAGCAAATTATATATAAAGCATGGCCCACGAAATTCGAATATTAGTCGTTTCGGTTTCAGTATAACTGTAACTACGGTAAGCAATCGATTTGTTCAAATCATTGTTGGTTTGTTAAACGCATATTTTATTGATTTTAGGAAAAATGCTACGATTATTCGTACTAATAACTATCGCCGCTTCGTTGGTCAATGCTGATCTGGTGCGTGTCCCTCTAAAAAGGCACGAAAACTTCGTGAGGACCCGAAATGATGCTGCCGCCGAATTGTTTGTATTGCGCAGCAAATATGGTGTGCAATCATCTAAGCAACACGGCGGTGAAGTTCTCACCAACTTCTTAAACGTGCAGTATTACGGCAATATCACAATTGGTACACCTCCACAAGAATTTTCAGTCATCTTCGATTCCGGTTCGTCCAACCTATGGGTTCCGTCCAGCACCTGTCCCAGCACAAACCAAGCCTGTATGAACCACAACAGGTACGACTCGAGTGCCTCCAGCACATATCAGGCCAACGGTGAACCGATTTCGCTTACCTACGGTACGGGCAGTATGACTGGCTTCCTGTCTACCGATGATGTCACCGTCAACGGCTTCAAAATCAGCGACCAAACCTTCGCCGAAGCCGTGAATGAACCCTCAATAACATTTGCCGATGGAAACTTCGATGGTATTTTCGGAATGGGCTACAAATCAAGTGCAGTCGATGGAGTTATTCCTCCGTTTTACAATATGTGGAACCAGGGATTGCTAGATCGTGATGTCTTCTCGTTTTACCTAAAACGCAACGGGTCAGCGGTAGTCGGTGGCGAATTGATTTTCGGTGGTTCAGACAAATCCCTTTACTCCGGCAGACTTCACTATGTTCCCGTATCTGTTCAATCCTACTGGCAATTTTCCGTGGATGCGGTTGCTGTTGGCGGTACTGTGATGAAGTCCAACTTCCAGGCTATTGCTGATACAGGCACCAGTTTTCTGGTTGTTCCTGAAGACGACTGCTACAACATTAACTCGCAGATTGGAGTTACCCAACGCGGCGATGGCAACTACTACGTGGACTGCTCGCAGGTTGACAGTTTGCCTATGCTGACTTTTCTGATTGCCGGACGTGAATTCCACTTGGCGCCCTCCGACTATATTGTACCGATTGATGGAGCCTGTATGTCCGGAATCGTAGCTTTGAATATTCCGCTGTGGATCCTAGGTGACGTCTTTATTGGCAAATTCTACACTGAGTTCGATGTAGGCAGAAACCGAATTGGTTTCGCTCCAGTTGTTTAAATTTTCAGGAACAATACACGCAGTAATGTCGTGTAAAAGACGTATAAAATTCAATTAAATCCTTCTTTACTAACAATGATAACTAAGAAATATTTTTCTTTAATGGAGTTAGCAATGTTCTACGATATTTGAAATACCCTAAACTTTATGACTTCTGAGGAAATGAGTATAGCTGTGCATTTTCTGAGAAGATATCGTGTTACACGAACCGAGTCTCCTCACTAATGATAAAAGTATTAAAATCAAAGTAAATACAGAATATTCAAAGCTTTATATTATCTTGAAATCCGAATGGAAAGTGCTGATTAGTTTATCTTCAACAAACTTCCCACAAATGATAACTTCTGCTGGTAAGGAATTGCGCAACGTTGCTTTGCGCCTCACCCTCGGCTAGTTATTGTCTTAGTATATAAAAGCCTCGATCATCAAAGTGTAACGAAGTTACCCTCTGGTCTTACTGTTTGGAGCACGGATGAGCTCGCCGGATGTCCAAAGTTCGTCAATAGAAAATTAATACTCTGTATGGACTTCTGCTCAATTACAATCTTTATTCTCGAATTACTAGCTTTAGGTGCTCTTAGGAGGCTCCTATGTTGCGGAGCGGAGAGCTGAGCTGATCTGCGTTGAATAGATGGCGGGTAGCGTGGTGTCCGTCCGTGATTCTTAGCGAGTAACTTCAAATGGTCCACGCAACCTTTATACATATATATATATACGATCGAGCAGCCGAGTCTAACGATTCGTGCTGACTATTATAACTAGCAACCGAGTCTAACGATTCGCGTTGCACGTACAGTCGACAATAGATATATTTTCTCCGCGTGGCGTCTGTCCGTTATTCTTAACGAGTCACTCCAAAATCCAACATGAATACTTAAGAGATAATCTGGCACGTCTTGAGCTCAATAGGAAAATGAAAACGGTGACAGAACTTGAAACGGCGGTGAGAGAGTTCCAACAAGCAATTACTACCTCATATGAGTCCAGCTGTCCGAGTAGGGAAATTAAGCTGGAGAAGGAGGTACCTTGGTGGAACTCAAAAGTAACAAATTTGAGGAAAGGGGTTCGTAGGCTGTTCAACAGGGCTAAAAATACCGGGGAGTGTGCAGAATACACTACGGCACTCACTAAGTACAATAAAGAAATTAGGGTGGCAAAACGGGCAAATTTCCGTGAATTCTGTGCAAATATCACGGAAACAGTTGAGGCTTCTAGACTTCATAAAATCTTGTCAAAGAGCGCCAGTATATCCATATCTCTCAAAAAAGAGTCTGGAAAATTTACCGAAAGTGAGGAGGAGAGGGCTGACCTCCTACTAAAAACTCACTTTCCGGGTTCAGTCATAGGAAATGATGTGGAGACTATCCGTCAGCCCAGGCCCACAAGAGAGGAATGGCTACTCGCAGGGAAACTGTGCTCCCAGGATAGAGTAAAGTGGGCGATTGGGACGTTTAAACCATACAAGTCGCCAGGCTATGATAATATATATCCAATACTCCTGCAGAAGGGAGGGGACATTATTATAACAAAAATGGCTACAATTTTAAAAAGTAGCCTAGCTCTGGGCTATATACCAGCAGGTTGTATTTTTACCGAAAGCAGGAAAGAAGGACCCCTCTCATCCAAAATCCTTTCGTCCAATCTGCTTGACCTCCTTTATGTTGAAAAGCCTGGAAAAGATAATTGATAACTTTCTACGGAATGATGAAGGAAGCAAGCTTCAGCTCCATCCGCGTCAGCATGCATACAGAGCAGGGAAGTCAACGGAAACCGCTCTGTACCAACTGACGAAGGAAATAGAAAACTGTATAGATAACAAGGAAACTGCCCTCTGTGCCTTTTTAGACATTGAAGGAGCTTTTGATAATACATCGCATGTTGCGGTTAAAGGTGCTCTTAACCACAAAGGGATTAACAATACTCTTGCTTCATGGATAGCTGAGATGCTAAGGACAAGGAAAGTAACTACTGATGTAGGAAACAAACGGGTTCAGGTGAGCACTACGAGAGGATGCCCACAGGGAGGGGTACTGTCACCATTACTGTGGAGCATTGTGGTGGATGAACTCTTGTACCGCCTGTCGGAGGCAGGATTATACTGTCAAGGGTAATCCGACGATATAGTGATACTATGTCGTGGAAGATTCGAAGAAGTTCTCCCTGGTAGAATACAACAGAGACTAAGAATAACCAGAGAATAGTGCAAGAAGGTGGGGCTTAGACTTAATCCAAGCAAAACTACAATTGTGCCATTCACCAGGAAATATAAGTTAAGAACTCTTAACCCAATACCAATGGATAGAGTGGAAATAACTTATATGAAAGAGGTTAAGTACTTAGGGGTAATCTTAGACCAAAGGCTTAAATGGAGACTGCACGTTGATGCAACAGTCAACCGGGCAACAAGAGCTCTGATGACCTGTAGATCCATCGCAGGGAAAAGATGGGGCTGTACACCGTCAATTATGCGATGGATATATGTCATGATAATAAGGCCGATCATAACATATGGAGCTATAGTTTGGGCAACCAGGGTAAGCCAAGTTACAACACAAAAAACCTTAAATAGGGTACAAAGACTGGCTTGCATATGTATAACCGGATCTATGCGTACCTGCCCCACACTACCGATGGAAGTCCTATTAGAACTTACACCACTGCACCTGCATATTCAAATGCAGGCTAAGAGGGCGTACTATAGGGTACATTCGGGTACGGGCGATACTATTGCGAGATCCGGAAGGGGAAGCCAAAAGTTCACTCAAAACTTCCCGGAGCATCTCCTACCACAGGATAAAATGAAGCCTAGATTCAGCTTTACAAATTTTTTTTAAGACTGAACTAAGCAATAAGAAAGAATGGAAAGGATTGACAGATACGTATACCATGGATAAATCTATGATAACGTGGTATACGGACGGGTCCTTAATGAGTTGCGGCGCTGGGGCTGGTGTCTACGGTCCCAGAACAAAATACTCGGAGCCGATGGGTGTGTATGCAAGCATCTTTCAAGCTGAAATAATCGCAATTGATAGATGTGCGAAATTCAATCTAGACAGGAATTTCGAGAAAAAAAGCATTGCTATCTTAACTGATAGTCAAGCTGCAATCAAGGCATTAAGCTCATACCATATAAACTCCAAGGTTGTATGGGAATCCCTTGAAAAACTGAATCTGCTCGGAGCAAAAAACAAATTACACCTACTATGGCTTCCAGGGCATGTAGGGATTAAGGGCAACGAAGAAGCAGATCGCCTGGCCAGAGAGGGAGCCAATACCTCACTAGTAGGTCCTGAACCTCATTGTGGAATTGCACCCAAAATAGTGTATCAGAAGCTGAGAATCGAAGAGGACGAACTCAGAAGGGAATACTGGAACAATCAGACAGGTCTGGAGCACTCCAAAAAAGCGCTAGGAACATACAACGAAGTGCGATTTAGAGAATGCATGAAATTACCAAGAAACCAGCTACGAATAGTTACTGGGTTTCTTACGGGCCACTGCAGGCTGAGGAAACACCTACATACTATAGGAATTATTGACGATCAGCCGTGCAGATTCTGCATGGGAGACAAAGAAACTCCAATTCATATACTCACTTCATGTGCGGCGCTGGCTCCTGCAAGAATGGCGATTTTTGAGACAGTGTACATGAGTGAGCAAAGTGTAAGATCCGTGAAGCTGAGCAAAATAATCAGCTTCCTGGAAAGGATAGGGCTTCTACAGGAATTGTAAGCTCGAGCAGGAGGCACAATAGATCACTAGGTCGCAGTGCACTACTCCATACAATTAATAATAATAATGGTCCATCGTATCGTGGGGCTAGTTTCGCCGCAAATTTGTCACTTGCCTTTGAAAGTGGATGCTGTTTGAGCAAGACCTGTTGGCCGGCCCTCGGCCTCCATTTCCGCCGCCTCAGATTGTAATATCTAGCTTGAATCTGCGCGGCTTGCCGCATTCTTTCTTTCGCTATGGCGAATGCCTTCCGAATGCGTTCCGCGTGTTCGGTGGGAGTAATTGAGTTGTGCCCAGTACCCTCAATTCCCTTGCCGAAGAGGGCGTTTGGGAGGCGTGGCTCTCTTCCTTGAACTAAGAAAGCTGGGCTGTACCCTGTTGTCTCGGATTGGCTGGAGTTAAAAGCCAGGCTGAGCTCTGGGAGCAGAGCATCCCAGTCTGTTTGTCTCGAACCGACGTATTGCGATAACATGGTCTTCATCGTTCGGTTGGCTCGTTCAGTCGGATTCTCTTGGGGAGTGTATGGATCTGTGTACCGGTATTTTATACCAAGCTCCCCCATGAAACATCTGAATGCTCGACTAGTAAACTGGACGTTGTCTGATATGAATATCTTCGGCACTCCGAAGCATGCCAAGATACGCTCCCTGAAGGCTTTTATCAGCGCCTGCTGCGTTGCGCTTCTGCATGCGACTAATTCCACCCACTTGGAGAATTTGTAAATACCAATAGAGCCGTATTCCTATGGCTGGACCTAGGTAGCGGGCCGACGAAATCAGCGGTCACTGTCGTCCAAGGCTCCTCTGTGAGGTGGGTCAGCATCTCCCCCGCTGGCTTTTGTTGTAGCACCTTGTAACACTGGCAACTTTTGCACTCCCTAACGTACCGACTTATCTGACGATGCATCCCCGGCCAGTAGTATTTTTGGCACACTCGCACGGTCGTTTTCCGTATCCCTAGATGTCCCGCCGTCGGTGTGTCATGGTTCTCGGAGATCACCTCGGGGCGCTGGTTTTCGCGTACGCACAACTTCCATTGCCCTTGGTCGTCGCCATCGTACGGCCCCCGTGTGTGCCGGTATAACCTCTCGTTCGTTATGCAGTAATCGGGATTCTCTTCGGGACTCTCCTGTACTTGCCTGTACTTAGTTTCATACCAGGATTGTGGATTTGCCCTGCTTAGGGCGCAGACCCCCTTCGTGGGCTGGCGTGAGAGCGCATCGGCCACCACATTCTGCTTGCCCCTTCGGTATTGAATTTCGTACCTGTGTTGTTGCAACTCCAGAGCCCACCGAGCGAGTCGGCCTGAGGGGCTCTCTAAGGAGTTGAGCCACTTCAAGGAAAGGTGGTCGGTGATGATGGTGAAGGCGTATCCTTCCAGGTATGGTCGCATTTTCCGCACTGCCCAAACTACTGCCAGACACTCCTTTTCCGTCGTTGAATAATTTTTCTCCGCTCCGTTTAGGTGGCGGCTGGCGTACGCTATCACTCGTTCGTGGCCTTCGAGTATCTGTGTGAACACGGCGCCTAAACCGCGATCGCAGGCGTCGGTTTGTAAAATGAATCGTTGCTCGAAGTCGGGACAGGCTAGCACCGGCGCTTCGGTGAGACGTTGCTTTAAATCCTCAAATGCGGATTGCTGGTCCGCCCCCCATTTGAAATGTTTCCCTTTATTCAATAGAGTAGTAAGGGGGTGAGTTACTTTGGCGAACTCCGCGACAAACCTACGATACCAAGAGGCGACTTCTAGAAAGCTCCGAAGTTCCCGAACATTCTGCGGTGGCCGGAGCTCTTTGATGGCAGCCACTTTGTCCGGATCTGTATGTATTCCCTGCTCGCTGATTACGTGTCCCACATATTTTATTTTATTTTTGAAAAACTCACATTTTTCAGTATTTATGCGTAGTTTGGCCTCTTTCAGTCGGCGGAAAACCTCTCTCAAGTTGTTCATATGTGATTCTAATGTATCAAGCAAACGCTGTATCAAGCGCTCGTTGAAACGTGGCGGGCGCCGAATGGAGGCCAAACGGCATCCCTTTCCACTGGTACAGACCTCTTCCAGGTACAGTAAAGGCGGTATAAGCCTTGCTTGATTCTTCCATCGGGATTTGCCAATAACCGTTGCGAAGATCCAGACTGCTTATATATTTGGCATCCCTCAGCCTGTCCAATATATGATGAATACGCGGAAGCGCGTAGGCGTCCGGTATGGAACGCGCATTGAGTTGGCGGTAGTCAACACACAGCCGCCATTTTCCCGTCTTTTTTTTGACCAGCACGATGGGGGGACTGTGTGGGCTCCGAGATGGTTCTATACAGCTTTGTTTGAGCAGCTCGTCTATCTCTGCATCAATTATTCCTTGCATGGCGGGGTTCCGCGGAAAGTATCGTTATTTGATTGGACGCTCGTCGTGCATCGTGATGCGGTGGCTGGCTATATTCGAGGTTCCTTGAATCTTCTCGAATTAATGTAGTTCTTGCTTCAAGAAATTGTCGATCTGCTGTTGGTCGCTCAGTTCCGTCGTTGTGCGGGTACATCTGGGTGGAGGGTCTCCCACGGGTATTTCTTTGATTTCCGTGGAGCAGTCACCACACCAAATCGTCGTTCCCATGAGTGCCAGAAAATCAAAACCTAGGATTAGTTCATCCACCGCTTCTGGCAAGATCAGAAGCGACAATACGCAGCTCGTGGTTCCTAAGATGACTTCTGTTCTGAGTGCCTCCCGAATCACCAGTGTCTCGCCATTCGCCAAACGGATTGTTGTTTCCAGTTTTATGCGCTTCGCCGGGCCGTTTAACTTTTGTGCTGTATGGCTACTCATAAAGCTCCTCGTTGCTCCCGTATCCAGCGTGGCTTCCACGACTTCGCCTGCGACGATCACCCTCGCCACGATGCGCTGTCCCTCTGTCCTGAGTCCCATGCTTGTTATCGAGGTCTTGTTGCCGTCTAAACACCCCCTCGATTTGGGTGTTGGCGCTTCCCGTTTCCCGCCTGCCTCCGGCAGCATTCACGTGTTCTTATGCCCTTTCGGCCGCAACTCCAACAAAATAGGAGCGGCTGTCCCTGGCAATCGTGTGCGAAGTGCCCCTCTTGTCCACACCTTCTGCATGCTGCGTGCGGGTTCCTGATGTGGGTATTCCCCTCGTCCACGACTTGTCGGTGACATCGTTGCCTCGTTCATTCCCTCTGGGCCTGTTGGTTTCTAAAGGTCTCTGTGACTTCTGCGGGACTGGTGTTGGCGCGTCTGCCTTTAAGTTTTCCCAGTCGCCGGCCAGGTTTATCAATTCCTCCAGGCTATTAACTTCACGTCGCTTCACATAGAATTGGAGTTCGTGATGGCTGTTCCGATAGATTCGTTCGAGCCTCTCGTCCTCAGTTAGGTCCGCATGTCGCATCAAACTTTGCAGTGCCACCACATAGTTCTTGAAGCTTTCCCGGGCTCCTTGTTGACGCTGCAGGATTTCATCGCCTAGCCTCTCAAAGAAACGGGGCGGTAGGAAAAATTGCAGGAAATCGTGTTTGAATGATACCCACGTCTCCCATCTTTTGTTGTTACACCGGAACCACTGTACTGCTCGTTGATGCAATAGCTCGGGCATTGCTCTGGGAAGAAAATCTAAATCCACGTTGTACACTTCGGCCAATTCCTCTACGCGTTCTACGAATATCAAGGGATCTTGGGCCCCGTCATAACTAGCCCCCCACTTCTTTATCCGATCGAGCATGGCCATACTACTTCCTGTGCTATTTAGTGGAGCTCCGCCTGTAGGATTGAAGTAGAAGTAACCCTCTGGCATAGGTCCTGTATACTGTCGCTCATCTTGTCGTTCCCCGGCGGATGTCGTTTGCACGGCTGATGTCGCTGGGTCTTCCTGGACCTGACTTTGGGGGTGTCTTTCCGTTTCCATTCGACGTCGACGGCCCTGTCCGGTGCTCTTCCTCCAGCTGCCTAAGGCGCTTTTAAACTTCTGTTGGGAGTGCTGCATCTCTAGCGAAACCCGCAAGTCGCTTTCGAAGCTTCTCTACTGTGCCGTCAGTCTCTAATCCAAATTCCCGTATGCATTCCGTCAATGCGCCTTTACGTAATGTATAGATGGTGTAAAAACCTCGTGCTCTCACTCTCCTATACTTGAAGTTTTGCGTTCCTGCTCCTTGTCGAATTCGCAGGCCGTAGACTTATTGTATTGAACAGGGTCCCTGTTCGGGCGCCACTGTAACGAAGTTACCCTCTGGTTTTACTGTTTGGAGCACGGATGAGCTCGCCGGATGTCCAAAGTTCGTCAACAGAAAATTTATACTCTGTATGGACTTCTGTTTAATTACAATCTTTATTCTCGAATTACTAGCTTTAGGTGCTCTTAGGAGGCTCCTATGTTGCGGAGCGGAGAGCTGAGCTGATCTGCGTTGAGTAGATGGCGGGTAGCGTGGTGTCCGTCCGTGATTCTTAGCGAGTAACTTCAAATGGTCCACGCAACCTTTATACGTATATATATATACGATCGAGCAGCCGAGTCTAACGAGTCTATCGATTCGCGTTGAACGTACAGTCGACAATAGATATATTGTTTCCACGTGGCGTCTGTCCGTTATTCTTAACGAGTCACTCCAAAATCCACGATATCTTTCTGCGTATATACGTACGATCGAGCAGCCGAGTCTAACGATTCGTGCTGACTACTATAACTAGCAACCGAGTCTAACGATTCGTGTTGCACGTACAGTCGACAATAAATATAATATCCCCGCGTTGCAACCGTCCGTCATTCAAATCCACGAAACCTTTCTGCGTATATATGTACGGTAGAGCAGCCGAGTCTAACGATTCGCGCTGACTACTATAACGAGCAACCGAGTCTAACGATTCGTGTTGCACGTACAGTCGACAATAAATATATTATTTCCCGCGTGGCAACCGTCCGTTATTCAAATCCACGAAGCCTTTCTGCGTATATATGTACGGTCGAGCAGCCGAGTCTAACGATTCGCACTGACTACTATAACGAGCAACCGAGTCTAACGATTCGTGTTGCACGTACAGTCGACAATAAATATATCTTCGACAGGTTCCTTTAATGCTTGCCGCGTCAGTTAATTTAAACCCAATAATCGTACTATGTCCCTGTTGCGTACGCACTCGTAACCCGCGGTAAAGTGTGCTTTTAATTTCGCCTTGGTAATTTCCCTGTCGTTCACGCTAAGTCGAGCTCTAGGGTACACGTCTGATCTGTTCCGCTGCTGTGAATCGACTCCCTATGCTTTCAGTTCTGCGTTGACTCCTCATCTCTACTTGTCTTCTCGTTCTTCTGTGTCCTCATTCTTCTTCTGTGGTATGTGTTAGTGAGTTCTTAGTCGGCGACTTGCTCACTCTCTCGCTCTTTGTGTGATTATAATCGATGATGTCATGATGATCTTTACCACTGGGTATTGACTAAGGCCTTATTATACTCTTCATGTGCGTGTTATAACAAATCTCTTATACTCTGTGAGTTTCCTTGTACGCAACCATAAGAAATTACAGGTTTACGTTCTATACTAATAAACTTAATGTTAGTTTACATTTCTGGGTTTTCCTAATTATTCAACTTAAGATATTTTATGTAATCAATTCATTTCTAAATAATAGATTATTCCGTTAAATTAAATCCATTTAATTCTCAATTAATACCAATTTTATATAATAATAAGAAACATATTTGTAAGAAATTATGTTGTGGTGTAGGTTGGAATTCGTATGCGAGATTCCATCATTACAAAAGTACTATTACTTTTCCAGCTAAAGTTAATTGCACTGTGCGCGTTCGATGTTCCTCAACGTCATGTGGAAAGTTGTGGCAACAGTTTTCTGCTTCGCCTTAATGACCGAGGCTGCGCTGGTGAGAGTTTCACTGCAGAAGAACGCTACACGACGTTCCTTGCAGTACGTCAGCTCGAGTTTGGCCGTATTGCGCACGAAGTACAGCACTGGCAATATATTTAGAGGTGTCACGGCCGAGGACTTGTCCAACTATTTAGACGACAGCTACTATGGATCCCTGAGTATAGGCATTCCGCCGCAGCCATTCCTTATTCTCTTTGACACTGGCTCCTCCAACTTGTGGGTACCATCGAGCTCCTGTCCAGCCTCGGATGCTGCTTGTCAAAAGCACAATAAGTACGATGCCAGCGCCTCGTCCACTGCTGTTCGCAATGGTGAAAGCTTCTCGATTGCTTACGGCACGGGCAGCTTGACCGGTGTGTTGGCCCAGGACACCGTAACTGTTGGCAATCTCGCCATACGAGACCAAATCTTTGCTGCCGCCACCTCCGAGCCCGGCACTACTTTTGTCGACGCTCCTTTTGACGGAATTTTCGGGATGGGATATAAATCGATTGCGGTCGATTCGGTGGTGCCGCCTTTCTACAATATGTACGCTCAGGGACTGGTCGAGAAAAATGTTTTTTCCTTTTATTTGGCGCGCAACGGCAGCTCCTCGAATGGTGGCGAACTGATTTTCGGAGGATCCGATCCACTGCACTATACAGGGTCACTGAAGTATGTTCCTGTGTCACAACAGGGTTACTGGCAATTTCGAATGGGCGCGGCTACGATAAATGGCCAGTACATGTGCATTGAGTGCCAGGCAATCGCTGACACCGGAACCAGCCTCATTGCTGTGCCGTGGTACATTTACCACCCGATACACAGAGCCATGGGTGCCATCAATATTGCTGGTCAATACTTCGTCGATTGTGAGTTGGCGGAGCTACTGCCAGATTTGATCCTGACCATTGCTGGCTCGCGATACACCTTGACAGCCAAAGATTACGTCGTAGAAGTGGATGACGGGGGACTGCTTTTATGTATGTCCGGCTTTCAATCGGTTGGTTCTAACTTCTGGATCTTGGGCGATATCTTTATTGGCAAGTTTTACACTGAGTTCGATATGGCGAATAATCGAATCGGCTTCGCCCCAGCCATCTAGGGCTCCAATATTGTTGTTCTTGTAGCCAGCAATTACTTATCAGCAACTAAATTGATTAAAAAGCGTTTCAAAATAAAGTGATTAATTTGTTTACTCGTCGAAAACAGTTCACATTCTCATGATAAAATTACAAAAAAATAACTAACTTGAAGTAAGGCATTTGATAGACAAAAGGTGTTGTTATCAATCATAGCAATCTTTGAAATATTCATTTGCTGATTACATGATTTCATTAAAGGAATTTTAATGATGAAATAAGGCTTATCGCTCTTTTTTTACTCCTAAACTAGCTGAACCGACGAACTTCGCCTCGCCTTAAATTAGTGTTGGGCAAAAGCGTCAGTTTGTCTTTCCTGACGGTAGAACTGGTTCTGATGCTCTACCAGTTACTCGCTCTCAAATGCACCTTTCTTCCCTATTTACCTTCATCGCATTAATAGTTTCCGAATTAGTGGGAAAAACTAACATACTTGAAATTTTTATATTTGTATTTTTATAATTTTTATATTTGTAGGACATTTCCCGGAGCTTTTCAAGTTAATTTAAATATCTATCACAAAGAATCGTGTTATATCACAAAATTGATCTTTTTTCCCGGAGCTATTGATATATTAAAAAGTATTTTTTATATATAGTTTTCAGGAACAATTCATTGTAGCTTTAGTAGTTTCCGAGTAACTTTTGAAGTGGAGGGGGATGTCACGCCCATTTTTGGTACGATTTTCGACAATGGCCCTACGAACATACCCACCAAATTTCATTCGGCTGGGATCAATATGTTGCTCTCTTTTAAAGGAATCGCTATCGCACAGAATCATTTCCGTACTTAAAATCTGCTTAGTTTTAAAGCAGAGGACGTTTATATTAATTCCACTAACAAATAAGAATTAATAATTAAAATGTTTTATTGTAGCTAATTTTATCGCTTTAGAAGATCAACTTAAATCAAATTCAGACCAGAAATTGCCAAAAGCTGAGCCGTGGTGGCTCACTTTATGATTTCCTCCAGAATTTTGATCCGTTGTGGAATACAGTTCTATATAGTTATATTGAAGCATTTCCTTTTTTGGTATTTTTTAGGTATTTTTCACTTTACTATTGTTATGTTTGTTTTAATTTAACTTGTGTTTTTGTCCGATTAAAAATAGATTCTTAACAAATTCAATTGCATTTTTAACATTTGTTATTTTCATTTATAGCTTTTATAATCAATTAAATTGATCTGAAAGCGGAATCATTTTCAAGTGGCGAGGAACTGCGAATGAAATGTTGTTTATTCTAAATTTCATTAATTTAATACTTGACTGATTTCTTTGAAAGTGTGACCTCAACTTGCATAAATATAAATCCAGTGAGTAGATAAACCTAACAGCTGGTTAAACGCGTGGAATAAGGAAGAAAACACTTTAATTTTTCAATAAAACAATAAAAAAATCAAATTGGAATTTAACTAGCAAAGACACAAACCACTCACCACTGCAAATTTTCAAATTCACCACATTTTCATACGTTTATAATTTTTTCTATTAATAACAATATTGCAAAGATCACTCATTTTCAGAAAGTTTTCATTTTTCGAAATGTTAAGGAAAATATTTTTCATTGTTTTATTTTTATTTTTCTACTTTTATTATTTTACGTTGGAAGCAACTTTTTAAAAAGTTCCGTTTTTTAAGAGTTGCGAACGAACCACAAATAATTCTGGAGTTTGCCAGATTAAGTATTATGAATGAAAAATACATTTTAAGGTAAAAATGTCGAGGAGTCATATGAAAACTCTATGGCGACATTTGTATGAATCAGAGAACTGCAATGAATACAATCGTCAGCAGTTCGAAATCAATCGCTAAAACATAAAAACGGAGCCAAGTATAAATAAATATTTCCTAGTATAAATACTATTTACATTAGGTAACAAAATATTACGAAAATCACTCCGGAAGCTAGAAGCTTACTAAGAATGATTTTTAAATCGATATTTCTATTTATTTTGCTTATTTATAATGGTATATTACAAAAATAAATTAGTTTTATTTTACTTTTTCTTACTATAGTATGACTTTTCTCTTATATCTTTTCCAATTCTTCTTTTCCAGGATTTTCATTCAAGTTTCGAGTCATTGTCAGAGAGATTCCGACTTTTCCTACTTTCAGAAAAATGTTTTCTTGAATTTGTCAGTACTCTGAGGCTGTGGAATAATCTTCCTCAACATATGAAGCTACTAGCAATATTTATAACATTTTTTTTTTTTTTTTTTTTAATATATTTTGATTTACAATCTATCTTATGATAATAAGCAAATTTACTAATACATGAGGAAAATAAATGTACTCTTGGCTTCGTTGATCCTACTCCAGTGAGTAGAATAACATAATAAGAACAGGCTTTACAAAAAGAAGCTTAGTTTCAATGCATATACTAATTACAATTACATAGAAACATTACAGTTGAATTAACATTGAAAAATTACAATTAAAATTGAAGTTAATACAAATTACATAAAGTTTATTTCCTAAATGGCAGATCTAAAACGTGATATCTTCTAAGCCTTAATGTCTCATGACTTGTGTCTAAAAGAGATATGGCTAACGTATTTACATGTTCACTAAGTCGTAGTAAATAACAGCTGGACTTATCGTTTCCTTCACATATGGGATTCGCAGGTCTTCGTGTATATTTTTATTGTAGATATACCATGGTGCACCAACAATTCTTCTAAGGGTTTTCGATTGGTATTTTTGAATTTTTTCAACAGTAGAGTCGCACGCAGTGCCCCACAATTGAATACCGTATGTCCAAATAGGCATTAGTATTGTTTTGTAAAAATGATTTTATTTTGGAGGCTAAGCTCAGAACGATTTCCAATTAACCACTGCATTTTCTTTGTCTTGATGTTAAGTTGCTTTTGCAAAGCTTTTAAATGGCTACTCCACGTCAATCGTCTGTCCAAAATGAGACCCAAATATTTAGCTGTATTGTTATGAGGTATTACGTTGCCGTATATGTTGACTCCAGGACAATTTCCTCTTTTCATGCTAAATGTGGCATGAGTAGATTTTTCAGAATTAACAATAATGTTCCAATTTTTAAGCCATTTTTCCACTCTGTCTAAGTGGTCTTGTACTAAAATTGATGCTTCAATTTCAGAGTCATGAGTAGCTAATATTGCCGTATCATCAGCATTACTACGTCATCATTTATCGGCATGTCAGCAGTAAATAATGTGTATAACACTGGTCCTAGCACGCTACCTTGTGGTATACCTGCCTCTATATCGCATATTCTTGACTTTTCGTCTCCAATTTTAATATAAAATGAACGCCCCTTTAAGTATGAGCTGAAGAACAAAAAATATGGCGCTGGGAGAAGAGTTTTGATTTTAAACAAGAGTCCTTTGTGCCATACCCGATCAAAAGCCTGCCTTATATCGAGAAACACTGCTGAGCAATATTTTCTATTTGCAAGAGCATCGGTAACTTCATTAACTTTATGAATAAAACCGAATTGGTGTTCAGGAATTATGTTGAATTCCGCTAGAACTGGAAGCATTCGTCGAAGCAATATTCTTTCGAAAATTTTTGAAAATGTTGTCAATAAACTAATTGGCCTGTAAGATGTAATGCATGCCTCCGGTTTGTTAGGTTCCGCAATCATTATTATCTCAGCGCATTTCCACTGTGTTGGAAAGTGATTGAGACGAATTATAGAGTTGTATAGTATAGTTAAATGTGCCACAGCTCTGTCAGGTAGAAGTTTCACAATCCTTGCGTTTATTAAATCATACCCAGGACTTTTAACATTGTTTAGCTTCATAATTTCTGCGTAAACTTCTTCGGGTTTTGTAGGCGTGATTGGTAGATCCATTTGGCAAGCAGCGTCCAAGAAAGTGTCTACTTCACTTTTTTGATTAGATTCGGCAAAATCAAATGGCTGAAACGTTTGTTTCAAGTGCTCAGCGAAGGCATTCGCTTGAACACTTTTTGATCTGCACCAATTTTTTGTGTTGCTAAAAACCATTTCTCCACACTGTCTACCGGACGCCCAACGTACTGGCCTACCGATCCACGAAAACTACCTGATTTAATAGACTTTGTTGTTTTCAATGGAATTCCGGGTCAAACATTACACATGACTGATTGCGATGATTTATCGTCCGACTGTTTCTTATCAATGTAATGTGTTTAATAGAAATATAAACGTAGACTCCTTTCAAAAATTCATTAACTCGCAAATAAATCACCAAATTTCACTTAAATATGGACATGATTTTGATGAAGCAGTTGAAAATTTTACTCTTCTTTTGCATGAAGCAGCTGCATTATCAACTCCTACAGCGATCACACAAACAAAATCAAAATCTCGTCTTTCGTACATTTCTGAAATCAGACAACTTATTCAGCAAAAGCGAACACTGAGTAGTTTATGGAAAATAGCCAGAAGCCCCCTAGACAAATTAAATATCAACAGAGCTACAAAAATATTGAAAAACAAATTAATAGAGGACAAAAACATTGGTGAAAAACATTGGTACATCCAAGGTTAATGAGAATAGTCTCTGGAAAGCTACCAAATACTTGAAGAGGCCAATGAAAAGAAATGTTCCATTCAAGGATAATCATGGAAATTTGTAAATTTATACTATTTCTTTAATTTATTCGCTTTATGAATATTTTCGTGTTATCGGATTTGGCTTATATTTTTCTGTTGGTATGTACGAGTGCCAGTCGCTCTTTTTAATCTTGTCTTGAAATAGAGATTAGCAAAATGTGTTGTTATATTTACTTTCACACATTTATATATATATATATATATATTTATATATATATATATCTTTAATTAATTTATGACTAATATTAGGTATTAGTAATGGAAATAGCTTCTTATTATTGAAAATAATATAAATTTAATAATATAATATATATATATAATGTAGAATTTTTTTTTTTAAATACTGACCACTTTTTAACTGTTTATTAAATTAAATTAATATTAAATTTTACACTGATTTATATCGCTTTCCAACTTTTATATCGACGACGTAACTCAAAAAGGTACCAATATCAGGAAATATTAAGAATTTTTCATACTTTTTTTTTAAATTCCATAATTTCTTTCATTTTATTTTTTTATTTAATGATTTTGTGATGGAAAAATTTCACTTGCTTATTAAAATCATGAATTAATAAGATTAAATTTATTAATTTAACTACACGGACAACTAACACGGTTTAACTTTAAAAAAAAATAAATCTTTTTTATATTTTATGAATATATATTTTTTTATTTTATTTTTTTATATTTTTATTGACAAGACTTTGTAATAAAATGGTATAATATTAGGGAGCTTCTTATTTTCAGTTGGTCTTTTTCTCTGTATTAAATAATTTATTTCTCAGAAATTCGTCTATGTTGACAATTCAATCAGATACCTTAAATAACTAGATAACCTATCAGACATTATGTCAAAAATGTGTCCATTGGAGAACTAGAAGCTATTTTTATACCCTACACCTTAAGGTTGAGGGTATATTCACTTTCTACCGGAGTGTGTAACGCATAGAACTAGACAAGATAGGTATGGAAAAGTATATATATTCTTGATCAGCATCACCACCGAAATTGAAATAACGATGTCTGTCCGTCTGTCTGTCTGTCCGTTGAAATCACGATCACAGGAGAACCGATTAAGAATTTAAAATGAAATTTGGCAAAAATATTCGTTGCTATGTTGGGGTGTTTCGTATTGAAAATGGGCAAAATCGCTCAAGGACCACGCCTACTTTTTATATCGAGAGTGCAGGTACCTCTGTTTTGCCTATTAAAAAAAGCCATATCAGCATCACTTTTTGAGAGAAGACAAGAAAATTTTATATGTAGGTTTAGACTAATGCTTCCAGTTAATATGCCAAATATGGGCGTGATCGGCCCACTTTAAAAAAAAATTTTTTGTTTTTATTATTATTATTATATATATATTGTATATTTATTATTAGATATATAATATATATATTGTATATATATACGAGTATATATGCAGCTTTAAGGTGTAGGGTATTTCGGCTACAGCCCGGCTGTAGACAACACCTTTACTAGTTTGTCTTATGGAAGTGCGTTCAGTGGAATTTAAATCGGAAATGCGTACTCGAGGGATTTTCAGCTATCAAGCCTCTTTGCCAATATTATAAAATCCAAAGTTGATAAGTTGAATAACGTTCGAAATGCGTAATTTTTACAACATCCTGTTAAGAAAATTAGATTACGAGAAGCATTTTCGAGCTACATAGTATATTGGCTAGCATATCAGTTGCTGGCAGTGGAATTATTCCGTTAAAAATTCAATTGCCTAGTTTATCTCAGAAGATAAATATTTCAATCAATTATATTTATTGGCTGAAGGTGAAGTGGTTCTAAAGTTAGTAAAGTTCGCTTGATTAAAATTGGGAATTTTCCAATATCGTCCGAGTCAAATTGACAAAACCTTATAAAATGGATTTTTAAGATCTAAGATAAAATGTTGTGGCTGCCGTCAAATCCATTCATATAATTAGTTAGAAATAATCAAGAATTTTGTTTTTTGCTATCGCTGACAGCCTCGACAGATAAGAGTTACCGCAAATTATATATAAAGCATGGCCCACGAAATTCGAATATTAGTCGTTTCGGTTTCAGTATAACTGTAACTACGGTAAGCAATCGATTTGTTCAAATCATTGTTGGTTTGTTAAAAGCATATATTATTGATTTTAGGAAAAATGCTACGATTATTCGTACTAATAACTATCGCCGCTTCGTTGGTCAATGCTGATCTGGTGCGTGTCCCTCTAAAAAGGCACGAAAACTTCGTGAGGACCCGAAATGATGCTGCCGCCGAATTGTTTGTATTGCGCAGCAAATATGGTGTGCAATCATCTAAGCAACACGGCGGTGAAGTTCTCACCAACTTCTTAAACATGCAGTATTACGGCAATATCACAATCGGTACACCTCCACAAGAATTTGCAGTCCTCTTCGATTCCGGTTCGTCCAACCTATGGGTTCCGTCCAGCACCTGTCCCAGCACAAACCAAGCCTGTATGAACCACAACAGGTACGACTCGAGTGCCTCCAGCACATATCAGGCCAACGGTGATCCGTTTTCGATTGCCTACGGTACGGGCAATTTGACTGGCTTCCTGTCTGCCGATGATGTCACCGTCAACGGCTTCAAAATCAGCGACCAAACCTTCGCCGAAGCCGTGAATGAACCCGGAATGACATTTGTCGATGCAAACTTCGATGGTATTTTCGGAATGGCCTACAAATCAATTGCAGTCGATCGTGTTATTCCTCCGTTTTACAATATGTGGAACCAGGGAATGCTAGATCGTGATGTCTTCTCCTTTTACCTAAAACGCGACGGGTCAGCGGTGGTCGGTGGCGAATTGATTTTCGGTGGTTCAGACAAATCCCTTTACTCCGGCAGACTTCACTATGTTCCCGTATCTGTTCAATCCTACTGGCAATTTTCCGCGGATGCGGTTGCTGTTGGCGGTACTGTGATGACGTCCAACTTCCAGGCTATTGCTGATACAGGCACCAGTTTGCTGGTAGCTCCTGTAGACGACTGCTACAACATCAACTCGCAGATTGGCGCTACCCAAGACGACGATGGCAACTATTACGTGGACTGCTCGCAGGTTGACAGTTTGCCTATGCTGACTTTCCTGATTGGCGCACGTGAATTCCACTTGTCGCCCTCCGACTATATTATCCCGATTGATGACCAAACCTGTTTGTCTGGAATCGCAGCTATGCCTCTTCCGATGTGGATCCTAGGTGACATCTTTATTGGCAAATTCTACACCGAGTTCGATGTAGGCAGAAACCGAATTGGTTTCGCTCCAGTTGTTTAAATTTTCAGTAACAATACACGCAGCAATGTCGTGTAAAAGACGTATAATATTCAATTAAATTTTTGTTTACTAACAATGATAACGAAGAAATATTTTTCTTTAATGGAGTTAGCAATGTTCTACGATATTTGAAATACTCTAAACTTTATGACTTCTGAGGGAATGAGTATAGCTGTGCATTATCTGAGAAGATATCGTGTTACACGAACCGAGTCTCCTCACTAATGATAAAAGTATTAAAATCAAAGTAAATACAGAATATTCAAAGCTTTATATTATCTTGAAATCCGATTCAAGTGCTGATTAGTTTATCGTCAACAAACTTCCCACAAATGATAACTTCTGCTGGTAAGGAATTGCGCAACGTTGCTTTGCACACCTCACCCTCGGCTAGTTATTGTCTTAGTATATAAAAGCCTCGATCATCAAAGTACTATTACTTTTCCAGCTAAAGTTAATTGCACTGTGCGCGTTCGATGTTCCTCAGCGTTATGTGGAAAGTTGTGGCAACAGTTTTCTGCTTCGCCTTAATGACCGAGGCTGCGCTGGTGAGAGTTTCACTGCAGAAGAACGTTACACGACGTTCCTTGCAGCACGTCAGCTCGAGTTTGGCCGTATTGCGCACGAAGTACAGCACTGGCAATATATTTGGAGGTGTCACAGCCGAGGACTTGTCGAACTATTTAGACGACAGCTACTATGGTTCCCTGAGTATAGGCATTCCGCCGCAGCCATTCCTTATTCTCTTTGACACCGGCTCCTCCAACTTGTGGGTACCATCGAGCTCCTGTCCAGCCTCGGATGCTGCTTGTCAAAAGCACAATAAGTACGATGCCAGCGCCTCGTCCACTGCTGTTCGCAATGGTGAAAGCTTCTCGATTGCTTACGGCACGGGCAGCTTGACCGGTGTGTTGGCCCAGGACACCGTAACTGTTGGCAATCTCGCCATACGAGACCAAATTTTTGCTGCCGCCACCTCAGAGCCCGGCACTACTTTTGTCGACGCTCCTTTTGACGGAATTTTCGGGATGGGATATAAATCGATTGCGGTCGATTCGGTGGTGCCGCCTTTCTACAATATGTACGCTCAGGGACTGGTCGAGAAAAATGTTTTTTCCTTTTATTTGGCGCGCAACGGCAGCTCCTCGAATGGTGGCGAACTGATTTTCGGAGGATCCGATCCACTGCACTATACAGGGTCACTGAAGTATGTTCCTGTGTCACAACAGGGTTACTGGCAATTTCGAATGGGCGCGGCTACGATAAATGGCCAGTACATGTGCATTGAGTGCCAGGCAATCGCTGACACCGGAACCAGCCTCATTGCTGTGCCGTGGTACATTTACCACCCGATACACAGAGCCATGGGTGCCATCAATATTGCTGGTCAATACTTCGTCGATTGTGAGTTGGCGGAGCTACTGCCAGATTTGATCCTGACCATTGCTGGCTCGCGATACACCTTGACAGCCAAAGATTACGTCGTAGAAGTGGATGACGGGGGACTGCTTTTATGTATGTCCGGCTTTCAATCGGTTGGTTCTAACTTCTGGATCTTGGGCGATATCTTTATTGGCAAGTTTTACACTGAGTTCGATATGGCGAATAATCGAATCGGCTTCGCCCCAGCCATCTAGGGCTCCAATATTGTTGTTCTTGTAGCCACCAATTACTTATCAGCAACTAAATTGATTAAAAAGCGTTTCAAAATAAAGTGATTAATTTGTTTACTCGTCGAAAACAGTTCACATTCTCATGATAAAATTACAAAAAAATAACTAACTTGAAGTAAGGCATTTGATAGACAAAAGGTGTTGTTATCAATCATAGCAATCTTTGAAATATTCATTTGCTGATTACATGATTTCATTAAAGGAATTTTATTGATGAAATAAGGCTTATCGCGCTTTTTTTTCCTAAATAAAATTGATTGTTTTTTAGAAATCGTTTCTTAATGAATAAACAACGGAATAATTGATAATTTGAAATTTTTTGTTCTCATTCACAATTAACTAACTAAAAATTAATCAATTTTAAATATGTTTTCTATTTAAACCAAAGAGAAACCATGAATTTATTGTTTTCGATTTTGTTTTCTATTTAAACCATGAATTTATTATTTTCGCTAAATACATTTACTATTCAAAGGATATTCATTAATAACTTTTACACAATTTCATAGAGAGGGAATTTAAAATAGCGCAGAGTATGGAACAATTTTTACCGATTTCAATCTTCTTAGTCTAAACTCATAACACGTACATCGTACAGAAAGTCCAATTTTGTCTTTGTAATTTTTTCTTACGAGTTTATTTATTATTTTCTGACTTAGAAATACGAACACTTCTCCATAAGAGCTCAACGTACAATTAAGATAAGAAGCCGCCGATAAGATCTTTTTCATGGTAGACGTTTATTGTACCTTTGCCATTCGACTAAATACTTCCACTTGAATCCACTGAAACTACAATGGCACGTAATTTATGTTACTTGTCCAAGTTTATCTTATCATTAAGGAGATCACAAACAGCCCAAAGACTTCAGCAAACGTTGTCCAACTGAATACGACTGAAGCGCTGTTCGGTGCTTTGGTTGATGGAGGTGGATTGGGAGATGGATTCGTAGTTGTTGGCGGCGTCTCAGTGATAGTCGTGGAAGTATTCGCCGAGCCCGATGAGCTGTCAACAAAGCCTATCCGTGCGTGTCCAGCGTCGAACAATGTGTAGTATTTGGTTAGGAAAGCCGTCCCTAAGATCAAGTTATCATTGCCTGAGTTTTGTATGGAGATATTGCAAAGTGCTCCAGAGTTGTTAGCAATGTTGAAGTCCATGGCAGACAAGGTGAGATTGGAAGTAGCGATGGTGAATGCAAATAACGTGGAATTATCGTCACAGGGCAACTGGAATTCTGTACTGTCATTTTGCAGGCTTAGCTTCGCAAAGATGGCTGTAGGTACCGCCACTCCATTCAAATTGAGGCTAAACGAGGCGCTTACGTTGCTAGCGGCCAGAGTAGACGAATTGAAGTACAGCTCGTTGACAGTGAATGTCCAATTCGACGTGTTGACATTGTTCACAAACATGAACTGATCAATTTGGAAATTGTCCCTGAGCTCGCCCAGCAACACTTCGTCGCCGAGCGCCGATGTGTTGTTTACCGTCGACTGCAACTCTATAGAAAAGCGCTGCTGGTCCTGCGGGTACTTTGTAAGTACATTGTAAAGGGGCGATGATATGTTGTAGTCATTTTGCGCTGCATAGCCCAGTCCAAGGACGCCGTCGGTATTTGCATTAGAAGTCGCTGCTTGAGAAATGGTTAAAAATATTTGCTCCGTTTTGTTCAATCCAGCTACGATCACGTAGTCCGAGGACAATACCGTCTGCCCAATTAAAGTAATCATGTTGTAAGTGGAACTCGGTGGGCGCTTGTTTGCGTAGACGGCAAGATTCGTGTCATTGAAGCTCAAGAGAAGTGTTATATTCGACGGCGGTGTCCCAATCTCAATAGATGTGGTGTACTGCTGCTGGCCGTTCATGGCCAAAGGCAGCGATTGTCCATCAACCAACCTGGCAACTGCCAATGCACACAGGGCGAAAAGCGCGTAAACAATTTGGCTCATCATTCTGGTAAATTAAGACGATAACTGGCCGGGAAAATATTATGACACCCCCTTTTATCTACTAGACACAGCTTTTATCGTCTACCTTATCAGCGACAAACTAACTGCGTCACCCGAATTTTTCCTAAGCATAACGTTCTACAAATTAATTTCGTAATCCCAGCAAATGTACATTCATTTCGATTTCTTGGAAAATAAAAACTCGGTCGAGGTGGAGCTTTGAAAGACTTCGCTGTGTGGCTTGTTCGACAAACAAACACCCTACATTTGCAACGGTCAAATATATTCAGTCAAATTCGTTTATCGTTATTCGATTCGCGAGAGAATCTAAGGAATAAACGGATACAGATGAATATTTCATGGGTCTTACGGATGTTTTCAGGCGGGAGTTGATGAATATCTCGTTGAGGAATAAAACTAGAATTAAACTCCTTCATGAGTTTGAAGTGACTGACACTATTATTGGTTTCCTTAAGCTCATATATTAATTTTACAGTGAAGGCCGAATCGAGGTACGCTTTTGGGTGATTTCCGCCGGTGTAAGTCTGAATACCAATCAATCATCCAAACAAAGGTTGCTGAGTAATCATTAACATAGGATGACGTCAGCCTTTTATAATTTCAACAAGGAGTTTTTGCCAATTTGCGTTATCATGTCTGAGTTGAATCATTCGCCAGAAGTATAATTGATTAGTGACTGATTTCGGAGATATCTCGGCCAGTAAATAAAGTTCGATAGAATATGTAACTGATTTTTCTTTAGAGAAAACTATATGCTTTACATATTATTTTACACCATCCCTACGATCGTGGATTGTTACATTGAAATACTCATTATAGTTGACATTCGCCTGATAAGCGTAATCTCTTTTCAAGTTGATAACAAACAAAGGTACCTGGCAAAGGTAATTAAATTCCACAGACACTTTTTCACGCTTTTGTGTTGGCCATAATTTAGAACTCTGTGAGCTTCGTAAAGCATATTTTTGGATACGTGATATCTGAGGTAACGAATGATAAACGAATATAAAACAAATGTAGACTCTAATCTTGGATCCCCAACTTCAGCTTGTATTCGCTAGAGAATAACATTTGCTAATTGCTTTGCGTTATTTTCCACTTATCCAATTTTTTATAACAACAACAAAAAAAATAACGTCTATTTTTCGAAACGATAGACGCTTGTGAAAATTGTTCAGAATGAATACAGTTCGTGAGTTTCTATTAACCTTAATGACAATTTATCGAATTGAAGAACAAAAGAGTTGGGAACACATTTAAATGTGGATGATTTGTTACTGGACTTCACTTTCGGTCTTATTACTATTGTGCAGTTGTCATCCTTCCATGATTTGATACGATTTAGTCTGCCGGGTGTCTACCTTTGGCAACTACGGCTGATGCACGATATACAACAGCTTGGTCTACTTTACATTCCTGTGCGGGACCAACACAGTATTATTGCTGAGCTGAGTTCGCTCGATTGTTCCATTGACCGAAGCACCGAATTTTGTATTGAGGCAGGTTAGGAAATCCGCCTTCTGCCGAAGTCCATGCGAACAGATCGAATATTACTATCCTTTGGAAGAAAATTTCAATATCATACACATATTTCTTCAAACTTAATTTATCCTCAGCATTAAATTAATGAACTTAATACGGGAATTCTTTCAGAGCTGTTTGTCGCTAAAAATCTCGTCGGAGTTCACTGCAAACAGTTCTATTAAATATTGAGCTAATACATGATTTAATGGGTTGAAACATATTCAACATCCTTCATATTAAAGCATTTTTTCGTTTTAAACATTATCTTTGTTTATTTCGATTTTTAATTATAAACAAATGCTTATCATAGAGATTATGTATAATATAAAGAGTTCGCCTGCCATTTCTGATACAAAAAAAATATACACAATTTTTGAAGAAGAGAAACGAGGCAGCTCAGAAGAAGTAAGGCAAGGGCTAAATTTATCTTCTTCTTATTATTTTACAATAACAATTCCCAATCGTCCGCTCAGGCAGAAAGCACAATTTCTCATGCAGAAAGCACAGAATAATATTTATTTTAATGTATATTTTTATTGAGAATTTAGAGAAGATTTTAGTTTTCCTTATATTTTACTGAAAATAAATATTAGCATTGCGTTTTCTTCACGCACATTAAAATTGTATTGATTAAGTGCGAAAGGAGGATGAAAAGGGGAAAAATGCCCTGAAACTGAAAAAATCAAACTTTGCCAAATGATCAACGTAAGAAACTAGACGTTTATTTTGTTAGTGCACTCGAGCAAATCAAAATATAATTTCTTCAATTCATGGAGTCTTCCCTTTCCCTTCTTCTACCCTTTCCCAATCATTGCAAATCTCATTGTTTTGCTTGCAATGCCTCTTCTCAATGATGCCATAAAATTCTTATGAGCTTCGTTTGTTGTTTCTCAATGCTGCTCCGCAGTCGGCGTTATACATTCCTTTATAGTAGTTCCGCATCGTAAGGAACCAGGAATTTTTTAAAGCAACGAAAAGCTCTTTGGAAAGAGTACGTTTTCGCCTTTGAATCTGCCCCCGATGATTGTTGCCTCGATTAAAATTGGAGAACAATTTTTCTAATGTTACTACATGCGGTCGCATTCCGTGTGGTTCCAATGAATTCAAAAATTCAGTGGGATAACTGACGGAAGTTATTCCTATTTATTATCTTCAACCATTTCATTAGTTCCAATTCCAGGAAAGTAGACAATTTGATTGTACTTCATTTCTGGTATGAAATTATGTGCTCGGATCTTGCTAAACATTTACTTGATGACGCCAAATGAATTGCACTTTGATTATCGCAATAAATTGTTGTAGTTTCTTTATTAAAACCTGGATTTACTTTTTTGTCAAGTTCACGAAGCCAAAGACAGCTGCTGAAAGAGCCATTATTCAGCTACTGTTGTTGACAAAGCAATAGTCGGCATAATGCAGACACATCCTGTCACAGACCTTCTTTCGCCACAATCACTTGCCCAATCAGAGACCGAAAAAAACTGCCAATTCATCGACAGATTCACCGATTGTTGATAATTCACCATCTTTTGATCGTGATATTCGAATGCAACAACGTTTTGCATTTCCTAAGAACTTCATTTTAAGATCTTTCATTAAATTTGATTTCAGGTTCTCCCAATAATCGTTTTCATTGGTAAATATTAAAATGTCGTCGACATAAACTGCAAAAAATTCAATTTTCTTATTGTTCCGGTGAAAATATATACAAGGATCTACTTTTGAACACTTCAAGCCTCTTAACAATAAACTGCTATTCAATTTGGAATTCCAAACCATACTCGACTGCTTAAGTCGTAAGTTTTAATACTTTTCGCCGTCTTTTCCATTGGGAATTCTGCTCACCCTGCAGAAAAGCCGTCACAGCATCCATTTGTTAGATATCTAGATCATAGCTCATTGCTAATGCCATGAGATACCGCACAGATGTGTATCTGACTACTGGAGTATAAATGTCGTCGTCGTCAATGCCCTTCTTTTGCGTAAAACCCTTTACAGCCAAACGAGCCTTGTAACGAATGTTAGTTTCTTGTTCTTGCTTTCTTTTAAATACCCATTTATTTTTGGTTATATTCCCACCAGCAGGTTTATCTACAGCTTTCCAAGTGTTATTTTTATTGAATGCCTTCGATCCATTTATGTTTACAGCTTCCACCTGAAACATCTTCAAATTCCTTCGGATCCTCAAGATTTTCAACATTTTCTGCATCTGCATTTCCTTATGTCTGTATTCTCCTCCGCACCACTTCTTCCTTAGACTTCCTGAAATACACGCAAACTTTCCGTGTAAAATCGTCAATGAATGTTATAAAATAACGACTTCCTCCAATCGATTTAATTCCCATCGGCCCACATACTCGCGGATGTATTAATTACAGTGAATTTGCTGGTCCCATTATTCGCTCGGCAGCATTTCTTTCTGTTTGAATTGTTTAATTATGAAGAGTGTTGGATAAAATGGAATTTTCACTAGCTGAAAAATTAACCAGGTATTTCCGATCATAAATCAGAGTATTTACTATGTACTCAAATTTAATTCATATACTATTTTCAAGTTACAAAGAATACAAAAGTAGACGTTTCTTTTTTGAGATCAAATTTATTTTAACCATGTTGAACTAGGTTCTATAAGGACACTTGTTATTGAATAAAAAGGAAGGATGTGAGTATTGGCAGCGGCCCGCACAAAGTATTAGTTTTTAGTACATTAAACAACACAGAGATTTATTTTAAGAATGCATTATTGAATGAATACAACGAAGAGCATCTCTGCTATTCATCCCAATTATGATTGGTATTACCAGTTCCCGGCCAATTCTGTGTAAGCTGCGACTTCAAGATCCTCTTCGGTCGGATCCTCTTCGGTCGGATCCTCTTCGGTCGGATCCTCTTCAACGCCTTGTTGTGGATATTGCGGATAGATTTGCTCTTCCGTTTGTTGGGAGTCCTCTTCATCTTCCTGTTCCTCCTCCTCTTCTTCTTCATCATCTTCTTCTTCTTCCTCTCCTTCCTCCTCCTCCTCTTCTTCTTCTTCGTCTCCCTCCTCTTCTTCTCCTCCTTCTTCTTCTTCTTCTTCCCCCAGTTGCTGAGAAATCCGAGGGTCAATTTCACGCTCATACATGTTGTTGATGGTTATGTTAATAGTGCTGCCAAACTGCTGAGTTGTGGTGTTGTTTGCATACTGCAACTCATAAAATGCATCGTGGTGACCCGCTGCAGTAGGGAGAGCGAAACGGACAATGGTCGTCGTTGTAATGCTTTCAACGATCTTCGATAATATTGCTCCATTAGGCAAATTCTGATGGATCGCAATGGTTGGCACTGAAAAGTTAAGCGGTGTGGCTACGAATGGATTTCCTGCAATCAACCCGTCGTCTATCTGTTGTACTGTGGGCTGGTAATTGCCCTCCATAGAGGCATTGGACGATTCGATCTACATATATTTTTATATCTTTCAATTGAAGTTTTGCTTTGCGACTTTCTAATACTCACGTCATAGTTCGCTACATTCGAATGCAATTCGTATCCACTTTCAGCTGCAACATTGTTGTATTCTTCATAAATCGGCCTTTGAAATGGTTCATCCTCAGCTGCTGCTTCTGTTTCCATCTCTTCCACAAATTGTGTAGAGCTTGGCGGATAGCCATCAAATTGCCCTTCATCGATATCATAATTTTGTACTTCTTCGAAGTATTCGGCATTGGCAACGATTGGATATGTCGCTGTATCAGTAAAGACGACCTCGTCATGGTGCGCATCAGGATTCCAACCGCACTGGTATTGCACTTCGCATTCGTTACCGTCCATTGCGTCTCCCGCATCGAAATCACGAATCTCAGTATTTTCGCAGCATTCCATCGGAATTTCATTACAACACTCTCCGTTATTTGCGTGGCAGCCATTTTGTTGCTGTTGGCCATATGCATTCGCGTTTTGTTCTCTCAATACTGAAAATTTAGAATTATTTTTTAACACATGAAAAAATATAGATATTTTAAGAGTTTTTCTAAATTTTAACATGAATTCTTAATGAGAGCAAAGAAATTGACCAAATTTTAAAATATATCCTGTGCTTACCATTTAAAGTATATAAAAAATCCTGCATGTTTTTAGCAGCGCTTTCTTTACCAGATAAATCCATGGCGTCGACTAAACGAGGTTGTTCTGTGTGCGTGAAAGCTTCATGCATTTCCCACGTGTTGCCACTTTAACACACACGCTAAACTTCTGCTAATTGGATTAAACCAATTAAACTACATTCTATTTAATTTAAATTAGTTATCAATTTTGATTTTTCTTAGTACTACGAATTTTGAGCCACTTTACAGAACAAAGAACGTTTGTAGAATAAAAAGTTAGAAAAAATTAGAAAAAAGAAAATGAAATCACAAAAAAAAAGAGATATAAAATAATCTATTCCAGAACTACGCAGCTTAACTGAGACCTTTTCTGAAGTATACAAATTGGACAAAACTTTAATTAATGCTTTTCTGCGTAGTACTTTGTAGCGAAAATATTGGCATTATTTTTCTATTGCAAATTAGCAACACTGTAACATGTCGAAGTCTGCGAAATTTTGAGGTACAGCGCCGCCTTCCGACTTCAAAACAGGTGTTCGAAATGCGTGTGACCCATATGCAAATCTTGGTTGTGTTGGTGGCTCTTGTTACCTGCACTCCTTTTAATGATTCATTTTTGCTCAATGTATTTAGTTGAAGTAGACACATATTTGACAACTTTATGTTTATAGCAATTATTATAATCCATTACGATGTAGTATTTATTATAGAAAAAAGAGACTTCCTTGTAAGAGAGAGAGAGAGTGGAATTCTTTTATCGCGGTCAATCGATTACTTTCTGAATTGTGCATTCATTGAAACCCATAAAGGAATGGTTGGAGAAACGCAATCTGGAATCAATACCAAAGTGAAAGCATTCCGAAATATTGAAAAATGTTCGTCTTACATCCGGATTCTGGCTCGCATCACAAAAGCCGTCACAACGAATTTCAACGTGACCGAATTGGCATTTGTATAAACTGCGTCTAAATATTGCAAATCGCATTAAACCAATTAAACTATATTCTATTGGGAAATGTGTTGTACATCGAGTGACATAAAAACATCAAAAAATCACGCATATACCTAGGGAACTGGCACAACGGGGAGGTTTTCGTGATTTACAACTTTACACAACTTTAAATGAACCTATAAATTAACAACAGACAAATGATATTGAATATTCATATTGAAAAATATAAAGTACAATTAAATCAATTTTTTTGCACTTTCTACGCAAATATTTATTACGTAAGTTTCACTTCCTTTTGACGCGTTCTTCCTCTTTTAATTACTCAATTGTCTCCGAGAAATGTATTTATTGCAACCATTATTAGATTATTTAAAGCAATTTATTCAATTAATTCAAAAATAAACTACATACCAAAATATATTACAATTAAAGATTAATTAAGAAATCATTATTAATAACTCGTTTCTGATTATAAATACGTTAATATTATTTACAATTTCACTTTAAATGCTGAATCCATTTAATTCCAGATACCTCCTCCAGCAGCCGCTAATTGAGTTACGTTGAAATACACCTGCAACAGATGGTTGAAAGATGTAACTTCTTATAGACAGATTGTGATAGAAGTTATAATATTTTTTTACGAATATTCTTCGATGAAATAATTCATCATTGCAAGAAAAACACAGTACTAAAATTTTTCAATTCAAATGCATAATTGTGTCTATTCAAGTCATTATTCATACATTTTTTCCAAACAATTTCTTCATATTTAGAAAATTTAGTGTATTTGTTTCTCCAGATTGAATATATTCTTCAATTCGGCTGAAAATTCATCGATCGATGAAGGTTTTTTCCGTTACAAAAATTTAAAAGAACTGTCGTTGTTTGAAAAATTTTTATTCCATTTATTACAATAATAAATATAATGTTTACGTGAATTAAAGTTAGGAATTGTACATTTCTGCACAAAATTATTTACTTCCGCACTCCTGTATAAATATTTCAGAAGAAACTTTTCCGACATAATTATTCCTGCATTCAACTGCTTGAATACTTCACGGTCCATTTTTGTTAACGACTAGTGGTGGTGGAACTCGGTGCCAACAAGTTTTCAACTCGTCCCTAAAAATGAATATTCTACTGAAATTTACAATAAATATTTTATTTCGCTTAGCATGATATGGAACTATTACTACTTTTATATAAAATAAGAACTTAATATCAGAGAAGTTATACTACTGTGTTGTATTGTTTATGTAATTATTTCCATAAGTGTATTATAAATGATTTCCATTTCTTTCATCATGTTTATGCCACATCATTTTACTTTTACACGTTTCATTTCCGTGACTAAACATTCTCCTTCATTAATGCTTATTAGTTTTAGTTCCGTTTCAAAATACCTATTTGTATTTTGAACAGCTGATTTGCAGTATCAACATAAAACTGCAATAGCGCCATCTAGTTGTCAAAATGCGCCTCCTGTTTCTGACACTTGGAACTAACGATATAATTAAATTTTAATCCGAAAATAAAAGGATTAAATTGTTGTTTTCGGTTTCATTGTAAAAGTTCAAATCTAAACATGATTCTCAACATGCAGCTCCGATCATATAATATTTTATTTTATTTGCAGTATCGGTACACTTTTCTTCCTTTTTTCGCTTTATGCTTATTTCCTTGTTATCGCATTTTGTTTATATTTTATCTGTTAATATTCAGTCGCTTTTTTAATGTTATCGCAGTTTGTTTATATTTTATCTGTTAGTATTCAGTCGCTCTTTTTAATGTTATCTTAAAATAGACAATTACTCTTCGGGGCTTTTGATTAAATACAATTAACTAAAGGTGTTGTTATACATGTTATGTTTCACACATTTTTAATTAATATTTGAATCAGAGGTATTAGTATTGTACATAGCATGTGTAGTTATTATTGAAGATAGTATAGATATTTTTTGTAGGTTTGTCTTCTATCGTTAGTAGATATTAACTTTATTGATAATTTTTTCGCTACTGTTTACTATTTTATTTTATTCAAAATTTTTCCTTTCATAAGATTTTTACATGAATAGCTTATCTCTATTTTTTTCGCGTGCATACATTCCGAAATTTCGTTAACCCTGCTTTCTTCATAAATTCTTCAATTTTATGTATGCATGGCTGTATGTAACAAACACCAAAATTACCAAAAATAGTAGTTTGAAAAACGTAGTTGGCAGAGGTGGCGTTTCCTGCACAGTTTATTTTCTGTAATTGATAGTACTTTACTCCGCCAGCAACACCGTTCACACCGCTAAACATGTTTAATATTTTTGTTTTTGTTGGGCACATATCCGAACGATATATACATCTTTCGAGAGGTAATTTTATTATTTACCATATATCTTTAGAGGAATTTTTCCGCAAAACTTTTAGTGATCCTGTAAAACGTTGTTGAAATTATTTTTAGTTTAAACACTACATTTAATAGAAACATAATAGAATATGCTCCTTAGTCGGTGTGAAGCTACAAGTTAAGGGTTATAAGCAATCCGCGGTATCCGAGAAATCGCACACGCATGCTAGATTTGGCTGATTTGGGAGAAATCTTCAAACTAATGCAAAAAGTATGGTTGTCAAATTTTGATGTCAGTTTTCACCTATATCATAAGAAATAGTAGTAAAAACTATAAATGCTTTTTTAGACGAAAACTAAAATTCTTTCGCGCAAATGTCTCTAAATATAAAGGATAGACATTAAAATTACCTTTAGAAACGTGTACATGTCGTTCGTATACGTCCCGGAATTATGAAGATAGCGTCCATAACAACTACAAAATTTTGAAGGATCATAACTCCTGCACGAGGCGGGGTAAGTGGCGGATTTTGTTGGTATGGTTAGCTAAAACAACAACAACAACCAAACCAATAACAATTGGTCCGTCCAAAGGCAGATTTTATCCTCTAGATTTATTGTGACAAAATATTGCGATTACTGAATTTGTTTTTAAAAAACGTCTAACAGGTAATCGAATCTATAATGTATCTTTTGACAACTCGTTGCTTTTCGTTGCCTGCTAACAGTTTTAAAAGATGGCAACGCAATTAAAAACATTACAAGGGAGTTTTGAACCTGTGACAGTCTTTTCAAAATCTTTTTAATTTTGGAAAGACGAATTGTATGACAACTAAATTTTATACGTGAACGGCAACCTTCGAAGTCGTTTCGAGGCCAACCGAAATTAATTGGGTGATTAAATAATTTACCAAGTTAAAAGAACACGGTAATACCGGATACAGTTAGGATGTTAATAAAAGTAAAGGTAAGCGTCGTATATGGTAAACGATCTTCATACATAAAAATCTTTTATTAAATTTTTCTAATTCGCAGACATTAACCGGTAAGGAAATCGAAGTCGATATCGAGCCCACTGATAAAGTTGACCGGATTAAGGAACGAGTCGAAGAGAAAGAAGGAATTCCACCACAACAACAACGTTTAATCTTCTCTGGAAAGCAAATGTAAATACATATGTCAAAACCATTTGTAAAACCAGGATTCTGTGCATTTGTTAGGAATTCTATGAAATTGACTAAGAAGCATATGCAGTTTCTCGAGCGGGAAAAGATTACGGGCATCATTTCGTAACACTAACGAACGTGATTGGAAGCCACGCCGGCGTTGGCAAAACTTTGCCGAGAGAGGCATTTCCTAAAATTTCTGTTCGTGGATTATTTTCTGTTTGCTCTACACGAAAACGTTTTTGTTCACGCCAGAAATCGTACCTTTTCTGTACACCAAAACAGCTGTTAATGCCTGGAAAGCACATAAATTTACCAATATCTTTTCCCAGCATAGTTTCAATACAATACAAAAAAATACGGGGAACAGCGATCATGTTTCGCCATACATTTCAAATCTTTGGTACGCATGTGCGATTGCACTTCTTCCAGTAAAATTATCCAAGCGAATTTCTGTTCAACCATAGTTTTAACCGTAGATAGTTCAGATATAGATGGAGCGCTTTTTTGTTTTGTTTTTTGTTTTTTTAGTCCCAACTCCCACGAGCAGGACTGATTGCCCAATCACTTACTTAATTACAAATCATATTATCTCAACATGTCATTAATTATACCAAGCTCAACGTCTGAATTTGGTTCTCGATTTATTCAATCGGTGCAGTTATTTGACTTTACTGTTGTTTCATACACGCACCAACGATACATAAACAAACGCTTAACAGTTCTAATTAATTGTGATCAAACATATCTACAAAATCAATTTTATTTCGAGAAGATTTTAACCTAACACTTTTACATTGTTTCAGGAACGATGATAAAACTGCTGCCGATTACAAAGTGCAAGGAGGTTCCGTGCTTCATTTGGTTTTAGCACTACGTGGTGGTCTCCACTAACATACAACGAGATGAATTTACTATTCGTTACAAAAATAAAATATGGAAATGTGTGAGAGGTGTTTTTAACGCCGGCTTATTTCTTAAGGAAGCAATATGGAAACCAGTTGACATATACGAAAGGGGCGACTCTTTGCGTATGTCATAATATTTTCCGTATTTTTGTGCTTTGGCTTATTATAAAAGTAAAGAAATAAAGAAACACTTACAGTAAATTTGTATAAGTAAAGCTTAATATGCTTACATTTTACATTACGAAACATGTTTCAACAACTACGATTTAAAGCAAAATTGTAATAAGAAAATATATCATTTATCTTGTGGCATCAAGTGTGCCAACAAGTAGATGATTTTTAGGTGTGCAGTTTTCCGGTTTTAAACGAGTCAGTACCACTGCATAACCTTGTTCCTCTGCCATGAGCTTTCTATCCGTATCGAGAATATCCATGCAAAGTTGACCTTGCTTCGTTATTTCGGGTTTGCAATTTAGTGTACCCAGCTCGTGTGCTTGATCCGCAGTGTGTGCTATGTGCAGCAAATCTTTCTCTGTTAAAACATTGCGGAAAGTTTTGCTCAGAGGATACGATATATGCGGCATTGGCTGCAGCGCGCCATAACAACAGGGACAACACACGAATTTGGCTTGGCTGCGGATACACTGATACAACACAATATCAGTGGCAGTGCCGCAAGCATGCAAGGCAGTGCCAATATCAAATTGCCCTTCAAAGTAGTCAATGTTGCACTGATAAAAAATACAATTATTAAGTCCCAGTTCTACAGCGCGGTCCTTTGCTCGTTGCAAGGATATTGCTTTGTTCTCCATGAGGACCACTGTACAGTTCGGTAGTTGTAATGCTAGCAGAAGTCCTAAGTGTCCTGTACCACTACAGAAATCTATAATGCGATCGCCATCCTTCGCTAACGCTGCCACAGCATTGGCCAAGTTTTCTAACTGGTGACGCTTACGCTCGAGTCTTTCTTGTGGCAAGCCACTATTCTTTGCGTGATGTGGTTCAATTGTAAGCCAATCAATCTTTAAATGATTGTAGACAATGTCTGACACACTATTGAAAGATATGTCCAGTGATTGAAGTTTAGTTAAAGCCACTTCGACTTCAGTTTGGTCTGTAAATATACGATTACGTGGCTTATAACGCTGCGGATCACTCTTATACAAACTACTGCTCTCAAAGTCAGGTATATTTAATGTGAACGATTTGCAAACGTGGTCAGGATATATAAGTAGTTCTTCCATAACTTTGTAGCAGCGTGGCTCAAAGCTGTCAATCTAAACGAATGCGATTTAATACACTAACTTCAAAGGAAATGGAATAAATTTCTTACTTCAAACAACCACGTATTAACTAGTGGAAACTGATCCCGTACACCCTGACATCGCAAAAATATAAGTCGAAAACATGGATATAATATCAAGTCTGCTATTGTAAAAGCGATTCCTTCCGCAAAGCGGTGTTCAATTAATAGTTGCTCCTTTGGTGTGTTGCAATCGATGATTATTTTATCTTTCTTCAAAGATGTATTGATTTTATTTGCATTCTCGCGTGCCAATTTGTAAATGTTATGCATTCGCACTGGTCTGTTCATGTGTCCTTCAAAACGTGCAACTTCTTCTGGCAGTTCATTGAAATCGTCTGTAGTTAAAATGCGATTAAGTGCCTGTACCACGCTTACTTCACAAAAACGCGTCCAAATAGAAGTTTCAGCTGGCGCTAACAAACAACCTTCCTTAAATCCCAACAATTTACGATGCTCTTTATCGCCCTGGCGCAAAACCAGCTCCCGACAAACGGCACTCATTCCTGCAATGCACGTCGTGCCATCTCTCACGTATACGGGCAATTTCAAGTCGCGAATAGCCGGCGTAGTTGTGCGGCTTTTACAAATTATTCTTTCTTCTGTTAATTCGCGACGTAACGTTTGGGATCGTAGTTTTAACTTGGCCTGTGTATTACACAAACTTGAACGAACAAAATTCAATTTTATGTTTTTGGGCGACTGGAGATATCGATATACGTAAAGTGCTATACAGGAGTTAACAGTTGTGAGTATTTCTGTCTCATGGCCACTGGAGACTATTTCGATTTCGACATACAGTTGGTCCATACTTATTATTAGCCAGCAATGTCTTTGTTTTAAATACGATTATGTGGAAGAGGTAAAAGAAAACTTTCTGCAATAAATAATATTTGTTGGAAATAAAGCTGATATGGATATGTACATATATCCAAGAAATGAAAAATTGTAGTAAAACCAAATGTTTCACTCAAGGTTCATTGCTTTTAACAGCTGTTTAAAAGAAATGCATCTGCTAAATATGTACAGGAATTAAATTCCAAATTCACAGGGTGAGCCAATAATCAAAAGCATTTACTTATCGAGAAAAAAAAGTCGTCATAACCGCAGTAAATTACGAAGACTAACTGCAAAATTTTATACATTTCTCGATTGCTACTCTTGTTATTAATTTTATTGTGTTTTCTTTCAGATTGACATTCCAAGTAAGATTTTGTTTTGTATGGCGCATAGCACAAAATTATTTCGTTTTAAACAAACTTTCTTTCTATTTGTTGTAGCCTATGCTGTATAATACCTTGCAAACACCGATAATAGCAAAAAGCAAATTCGGCTTACAATGGCTGGTTCACCATGATATAATATCGGTTTTTCCAATTTGAATTTGTTCAATTTTAAGTTGCATGTAATTTAGATAGTTTCTTTGCAACCAGTACAATTCTAAAAACATTAGACTTATATTAAATATAATTGTTGATTTTTAAAAATATTTGTAATCAACCTGTGATTTGTGGTTCATTTTGACAGCAACTTTATCGACCATTTTTGCCAGTACGTATAAATAATGTTAAAAATAATTCTTAATTTGAGACTGTGAATATTTTAGTAAAGCCAAATTATGGCGAAGTATCTAGGACTCAATCGTCTTGCAAAATTATACAGAATGATTCAAGAAAATGGAGGAATCAGGAAAGCTTATATGAAACTTTATAGGTTTGATACTTTTGCAGGTTTGATACCTTATATAAGATCTGATTATATATTTCAACATTTATTACAGAAATGACGACTTGAAGATAGGAACTCTTATTGGTACCGACAAATACGGAAACAAATATTACGAGAATCCTTACTATTTCTACGGTAGGAACCGATGGGTAGAATACGCAGAACATGTTCATCTAGACTACGATGCTTCACAAATTCCTGCTGATTGGTATGGGTGGATGCATTATAAAGTATGTTACTATTTACTTTTATGACATTGTATTCAAAAATCTGCTGATCCACAGACTGATTTGCCGCCCAATAGAGACGGAAAGCGGCCGAAGTACAAATGGATGGCTGACCATAGTGAAAATCTCTCTGGTACTAAAGGTATGTTCACAAAAAATCAAATCTATGTATTCATTTTATTTTACATCATCAAGGATTGTGAAAAAAATTATATCCAATCATTCTTTTTGCTGTTACATTGTAATTGAATACATAGTTAATTACAAATTTTGAATGTTTTTTGTACTGTTACAATAAATTTTTCGTTGCTTTGTAACAAATTTCATTTTATTATAGAGCAATATATGCCATTTTCCACAACGCGCCCGAAAATTGAAGCATGGGATCCTAAAAAATCGCAGTAAAGAAGAGATGTTCAGATTTGACATACAATCTTTCAAATAACTAAATTAATTTGTTTAAATATTAAATTACTAGAATTATAAATAAATATTGGAAATTTGGCGCATATTTTGTCGGAAATGACAGTGGTGCCAAGCTTAATAAAGTTTAGTTTCGACTGTGCGCACTTTCAATGGTCAGTCAATGTATTAATTGGTCAATTTTTCAGGGTAGACATTGTTTGTTATAATTTTTTGGTTGGCCAAACAAAATCACGCAATTTCCACTTTGTAGATTGCGCCCCATGTATTGCGTGAATTTCGTGATTTTTTCATATTTTATGACAGTGCTTCAACAAAATTTTGTTTGGGAGCACTTACAGCTCTGTCGCACATTTTACTTGGGAGCACTTACAGCTTTGTCGCAAAGTAGAAGTTGTTGTGTTGCTGAATCGTCTTCTAATAAGAAATAAATACGCTACACAATTGATTTAACGAGTTTGTTTTATATCTCAATTTTTTACGAGAGATTAATTTTATTTTACTATAATTTATCAAGGTATTTATTTCTTCAATTTTTGCCGACTCTGAATTTTGTGCTAAAACGTTTCATAACTATAGATTCTACATCATAAAAAGATTTTATTCGTCTGAGTAGGAAAAGATGGACATCTTGCGTAAAATGTTTAAAATTAATTCAGACGAATCAAACAATAAGAAAGACAATGGGTAAGTGAATTCAAATTGATAAACAAAATTTACATAATTTTTCTGTTTAAATTTTCAATCCAATTTTCTCTGCTGTTTTATAAATTCGATCGATAAACTGCATGTGAATGTATATCTAGACACATAAAGGAGTCTGAGGCTGCGTACTAACGCGCCGAATTAGTAACATATATCTGTTTACTATATGGATTCCTTTTCTCGTAGAGCATCTGCTAAGGACGAGTTTCGCAAACCGCAATGGTTCGAAGAATCTGAGACAGATGATGAACTCTTTGACGATGATCGCAAATTCGCTTTCCAAATTTTTACTAATCCCATGGAGTTGCAGAAGCATTTTGAACGACAAGTGCAACAAGTTATGGAGGCTGTCAGCGAATTTGAAGGTGCATATTTGTGCAAATGGTTGCAAAGATTGCTTTCTCAATTGTTTATCTTTCAGAAGTTTAGTTTCTATCAAAATCATGTCTTTTCATTTGATATTTATAATTTCAGATGGAACTATGAAAGTCGATAAAAATCTTAAGGAAGAGTACTTAAAACCCGGATTTGAAGGCAACATGCTGGAAGAATTTGAGAAACAAAAAAAAAATTTGTTGGACACTGATCTGGACGGAGAGTGAGTGTTAACATAAGAATTCATAGAATTTACTTTAGGTATAATTAATTGTCTGAGAAAGAATCTCTTTCATATAACCCATATCGGCAAATTTTTTATAATCGCAGTAAATATCGTAGTCCCAATCATATTTATTTACTTCTAAATTATTAGATTTTAACTAAATTTTAAATTCTAAGTTTCCCCGAATCTGTCTTTTCCTTAATAACACGACTAAAGTATTAGTTTGCACGGACACTTCAAGTCATCCAGCGTTTTCCCCAATTCCAGAATATATGCTGACCAGCTACATTCATTGATGCAGCGCTTAAGCCCTGATGAAGCCAATTCTAAAGGAATTCTACCACGTAATGACAACAAATCAAATCGCGTAAACAAGCCCGAAAAAAAACTCAGCGATGAAGAAACAATTATGGGGAAAATACATGGAACTCTTTTGGATGATGAGGCGCGACCACGCATCTCGAAGCAACATCAACATCCGGATCTAATGGCACCTCCGATGATGCCGCGCGGTATGACACCATACGGTGGCGTCTTTGAAGGAACATATCAAGTACGTAAGCTTTCATTCACGCAGTTATTTTGGATAAATTTAAGCAAAAAACCAACTTTCGGAATTAGTATACATGCACATATAATTAACATATACATATAACTTTTATCCAATTTCCTAAACCAGGGACCAAAATTATTTCGTCAAAGTGTTATGACTAAAACCGTACGGAAACCAGATGGTTCCTATGAGACTACAAAAATAACGCAAGATTCTGAAGGTCATAAGACTACAACAGTTACGCGCACCAAAGACGGAAAGTCAGAAACAGTAACCACATATGATGGAAACGTTCAGGGTAATAATTCTGGTGTGGCTGCTCGTGTGAGCGACGATAACGGTTTGCAACAAGTCTACTCGGATCGTAACATTTACGTGACAAAACAAGGTTATGCTGTGCCACGGAACCTGTGGTGACCAGTAGCCGTATTGCTAGTTCAAATTGGCAATTTAGTCTCTATCAAAATTCAAATTATAATATACTACATATTAAATAATAGATTATTAAGAGTTTGGTGTTTAAGATGAAACGGAAAACATGCACAACAAATGCCAGTGGAATCGTGAATACAAGCATGCATAGAAAAAAGTAAATGAAACACGAAATGCAAACAGAGATATGATTGCTATGTCGCGAATACTTCATTTTTACTATTGTTTTTGAAGAATCAAGAAGAATTCACACAAAGTCTTAAACGTTCTTCACAGTCGAGATTTCCTTTACCTTAGATTGGTGTAAAGCTGAGACTAAGAACGAAACGCTATTAGGAGCAATGAGATCATCAAATACTGTCATCATTGTCATATAAAGGAAATCTAGGTTTCCTAGAAATTGGAAATTGCAAAGATTACACTTTGCGCAAGGAAATGCACAATTAAATTGTGACATCGATACGATTGGTTATTTATAGAAGAACATTATAAATCAATATTATTTTGTTTAAACTGATGCTTACATGGCAGTTAACTCTACTTAATCTTATTTAGGAATTTACAATTTTAATAATTTAATATATGTATACGCAGATAAAACCGAATAGCAAGAGGATTAAATATTCTTACGTGATTCGATTCCCATGGTCAAAACGAAACAGGAATTGTAAGCTTGGTATTGAACTCTGTAAAACATACTTATCTTGAACATAAATACCTTTAACATATTCATTAAAAGATTTGTGCAATCAATTTAAAAACGTGTAGTTTTCTTTTTGGCTTCTCGACATAGTTTTTATACTATTGATCACATAACTTAAATTGTAAATCTCTTACAATTACTTTATATGCCCTGAATCTTTCTGGTTACAAGAAAATATGGGAGTACTTTTTGATGAAAGTACCAACTTCATTAAAATATTATTTAGAATTTAGACGTGTCCATTTATTACGAGTTTTTTGTAATTGAAATTTTTTACATTTGAATTAATGTGATTACATTAATGGTTATGCCCATCTTTTTTAACGAAACGTAGTCCGCAGTATCCACATATGTGCGATCCAGGCTTATCCTAAAGAGAATACAATATTTATTCAATCATTATAAAGAAAACAAATATAAAAAAAAGATTTGTATATACAATATTTACAACAAAAAAAATTATAAAACAAAATATTTCGTTACGAACAGTTGGTCCATTGAACGTTCAGGACAAATTACTAGTTTACTGATTCCAACCAATTTTTCCTGATTTTGAAAAAAAACTTAAATTCCCATTAAAGTGGCAAGTCACATTTTCGGGTAAACACTTTTGCAGGTCAGGGAATCTAATAATACATTAAAAATTGCAGCACGTACTAGATTGATATACACTTTTGGATGTCCTAAAGCTCCAACACCACCGTCGCAGAAAACAACACGCTCAGTGCACTCCTTTGGAGGAATCTCATCTATGAGCTTGATGCCCCAATTTTCGTTAACGTATCGCTTTGCATTCGTAAATCGAACATTACGATAATCATCCTTATCGAAAACCTTTAAATAAAACCAGGAAATTAACAATATGCACATACGGAAAGCGTTTGCGTAACATTTTGCTATTACGACGAGGTTAGTATCACAGTTCTTACCTGTCCAGTATGTGTCACTTTTTCAATATCACTGCGTGATGAATATCTCCGGCCTGATGAAATCATCCATAATTTAAAGGTGTTTCGACTAATATTTCGGATTTCTATACTAACTTTGTTAGAAGCCATCACAATGAAAATTGTATTCTAAACTTTTTTATTTATTCTGCGCTGGTTGTGGAACAGCTGTTGCAGCCAGGGATTACGTTGAAACCTTTTATATCTTCCTTTTTTTACAGAAAAATTTGCATTGTATTTAATTTTTCAAAATTCGAAGTTAGTTTTCGAATATCCACTTCGCATTTCATCAAGCCTAGCCAAAGATCGTTAATTTGTAAAAATTCTATAAAATTAAAATCGATATTATATTGGTTTTCAAAAATATCGAAATCTATGCACATTTAAATGTACACTATAACTTTGATTACTCTAACAAATGAGGAAGAATATTGCGTTTAGTTGTTGAAAATAATATACTTATATACAAATAACCTTTAGTCCAGACACAATAGACTATAGAACTCCATAAAATACGAAGTTCGTCGACAACTTTTATGATTTACAAATAATACTTACTGAATTACCAAGAATGATAGAAATCAAGATTAGGCCAAGCAACACCAAAAAGTAGTTACGTTCTGCCCAGCTACGTCATTGAGGACTCTGGAAGTCAAACGGTGAGCATTGAGGACTCGGTGGTCAAACTAGAAAGACCTACCAGGAGGCAATTGAACAAAGTAATTGAAAATACAATATTTATTAAAATTGTATTGAGTCTTTTCAATAACAAACAGCGACGTTCCGTCTCATAGTAACCCTGCCATCATTCAGCTATTTTCTAATCTGGAGGCAGAGATGTTTTTTTTACTTTTGTGTAGAAAAAACTTTTGTGTTCAATCAACGCCCGATTATGCAGCTATAACTGTGTGATCACCAGAGTTTGACGGCTAGCTAAAATTGTAGTTGTATCTGGCCTCTCCAGGCTACTCACAACTCTGGCCTGTTGTGCTCTGGCTATTCTATGTTCTGGAAAATCGTTCTTTTGAGGTATTTTTTGGAATACGAGAGAGGAGTTGAACTTCGGGTTGCTTCGGGACCACTTCGTGCAATTGAGAGCCAGTTTTAATAGCTAACCACCATGGTGTTAATAAATATGTTCTATCGCGTAAGATTAATACATTGGTATACAAAAAACGGCATAAATAATCTAATCTAAACTATTGGATTAGGAAAGCATTTATTATTTCTTTTAAAATATTCCACTGGACTGTGTATGCATTTTGAAATAAAACTTTGTCGAGGGTAGTTGTTGCGGAGAATATTGAAAAGTTTTTAGTTGATTTATAAAAAAAATAAAAATTTTCGGAGTGATTTGAAGTTTTTCTGTCGCTTCGTTTTTCATTGTAAGATTGTATGAAAAATTGTTCTAAAAATAAAATTAGGAAAAAATAAACCGCACAAATAATAAATAAATATCTAAGAGCGATTCCGAATCAAATGAACAATAGAAACGAAATTAAATTCAATGGACTGAATCAGTAATCTGAATTGAGGCAAGCAAAAAGTTTCGTCTCGTACGCATAGAAGCACGAGCAGTTCCTGAGGAACGTTGTTTCTGTTTTAGTACCATAAGCTGGATCCTGTTGACGACGCCCACGCACACACATGGCTGCCACGGCCGCCGTCTACAATCGCCTCCACAACTCCAGTATGATGGGTGGCGGAGGCGGTGGCGTTAGTGGTCATCATTCGCAGCTGGCGCGTTCTCTGGAACGCATACTGGATGAGGCACACCATAGTGGCGAGCTTATTCTAACTAACCGAAAACTCAAGGATTTCCCAAAGACGGCGACTAAATACAATCTAACGGATACGGTTATTGCAGGTGAGTTTCTAAGTATTCTTCATTTGGTAGCAGTATTTAAGTTAGCCGATAAAGGATAAGCAATAATGATGATGGTGAATTCGGCAATAAAAGGCACTCAATTTGATGTCTCGCCGCCACCTAGAAGACCTGAGGAAGCAAACAAAGTGAAAGAAAACGAAATCTAAAGCATGCTTGGGTGCGGCCTTTGGTAGACGGACACTGCGATGCAGGATATTTTATGTTCGCGGATGCTGTATCGACGAATATGAATTTTACCAAAATGTTTAGTGCTTTTTGCTGTTCCGATATTTTAATTGCAATTCCTGGAAAGTAACGTTTTCTTCGCATAAATTTTGTGCCACCTTTCATCAGCTGCTCCGACGCCATTTATATTCTCTCAAGGGCAATCGATATTTTGCATACACCTTTTTAGCGAAAAAGCGAAATTGATGTAGTTATAAATCCGCCCTGGTCGTCGAACACCCTTCTACGTCCTCACCTTGCGCACATATAAGTAAATGTTGCAAGGAAGTCGAAGTTGACATGCAGTTCTGCAGCCTTTGCTGGTTGTGTGCTCTGCTACTCTGCCATTAGCAGAGTTCTTGAATCAACAAAATATGCTTTCCTTTACTAACTACCTTCATGATACTATATATGTATTGGCAACTTCGACTCTTCGCACAGTGGTGGAAATTAATTTTGGTTTTACAATCTTTAGTTTCTTATTCGTTAGCATCCATTCTATATATCCCGATTTCCCCCTCAGTGGCGTCTGTTGTTTATCGATTTTCCGTGTAATTCGGTCCTTAACACTTCAGTATATTAATTTTGTTGCAATGCGTTGTTGTTGTGATGTCGAGTTTTACTTGCGCCTATAATTTTTCTGCGTCTTTTTTGAGTACATGTTTGGCATGCTTTGCATTATAGTCAGTACATAAACTATTGCACGTACATATGTACTACGATGAATAGAAAGGAATAGAGACTAATGTCAACATTAGATTTCCAAAATTAATAACAATAAAATATCTGAGTTTAATGATTTATCATGCGGCGGTAATTTTGATGGCTTTAGTTAAAATTTCTGTGTCTGAATCCACTGTTAAATTACATAAAATAATTAATAATGACAATTTCATGTTTATTGCTTTGTGTAATTGATTCCTCATCGAACTGCGATGCGCTTAATAATAGTTTAGTTAAGTAAAAGATTATTTACTTAACAATAAAAAGATCATAATTTTAATCGTTTAATATTAAACTTATAACTTTTATTTATTATTTATTTCTGTATAATTATATACATAATTATATTTATGCAAGAGTTGAAGATAACATTTTTTAAACTAATTAAATTAAAAACAAAAATAAAATCCAATCACAATAAACACACTTATGAACATAGAGCAAGAATAATAAATAATGACTAAAAACAATCCTGCATGGTAAGAAATTAGCAAATAATCAAATGAGATTGTACATAAACAATAATTAAAAGAATTGTAGTAGTAACAAGAATAAACGCAACAACAACAACCGCAATTTAATGCTAAGAGCTTACGTACTATTTATAAATAGTGCTGCGCGTCGTACTTACAAAATAAAAAATATTCCAAGATCAGCTAACAAAAAACAACGAACAAAGTGAAGTGCCTTGGAAGCAAAGAGGCAGTGGGACCCGTCATCCGGCCACCACGCCGAGGAAGTAGTTCTAAACAAGGCAGCAGAGAGTATGATTTCAAAGCAATACAAGAATGGAACGGAAAAGGACGGCGAAGAACGGTGATTATGAAAAAGAGCGGCAAGGAGAGGATAGAGAGTGAATGAGCACAAAGTAGCTAAACGTTATACGTGGAAACATTCATTTTTAACATAGCCAAAAAGAAACACTTGCTCACAAAAGAACATTTCTGTGATGTTGTGGGGGGAGGATTTCTGTGTATGCGTGGTAATATAACGTCTTACAACTTGTCTTAAACAAACTTTGTCTTCGTGCTCAGAAGGCGTAATGAAAGAGTCGGTAAATTACTGTATAAACATGAGCCGAGCCCCTTCACCACGGTGTTGCCACATCTTTTGTTAATACAATTTTTACAGATCTTTCAATAAATTCTCTTTTTCTTATGAGATTGATGCTTAAAGTAATAAACTCAAGTTAATGCTATAGTTTTTCTTATTATAGTGTCTCTTAACAGCATTGGTAATAACATTTCCAGTGGATTGGGTTGAAATGGTATGGCATCAAGGAAGTGTTTGTCACAGCGATGACGAATGCTCGAAGCATAAAACTAGTCACGTCGCAGTGGTGAGACTTGAAATAAGGGAATAATTTCCATGGGTATAGAAGCACTCATGCATTAAGTCAAGCCGAGCTAATTGCTAAATGCTGCTTCTTTCGCGCTGTGAATGTAAATTAAACTTGGTTATGTATATTTTTATTTCTCTTCCTTCCTATTTGCTTATCAAATTAAAAGACGTGTTGTCGAATACGCGAGTCGCACACATTCGCCCACATTCATGCATACATGCAATAATAATCACAGCCAACATTCCTTTGGAATATGTAATCCTTTAATAAACTATAAATCGGCAAAGAGCTCGGTTATTGTGGTGTCTAATGAGGTCTGTAAAGGGGGGAAAGGCGTGCGATATCACAAAGGTACGGCAATATTGATTGAATTCATTATATGTAATTTTTATTTATAAATTCGGTGTATTGAAATTAATTTGATTTCGAAGTTTCTGAGTCAAGTTTTAGAATATTGTAAGCATAATATATGGCGTATATTTCAGTAATTGTTTGTCGAATAATTCATGTCTGTATAACATAAGTATTTTGTACAAGGAACGCGTTTATATCCTCTTCGTTTAAGGACCTTTCGCACATTTTTGGTCACGCTTTAATGTAACTTTCCACGCTCCATTCAATCTTTATCTCAAACGTTTCTTTGAAATCGGACTTATTAATGCCTGAAAATTACTTATTATTATTGACATTGAGTCACATTACGATAACAACGGAGCATTATTTCAACAACGACTGATTACATATTTCAAATTACGAAATACTCTTTTCCGCGATTAAATAGTGTATCTCGACATCATCGGCCGCCTATCACATAAGTAATTTTTGTGTATTTAGGTAAAATATTCCCAATGCCGTCTCCTCTAAATATTTCATTAATTGAACAGCATCTGTGTTTAGATGAATGTAAGATACTCTCAAGATACAAGAGTTTTTATGAAAATCTAACTTGAAATAAATTTCAACATCATATTAAAACGAATTTCTCAGTCAATTGCTCATTCAGCGATTTTTCTCAATCGTTACGGACCAAATTGGTTTCTGGTTTTCTCGTAATTTTCTATTCTAGTTGAAGGCTTTTGTGTTTTTAACGAACAAATTAAAGATAACAGAAGCATTAATTGAATAAGGTCAAGTTTGATTTCAGTGACATCTTCAGGAATTTAAATAATGATCACGGTCAAGAAAAAGTTAAGGTATTTGCATTTCATTAAATGTTGAAAATATATATGTAAAAAAAAAACCGAATAATTTATCCATAAAGACACATATGTAATTAGATTCTTCGCATTTTAAGTGAACTTTAAGCATTAATTGTTAATGATTTAATGAAAACTATAAAATATATTTTCATGTGTGTTGTTTATTGTTTCTCGTTTTAATAGATTTTCCGATTTCTTGGTTTATTTCGGAAGCGAGAATTCCGTTGTACATTTCTTCTGTAAACATTTCTATAAGATTTTTATTGCAATTGCAATGAATTTTTCGCATAAACTTGTCTGCTTTCCGTAATTAGATATCCAGTTGAATTGTTTATTTATTTTTATTCCTACAATTCTATCTTTTTTAAGATTCTAATGTTTGGAAACAGTTTGCGGATCAGTTGAATTCTTAAAACTGAAAATAAAACTCTTAGAGGGTGTACAGACTGCGGCGGAGGTTGTTGAACGATTATTAGGAAAAGCAATCAACGACTTCAGCAGCTGCAACAACAACCCAACAAAATAATAATATTTTCAAATTCATGCTTACTTAATCCCACTTCAACGTTCTCGGAGGTAATATGAACATAAGCATGCGCCGTGTATGTTAATTTTACACCGCACGCCTGATCGTCGTCATCGATATCGTCATCGTCATGCCTTGTCTTACCTTCAATGAAAATCAACTGCAAAGCACAACAATATTTCTTCGTTTTCCATTGCTTAGAAGTCGTAGCGAAAGACGATCTTCTGTCGTAGGCAAGCTTTTTGTTGTGCATCATAAAGTTTCGCTGTGTGTTTCAGTTTTGTTTGAAGGGTTGATTTATCGTGTGTACTGTCCGTCGCTATAATGGAAGTATTTTTAACGATAAAAATATGTTTAACAAGGGCCTTTGTAAGGCACGAATTCAGTGATATAAGACTAGTAAAAATTGCTTAAAGCATATTAAGAAAACCGATTGTTATTTGAAGTAAAATATTATATTAATAACCATTTAAAACTGTTTTTTTTATTTTATTCATGTTGAAATCTAACTAATTCAATAGATTTTGAAAAAACTTTCTTCTTTTAAACCAATAAAAACGACTAATATAACCTTTTCTATATAGTAATTCAGTTTTAGGATCCAACCAAAAAATTAAAATAAAAAATGCGGTTCAATAATTTCCTTAAAGATTTCAGCGTGTTTTTATGAGTCACATTTTATGGAACGATTATTTGAAAAGCAATTGGATGCTGCTCGCTGCTCCATGTGCCACTTTGCCACAGCTGCTACGTTCATACGTTGGAAATATGTAATCAAGCGGAAAACGTTCTCCACCATAGCGAAGAATTACTAGACAAGAGTAGCTATTGTTGTAGATTTTCAGCAGCCAACAAAAAAAAAAATAAAAAACAAATTTGTTTACTTAACTATTAAGAAATGTACAACGTTGAAGAAAATATAAATGCACTTCTGCGAAACTATTAAACAAAGCACTAAACGATAATCTATGAAATGATAAAATCGAAATTTAGCAATTTACCAGAAGATGTACAGTTATTTAACGAATTATTAATTACAATACTATTCAAATAGCACTTAATTTGTTTTCACTTGATTTGAAATGATATTTGAATTATATTTCTTTGCATTAATTAATTTTCAGTGCTTCATTTGATAAAGAAAACCTTGAAATCCAAGCGATTAGCAAAGGGAATAAAAACGATTGTTTATACTCGTACATATTTTTACTGTGTCTATGCATTTAAATGATTTGGGGGGAACTATGAATAGGAAGTGTCCAAGGTTTAGTTTTGATGCGAGGTTTTTACAATTATTACATCGCGGTTACGCAGATTGTTCGATCCTTTTAAGCTAAAGCAACTTTCCTGATTCAATCCAAAAGTACAACATTTATTTATTTTTGATCACTCGCCCTTTACTTTGATGTTAATAGCCAACTCTGCCTCAATACTTTTCGCCATTTTTGAGCTTTTAGTGTAAGCCAAAATTCTGTCCGTATATCAATTTATTCAAAAATTAATTAGTTGTTTCAAAATTAGTTAAATTTGTAAGGTTTTTCTGTTTGCAGACATTACACATTCCAGAAAGGCAAGCAAAGTGTGCTTTTATAACAACCGCACCTTTTTGTGACATCATTTCACGTTTTCTTCTCTGGGAGAACAACTACAATTCCCAGAGCATACATTTGATTTATTAATGGTGTCGTTGCTTCTGAGGAGTGTTTTATAGATTCCGTTAATACTCCTATAAAACATTCCGCTGTTGGTTTCATTGTCTTTCAACTATCAATCAAAAGAACGGAGCAACAGTGTTGTTTTTGAGCTGCGTTGAAACCCTTTATTCGTCCTTTATTTTAAGGTTATAATTGAATCATAGCAAATTCTTACTCGAGTATTAATGCTAGTATTCGTTCAAATATTTCGATGAATTTATATTTAATGTAACAATTCTCCTTTCCTGATCTAGTTGCCTTCATATTACGCACTACGAATTCTACTTGTTCGAAAAACACCTGCCAAATTTAATTTTTTAAAAACTGAATACTTCAAAACAGAAGAATATAACTCAGTTCCCCGGTTGACAAATGTAAACGTGACGCTTTTCAATTGTAAAGGAAAATTTTGCTTCCAATATATTTTTTAACAAACTTTTTTAAAACTTTTTTTTTAATTAAATTAGTGCCTATCTGCTACTAAGTACGCGTAACATGGATTAAGAGGTTCGTGATTTTACTTTTATATACATATAATAAATTATCTATACCAAATTGGGTCAAAATATTGCTTTGAATTCAAAGAACTTCTCATGCATTAAATAATGTAAATATTCTTACATAAATTAAAGCTCCTGGTTTTTGGCTGAAATCCAGCGGACAGAATAGATAAAAAGATCGTTTGAACACGTTCGCTTTTGGCCAATTTCTATAGAAAGATTTTGGTCTTTGTTGATCATGCTTGTCAACATATATTAAAAAAATATTTATCATTCTCATTTTTGGACAATTGCCAATAATAACATTGGCATTATTGGCACAATAACAATATTTTGCCCAATAGAAATTTTCGAATATACGACAAATGCACTTTTTTTTTTTTTGCATGATTTAGTAATTATTTAACAACAGTAAAAGTAGAGAATTTTTCAAGGCAATACATATTAGAATATAATATATTGTCTATTAGTCTTTTTACTATGTGCATTTTTACATTACTGCAAAACAGTGTTCATTCCTCAGACTTGAAAGGAGGCAGACAATTCGACTCCAATTGAATTGGATTTTTTGTGCATTGAGTGACTGTCCCACTTATTGCATGACTTCCGCAAAATCGGAGCGGAAGAAACTTTTTCTGGGACTCTTCTTACCTTTTGTTTTTTGTTCCAATCTTTATTTATCTTTCGTTGGTTTGAATGCAACTTCAGACCAGATGTGGATGCTGTACTTCCGATTTAATTTCCTCGTTTCACTTCATTACATCCTCCGATTTCCTTTCCTCTTCCTAAACTCTTGAAAGGATTACTCATTTGAAATTGTGGCCGATGTGTGGAGAGCTTTAACACGCTCTAGAAGTTATTTATCGACGACTCCTCTGAGTCTTCGTAAGCCTCGTTTCATCGCTCAACGGTTTTGCGTTGCGTTGCAACAGAAAATTACACGCCAATTCTATACCACACTTTCTAGCTCCCTGTTCTTAATGTTTTTCTTTTTAATTCTCTACTGCTGCTGTTGCTTTTTAGCAATGGCGGAAACTCGGCTGGATTTCTCCATGTAATCTATACTTCACTGGCCTGATGTCGTGGCTTGGTTGACTTTGCTAATATGCGTTTTCCATTCAGGGTTTGTTCAACTTCGTCCATGGCAACATGCCACTATGGGGATTTATTTCATTCACCATTCTATCCATCGACTTCTCGACTTTGTCGTGCCACCTTCAGGAGTGGAAAGTTTAACGTGCGGCTCGAGAACTTAAAACATGTGTGGAATGATTTCTTAGCACTTCGTTTTGTAAAGCATAACGTGGAATCTAAAGTTTAGCACCACAAGGATTGGATCATAATTGCATGCTATGTGCTCAGTGTTTAAAAATAATTTGTATTTGCTCTTGAAGATGCAGAGGCTCTTTACATGGATGTAATTTTTAGAGGATTTAATGTTCCTGTAGCGAATATAAATTTTATTAAATTTCGGGCTTCAAGGGACAGTTAAGATATTTGAGCGATTTCTCCATTTACATTTGAAAATATTTCCTGTAGTTTCAACGTTGATAAATGAGATGTTCAGTTGGGTTCAGATTATGTCCGATAATTTGCGTAGGCATCTTTACTCTTGAATATTACTTAAATATTTGAATTAATCCTTTGCTGCTCGCTCTACTTTCTGTGTTATTGCTGATAGATGCTAATAAACGCTTTCAAAACGTTTCTTGACAATGACTGCTGTTTGAATTATACACATTTTTGTGTTATTATTTATAGTCGCGGATAATTGAGGTTATTTGCAAAAATATTTCAATGAAATAATTGAGAAAATCAGGCTACTGCCAACAGAGTGAAATGCGTATAAAGAGAGCATTTTACATATATTTAATTTCCCCCGCCGTTTCTGGATAAACATGCAAAATTATTAAAAACAAGCAGGAAAGAATAACGAGGGAACGACGTATGGATAAAAATAGCACACGCGTCAGATGCAGAACATGCGACACGAATGCTTCCAACGAGCTTTGCAGCTTCCCTCAAAACGAATCTCTGAATTCAGTGGCACGCAGTCACGACAACAACAGCAGCAATAATAAATTACAATTAAAAAAATCACCAAAGAGAATAAAAGAGGAAAGACATCCACACACAGAAGAATAGGATGCGAAAAAAGGGGGAAACAGTTTGATTTATTGCCACACAAGCCCTGCCGCATGCGTTTTGCCTCCTCTCGAAAAATCCAACACAATAAACTCTTTTTATCCGCTTTAATAATTAGTTGCTTTTATACGTTTTGTTGTCTTCAATTTTTCAGATTTATCTCGAAATAGATTCTCTGAATTACCCGAAGAGATCACTACTTTTTCGTTTCTGGAGACGCTGCTTCTCTATCACAACACCATTCGCAGTATTCCGGAGTCTGCGAAACATCTGACTTCGTTGACGTATTTGGATCTGCGTAGCAATCAGCTGTCGACGCTGCCCCGCGAGATATGTTTCCTGCCGCTGCAAGTGTTGCTCGTGTCCAACAACCGGCTGAATGCTCTGCCAGACGAATTGGGGCGCATGGATCGATTGACCGATTTGGATGCTGCATACAATCAGCTCACAACGCTGCCGGCCCGCATCGGGGAGCTGCGTTCGTTGAGGTCGCTCTCGTTGCGTAGCAATCAGTTGGTGTATTTGCCGCGAGGTAAAGAGGAAACCATTTTTACGAACTGAAGCGGAGTAACTGTAATATGTTTGTCTTCTTTTGGCGCGCAGAGTTAACGTGTTTGACTTTGGTAACGTTGGATGTCAGCAACAATCGCATTTCTAGTCTACCTCTGGAGATTCGTCAAATGTCGACTTTAGTAGAATTTAACTTGGAAAATAATCCACTAACATCGCCGCCAGCTAGTGTAAGTTTGGGCTGCATTTCGTTATCTGGCAACACTTCTATATTTCATGTATCCACTTTCAGCTTTGTGTGCGTGGTCTGGTGCATGTCTTTAAGTTTCTCGAAACGCAGGCGACCAAAGATGAAAAAGGTTCACGTGCTGGTGGCAACTACGACGGCTATACGACGTTGCGCCGGGCGCCTCGTCACAACTCCAGCGGCAACGTGTTGGAATCCAATCGTGTGCCGCGTCATCATGTCGACTCTGGATACAGCACTTGTGATGGCATTGATAAGCGCTGGTCTCACGACATGCCTAACAGTGAGTTCTGAACATTTCCGTTTCTGAAAGTATTTCTCTGACATTCCCATTGCTTCCCTAGACAAACCGAAGAGCGTTTCTCCGGTGCGCAAAACGCCTCCAGCAGCTCCGTCGTCCTTCAGTGCTGCTCTAATGGATGCATCGTTATCCTCCAGCACAAGTACGATTGTCGATGAGTCCATAGGCAGTAGCGCCAGCGCCGCAATAGTAAAACCTTTACAAGCGGACTCCCTTGTAGATATCAACTTTTCGCCAAGCAAACACCCCACACAACCTCAACAGCCGCCGCTGCATCAGCATATTAATTACGCGCACTCCACCAGCTCCAGCAATGGATCATCGCCGGATAACGAAGATCTGCTGCTTGAACAGTCATCTTTGAATCGTCACAATCACAGCAAATCAGACGATAAGCTTAACAAAAATTTGGGCAGTATTCAAACCTACAGGTGACTACCACTAACTTATATTGCATTTAATTTTAATATATTGTTACAGGGTGGCGCTGAATGACCGATATGAATTCGTTTGAATGTTAAATAACTTTTTTATTTAATGAATTGTTATTTTTTTTTTTGGTGAACGAATTGATTTTTTTTTTTGTCGCGCTTATTGAATTAATGTATAAATCCCCATTATTGGGCTCCAACGCAATAGCGAGCATTGCATTTAATATGCACCAACAAAAGATCGCTGATGAGAAACTGTGGTGAGTTTCGAAATAGCTATACGATCTGCCTATTGATCAAGACTTGTATTAAGAATTGCGCTAGAGCCCAATAATGACGATTTATACATTTTTTTTTGTGTTATAAAGTATATTAAAGGGGAATATTTTTGGCTTAAATTTAAAAATTATATCCCGCAAGTGATGTCAGTTTTCGGCTTAGCACATTCGTGCTCTTTCCAGTACCTTTTGCATAACTTTTCGTAAAATTTCCGGTGTTATAGCTTGAATTTCATTGCGAATGTTTTCTTTTAGATGTGGTATTGTGGCTGGCTTATTAATGTATACTCTTTCTTTCAAATAACCCCAAAGAAAACAGTCTGGCGCTGTCAAATCGGCTGAACGTGTGGGTCAATTGAAATCGCTTCAGCGCGAAATAATGCGTTCGAAATAAAATTCAACAATTGCTAATCACTGTTCTGTTGTGTAGTATTCCATTTAAAATTCCCCAAGTGTTCTTCACAAAATTCTGAAATAAAAATAAAAAAAATAAAAATTTTAAAAAGTTATTAAACATTTAAACCATATCGGTCATTAATCGCAATATATTTGATATATTGCAATTCATTTGGAAAATCGTCTCTAAACTAACATTTCTTGCAGAGAATACAAGGAAGCTTTGAAGCAGCAACGCAGTCAAGAGATATCAAGTGTTTATAAAATCAAAGTCCAGAAAACACTGTACGATATGACTGATGCAACAAATGCTTTAAATTGCAACTCTGAGGAAAATGTCGTGCGCTGCAATGGCACCAACAACGCATTACCCTGTTCATCCGCAAGTCCCCCATCTCAGTCGCCGTCATCAGCCGCTGTCTCCTCGCTTCCGAAATCTATCATGAAAAATGGTACTAATATCAATGGATCAAGTGGTGCAGATGCTGTTGGTGGAGAATCAGGTGCAGGAACAGGAAGAGGAGGTGCTGCGAGTAGCGATGATTGTTTTATTATACCAAAGAAACCCATACAAAAAGTGATACCATCACGCTATACAGAAGGCTCTCCACAGACGCGTGTGAATCCTAATAATGAGACGAATGGTGACTATATTGTCGGTGGTTATGTAAAGCCGCAGAGTCCACTTAAAATATCAAACGGAGGCATTCTCACCAATAATAATGCAACAGCAGCAACTCACAAGATATCTGGGCTCAAGTCTCCGGTGGGTAATGCTGCAGCGACTAAATTGGCCCCCACTGCGAACTCTACGAAGAATCGCGTTACTTGGAATCATGATATCCCATCAGAAAAACTTAGCTTTACCATGCGGCGAGAGTTTGATCGCCAACGTGAGGAGACTGAACTAATGACGCAACTACGCAGTGTATGTTATCAAGTGCAAATAGTATTGTCTTTATTAGCAGGTTTTAAGGTTTCATTAATCCTTAGATTATCGAAACTCGTCTCAAGATGACGCTGCCAGAAGACATCGCGTCAGCTCTAACCGATGGTGTTATATTGTGCCATCTAGCCAATTATGTGCGGCCCAGATCGGTTGCAAGTATTCATGTACCCTCACCTGGTGTCGTAAGTGAAGTTTTCTTAGAATATAATGTATGAGTATAATAAATTTGTTTCTCTATGAATTTCAGTCGAAACTGACTATGGCTCGGTGTCGTAGAAATGTAGAAAACTTTTTGGAAGCTTGTCTGAAAATTGGTGTCGATGAGGTGAGTTTTTTGTATATTTTTTCGTAGGCTTAAGGCATAAATTAATTATGTAGTGATGATAATTAAAATTACTAAAATGTTTACCTTTTTACTAATTTTTTTTTAACAATAACCGTGGACTCTTTCTTGTGATGAAAAGTCACTTTAGATAAATGCTTTGTTCATATTGATATTGTGCAATGTTGTTTATTTAAAATGAAATGTTTAAAGTTAGATATTTAGTAGATATACGCTCAAAAGTATGAGGATATAAATTTATAAGAAACCAAGAATCATATCATTGAAGTTTGTGTCTGTGCTTCATGTAAACAGTGATCTTGGTATTTGCAGCATTTCCAGAAAGCTAAACCTTTGACCATTTCCAGCTAGCCGATAATTCTGTTGACAAACTAAATGAATTTATGTGTAAAAAGAACTATTTTTCACATAGTGGTGCGTAGCGTTATTCGGATAATTTTATTCTCGTAAACAATGTTATCAGTTGCAGCATTCTTGTGCTTGCATTCATGTGTTTAGCTTACAATTCGAGTAAGCAAAATGTTTTTGAAAAATTGGAAAATTTCTTTCGTAAGATCTTTTTCAATGACTGTTTTAATAACTATCGCTGCTTTTATTATAAATACCTAATCCTCTTTATGCGATTTATAGTATTTTGTGACGAACAATAATTTTGTGCAAAACTTGAACATTTTTTTATTCACAAGCTAAAAATGATTGCAATTAAATTTTCAACCTGTTTACTTAATCCTGCACAGTTGGCAGTATATCTTTTCTTGTTTATACGATATCTTGCCCTGCGTCAACAAAGCTCAGCTAGTTATGGAATGCGCGTGGCACCGCATAGAGTGAAAAGCGTTCTTGTTACTATGCTGAGTGATCCTTTCTCCCATTTGTTTTCCGTTCTACTATTATGTTCTCTAAAGTCGCTTATTTCGTTTTCATATCTTAGAGTAGAGTGCTGCATAGAGTAAAGTACAGATCCTTAATATGTTTTATCAACCTTTCTGTTATTTGATATATCAAATGCGCAATAAGAACGTGGTAATAAAGATATTTACGCATAAATCAATGAGAGTAACACTAACCATAACATCACAGACACAAACCTCAATGCCATCGGCTTCTAACTTTGATTATTATGCAACCTGAATGTCTGTCCATTATTCTAATCTCGTCCGCCTCAAAAAACACACTACTCACTACTGCCTACAATGAGGTTTTTTTCCAAAAGCGTCCTTTGGAAGATATGACAATTGCTTAGTTTCAAATTTAGCAGTTTTTCTATTATTCACTACTTAAATAATTCCCTTTGGGAAATATTCTGTAGTCCTAAAAATATCGTAGTAAAATTTTTTGTTTCTTTGTTGCTGGTAACAAAGAAATTCTGGTCAATTCCTTGCAATTCGAAATCTTAGAATTATTATTGTTATTATGGCGGTAGAAAATCAAGGTTTTTAAAGGAGTTGTGGCAATCGTTTTAATTACTACGGTAAACTTATACGCATTGAATTGTTCTTCTGTTAGAACTAAAGTAAAAAATAATAAAAAAACTTCAATCAAATCAAGTTGTTCTTAAGGAAGAACTCAGCATTAACTACAACAGCAACAAGAAAGAAGAATTGTAGTCAAAAGTTTATTTGTTCAAATTATTCATCTAAAGAGTCATCATGAATGGAGTTCCACAAAATCATTCCCAATCATTTCCCTCTTTTAAATGTTCCAGTTAGAAATTTAATTAAAACCTAAGAAAAAACAAAGCAATCCCTCTTTATTCCATTTGGTCTAAAAGCAAAAATCTGTTATTGGTGTTGGTTGCAGGAGTTGATTTGCTCCAGTGCAGATGTTGTGCCCCTCTACGATAGCGACAACAACGATACCCAAGATGACAAGAGCACAGTATTCCCCAATAACAACAACAACGAAAATAATGATAATCACATCGTCGATTTACAACCGAATACAAAGAAAATAAATTCGAAAACGTTGCCAAATCCTGCAGCGGTGCTTAGAACCGTGTCTGCTTTAATAGCTTTAGATAGCAATCCACATCATCAGAATATAAGAAACTTGCAGCAACAGCAGCAGTTCCAAAAGAAATTGGAGCAGTATCAATTATATGAAGCAAATAATCAGGAAAAACATCAGCAGCAGCAGCAGCAGCAGCATCACCAACAGCAGCAACTTCAACACTCTCAGATACAATCGCATTCACAGGAGGATCGACAACAACAAACGCATTACGAGCAACAGCAACAAACTGCAACCTGCACCAAAAAACAGCAACAACATCATGAAATTGTTGCCAACATGGAATTCAATTCCACTTTTAATTTTCAAACGAAAGGGTGTCACTTTGAGAACGTCCACGACGAACACAACGACCATGATGTTGTTGATGGTGATGGTTATGCAGAGAACTCTGTTGATGTGGATGTTGACGCTGCTTACAATATTCCCAGCCACACGAACAGGCAGCAGCACCAACACGTCGGCTTAATGGGCAACTTTTTGCGTCACGCCAAATTGAAAACGTTTCAGAAAATTAAATTGAATCTAATACCCACACACGTTGGAGGAAAAAACAATCATTGTTCGCTGCTGACGGCGACGACAACGACACTGCAAACGATCGTGGAAACAGAAAATGATGCCAACGGTACAGCAGGCTCAGAAGGAGTTCAGATACCAAGCAAGGATGGCGTCGGCGGTGGTTATCAACTGATTAACGAAAAGTCGACGAATTCAAACAACGACAACGACAACAAGAACAGCATTACCAAACCTAACAACCTCAAGAATAAGTACAAATTACTTGAGTTGCCAACAATGGAGCTAACCACCACAAACGTTGGCATCAATGGAGATGCTGCCAATAAAAAATCAATTTCCGTTTCCAAGCGAATTGAGTTCTTCGAGAACTCTTCGTCTTCCCCTCCCGGCATTACTCAGCTGGAAGCTACTGCCGATTTAAAGTCCAAAGTGAAGAACGGCCCTCTAAGTGCCGGAAACAACGTAGGTGGTATTTTTAGCATTTATCGTGTTCCTGACCTATTGTCTGACAGCAACAAATTGTTGAATGCATCTCAACAGCACGAACCACTGATAACGGAGAAGAAAACTGCTTCATCATCATCATCCTCGCCGTTGCTGAAGCATGATTCGCATGTGCTCACCGTAATTTTATCGTGCGTTTTCATTGTGACATTCTTGTTATTGGTTTTCTTTCCATTGCCTGGTTAAGCGATTGCGTTTGAAAATCTGTCGAAAACGTTTACACTTTTTAAGCTTAAGAATTTTGTATCCATTATAAGTATTATAATACTTTGTTATATATATAGTAAATTCATTTCATACACGTGCGATTCTAAATTTCGCTGAATTACATTTAGAGGCTGCGTTTTCGTACTTAATAGTACATTTTATATTAACGAGTGTAAGACTTAGTAACCAATACGAAAAGATGATAAAAATCCAAATCCAATTTGTATCCAAAGATGAAGACTAACTTTATTATTAGTAAGAAATCGAATTTTCCATTTGAATACCAGTTCGAAAAGAACTCTAAACATCGCTCATGTTTAATCAAATAATTATTTTAGAAACAAAAACTACGAACAACTTTATATTAAAATATTTTATATGATAATATGAAGTCTACTCCCAAAATTAAACAAAACAAAACAGCTTGAAGCTTCGACCCGTTTCTTCAGGAAAAACTTTTAATATTTGTTTTGAAAATAGTAACTAATTTATGCCATATTCTCAAAATACTTTAAATTATCACAAATTTTTCTACTAAACACAAACTATTAATTCCTAAATCCTAAGTAATCACATAATTCCTAACATCGTAATGAATTAGTTCTTTATATGCGAAAAACCAAATGATAATATATTTTGAAATCGAATCAACTACCTAATATCAACGAGTTTACAATAATTTTTAAAATATTTAACTGTAGTTTCATTAGATAGCTGCTTAGTTTATGCATTTGTTAAATTGCATTTTTTCTTTAATAAATTTTCCAATTGTACTGCAAGAAACAGTCAAAGCAGAAGTCTGGAAGCAATTAAAAGCGAATTAAAATAAGTTCTACTTTTCACTAAAATCCAATGTGTCGTCGTTACATTTCTTGTTTTACACATGTACGTTCAATATCAAAAACCAAAGTGATAGGGACAAAATCAATGATTAGATTCGCAAAAGATAAACCTAGTTGGCATTTATTAAGAAACCGGCTTTTATAATATATTAAATATGCAACTGGAGCTCGAGATTAGATTTTATGTACTGTATTGGAATTAAAAGTAACGTAACATAAGCATAGGATTAGCGAAGTGGTAACTAAATAAATTCGAGTGTGGCAAATTAATTACGACAAAAAGTTGGGAACAAATTCAAGAGACAGGAAGCAACTACATGTATTTATAGTTATATATAGTGTTAGGAAGTTTTTATGTCCATCTAACAATTTCTTAGAATTGTATTTTGTATTATATATAATTTACTCATTCCCCTTTTGCGATTAAAATTAATTAATGTAATTATTCGGTCAGAGTTGTTATCTATTCTATAGAATGAAAAATGGTCAATGTTTTCTTAAGTATTTAGTGTAAAACACGTTGAGGTTTTAAGAATTTAAACCTCCGAGAACGGTAATTAATTTTTTATTGCTACGGGCGATTTTTAGGTTTTCCTGCTTCTTTAGAAACTTCATTTTCTATACTTTTTAAAAAACTAAGAAACTTTTAATTCAATTTCAATATTTTATATTAAATTCATTCGTTATTTGATGAAATTAACAAGGCTTTAAGAGCTTGCAATTGCAAAATAACTCTGACTCGCCGAATTGAATGTAACAATACAATTTAGCAAACATTGCTGAGTGGCTTTGCAAATAAGTAAGTTTTCGTTTTTCCTCTCACTTCTTTCGGCTTCGTTTGAAATTAATCTAGTAACTAAAATTACTTTCAGTTCAATTGCTATTAAAAACTTTAATGAAGCATCACATCACATTTATTACAGAACAAATCCAAGTAAAGTCGTAATTAAAAGATATGTAATAAATATGAAATCCGTGTAGTAATGCGTTGGTTGTAATGAAGTATTTTCCAATTTTTATAAACATTTGGAGAAATCACTTCACAATATGTAAAATTTATGAACTTTGAATTTTGCTGTACTTCAATTCGAACTGTTTGAACACTCAGTTGTCTCCGTATTCATTTACCTTTGGAACTGTGAACGTGAAAATAGTGCCTTAGACTGTATGACGTACAGAACTTTTCAGCTAAGAACGGTTTGAATATGTAACGGAAAGTAGAAAAGGAAGTAGGAATTAAGAAGCAATAATAGGATTTATGATTACCTGGAATGTTCCAAGGAAATTATCTGAACAGCATTCAACATACAAACCTAAGCTAGTCTCCTGAGTCTATTCGTTTTTTCTTATTTAGTATATTTTCGCACTTTAAAGGTAATCGTTCGATAGTCCATCGATTACTTTAAACATTAGTAACGCTTCAATATAGGAATTCCTTTTTATTAGCAGAACATTTTACATGTTTAACTAACTATTTGCAATTATAATTGCTTTTTTAATTTTCCTAAAATCTATTGAATTACATGTATTTACGAATAACGCATTCCTTAAAATATATGTTCTAAATATAACTCATATATCAGCTAAGCCTACTTCGTAATCTGAAAGAGGAAACAACTGAAAAAGAAAAAAATCAAAATTACACCTGCAATATACTACTATATAGGTTATATATCTAAAAATGAAAGCAATGTTGAAGCAACAAATAAACACAGGAACTACAAATTTCATTATTAAAATAACATGCGGCCAAAATCAAGAAACCGCCAAAAAGCAGAAAAATGTGAAGTCATAAATCGCATTACAATCGTATATATACACACATTTACCAAAAAAATGAAAAAATTGCATTTATTATATTGTAAGATTGGAAAGGCTATGGATTTCCACAGGAACCAATTAATAAATAAATAAATATCTATACATTTTTTATACAAACTGAGTTTTTAATTTTATTAATTTCATAGCATAGATTTTCGTTATTGTATAGTTAATGGGGGTCATTTGTAGTTTATGAAATGAAATGGAGGTTGGTTTTAGAGTCTACTCAAGCGAAGCTGCGAAACACTCATTTTTTTAAGTTGTAATTTAATGTTTACGTAGCTATAATTATAATTATTATTTGAATAAGTATAGTTATATTATTATTAAATGTATTTATTCACTAATACCGTGATTCAGAAATTCTTCAAGTAAAGTCTACAGCAGAGTCGTTAACCACTTAAAATCGACTATCACAAAGTCTATAGCTGAGAATAGACTTACGTTACGTTATAACAACTCCTTCGTAACGTTTTTTGCTCAGCCATTGTTTTTGTTATGAAGATTTTAGTGGTTGAAATATTAATGATCCTGTAAAAATGTTTTTTGCGACCAAATTAAGGATTATAAATGCAGGAAAAATAAAAGCTAAACTTAAGAAATTTGTTTGTTTTGTTTTGCTATTGTATTTTTTCCTTAATTTGGTGCAAAATATACCAAGAATTTTTATTTCTTTTGCAACGCTGAAAATTGGAAAAAATATTGAAAGATATTGCAACGAATTTCCGTCATCCCATGTCAAATTTGATTTGGAGACAAACCGGTTTCGGCGATGTGCCATCTTCATTTTCTAATTTCGTTCTCGTTTCCAAAAAAATATATTCTACAAATTAATCGTGAAATTCGTGATATTGTCGAATCAAAGAATTTTTAATGAAAGTGATAGTATACAAGAGTTTTTCGAAATGTTTTCCTTGGTGGCCTTCTATTTTTACGACATAGAACACCACAACAGAGGTAAACATTCGCGCTCAGAATCGTGAGCTTCGGGACGCTTCAAATATTTATTTTTTTAAAAAATAAAGGTAACTATTGAAAATAAAATAAAAACTAGTAAAGGTGTTGTCTACAGCCGGGCTGTAGCCGAAATACCCCACACCTTAAAGCTGCATATATACTCGTATATATAAGATATATAAGATAAACTATAATTATAGCTGCTTAACTATTTCTGTGCGTTACAAACACCGGTACTAAGTGTGTTTACTTTCAAAATTTAGGTGTAGGGTATAAAAATATATCGCAATACTGGGTGGATGGGTAAAAAGGAGGCATGGCCCGCCCATTTTTTCCCCAACAGAATATTATTGGTTCACAAACTACAATATTATGTACACCATTATTCAGGAAACTTATATACTTTTCAATACAATCCTATGTAAACTAAAAGTGGGCGGATCACGCCCATATTTGGCATATTAACTGGACGCATTAGTCTAAACCTACATATAACATTTTCTTGTCTTCTCTCAAAAAGTGATGCTGATATGGCCTTTTTTAATAGGCAAAACAAAGGTACCTGCACTCTCGATATAAAAGTAGGCGTGGTCCTTAGGCGATTTTGCCCATTTTCAATACGAAACACCCCAACATAGCTACGAATGTTTTTGCTAAATCTCATTTTGAAATCTTAATCCGTTCTCCTGTGATCGTGATTTCAACGGACAGACAGACAGACGGACAGACATCGTTATTTCAATTTCGGTGGTGATGCTGATCAAGAATATATATACTTTTCCATACCTATCTTGTCTAGTTCTATGCGTTACACACTACGATAGAAAGTGAATATACCTCAACCTTAAGGTGTAGGGTATAATAAAAATAATATTCATTAGGCATTAGGAACATTCATACATACATGAATATCGGTAACAATTCAGTGGCAAACTGCATTTCTATTAGAATTCTACAGCTCAGGGGCTGTAGACTTTATTGAGTCGTCGACAACCACTGCTATAGACTTTCTGATAAGGCTTTTGTAACGACCGACTCGTAACGCTTTAGCAAAAGCATAGAGGAGACACAACGCGTTGACTTTCTGAGCAAAAAATGTTGTTAAATGGTTGTTAAAAGACAACGGCAACCACTGATATAGACTTTCTGAATCACGGTATAAATTTCTATTTTAATTTAAAAAGACAAAAATATGGAAAATAGAAAATTAATGGAAACGATAACGAAATATACGCAAAATTTTGTATGAAGCGATCACTAAATTTTATTCTAGAGTATTTCGTTATTTGTTCTATTGTTTTTATTGTATTTTGTTTCTAATTACAGTGATTTATATTTTCTTTATTCAATTTATATATTTATTGATTCAGTGTATTGATATTTTCATAGCTTACGTTATATATTTAATAACTTTATTATTATTGTAACGTAATTTTCATATTAAATATTAATTTTTTTACCTATAAATGAATTTCATAAAGCTTCGTTCATTTATTTATATTGCTGAAAATCTGACATCTCGAATATATTAAAATATATATGTATATATCGAGCATCACAATCCTTTAAAGTTTGTACCTTTTTAAATAAAGTTGTAATTACAATTTTAATGCAGAACTCAAATAATAGTTGATCAACTGTCCTCTTGCAGAATCTTATTTGCTGTGCTGCTGATGTGCTAGAAGGGAAAGGAGCCGTCCAAGTGGCTATCACGGTGTGTGAACTGTTTCGCATATACGCCGCATTTCAACAGAGCAACCTAAGGTCACCAACGCGAGTAACGCGCAGTACGATGTCGCCGTCGCCAATCGTTTAGAACTTCAAAAAGAAACAACGAACAAATTAAATACTCGTGATGTTGCTGTCCAAAGCTAAGAAATACGTAACTATCTCCATCTTGGAGCAATACTTTTTTGCTATTTAAAGTTTGGTTCTCGGATGAGTTTTAAGAAATTTTACCACTTCGAATCAAAGCGAACAAAATCAACAAAACAAGACTAAAGCAGAGATTAATATGAAGTTTAGTGCATTTTCCGTTTTTTGTGAGTTATACGAATTTATTTCATATGTTATTATTTTACTTTGACTTTTACTTTTAATGTTTTTGATTGTTAACAGCTTGAACACAGTCGTAGCAGCTAAGTGCTGTTACTGCAATCAGAAAAAAGCTGCTATCTAGTCTCCATTCATGCACCAATATAACAACAGCAAAATAATGTTTTATTGCTGCTAAAATAATAATTAGAATGAGTTCAAATGCAAGCAGTGATTCTCTTCTATTTTCAATTTTGAAAGCTGCATTTGCTTCCTGCTGCTGTGATTGTGTTGAAGCCATAATGCGTCATCATCATCGAATTGTGCTCGTTTATAGAATTCCATTTGTTTTTAATGGCGTTACCTGATTGGTATGTCAAATACAATTCCTGATTCGGTATATTCATTGCTTTTCTCTCTAAAACGATTGCGAAATACGAATTGCGTCTTATATTTATATACATACATATTTTCTATAATTTATTTTTATTTTAAAGTTTCGAGTTTTGGCAACGCGTATATAGTAATAATTGGAATGCATGCATTTCCATTCGACCATGATTCGTGCAAAACCCATGCACGCCGTGGGAAACACATTGATTGCTTCTTGAATCGAGTTGAAACAACTCGGCAGCTAACGGAATACAACATTTGTAAGGGAACTTCATATGCGAATTCGAAGTCGCTCGTTTCAAAATTGGCTCGAAACGGTTCGACCGTGCATGAAGTAAACCATGAAACAAACAACGAAGCACACAAATAGATGGAGCAGCAGCAACGTGTGTTGTTGATGGTGTTTCATAGAAATTCTTTTCATGGCTTATTTGTCTTTTTCAGCGGAAGACGCTTGGCAAGGAAGCAATTCGTTTTCTTCCTTTTCTTGTAAAGCAAATATCATTAAGTATCATCATTTATGAGTGCAATTCGGCTTACAACTTAATCTTCCCGAGCACGGAAGATTGTTCATGGTTTTTTCTTGTAAAAGAACACGAAGAAAACGAATTGCTTCCTGTCCTCCCGTCACCCGCTAAGATCGGCATATCGTCCATGGAAATAATGTTTATGAAGCACCAACAACAACACACGTTGCTGCTGCTCCATCCATTTGTGTGCTTTCTGTGTTTGTTTCATGGGTTACTTCATGTATGATCGAACCGTATCGAGCCAATTCTTAAATGGGTGACTACGATTTCGCATGTGAAGTTCCCTTACGAATGTTGGCTTGCGTTCGCTTCCGAGCTGGTTCAACTCGATTGAAGAAGCAATAAATGTTTTTTCAATGTCGTGCATGGTTTTTGCACGGATCGTGGTCGAGTGGAAAGTCATGAAAGTCCTCTTTATTAATACATATATAGTCGTTGCTTTCGCAAGGTTTCTCTGCATCGATGTCTGCACACGCCCTTGTTTGTCAATCTATCCCTGACTCTCAACACATCAGATAATCATGCCTCCTTTAGATGTATACATTTAGCTTCCATAACCAAGGCCGCAATTTTGTTATTTTGGGGTCTACTTTTGGTGTTTTTATAGACTCCAAAAGGCCCACAATTGAGTTCAGCTATTATAACAATCGCTTTTATAAACAGTATTCAGACTCTAGCTTTTACACAAAAATATAAGTTTTCCGATAAAAGCGATTATCTAAATGTTCATAAAAAACTTATGTACTTAAGCTCCATTTCGGGCAAAAATATAAGGATTAAGCTAAAAAGAGCTTCATAATTTTTGTGAATGATGTCCGTAAACAAAGATGATGATGACGTAAATAATTGTATGAATCAAAATTGCGATTGTGTTAAATATTACATTTTATATGAAGTCAGTATACTAAGAAACCATGAGTAGACTAACCACAGATAAAGAAATAATTTCAATGAACGAAACAGTGAACCTTAGGGTGCCAATCAATTTTCAATTAATTGTTAATCTTTCATCAACTTAACAAATTTGTGTGGAGTTTGGCTTTGAATTTTAATTTTTTAATTGAGCAGTTTATTGATAAAGAAGAAACTTGACATTATTAATTATACATGCTTAGATATTTAATGATATCTATTCGTAAGTTAGTATTATTAGCATAGATTTGTAACTATTACTTTACGCATGCACATTTTTAATGTTATTCACTCGAAATTAATGAGCATAAATGAATATGTAATTGTATTTGTAATAAAAACATATATCAAACGAATAAATGACCATATTAAAATATACATTTGGGCATTGTTACTGATAATCAAGCCGTAAAATATGTTCCAGATAGGTTCATAAGCAAATCATTCATCAATCAAATCTTTTGAATTTGCGATTTGTATCTTAACGACTAGTTAGTTAACACAGCTAAATCGGCTACTTCGATTGAAAAGGGTTTTCGTCCAGAATTAATTACTTTACCTAAATTGCGTGAATTAAAATTCGTATCATGGCCGCCAAGCACTAACTCACCGCAGCACTTCATTCTAGTCACAAATACACCTCGAAAAGGGTTTTTTTAGTAATGTCAAAATATAATTTGAAAACACAATTATGTCCGACGATTTTATTTAAGAAAACTTTTATAATCCTTTTTTCAGACGAGAGTTTGCCTTGTTGAATACACGCCATAGTAAAAGGGTATTTTTGCAGTCCGACCTGATCAATGGTACCAAAGTTTTGTTTCAGATAGCCAATGGGTGGATACACAGGTGATCGCTTAATGCAGCTCTTCTGAGGCATGGCTTCCTGGCCATGTCATTCGCCAGTTCATCATTACCCTTAGTGTTTGCATGGCGGAACAGCCAGCAGAGCAGATTGAAATTTGCTTCAGATGTGCCTGGCTGTCACAAAAAAAATGATTTCCTTATTGGGAATCTTTTCTTTTATAACATAATCGCAAATGGCTTCATCTGAAACAAACTGTAATTACTGTGAAATCTTTGCATTAGCGGTATCTGCAGTTAGCCAGAGTAGAAGCTCCTCTCTTTTGCGGTCATGGTGTTGTCTGTAGAAAACGTACTTCCGCCGAAAATTAGCTGACCTAAGCACCACTTCTTTCGCCGGCGAAAAGTAACTTCCGGTATTCCCTCAAAAAGCACTCTTGGAACCATGTAGTCCGTCTGTATGGTCAGATCGATCCGAGGGTCCTGGTGCCATCTATCTTATCTCAGAAACTCTCATTGCACTCGCGTGTCCAAAGCTGGATTCGTAGCATAGGTTAAAGCAACTCAGCCTCAGGAAACTTGGGCAAAACTCCTTGCCAAATGTGTATGGGTAAGGTATGCAAGGTATGCTTGTGATTCTTTTATGAGGACATCTCTGACGTTATCACAGGTATTGTAGAAGAGTGCTGTAGAGGGGACTTTCCGGCGTAGGTTATAAAAATCGCCCTAACACACCGCCAATTCCTTGGTATATATTGCTTCTTGAGGCATTTGGTGAAAATTTCAGTGAGAATTGCTAGGATATTGCTAAGGCATTATATATGCTAAGCGATATTTCTAAGGTGCTTATGGCAGGGATGATTTTTTTTGTCCTGCTGATATGTAGAGATAAAAGGATCCGAACGCACACATCATCCCGTCGCTACTTACTCTAGTGTTTCAAGGCTGGACTCTCTCTCAAAACAACACCAACAAAATATATATAGGAATAAAGAAAGAGAACGAATTCTTACATATTAATAAAGTAAGAACTCAATTTAAATTTTCTAAGCAAAGTAAGTGACCACAAACAAAAGAATTATAATTGTGCTATAGTAATAAAAATCTAGTAGAGATATTGCACTGAACCAAAAAAGTGATAAGAATGAATAAAACAGCTATTTATGTGACGAAATCCGATCCATATGCGGCCAGTCGAGGTACGTTTATTGTGAAAGTGGTGTGTGTCCATTTTTTAAAAAAATGAAATATGACGTATTTTATGCTTAATTTAATGTAAATTTTTTATGTATAACTTGTACGTGTTTAATTAAAAATCGGTCGGTAAAAAAACACTAATAACGAACAGTTGAGCTGGTTGCAAATATGTTGGTTGAGGTTTCTCAAAAGTGCACCGTATACTATTTTATATAAAACATCATTGAAGAATGCAGAATCTAAAACTATAAATTTACTACCCGTACATCCTGAAAGACCAATGCAGTTTGAAAAAATCACCCTGGCGCCATTGTACGAAAATGCCTACAATGTGAAGTGACTCTTACTTACGAAAAATATAGACATGAAGCAATTACTACCCTATATGCTGCCACTTGCAGAGCACAAGTAAATGTTATCAGTATCTCGTAATTTTGACAATGTAATTAGTGTCTAAAATTAATGTAATTAGCAACAAAATAGAAATTTAAAATCAAGATTATTTTGAGTGCTTTTTGATTTTTTAAAATTGAAATTAAACAATATTTCCAGATGTCTAAACTTGAAAGTGGTGCAAGTGCATTTAGAGCCCAGAAATATGTATTATTCTAGTTTATTGGCCAAAAACAAATCTATATAATGAAATTAAATATTTATAAAACAATAGAAACCTTACCACACTTCATATCATTTGCCTAATTTTTGTAATTAACACATATGCGAAACTCTAACTTTCTAGAAACAAGAGAATTTGGATTTACACCACTTTCAAATTTGAAATTTATTGAGCTATTTAAAATAACAGTATAAGAACAAGTAATTCAATTGACAAAGTGTTGCAATTAAAGACTATAATGTATTATCTATAAAACATGAATATACATCAGTATCAGACTTAAGGATGACAAGGTCAAATTAAAGATTTTAATAACATAAAAGGAGATCGCTTTTGCTCCCAAAGCTAACATGATTTGGAGGTCGAACTCCTAAAATAATAGACTGAAAACTAACTATGTACAATGTTAAACTTAATTTTAGTTATAATCTAAAAGTAACATATTAAAACAAGAACAAGAAAAAGAGCAAAGAAACCCTTAAAACACTTTTAATGCTAGCCTCTATGAGTACCGGGAGTTGAAGATTTATAAAAATCATGACATAAAGATACATTTAGATCAAAATTTGCCGGAAGTTCATTTATAAAGCCAATAGGTGATAAATACGTGGAATTCGACCAGTTAAAAACTCTTTGTTGGTTGAAAATATCAAGAATGCAATTGTTCTCGTGACAAGCAATTCTATTTACAAGTCTGCGCAAGATGTCAGAAACGTAAAGTCCCATCGGAAATACTTTAGCCTTCTTATAGACAAAACGGTTCGAATAACGCTTTGTATGTGATTGAAAATATTTTCCAATACAGTGTCTCAAGACCTTTCGTTCTAAAATTTCTAATTCTTTAATGACCGTTGGGGAAACATTAAACCAGATAGGAAAGCCGTATAAGATTACGGGTCTTACGCATGTTTTATAAAGTAAAAGTTTGGTTTTCTTAGGCAAACTTCTGGCAAATATCAACCACTCTTGAAATAAAACCATACAATTGCCGTCATACAAGGAAGTCATGTGTTGGCCACATCAGATATTTTAATACTGCAGTCTGCAGAAAGCTGCAAACTTGCATCAACTCCACTCTGCAATACTTTCGGCGATGGAAAATTGCAATAAATGCCAACAAGACACAAGCCATATTCATAACCAGAAAACATAATCAAAATCCCCCCAATTTAACCATAAGCGGCACCACAATTCCTTGGCTAAACACTGCCAAATATCTCGGAGTCACTTTCGACAACAGATTAAATTGGCTACAGCATATACATAAAAGCAGAGGTCGCTGCGCAGGAACCATTCAATCATTCTACCCCCTCCTAAAAGAAAGTAAACTTAGCAACAAAAACAAACTTCTGCTTTACAAGCAAATAATTAGGCCGAGTCTGCTATACGGTTGTCTAGCCTACTCAACCGCCGCAAAATCAACAATAAACAAACTTCAATCCGCCCAAAATATCGCCATTAGAAAAATTTTTAACATTCCGTGGTACATAAGAAATAACGACATTCACAATGACCTAAAACTCGAGACAGTAAAAGAATACATCAAAGATAAAGCTCTCAAACTTTTCGACAAAATAGCAAACATACAAAACACTTCATTAAACATTTTAAAAACTCCCACACTACCAAACAGAAAAACCTACCGTAGGATCAGAAATTTTTCCAACAGTTAACTCTTTATCAATTTAACTAATACAAAATCCGAATCAAATGCAATAGAAAGTAATATCTAAGCCCGCACCAACCAGACGCCAATTACATTGGCGATCAAATAAGATGGAGTAAAAGTGACGATACACTAGCTCCGAGAAACCACATGTTCCTAGCCTAGATATTTTAATACAATTCTTGCATGTTTGTTGAATTTTAGGAGACTGTAAAAATTAATGCCAAGATATTTTATACTATCCCTGAAAGGAATCTCAGATCCATTGATTTAAAAATTTAATACAATTACAATTTTAAGTACACAGCTTAGCAACTAGCAACAGAGGCCTTCGGCTAAAAAGTGCATCACAACATAAATTTACAGAAATAAGGAGAGGTAGAAGAAGGGTGAACTTAAGTTAGTTGCTTAAGTAATGATGTAATGTATGTGAGGTAATAATCCGCTTAGATTTCCTTGGCGATGTTAAGTTTAGTCAATATGCTCGAGAAGTTTTGATATTTTGAAGAGTTACTTCTGATAAAAGTTGAACAATCGGTTGAAACTTGTGTATTTTTCGGAGGTTTTCAACGATAGGCAACTGACGACAATATGATGCACCGATAATGAGTTTGTGCAGCAGAGAGGACAAGTCGGTGCGGGATCTTTAGAAAAGTAGTGCTCATTTGTTAGACTTGTATGTCCTAGGCGGAAGCAAATTTTTGGAAACGCAAATTATACAATTTATATTAGCAATTTATATTGAATTATATTGAATTAGCAATATATTTTATAACATACAGTTTTTTTGTCTACTCATATGGAGACTCTGTGAATTAAATTAGTGATATCCGCTTTCGAGTGACATGGATTTAAAGAGGTTCGTGGTTTTAGTTTTGTATATAATAACCTGGATTCTAGTATTCCAAAGGATTGTTAGGTACAACCAAATAGGTTTGAATTGTACACATTTTTATGCAATGATTTTAGTATTGTATAAATGAGATTGGGTGCGGAAATATTTAGAAATTATTGTGACAATTAGGATACTGTATTAATTGAGAATATTGTCTTTCCTTTCCATTGTAAAGCGAAGAGCTAAAATGTAAACATTCCAACCTCATAAACTGGTTTCTATGCGCTTTAATAGTTATTACTTTGTATATATATGTACGTTTTGTTTTCTTCCATATTTCAGATTTATCACGAAATAGATTTGTTGAATTAACTGATGATATCGCTACGTTTTGTGTCTGGCAACACTGCTTCTCTATCATAACACCCTACGCAGTGTTCCTGCGTTCGCGAAGCACCTGATTTTGTTGACGTTCTTGGACTTTTTAGTTTTGTTTTAAAATAAAGCAATAATAAGAATGGAACTTAACAGTGTCCCGGCCACATCTTTACCGTTGCACAAAGGCTCCAATTTTTTAGTTGTTTTTGGGGCTGTTTTAGGTCTTGTTGTAGACCCTAAACTATAAGAGATATCCGGACGAACTAAACACCGTTAGCTAGATATTTGCAATATCTTTCACTTCTGTTAAGGTGTTTTTACCGTAGAACCTATATTTTTGTGTGAAACCCGCTTTTAACGTTTTTAGTACTTTTTGTTTAACACAAATTCTTTTTTTACTAAATAAAATACATAATAACATGGTATAATTATGTAGTTTTTATATAAACTGACCTAATTACTCCTATCCTGGGGTTTTTTTATTAGAATTGGTCCCATAATTTACGAGAAAATTGATTTTAAAGATCAAGATTTCATACTAGTTTGATACCTTTTTGAACTTATTCATTTACACTTTTTAAAAATTCTTTTAACGCAGAGTTCTGCAACGATGATCTGTCATTATTCGTCGAAAATTCCATTAAGTGAAATTATGATTTAATGTGAAAATCATACCATCATATAATGCACAGCAAAAGTAGAAAAATTGTTACTGTGGATAGGGCTGCAATAGTGTGTCCATTGACAGTGGCACTAATATTTACGAGATGTTCTTAGCTTCCAGTTGCATTTGTGCATTTGCGTTGCATTTGTGTCTGAGAGTCTTTGGTGGCCAACAACTTTAAGCAACGCGACCATCAAAGGAATCCAAGTGCGGGACAGAATTCAAGTTTGTGAAATTCAAAGGCAAGTGTTCGACTTTATTGTCGTAAAAGTCCAGATGATGCAGATTCTGCCACGAGCCAAATGCATCAATTTACGTAGCAATCACTTGTGCGTCGTCATCTTCTAGTACAGGTACGTTTCTTTATAAATAAACAGGCAGTTACGCCACCTCCGCAGTAGTACAACATTTACAAGCGGACTCTTTTATAAATATCAACTTTTCGCCTGGCAAACAGCCGAATTTCTACAGCCGCCGCAGCATCAGCATATTCATTACATGCACTCCAGCAGCTCCAACAGTGAATCATCGCCGGGAAACGAAATTCTGCTGTTTGTGCAGTATTCAAATCTACAAGTGACTAACTTCGATTGCATTTAATTTATTGTTCGTCATTTGGAAATTCGTCTCTAAACTAACATTTGTCGCAGAGAATACAAGGAAGCTCTGATGCAGCAACGCAGTCAAGAGATATCAAGTGTTTATGAAATCAAAGTCCAGAAAACACTGCGCGATATGACTGATCACCAACGTGAGGAGACTGAACTAATGACGCAACTACGCAGTGTATGTTATCAAGTGCAAATAGTATTGTCTTTATTAGCAGGTGTTAAGGTTCCATTAGTCCTTAGATTATCGAAATCCGTCTCAAGATGACGCTGCCAGAAGACATCGCGTCAGCTCTAACCGATGGTGTTATATTGTGCCATCTAGCCAATTATGTGCGACCCAGATGAAATGTAGAACTTTTGGAAGCTTGTCTGACAATTGGTGTCGATGAGATGAGTTTTTTGAGTATTTTTCGTAGGTTTAAAGCATAAATTAGTTATGTAGTGATGATAATTAAAAATACTAAAATGTTTATCTTTTTACTAATTTTTTTTAACAATAACCGTGGACTCTTTCTTGTGATGAAAAGTCACTTAGTCACTTTTATGTGTAAAAAGAACTATTTTTCACATAGTGGTGCGTAGCGTTATTCGGGTAATTTTATTCTCGAAAAAATGTCATCAGTTGCAGCATTCTCGTGCTTGCATTCATGTGTTTAGCTTACAATTCGAGTAAGCAAAATGTTTTTGAAAAAGTGGAAAATATCTTTCAGAAGGTCTTTTTCAATGACTGTTTTAATAACTATCGCTGCTCTTAATATAAATACCTAATCCTCTTTATGCGGTTTATGGCCAAAGGAATCGACCGCTCGTCTCATGACCAGGTCCCATGTTAATACTAACGCATTCTTGAACCAAGAGTCCATACGTCCGTCAGCAAACTGATCGCACATACCAAGCCTCTTGGCCGCCAGAGCCGGGCAATGATTCACAATGTGATCCGACGTCTCCTCCTCCTCCAGACACAGCCTACAGTTATCCTCTTCCACAAGACCCATCTTGTGGAGATGATACCTAAAGTTACCATGGCCTGTGACCAGAGAGGTGAGCCAACTCAGACTGTCTCTTCCGTAGTTGAGCAGTCTTCTGGCCTCTCCGCGAAGTGGTTGTTTAATAAACAACGTCGTCTTCCGGCAAGTGGTTAGCTCCGACCATCTCCGTGAGTGCTCGGAGAACAACCACGTGTCTATCAGGGACCCAATCTTCCCGTCACATAAAGCGACTCTCGTTTCGGGGCCGCAAAAACCTTCAGCAGCCCCTTTTTTGGCTCGATCTAGTTAGTCTTTGACTAACTTTATTATTAGTAAAAAATCGAATTTTCCATTTGAATACCAGTTCGAAAAGAACTCTAAACATCGCTCATGTTTAATCAAATAATTATTTTAGAAACAAAAACTACGAACAACTTTATATTAAAATTTTTTATTTGAGAATATGATGTCTGTTCCCAAACAAAACAAAACAGCTTCAAGCTTCGATCCGTTTTTTCAGGAAAAACTTTTAATATTTGTTTTGAAAATAGTACCTAATTTATGCCATATTCTCGAAAAACTTTAAATTATCACAAATTTTTCTACTAAACTAAATTAGTTCTTTGTATGCGAAAAACCAAATGATAATATATTTTGAAATCGAATCAACTACCTAATATCAAAGAATTTACAATAATTTTTAAAATATTTAACTGTAGTTTCATTAGATAGCTGCTTAGTTTATGCATTTGTTAAATTGCATTTTTTCTTTAATAAATTTTCCAATTGTACTGCAAGAAACAGTCAAAGCAGAAGTCTGGAAGTTGTAACGAGTTTTTTTGGTGCTTAGGCTGGGATAAAACTCAGTCTGTCCAGGGTTCGTTAAAGGGGTCTCGCAACCCTCTAACATACAACGTATTCCCGAATTACTCACGACTGTCTTCGCGACAGTCTAGCACTGACTCTGTAAAGAGTTCAGCTCGGACGTTGTTTATTGGTTTTTAATATATTTTTTTTCCTTTTATTTATTCTTCGCTTAACAATTTTTATACTTATACTAATACTTAACAATTTTTATACCTAAAAATACGTACAATGGGAGAGGGGGGATAGAGTATCCCGCAGCAGAGGGCTGCACAATATTTATCACCTAGTCAAAGTACCAAGGGAGACGCGGTGAGTGGTAGGAAGCGTAACTACTTCTTTGGCAGAAGGCCTTTTAATATGCGGAAGGCGAGAGTTTTTAATTAGAGTGAGAGCCAAAGTGCTACTCGGCAGATGGCCTTTAATGTATTTGGTGACGTCAGAGCGTCCACCAACAAAATAGTCTCTGGTTTGGTACCTTGTTTAGGTGCCCTACCTAGTTGGTGAGCAAATAGTGTTGCTCGCCGCTGGCCGAAGCCGATAGTGCCAGATAGTGCTGGACACTGGTGACCGAAGTCGATAGCAACTCGATAGTGCGGTTGCTGGTGGCCAAAGCCGATAGTGGCAGATAGTGCTGGACACTGGTGACCGGAGTCGATAGCAACTCGATAGTGCGGTTGCTGGTGGCCAAAGCCGATAGTGCTGGACACTGGTGACCGAAGTCGATAGCAACTCGATAGTGCGGTTGCTGGTGGCCAAAGCCGATAGTGCCAGATAGTGCTGGACACTGGTGACCGAAGTCGATAGTGGAAGTTGGAAATGGTTTTCAAAAATACAAAAGTCTTAGCAGTTTCAATGCAAGCGACTTAGGATGGATTCCAACTTCTCCAACTGCTGTGCATTTTGAGCATCCTATACGTCGCGTGATGGTTGAACTGTTTGAGAATTCCAACCTCTGATTACGAATAAGCGGGAAAGCAAAAGCGAATAAAATGTCTTGCTCATGCGCCGTATGCTAGTGCATTCGAAACCCGTACTTGGCGGATTTCGTAATTTGTTTAATATTTGCTTTTTCTATGTTTTTATGTTTGTAATTAATTTTTATTAATTTATTTTATTAAAAAAAATAGAAAATATAATAAAATAAGAAATAATAATAAAAAAAAGAATATGAAGAAATTGCTTGCCGCTGTTCGGTTTCGAACCGGCGTTCTTCGTGTTGGGATTTTTCGTATGGTAGCTCAGATAGCAGTGTTTTATGTATAAGACTAAGAATTGTAACTTGGCATCCATTATGCCTGTTACAAAGTTCTACTTTTCACTAAAATCCAATGTGTCGTCGTTACATTTCTTGTTTTACACATGTAAGTTCAATATCAAAAACCAAAGTGATAGGGACAAAATCAATGATTAGATTCGCAAAAGATAAACCTAGTTGGCACTTACTAAGAAACCGGCTTTTATAATATATTAAAAATGCAACTGGAGCTCGAGATTAGATTTTATGTACTGTATTGGAATTAAAAGTAACGTAACATAAGCATAGGATTAACGAAGTGGGAACTAAATAAATTCAAGTGTGGCAAATTAATTACGGCAAAAAGTTGGGAACAAATTCAAGAGACAGGAAGCATCTACATGTATTTATAGTTATATATAGCGTTAGGAAGTTTTTATGTCCATCTAACAATTTCTTAGAATTGTATTTTGTATTATATATAATTTACTCATTCCCCTTTTGCGATTAAAATTAATTAATGTAATTATTCGATCAGAGTTGTATAGAATGAAAAATGGTCAATTTTTTCTTAAATATTTAGTGTAAAACACATTGAGGTTTTAAGAATTTAAACCTCAGAGAACGGTAATTAATTTTTTATTGCTACGGGCGATTTTTAGGTTTTCCTGCTTCTTTAGAAACTTCATTTTCTATACTTTTTAAAAAACTAAGAAACTTTTAATTCAATTTCAATATTTTATATTAAATTCATTCGTTATTTGATGAAATTAACAAGGCTTTAGGAGCTTGCAATTGCAAAATAACTCTGACTCGCCGAATTGAATGTAACAATACAATTTAGCAAACATTGCTGAGTGGCTTTGCAAATAAGTAAGTTTTCGTTTCTCCTCTCACTTCTTTTGGCTTCGTTTGAAATGAATCTAGTAACTAAAATGACTTTCAGTTCAATTGCTATTAAAAACTTTAATGAAGCATCACATCACATTTATTACAGAACAAATCCAAGTAAAGTCGTAATTAAAAGATATGTAATAAATATGAAATCCGTGTAGTAATGCGTTGCTTGTAACAAATTATTTTCCAATTTTTATAAACATTTGGAGAAATCACTTCACAATATGTAAAATGTATGAACTTTGAATTTTGCTGTACTTCAATTCGAACTGTTTGAACACTCAGTTGTCTACGTATTAATTTACCTTTGGAACTGTGAACGTGAAAATAGTGCCTTAGACTGTATGACGTACAGAACTTTTCAGCTAAGAACGGTTTGAATATGTAACGGAAAGTAGAAAAGGAAGTAGGAATTAAGAAGCAATAATAGGATTTATGATTACCTGGAATGTTCCAAGGAAATAATCTGAACAGCATTCAACATACAAACCTAAGCTAGTCTCCTGAGTCTATTCGTTTTTTCTTATTTAGTATATTTTCGCACTCAAAAGGTAATCGTTCGATAGTCTATCGATTACTTTAAACATTAGTAACGCTTCAAAATAGGAATTACTTTTTATTAGCAGAACATTTTTGTTTAACTAACTATTTGCAATTATAATTGCTTTTTTAATTTTCCTAAAATCTATTGAATTACATGTATTTACCAATAACGCATTCCTTAAAATATATGTTCTAAATATAACTCATATATCGACTGAACCTACGTCGTAATCTGAAAGAGAACACAACTGAAAAAGAAAAAAATCCAAATTACACCTACAATATACTACTATATACGTTATATATCTAAAAATGAAAGTAATGTTGAAGCAACAAATAAACACAGGAACTACAAATTTCATTATTAAAATAACATGCGGCCAAAATCAAGAAACCGCCAAAAAGCAGAAAAATGTGATGTCATAAATCGCATTACAATCGTATATATACACATTTACCAAAAAAAATGAAAAAATTGCATTTATTATATTGTAAGATTGGAAAGGCTATGGATTTCCACAGGAACCAATTAATAAATAAATAAATATCTATACATTTTTTATACAAACCGAGTTTTTAATTTCATAGATAGATTTTCGTTATTGTATAGTTAATGGGGGTCATTTGTAGTTTATGAAATGGAGGAGAATGGTTTTAGAGTCTACTCAAGCGGAGCTGCGAAGCTTTCATTTTACCTAAACTTTTAATTTAATGCTTGCATAGCAATAATTATAATTATTATTTGAATAAGTATAGTTAAATTATTAAATTTATTTATTCACTAAATTTCTATTTTAATTTATAAAAATGTATTTTTATTAAAAAGACAAAAATATGGAATAATAGAAAATTAATGGAAACGATAACGAAATTTACGCAAAATTTTGTATGAAGCCATCATTAAATTTTATTCTAGAGTATTTCGTCATTTGTCCTATTGTTTTTATTGTATTTTGTTTATAATTACAGTGAATTATATTTTCTTTTTTAATTTTTTATATTTATTTATTCAGTGTATTGATATATTCATAGCTTACGTTATATATTTAATAACTTTATTATTATTGGAACGTAATTTTCATATTAAATATTAAAAGTTTTATTACCTATTTTATGTTTAATATTTAAATATAAACATTTTTTGGCTGAGTGAATTTCATAAAACTTCGTTAATTTATTTATATTGCTGCTATAAATCTGACATCTCGAATATATTAAAATATATATGTATATATCGAGCATCACTACAATTACAATTTTAATGCAGAACTCAAATAATAGTTGATCAACTGTCCTCTTGCAGAATCTTATTTGCTGTGCTGCTGATGTGCTAGAAGGCAAAGAAGCCGTCCAAGTGGCTATCACGGTGTGTGAACTGTTTCGCATATACGCCGCATTTCAACAGAGCAACCTAAGGTCACCAACGCGAGTAACGCGCAGTACGATGTCGCCGTCGCCAATCGTTTAGAACTTCAAAAAGAAACAACGAACAACTGAAATACTCGTGATGTTGCTGTCCAAAGCTAAGAAATACGTAACTATCTCCACCTTGGAGCAATACTTTTTTGCTATTTAAAGTTTGGTTCTCGGATGAGTTTTAAGAAATTTTACCACATCGAATCAAAGCGAACAAAATCAACAAAACAAGACTACAACAGAGATTAATATGAAGTTTAGTGCATTTTCCGTTTTTTGTGAGTTATACGAATTTATTTCATATGTTATTATTTTACTTTTACTTTTAATGTTTTTGATTGTTAACAGCTTGAACACAGTCGTAGCAGCTAAGTGCTGTTACTGCAACCAGAAAGAAGCTGCTATCTAGTCTCCATTCATGCACCAATATAACAAAAGCAAAATAATTGCTGCTAAAATAATAATTAGAATGAGTTCAAATACAAGCAGTGATTCTCTTCTATTTTCAATTTTGAAAGCTGCATTTGCTTCCTGCTGCTGTGATTGTGTTGAAGCCATAATGCGTCATCACCATCGAATTGTGCTCGTTAATAGAATTCCATTTGCTTTTAATGGCGTTACCTGATTGGTATGTCCAATAAAATTCCTGATTCGGTATATTCATTGCTTTTCTCTCTAAAACGATTGTGAAATACGAATTGCGTCTTATATTTATATACATACATATTTTCTATAATTTATTTTTATTTTAAAGTTTCGAGTTTTGGCAACGCGTATATAGTAATAATTGGAATGCATGCATTTCCATTCGACCATGATTCGTGCAAAACCCATGCACGCCGTGGGAAACACATTGATTGCTTCTTGAATCGAGTTGAAACAACTCGGCAGCTAACGGAATACAACATTTGTTAGGGAACTTCATATGCGAATTCGAAGTCGCTCGTTTCAAAATTGGCTCGAAACGGTTCGACCGTGCATGAAGTAAACCATGAAACAAACAACGAAGCACACAAATGGATGGAGCAGCAGCAACGTGTGTTGTTGATGGTGTTTCATAGAAATTATTTTCATGGCTTATTTGTCTTTTTCAGCGGAAGACGCGAGGCGAGGAAGCAATTCGTTTTCTTCCTTTTCTTGTAAAGCAAATATCATTAAGTATCATCATTTATGAGTGCAATTCGGCTTACAACTTAATCTTCCCGAGCACGGAAGATTGTTCATGGTTTTTTCTTGTAAAAGAACACGAAGAAAACGAATTGCTTCCTGTCCTCCCGTCACCCGATAAGATCGGCATATCGTCCATGAAAATAATGTATATGAAGCACCAACAACAACACACGTTGCTGCTGCTCCATCCATTTGTGTGCTTTCTGTGTTTGTTTCATGGGTTACTTCATGTATGATCGAACCGTATCGAGCCAATTCTGAAATGGGTGACTACGATTTCGCATGTGAAGTTCCCTTACGAATGTTGGCTTGCGTTCGCTTCCGAGCTGGTTCAACTCGATTGAAGAAGCAATAAATGTTTTTTCAATGTCGTGCATGGTTTTTGCACGCATCGTTGGTCGAGTGGAAAGTCATGAAAGTCCTCTTTATTAATACATATATAGTCGTTGCTTTCGCAAGGTTTCTTTGCATCGATGTCTGCACACGCCCTTGTTTGTCAATCTATCCCTGACTCTCAACACATCAGATAATCATGCCTCCTTTAGATGTATACATTTAGCTTCCATAACCAAGGCCGCAATTTTGTTATTTTGGGGTCTACTTTTGGTGTTTTTATAGACTCCAAAAGGCCCAAAATTGAGTTCAGCTATTATAACAATCGCTTTTATAAACAGTATTCAGACTCTAGCTTTTACACAAAAATATAAGTTTTCCGATAAAAGCGATTATCTAAATGTTCATAAAAAACTTATGTACTTAAGCTCCATTTCGGGCAAAAATATAAGGATTAAGCTAAAAAGAGGTTCATAATTTTTGTGAATGATGTCCGTAAACAAAGATGATGATGACGCAAATAATTGTATGAATCAAAATTGCGATTGTGTTAAATATTACATTTTATATGAAGTCAGTATACTAAGAAACCATGAGTAGACTAACCACAGATAAAGAAATAATTTCAATGAAGGAAACAGTGAACCTTAGGGTGCCAATCAATTTTCAATTAATTGTTCATCTTTCATCAATTTAACAAATTTGTGTGGAGTTTGGCTTTGAATTTTAATTTTTTAATTGAGCAGTTTTTGATGAAGAAGAAACTTGACATTATTAATTATACATGCTTAGATATTTAATGATATCTATTCGTAAGTTAGTATTATTAGCATAGATTTGTAACTATTACTTTACGCATGCACATTTTTAATGTTATTCACTCGAAATTAATGAGCATAAATGAATATGTAATTCTATTTGTAATAAAAACATATATCAAACGAATAAATGACCATATTAAAATATACATTTGGGCATTTTTACTGATAATCAAGCCGTAAAATATGTTCCAGATAGGTTCATAAGCAAATCATTCATCAATCAAATCTTTTGAATTTGCGATTTGTATCTTAACGACTAGTTATTTAACACAGCTAAATCGGCTACTTCGATTGAAAAGGGTTTTCGTCCGGAATTAATTACCTTACCTAAATTGCGTGAAGTAAAATTCGTAGCATGGACGCCAACCACTAACCACCGCAGCACTTCATTCTAGTCACAAATACACCTCGAAAAGGGCTTTTTTATAATATCAAAATATAATTTGAAATCGCAATTATGTCCGACGATTTTATTTAAGAAAACTTTTATAATCCTTTTTTCAGACGAGAGTTTGCCTTGTTGAATCCACGCCATAGTAAAAGGGTATTTTTGCAGTCCGACCTGATCAATGGTACCAAAAGTTTTATTTCAGATAGCCAATGGGTGGATACACAGATGACCTCTTATTGCAGCTCTTCTGAGGCATGGCTTCCTGGCCATGTCCTTCGCCAGTTCATCATTACCCTTAATATTTGCATGGCGGAACCGCCAGCAGAGCAGATTGAAATTTGCTTCAGATGTGCCTGGCTGTCACTAAAAAAATGACTTCATCTGAAACAAACTGTAATTACTGTGAAATCTTTGCGTTAGCGGTATCTGCAGTTAGCCAGAGTAGAAGCTCCTCTCTTTCGCGGTCATGGTGTTGTCTCTAGAAAACGTACTTCCGCCGAAAATTAGCTGACCTAAGCACCACTTCTTTCGCCGGCGAAAAGTAACTTCCGGTATTCCCTCAAAAAGCAATCTTGGAACCATGTAGTCCGTCTGTATGGTCAGATCGATCCGAGGGTCCTAGTGCCATCTATCTTATCTCAGAAACTCTCATTGCACTTGTGTGTCCAAAGCTGGATTCGTAGCATAGGTTAAAGCAACTCAGCCTCAGGAAACTTGGGCAAAACCCTTGCCAAATGTGTATGGGTTAGGTATGCAAGGTATGCTTGTGATTCTTTTATGAGGACATCTCTGACGTTATCACAAGTATTGTAGAAGAGTAGTATTGTAGAGGGGGCTTTCCCGTCTAGGTTATAAAAATCACCCTCACACACGTCCAATTCCTTGGTATATATTGCTTCTTGAGGGATTTAGTGAAAATTTCAGTGAGCGTTGCTAAGAAAGTGCTAAGGCATTATCTATGCTGGTGTTGCTCTCTCTATGACTATCATCTTTCGCAGTCTAGTCGCTTCGTTGACCTCGCATGTCTATTCACAGTACGCCTTCCATGAGTCCCGCTTGACTTTCCAACTCTGCCAGTGTAGATCCTCAGACTTGCGCTCAGTCTATGTCTTACCAGTCACCTTCCCTTTAATAAAAAGCACTCTAGTTGACTTCCCCAGAACCCAAATATAAGCTCCTTCAAAAGTTTGATTAAACAGTAAGATCCGCTGCAGAGCCCCTTTATAAAACAAATAGAATACTTACTTCCAGTAGAATCAGAATAAAATACACATACAATGAGTAGAATAAATATATGTATTTGCGAAATTGCAAAGCACAAAAAACACTAAGAAAATATACACTGCCGTCCATAAATTTCCGGACAAGCCATTTTTTCTTTAGAACTTATGAAAATCTCCACTACTTTTAATTTTAGAAATTAAACTAATATTTATTTTGTTTTGTTAACAATATATTTTGTTGAATATTAGATCATATTAACTTCACTTAACAATATTGTTGTGTTGGGAGAGAAGAAAAGATGCGATGGGGTTGAGGTTAGTTTTGGTGGTTCAACAAAAAAGGAGATAGACTCACCGAGATTGCGGTCGATGGAGTAGCGAGATGCGATTGATGGATTTTGCGAGATGCGATTGATGGATGTTGCGAGATGCGATTGATGGATGTTGCGAGATGCGATTGATGGATTTTGCGAGATGCGATTGATGGATGTTGCGAGATGCGATTGATGGATGTTGCGAGATGCGATTGATGGATCTGGATAGTTAATGGTGATGTCGACGAGTTGGTAGATTGATGAAAAGTGGTGTAGATTTGCTAGGTGTAGAGACGATGCTCGTGTTGAGAAATTGATGTGTTGACTTTGTGGCTTCCGAAAAGATAAGAAGAACGTGTGATCCGGTTGCGTCCAAAAAAGGTAAGAATGTTTTCCAAAAACCGGAAGTCTTCTGTAAGAAAAACTGCAAGAAAAACCAAAAACACGGCCATGGGAAGGCCGGGAAAGGGGCAGTGCTGCCAGAGCGAATGCATTTCCACGGGTGTGGGAAACACACTCGCTCATAGAGGGCGCCAGGGGTTTTGGCGTGAACAAATATAATTTAAAAAAAAATACATTTCGTTTCAAATATCTTTTTCGTCAAAAAATGCTCCTTTCACCTTTACTACTTTTGACGATATTTTTTGCATCCTTTCGATTAACTTCTGTATTGTTGGAAGTGGTGTGGATTCCCAGGACTCTTGCAGAATATTCCAAAGATCTTTTTTCGATGTGGGACATGTTTTTCGAATATAGGAATAAAGAAAGAGAACGAATTCTTAGATATTAATACGCGCTTATATACTAACTAAAAGTAAGAACTCAATTTAAGTTTTCTAAGCAAAGTAAGTGACCACAAACAAAAGAATTATAATTGTGCTATAGTAATAAAAATCTAGTAGAGATATTGCACTGAACCAAAAAAAGTGATAAGAATGAATAAAACAGCTATTTATTCGACGAAATCCGATCCATATGCGGCCAGTCGAGGTACGTTTATTTTGAAAGTGGTGTAAGTCCAATTTTTAAAAAAATTAGATATGACGTAGTTTATGACAGAGGTGGCCTAACAAATGTTCGCCGATCAGTAGTCTGTTATTTTTAAATCTTTTGTTTAATCGTATGTGTAATCCTACACATAAAAAAATGTAATAAAGCAATGTAGAAAATATACAAATTCATTTTACATAAAGTGAAACGACTTTCGTTTCAACAAAAAAATCTTACAAAATACAAAAAAACACTAATGACGAACAGTTGAACTGGTTGCAAATATGTTGATTGGGGTTTCTCAAAAGTGCACCGTATACTATTTTATATAAAACATCATTGAAGAATGCAGAATTTAAAACTATAAATTTACGACACGTACATCCGGAAAGACCAATGAGGTTTGAAGAAATCACCATGGTGCCATTGTACGAAAATGCCTACAATGTCAAGTGCCTATTACTTACGAAAAATATAGACATGAAGCAATTACTACCCTATATGCTCCCACTTGCAGAGCACAAGTAAATGTTATCAGTATCTCGTAATTTTGACAATGTAATTAGTGTCTAAAATTAATGTAATTAGCAACAAAATAGAAATTTAAAATCAAGATTATTTTGAGTGCTTTTTGATTTTTTAGAATTGAAATTAAACAATATTTACAGATGTCTAAACTTGAAAGTGGTGCAAGTGCATTTAGAGCCCATAAATATGTATTTTTGTAGTTTAATTGGCCAAAAACCAATCTATTTAATACAATTAAATTATAAAACAATAGAAACCTTACCACACTTCATATCATTTGCCTAATTTTTGTAATTACACATATGCGAAACTCTAACTTTCTCGAAACCAGAGAATTTGGATTTACACCACTTTCAAATTTGAAATTTATTGAGCCATTTTGAATAACAGTATAAGCACAAGTAATTCAATTAACAAAGTGTTACAATTAAAGACTATTATGTATTATCTATAAAACATGAATATACATCAGTATCAGATTTAAGGATGACAAGGTCAAATTAAACATTTTAATGACATAAAAGGAGATCGCTTTTGCTCCCGAAGCTAACATGATTTAGAGGTCACTTCGGCTAAAAAGTGCATCACAACATAAATTTACAGAAATAAGGAGAGGTAGAAGAAGGGTGAACTTAAGTTAGTTGCTTAAGTAATGATGTAATGTATGTGAGGTAATAATCCGCTTAGATTTCCTTGGCGATGTTAAGTTTAGTCAATATGCTCGAGAAGTTGTTGATATTTTAAAGAGTTACTTCTAATAAAAGTTGAACAATCGGTTGAAACTTGTGTATTTTTCGGAGGTTTTCAACGATAGGCAACTGACGACAATATGATAATGAGTTTGTACAGCAGAGAGGACAAGTCGGTGCGGGATCTTTAGAAAAGTAGTGCTCATTTGTTAGACTTGTATGTCCTAGGCGGAAGCAAATTTTTGGAAACGCAAATTATACAATTTATATTAGCAATTTATATTGAATTAGCAATATATTTTATAACATACAGTTTTTCTGTCTACACATATGGAGACTCTGTGAATTGAATTAGTGATATCCGCTTTCGAGTGACATGGATTTAAAGAGGTTCGTGATTTTAGTTTTGTATATAGTAACCTGGATTCTAGTATTCCAAAGGATTGTTAGGTACAACCAAATAGGTTTGAATTGTACACATTTTTATGCAATGATTTTAGTCTTGTATAATTGAGATTGGGTGCGGAAATATTTAGAAATTATTGTGACTATTAGGATACTGTATTAATTGAGAATATTGTCTTCCCTTCCCATTAAAAAGCGGAGAGCTAAAGTGCAAAGATTCCAACCTCATAAACTGGTTTCTATGCGCTTTAATAGTTATTACTTTCTATATATATGCATGTACGTTTTGTTTTCTTCCATATTTCAGATTTATCACGAAATAGTTTTGTTGAATTAACCGATGATATCGCTACGTTTTTGTGTCTGGCAACACTGCTTCTCTATCATAACACCCTACGCAGTGTTCCGGAGTTCGCGAAGCAACTGATTTTGTTGACGTTCTTGGATTTTTTAGTTTTGTTTTAAAATAAAGCAATAATAAGAATGGAACTTAACAGTTTCCCGGCCACATCTTTACCGTTGCACAAAGGCTCCAATTTTTAGTTGTTTTTGGGGCTGTTTTTGGTGTTGTTGTAGACTCTAACCTATAAGAGATATCCGGACGAAGTAAACACCGTTAGATAGATATTTGCAATATCTTTCACTTCTGTTAAGGTTTTTACCGTAGAACCTATATTTTTGTGTGAAACCCGCTTTTAATGTTTTTAGTACTTTTTTTTTAACACAAATTATTTTTTTACATAATAAAATGGCATAATTATGTAGTTTTTGCTTGGTGTTTTTTTATTAGAATTGGTCCCATACTTTACGAGAAAATTGATTTTAAAGATCAAGATTACATACTAATTTGATACCTTTTTGAACTTATCCATTTACACTTTTCAAAAATTCTTTTAACGCAGAGTTCTGCAACGATGAACTGTCATTTGAAAATTCCATTAAATTAAATTATGATTTACTTATCGTAATGTGAAAATCATACCATCATATAATGCACAGCAAAAGTAGAAAAATTGTTACTGTGGATAGTGCTGCAATAGCGTGCTCATTGACCGTGGCAGTAATATTTTCGAGCTGTTATTAGCTGCCAGTTGCATTTGTGCATTTGCGTTGCATTTGTGTCTGAGAGTCTTTGGTGGCCAACAACTTTAAGCAACGCGACCATCAAAGGAATCCAAGTGCGGGACAGAGTTCAAGTTTGTGAAATTCAAAGGCAAGTGTTCGATTTTATTGTCGTAAAAGTCCAGATGATGCAGATTCTGTCACGAGCCAAATGCATCAATTTACGTAGCAATCATTTCTGCGTCGTCATCTTCTAGTGCAGGTACGTTTCTTGATAAATAAACAGGCAGTTACGCCAGCTCCGCAGTAGTACAACATTTACAAGCGGCTCTTTTATAGATATCAACTTTTCGCCTGGCAAACAGCCGAATTTCAACAGCCGCCGCAGCATCAGCGTATTCATTAAACGCACTCCAGCAGCTCCAACAGTGGATCATTGTTCCATTAGTCCTTAGATTATCGAAATCCGTCTCAAGATGACGCTGCCAGAAGACATCGCGTCAGCTCTAACCGATGGTGTATTATTGTGCCATCTAGCCAATTATGTGCGGCCCAGATCGGTTGCAAGTTTTCATGTACCCTCACCTGGTGTCGTAAGTGAAGTTTTCTTAGAATACAATGTATGCGTATAATAACCTTGTTCCTCTATGAATTTCAGTCGAAACTGACTATGGCTCTGTGTCGTAGAAATGTAGAACTTTGGAAGTTTGTCCGAAAATTGACGTCGATGAGGTGAGTTTTTTGCGTATTTTTCGTAGGTTTAAAGCATAAATTAATTATGTAGTGATGACAATTAAAATTACTAAAATGTTTATCTTTTTACTAATTTTTTTTTAACAATAACCGTGGACTCTTTCTTGTGATGAAAAGTCACTTTAGATAAATGCTTTGTTCCTATTGATATTTTGCAATGTTGTTTATGTAAAATTAAATGTTTTAAGATGGAAGATATACGCTCAAAAGTATGGGAATATAAATTTATAAGAAACCAAGAATCATACGTCATTGAAGTTTGTGTCTGTGCTTCATGTAGACGGTGATCTTGGTATTTGGAGCATTTCTAGCTAGCTAAACCTTTGACCATTTCCAGCCAGCCTATAGTTCTGTTGAGAAACTAAATGAATTTATGTGTAAAAAGAACTATTTTTCACATAGTGGTGCGTAGCGTTATTCGGGTAATTTTATTCTCGAAAAAATGTCATCAGTTGCAGCATTCTCGTGCTTGCATTCATGTGTTTAGCTTACAATTCGAGTAAGCAAAATGTTTTTGAAAAAGTGGAAAATATCTTTCGTAAGGTCTTTTTCAATGACTGTTTTAATAACTATCGCTGCTCTTAATATAAATACCTAATCCTCTTTATGCGGTTTAGAGTATTTTGTGACGAACAATAATTTTGTGCAATACTTGAACACTTTTTTATTCACAAGCCAAAAATGTTTGCAATTAAATTTTCAACCTGTTAATCCTGCGCAGTTGGCAGTATATCTTTTCTTGTTTATACGATATCTTGTCCTGCGTCAACTAAGCTCCGCTAGTTATGGAATACGCGTGGCACCGCACAGAGTGAAAAGCGTGGGAGTCCCACACTATCTTGGGGCCGAACCAACTACCCACTAAAACCTTCCTCTTCGGTGAGTATAACGAAGCAGACCAGAGCAAGTGGTCCCTTTTCGCCCCAACGGCCCCGGTCACTACGAATGGCCAAAGGAATCGACCTCTCGTCTCATGACCAGGTCCCGTGTTAATGCTAACGCATTCTTGAACCAAGAGTCCATACGTCCGTCAGCAAACTGATCGCACATACCAAGCCTCTTGGCCGCCAGAGCCGGGCAATGATTCACAATGTGATCCGACGTCTCCTCCTCCTCCAGACACAGCCTACAGGTATCCTCTTCCACAAGACCCATCTTGTGGAGATGATACCTAAAGTTACCATGGCCTGTGACCAGAGAGGTGAGCCAACTCAGACTGTCTCTTCCGTAGTTGAGCAGTCTTCTGGCCTCTCCGCGAAGTGGTTGTTTAATAACCAACTTCGTCTTCCGGCAAGTGGTTAGCTCCGACCATCTCCGTGAGTGCTCGTAGAACAACCACGTGTCCATCAGGGACCCAATCTTCCCGTCACTTAAAGCGACTCTCGTTTCGGGGCCGCAAAAACCTTCAGCAGCCCCTTTTTTGGCTCGATCTAGTTAGTCTTTGACTAACTTTATTATTAGTAAAAAATCGAATTTTCCATTTGAATACCAGTTCGAAAAGAACTCTAAACATCGCTCATGTTTAATCAAATAATTATTTTAGAAACAAAAACTACGAACAACTTTATATTAAAATTTTTTATATGAGAATATGATGTCTATTCCCAAAATTAAACAAAACAAAACAGCTTGAAGCTTCGATCCGTTTTTTCAGGAAAAGCTTTTAATATTTGTTTTGAAAATAGTACCTAATTTATGCCATATTCTCAAAAAACTTTAAATTATCACAAATTTTTCTACTAAACACAAACTATTAATTCCTAAATCCTAAGTAATCACATAATTCCTAACATCGTAATGAATTAGTTCTTTGTATGCGAAAAACCAAATGATAATATATTTTGAAATCGAATCAACTACCTAATATCAAAGAATTTACAATCATTTTTAAAATATTTAACTGTAGTTTCATTAGATAGCTGCTTAGTTTATGCATTTGTTAAATTGCATTTTTTCTTTAATAAATTTTCCAATTGTACTGCAAGAAACAGTCAAAGCAGAAGTCTGGAAGTTCTACTTTTCACTAAAATCCAATGTGTCGTCGTTACATTTCTTGTTTTACACATGTAAGTTCAATATCAAAAACCAAAGTGATAGGGACAAAATCAATGATTAGCAAAAGATTCGCAAAAGATAAACCTAGTTGGCACTTACTAAGAAACCGGCTTTTATAATATATTAATAATGCAACTGGAGCTCGAGATTAGATTTTATGTACTGTATTGGAATTAAGTGGGAACTAAATAAATTCGAGTGTGGCAAATTAATTACGGCAAAAAGATGGGAACAAATTCAAGAGACAGGAAGCAACTACATGTATTTATAGTTATATATAGTGTTAGGAAGTTTTTATGTCCATCTAAGAATTTCTTAGAATTGTATTTTGTATTACATATAATTTACTCATTCCCCTTTTGCGATTAAAATTAATTAATGTAATTATTCGGTCAGAGTTGTTATCTATTCTATAGAATGAAAAATGGTCAATGTTTTCTTAAATATTTAGTGTAAAACACGTTGAGGTTTTAAGAATTTCAACCTCAGAGAACGGTAATTAATTTTTTATTGCTACGGGCGATTTTTAGGTTTTCCTGCTTCCTTAGAAACTTCATTTTCTATACTTTTTAAAAAACTAAGAAACTTTTAATTCAATTTCAATATTTTATATTAAATTCATTCGTTATTTGATGAAATTAACAAGGCTTTAGGAGTTTGCAATTGCAAAATAACTCTGACTCGCCGAATTGAATGTAACAATACAATTTAGCAAACATTGCTGAGTGGCTTTGCAAATAAGTAAGTTTTCGTTTCTCCTCTCACTTCTTTTGGCTTCGTTTGAAATTAATCTAGTAACTAAAATGACTTTCAGTTCAATTGCTATTAAAAACTTTAATGAAGCATCACATCACATTTATTACAGAACAAATCCAAGTAAAGTCGTAATTAAAAGATATGTAATAAATATGAAATCCGTGTAGTAATGCGTTGGTTGTAACAAATTATTTTCCAATTTTTATAAACATTTGGAGAAATCACTTCACAATATGTAAAATTTATGAACTTTGAATTTTGCTGTACTTCAATTCGAACTTTTTGAACACTCAGTTGTCTACGTATTCATTTACCTTTGGAACTGTGAACGTGAAAATAGTGCCTTAGACTGTATGACGTACAGAACTTTTCAGCTAAGAACGGTTTGAATATGTAACGGAAAGTAGAAAAGGAAGTAGGAATTAAGAAGCAATAATAGGATTTATGATTACCTGGAATGTTCCAAGGAAATAATCTGAACAGCATTCAGCATACAAACCTAAGCTAGTCTCCTGAGTCTATTCGTTTTTTCTTATTTAGTATATTTTCGCACTTTAAAGGTAATCGTTCGATAGTCCATCGATTACTTTAAACATTAGTAACGCTTCAATATAGGAATTCCTTTTTATTAGCAGAGCATTTTTGTTTAACTAACTATTTGCAATTATAATGGTTTTTTTAATTATCCTAAAATCTATTGAATTACATGTATTTACGAATAACGCATTCCTTCAAATATATGTTCTAAATATAACTCATATATCGACTAAACCTACGTCGTAATCTGAAAGAGAACACAACTGAAAAAGAAAAAAATCAAAATTACACCTACAATATACTACTATATACGTTATATATCTAAAAATGAAAGTAATGTTGAAGCAACAAATAAACACAGGACCTACAAATTTCATTATTAAAATAACATGCGGCCAAAATCAACAAACCGCCAAAAAGCAGAAAAATGTGAAGTCATAAATCGCATTACAATCGTATATATACACATTTACCAAAAAAATGAAAAAATTGCATTTATTATATTGTAAGATTGGAAAGGCTATGGATTTCCACAGGAACCAATTAATAAATAAATAAATATCTATACATTTTTTATACAAACCGAGTTTTTAATTTTATTAATTTCATAGCATAGATTTTCGTTATTGTATAGTTAATGGGGGTCATTTGTAGTTTATGAAATGGAGGAGGTTGGTTTTAGAGTCTACTCAAGCGAAGCTGCGAAACATTCATTTTCTTTAAGTTGTAATTTAATGTTTACGTAGCTATAATTATAATTATTTTTTGAATAAGTATAGTTAAATTATTATTAAATTTATTTATTCACTAAATTTCTATTTTAATTTATAAAAATGTATTTTTATTAAAAAGACAAAAATATGGAAAATAGAAAATTACTGGAAACGATAACGAAATTTACGCAAAATTTTGTATGAAGCGATCACTAAATTTTATTCTAGAGTATTTCGTTATTTGTTCTATTGTTTTTATTGTATTTTTTTTCTAATTACAGTGATTTATATTTTCTTTATTCCATTTATATATTTATTGATTCAGTGTATTGATATTTTCATAGCTTACGTTATATATTTAATAACTTTATTATTATTGGAACGTAATTTTCATATTAAATATTAAAATTAAATATTAAAAGTTTTATTACCTATTTTATGTTTAATATTTAAATATAAACATTTTTTGGCTGAGTGAATTTCATAAAACTTCGTTAGTTTATTTATATTGCTGCTATAAATCTGACATCTCGAATATATTAAAATATACATATATGTATATATCGAGCATCACTACAATTACAATTTTAATGCAGAACTCAAATAATAATTGATCAACTGTCCTCTTGCAGAATCTTATTTGCTGTGCTGCTGATGTGCTAGAAGGGAAAGGAGCCGTCCAAGTGGCTATCACGGTGTGTGAACTGTTTCGCATATACGCCGCATTTCAACAGAGCAACCTAAGGTCACCAACGCGAGTAACGCGCAGTACGATGTCGCCGTCGCCAATCGTTTAGAACTTCAAAAAGAAACAACGAACAAATTAAATACTCGTGATGTTGCTGTCCAAAGCTAAGAAATACGTAAATATTCCCACCTTGGAGCAATAGTTTTTTGCCATTTAAAGTGTGGCTCTCGGATGAGTTTTAAGAAATTTTACTACATCGAATCAAAGCGAACAAAATCAACAAAACAAGACTACAACAGAGATTAATATAAAGTTTAGTGCATTTTCCGTTTTTTGTGAGTTATACGAATTTATTTCATATGTTATTATTTTACTTTGACTTTTACTTTTAATGTTTTTGATTGTTAACAGCTTGAACACAGTCGTAGCAGCTAAGTGCTTTTACTGCAACCAGAAAGAAGCTGCTATCTAGTCTCCATTCATGCACCAATATAACAACAGCAAAATAATGTTTTATTGCTGCTAAAATAATAATTAGAATAAGTTCAATGCAAGCAGTGATTCTCTTCTACTTTCAATTTTGAAAGCTGCATTTGCTTCCTGCTGCTGTGATTGTGTTGAAGCCATAATGCGTCATCATCATCGAATTGTGCTCGTTTATAGAATTCCATTTTTTTTAATGGCGTTACCTGATTGGTATGTCCAATACAATTCCTGATTCGGTATATTCATTGCTTTTCTCTCTAAAACGATTGCGAAATACGAATTGCGTCTTATATTTATATACATACATATTTTCTATAATTTATTTTTATTTTAAAGTTTCGAGTTTTGGCAACGCGTATATAGTAATAATTGGAATGCATGCATTTCCATTCGACCATGATTCGTGCAAAACCCATGCACGCCGTGGGAAACACATTTCTTGCTTCTTGAATCGAGTTGAAACAACTCGGCAGCTAACGGAATACAACATTTGTAAGGGAACTTCATATGCGAATTCGAAGTCGCTCGTTTCAAAATTGGCTCGAAACGGTTCGATCGTGCATGAAGTAAACCATGAAACAAACAACGAAGCACACAAATAGATGGAGCAGCAGCAACGTGTGTTGTTGATGGTGTTTCATAGAAATTATTTTCATGGCTTATTTGTCTTTTTCAGCGGAAGACGCGAGGCAAGGAAGCAATTCGTTTTCTTCCTTTTCTTGTAAAGCAAATATCATTAAGTATCATCATTTATGAGTCCAATTCGGCTTACAACTTTTTCTTCCCGAGGACGGACGATTGTTCATGGTTTTTTCTTGTAAAAGAACACGAAGAAAACGAATTGCTTCCTGTCCTCCCGTCACCCGCTAAGATCGGCAAATCGTCCATGAAAATAATGTTTATGAAGCACCAACAACAACACACGTTGCTGCTGCTCCATCCATTTGTGTGCTTTCTGTGTTTGTTTCATGGGTTACTTCATGTATGATCGAACCGTATCGAGCCAATTCTGAAATGGGTGACTACGATTTCGCATGTGAAGTTCCCTTACGAATGTTGGCTTGCGTTCGCTTCCGAGCTGGTTCAACTCGATTGAAGAAGCAATAAATGTTTTTTCAATGTCGTGCATGGTTTTTGCACGGATCGTGGTCGAGTGGAAAGTCATGAAAGTCCTCTTTATTAATACATATATAGTCGTTGCTTTCGCAAGGTTTCTCTGCATCGATGTCTGCACACGCCCTTGTTTGTCAATCTATCCCTGACTCTCAACACATCAGATAATCATGCCTCCTTTAGATGTATACATTTAGCTTCCATAACCAAGGCCGCAATTTTGTTATTTTGGGGTCTGCTTTTGGTGTTTTTATAGACTCCAGAAGGCCCACAATTGAGTTCAGCTATTATACCAATCGCTTTTACAAAAACTATTCAGACTTTAGGTTATACACAAAAATATAAGTTTTCCGATAAAAGCGATTATCTAAATGTTCATAAAAAACTTATGTACTTAAGCTCCATTTCGGGCAAAAATATAAGGATTAAGCTAAAAAGAGCTTTATAATTGTTGTGAATGATATCCGTAAACAAAGATGATGATGACGCAAATAATTGTATGAATCAAAATTGCGATTGTGTTAAATATTACATTTTATATGAAGTCAGTATACTAAGAAAGCATGAGTAGACTAACCACAGATAAAGAAATAATTTCAATGAAGGAAACAGTGAATCTTAGGGTGCCAATCAAATTAATCTTTCATCAACTTAACAAATTTGTGTGTAGTTTGGCTTTGAATTTTAATTTTTTAATTGAGCAGTTTTTGATGAAGAAGAAACTTGACATTATTAATTATACATGCTTAGATATTTAATGATATCTATTCGTAAGTTAGTATTATTAGCATAGATTTGTAACTATTACTTTACGCATGCACATTTTTAATGTTATTCACTCGAAATTAATGAGCATAAATGAATATGTAATTGTATTTGTAATAAAAACATATATCAAACGAATAAATGACCATATTAAAATACACATTTGGGCATTGTTACTGATAATCAAGCCGTAAAATATGTTCCAGATAGGTTCATAAGCAAATCATTCATCAATCAAATCTTTTGAATTTGCGATTTGTATCTTAACGACTAGTTATTTAACACACCTAAATCGGCTACTTCGATTGAAAAGGGTTTTCGTCCGGAATTAATTACCTTACCTAAATTGCATGAAGTAAAATTCGTAGCATGGACGCCAACCACTAACCACCGCAGCACTTCATTCTAGTCACAAATACACCTCGAAAAGGGCTTTTTTATAATATCAAAATATAATTTGAAATCACAATTATGTCCGACGATTTTATTTAACACAACGTTTATAATCCCTTTTTCAGACGAGAGTTTGCCTTGTTGAATCCACGCCATAGTAAAAGGGTATTTTTGCAGTCCGACCTGATCAATGGTACCAAAGTTTTGTTTCAGATAGCCAATGTGTGGATACACAGGTGATCGCTTAATGCAGCTCTTCTGAGGCATGGCTTCCTGGCCATGTCATTCGCCAGTTCATCATTACCCTTAGTATTTGCATGGCGGAACAGCCAGCAGAGCAGATTGAAGTTTGCTTCAGATGTGCCTGGCTGTCACAAAAAAAATTATTTCCTTATTAGGAATCTTTTCTTTCATAGTATAATCGAAAATGGCTTGTCTTTGCGTAGGTTATAAAAATCGCCCTAACACACCGCCAATTCCTTGGTATATATTGCTTCTTGAGGCATTTGGTGAAAATTTCAGTGAGCGTTGCTAAGATAGTTCTTAGGCATTATCTATGCTAAGGGATATTTCTAAGGTGTTTATGGTAGGGATGATTCTTTCGGTCCTGCTGATATGTAGAGTTAAAAGTATCCGACCGCACACATCATCCCGTCGCTACTTACTCTAGTGTTTCAAGGCTGAACTCTCTCTCAAAACAACACCAAAAAAAATATATATGGAAATAAAGAAAGAGAACGAATTCTTACATATTAACACGCGTTCATATACTAACTAAAAGTAAGAACTCAATTTAAGATTTCTAAGCAATGTCAATAGGTTTGAATTACATTATAAAGAAATTATCGACGTAAATGACCACAAACACAAGAATGATAATTGTGCTATAGTAATAAAAATCTAGTAGAGATATTGCACTGAACCAAAAAAGTGATAAGAATGTAATCCTACACATGTAGGGAACATTACAAATTCATTTTACATAAAGTGAAACGACTTTCGTTTCAACAAAAAAATCTTACAAAATACAAAAAAACACTAATGACGAACAGTTGAACTGGTTGCAAATATGTTGATTGAGGTTTCTCAAAAGTGCACCGGATACTATTTTATATGAAACATCATTGAAGAATGCAGAATTTAAAACTATAAATTTACTATCCGTACATTCGGAAAGAGCAATGAAGTTTGAAAAAATCACCCTGGCGCCAATGTACGAAAATGCCTACAATGTCAAGTGCCTATTACTTACGAAAAATATAGACATGAAGCAATTACTAACCTATATGCTGCCACTTGCAGAGCACAAGTAAATGTTATCAGTATCTCGTAATTTTCACAATGTAATTAGTGTCTAAAATTAATGTAATTAGCAACAAAATAGAAATTTAAAATCAAGATTATTTTGGGTGCTTTTCGATTTTTTAAAATTCAAATTAAACAATATTTCCAGATGTCTAAACTTGAAAGTGGTGCAAGTGCATTTAGAGCCCAGAAATATGTATTATTGTAGTTTATTGGCCAAAAACAAATCTATATAATGAAATTAAATATTTATAAAACAATAGAAACCTTACCACACTTCATATCATTTGCCTAATTTTTGTAATTAACACATATGCGAAACTCTAACTTTCTCGAAACAAGAGTATTTGGATTTACACCACTTTCAAATTTAACATAAAAGGAGATCGCTTTTGCTCCCGAAGCTAACATGATTTGGAGGTAGAACTCCTAAAATAATAGACTTAAAACTAACTATGTACAATGTTAAACTTAATACTAACTATAATCTAAAAGTAACATATAAAACCAAGAACAAGAAAAAGAGCAAACAAACCCTTAAAACACTTTTAATGCTAGCCTCTATGAGTACCGGGAGTTGACGATTTATAAAAATCATGACATAAAGACACATTTAGATCAAAACTTGCCGGAAGTTCATTTATAAAGCCAATAGGTGATGAATACGTGGAATTCGACTAGTTAAAAACTTTTTGTTGGTTGAAAATATCAAGAATGCAATTGTTCTCGTGACAAGCAATTCTATTTACAAATCTGTGCAAGATGTCAGGAACGTAAAGTCCCATCGGAAATACTTTAGCCTTCTTATAGACAAAACGGTTCGAATAACGCTTTGTATGTGATTGAAAATATTTTCCAATACAGTGTCTCAAGACCTTTAGTTCTAAAATTTCAAATTCTTTAATGACCGTTGGGGAAACATTAAACCAGATAGGAAAGCCGTATAAGATTACGGGTCTTATGCATGTTTTTTAAAGCAAAAGTTTGGTTTTCTTAGGCAAACTTCTGTTCCAAAAAATACTGAAAATATGCCCAAAATTCTGTAAGCTTTTTTTAATACAATTCTTGCATGTTTGTTGAATTATAGGAGACTGTAAAAATTAATGCCAAGATATTTTATACTATCCCTGCAAGGAATCTCAGATCCATTGATTTAAAAAGTTAATACAATTACAATGTTAAGTACACAGCTTAGCAACTAGCAACAGAGGCCTTCGGCTAAAAAGTGCATCACAACATGGGTGAAGGGTGAACTTAAGTTAGTTGCTTAAGTAATGATGTAATGTATGTGAGGTAATAATCCGCTTAGATTTTTTTTGGCGATGTTAAGTTTAGTCAATATGCTCGAGAAGTTGTTGATATTTTGAAGAGTTACTTCTGATAAAAATTGAACAATCGGTTGAAACTTGTGTATATTTCGGAGGTTTTCAACGATGGGCAACTGACGACAATATGATGCACCGATAATGAGTTTGTACAGCAGAGAGGACAAGTCGGTGCGGGATCTTTAGAAAAGTAGTGCTCATTTGTTAGACTTGTATGTCCTAGGCGGAAGCAAATTTTTGGAAACGCAAATTATACAATTTATATTAGCAATTTATATTGAATTATATTGAATTAGCAATATATTTTATAACATACAGTTTTTCTGTCTACTCATATGGAGACTCTGTGAATTAAATTAGTGATATCCGCTTTCGAGTGACATGGATTTAAAGAGGTTCGTGGTTTTAGTTTTGTATATAATAAACTGGATTCTAGTATTCCAAAGGAATGTTAGGTACAACCAAATAGGTTTGAATTGTACACATTTTTATGCAATGATTTTAGTCTTGTATAATTGAGATTGGGTGCGGAAATATTTAGAAATTATTGTGACTATTAGGATACTGTATTAATTGTGAATATTGTCTTCCCTTCCCATTGTAAAGCGGAGAGCTAAAGTGCAAAGATTCCAACCTCATAAACTGGTTTCTATGCGCTTTAATAGTTATTACTTTCTATATATATGTACGTTTTGTTTTCTTCCATATTTCAGATTTATCACGAAATAGTTTTGTTGAATTAACCGATGATATCGCTACGTTTTTGTGTCTGGCAACACTGCTTCTCTATCATAACCATAGATTCTATGATCATAACACCCTACGCAGTGTTCCGGAGTTCGCAAAGCACCTGATTTTGTTGACGTTCTTGGATTTTTTAGTTTTGTTTTAAAATAAAGCAATAATAAGAATGGAACTTAACAGTTTCCCGGCCACATCTTTACCGTTGCACAAAGGCTCCAATTTTTTAGTTGCTTTTGGGGCTGTTTTTGGTGTTGTTGTAGACCTTAACCTATAAGAGATATCCGGACGAAGTAAACACCGTTAGTTAGATATTTGCAATATCTTTCACTTCTGTTAAGGTGTTTTTACCGTAGAACCTATATTTTTGTGTGAAACCCGCTTTTAACGTTTTTGGTACTTTTTGTTTAACACAAATTATTTTTTTACTAAATAAAATTCATAATAACATGGTATAATTATGTAGTTTCTATATAAACTGACCTAATTGCTTGTAGCTTGGTGTTGTTTTATTAGAATTGGTCTCATAGTTTACGATAAAATTGATTTTGAAGATCAAGATGACATACTAATTTGATACCTTTTTGAACCTATACATTTACACTTTTTAAAAATTCTTTTAACGCAGAGTTCTGCAACGATGATCTGTCATTATTCGTTGAAAATTCCAATAAATGAAATTATGATTAACTTATCTTAAGGTGAAAATCATACCATCATATAATGCACAGCAAAAGTAGAAAAATTGTTACTGTGGATAGGGCTGCAATAGTGTGTCCATTGACCGTGGCAGTCATATTTTCGAGCTGTTATTAGCTGCCAGTTGCATTGGTGCATTTGTGTCTGGGAGTCTTTGGTGGCCAACAACTTTAAGCAACGCGACCATCAAAGGAATCCAAGTGCAGGACAGAGTTCAAGTTTGTGAAATTCAAAGGCAAGTGTTCGATTTTATTGTCGTAAAAGTCCAGATGATGCAGATTCTGCCACGAGCCAAATGCATCAATTTACGTATCAATCACTTGTGCGTCGTCATCTTCTAGTGCAGGTACGTTTCTTGATAAATAAACAGGCAGTTACGCCAGCTCCGCAGTAGTACAACATTTACAAGCAACTCTTTTATAGATATCAACTTTTCGCCTGGCAAACAGCCGAATTTCAACAGCCGCCGCAGCATCAACATATTCATTACACGCACTCCAGCAGCTCCAACAGTGGATCATCGCCGGGAAACGAAGTTCTGCTGTTTGAAAAGTCCTTGAATCGCCGCAAACACAGCACATCAGATGATAAGCTTAACAAAAATTTGTTCAATATTCAAATCAACAAGTGACTAACTTCGACTGCATTTAATTTATTGTTCGTCATTTCGAAATTCGTCTCTAAACTAACATTTGTCGCAGAGAATACAAGGAAGCTCTGATGCAGCAACGCAGTCAAGAGATATCAAGTGTTTATGAAATCAAAGTCCAGAAATCACTGCGCGATATGACTGATTGCCAACGTGAGGAGACTGAACAAATGACCCAACTACGCAGTGTATGTTATCAAGTGCAAATAGTATTGGCTTTATTAGCAAGTTTTAAGGTTCCATTAGTCCTTAGATTATCGAAATCCGTCTCAAGATGACGCTGCCAGATTACATACTAATTTGATACCTTTTTGAACCTATACATTTACACTTTTTAAAAATTCTTTTAACGCAGAGTTCTGCAACGATGGTCTGTCATTATTCGTTAAAAATTCTATTAAATGAAATTATGATTTACTTATCATAATGTGAAAATCATACCATCATATAATGCACAGCAAAAGTAGAAAAATTGTTACTGTGGATAGTGCTGCAATAGCGTGCTCATTGACCGTGGCAGTAATATTTTCGAGCTGTTATTAGCTGCCAGTTGCATTTGTGCATTTGTGTCTGGGAGTCTTTGGTGGCCAACAACTTTAAGCAACGCGACCATCAAAGGAATCCAAGTGCGGGACAGAGTTCAAGTTTGTGAAATTCAAAGGCAAGTGTTCGATTTTATTGTCGTAAAAGTCCAGATGATGCAGATTCTGCCACGAGCCAAATGCATCAATTTACGTAGCAATCACTTCTGCGTCGTTATCTTCTAGTGCAGGTACGTTTCATAATAAATAAACAGGCAGTTACGCCAGCTCCGCACTAGTGCAACATTTACAAGCGGACTTTTTTTTAGATATTAACTTTTCGCCTGGCAAACAGCCGAATTTCAACAACCGCCGCAGCATCAGCATATTCATTACACGCACTCCAGCAGCTCCAACCGAAGTTCTGCTGTTTGAAAAGTCCTTGAATCGCCGCAAACACAGCACATCAGATGATAAGCTTAACAAAAATTTGTGCGGTATTCAAATCTACAAGTGACTAACTTCGATTGCATTTAATTTATTTTTCGTCATTTGGAAATTCGTCTCTAAACTAACATTTGTCGAAGAGAATACAAGGAAGCTTTGATGCAGCAACGCAGTCAAGAGATATCAAGTGTTTATGAAATCAAAGTCGAGAAAACACTGCGCGATATGACTGATCACCAACGTGAGGAGACTGAACTGATGACGCAACTACGCAATGTATGTTATCAAGTGCAAATAGTATTGGCTTTATTAGCAAGTTTTAAGGTTCCATTAGTCCTTAGATTATCGAAATCCGTCTCAAGATGACGCTGCCAGAAGACATCGCGTCAGCTCTAATCGATGGTGTTATATTGTGCCATCTAGCCAATTATGTGCGACCCAGATGAAATGTAGAACTTTTGGAAGCTTGTCTGAAAATTGGTGTCGATGAGGTGAGTTTTTTGAGTATTTTTCGTAGGTTTAAAGCATAAATTAGTTATGTAGTGATGATAATTAAAAATACTAAAATGTTTATCTTTTTACTAATTTTTTTTAACAATAACCGTGGACTCTTTCTTGTGATGAAAAGTCACTTTAGTCACTTTTATGTGTAAAAAGAACTATTTTTCACATAGTGGTGCGTAGCGTTATTCGGGTAATTTTATTCTCGAAAAAAATGTCATCAGTTGCAGCATTCTCGTGCTTGCATTCATGTGTTTAGCTTACAATTCGGGTTAGCAAAATGTTTTTGAAAAAGTGGAAAATATCTTTCGTAAGGTCTTTTTCAATGACTGTTTTATTAACTATCGCTGCTCTTAATATAAATACCTAATCCTCTTTATGCGGTTTATAGTATTTTGTGACGAACAATAATTTTGTGCAATACTTGAACACTTTTTTATTCACAAGCCAAAAATATTTGCAATTAAATTTTCAACCTGTTTACTTAATCCTGCGCAGTTGGCAGTATGTGTTTTCTTGTTTATACGATATCTTGCCCTGCGTCAACTAAGTTCAGCTAGTTATGGAATACCCTTGGCACCGCAAAGAGTGAAAAGCGTGGGAGTCCCACACTATCTTGGGGCCGAAACAACTACCCACTAAAACCTTCCTCTTCGGTGAGTATAACGAAGCAGACCAGAGCAAGTGGTCCCTTTTCGCCCCCACGGCCCCGGTCACTACAAATGACCAGGTCCCGTGTTAATTCTAACGCATTCTTCAGGTCAGCAAACTGATCGCACATACCAAGCCTCTTGGCCGCCAGAGTCGGGCAATGATTCACAATGTGATCCGCCGTCTCCTCCTCCTCCAGACACTGCCTACAGATATCCTCTTCCACAAGACCCATCTTGTGGAGATGATACCTAAAGTTACCATGGCCTGTGACCAGAGAGGTGAGCCAACTCAGACTGTCTCTTCCGTAGTTGAGCAGTCTTCTGGCCTCTGAGCAAAGTGGTTGTTTAATAACCAACTTCGTCTTCCGGCAAGTTCCGGCAAGCTCCGACCATCTCCGTGAGTGCTCGGAGAACAACCACGTGTCTATCAGGGACCCAGTCTTCCCGTCACATAAAGCGACTCTCGTTTCGGGGCCGCAAAAACCTTCAGCAGCCCCTTTTTTGGCTCGATCTAGTTAGTCTTTGACTAACTTTATTATTAGTAAAAAATCAAATGTTCCATTTGAATACCAGTTCGAAAAGAACTCTAAACATCGCTCATGTTTAATCAAATAATTATTTTAGAAACAAAAACTACGAACAACTTTATATTAAAATATTTTATATGAGAATATGATGTCTATTCCCAAAATTAAACAAACCAAAACAGCTTCAAGCTTCGATCCGTTTTTTCAGGAACAACTTTTAATATTTGTTTTGAAAATAGTACCTAATTTATGCCATATTCTCAAAATACTTTAAATTATCACAAATTTTTCTACTAAACTAAATTAGTTCTTTGTATGCGAAAAACCAAATGATAATATATTTTGAAATCGAATCAACTACCTAATATCAACGAGTTTACAATGATTTTTAAAATATTTAACTGTAGTTTCATTAGATAGCTGCTTAGTTTATGCATTTGTTAAATTGCATTTTTTCTTTAATAAATTTTCCAATTGTACTGCAAGAAATAGTCAAAGCAGAAGTCTGGAAGCAATTTAAAGCTAATTAAAATAAGTTCTACTTTTCACTAAAATCCAATGTGTCGTGGTTACATTTCTTGTTTTACACATGTACGTTCAATATTAAAAACCAAAGTGATAGGGACAAAATCAATGATTAGCAAAAGATAAACCTAGTTGGCACTTACTAAGAAACCGGCTTTTATAATATATTAAAAATGCAACTGGAGTTTGAGATTAGATTTTATGTACTGTATTGGAATTAAAAGTAACATAACATAAGCATAGGATTAGCGAAGTCGTAACTACATAAATTCGAGTGTGGCAAATTAATTACGGCAAAAAGTTGGGAACAAATTCAAGAGACAGGAAGCAACTACATGTATTTATAGTTATATATAGTGTTAGGAAGTTTTTATGTCCATCTAAGAATTTCTTAGAGTTGTATTTTGTATTAAATATAATTTACTCATTCCCCTTTTGCGATTAAAATGAATTAATGTAATTATTCGGTCAGAGTTGTTATCTATTCTATAGAATGAGAAATGGTCAATTTTTTCTTAAATATTTAGTGTAAAACACGTTGAGGTTTTAAGAATTTAAACCTCAGAGAACGGTAATTAATTTTTTATTGCTGCGGGCGATTTTTAGGTTTTCCTGCTTCTTTAGAAACTTCATTTTCTATACTTTTTAAAAAACTAAGAAACTTTTAATTCAATTTCAATATTTTATATTAAATTCATTCGTTATTTGATGAAATTAACAAGGCTTTAGGAGCTTGCAATTGCAAAATAACTCTGACTCGCCGAATTGAATGTAACGATACAATTTAGCAAACATTGCTGAGTGGCTTTGCAAATAAGTAAGTTATCGTTTCTCCGCTCACTTCTTTTGGCTTCGTTTGAAATTAATCTAGTAACTAAAATGACTTTCAGTTCAATTGCTATTAAAAACTTTAATGAAGCATCACATCACATTTATTACAGAACAAATCCAAGTAAAGTCGTAATTAAAAGATATGTAATAAATATGAAATCCGTGTAGTAATGCGTTGGTTGTAACAAATTATTTTCCAATTTTTATAAGCATTTGGAGAAACCACTTCACAATATGTAAAATGTATGAACTTTGAATTTTGCTGTACTTCAATTCGAACTGTTTGAACACTCAGTTGTCCCCGTATTCATTTACCTTTGGAACTGTGAACGTGAAAATAGTGCCTTAGACTGTATGACGTACAGAACTTTTCAGCTAAGAACGGTTTGAATATGTAACGGAAAGTAGAAAAGGAAGTAGGAATTAAGAAGCAATAATAGGATTTATGATTACCTGGAATGTTCCAAGGAAATTATCTGAACAGCATTCAACATACAAACCTAAGCTAGTCTTCTGAGTCTATTCGTTTTTTCTTATTTAGTATATTTTCGCACTTTAAAGGTAATCGTTCGATAGTCCATCGATTACTTTAAACATTAGTAACGCTTCAATATAGGAATTCCTTTTTATTAGCAGAACATTTTTGTTTAACTAACTATTTGCAATTATAATTGCTTTTTTAATTTTCCTAAAATCTATTGAATTACATGTATTTACGAATAACGCATTCCTTAAAATATATGTTCTAAATATAACTCATATATCGACTGAACCTACGTCGTAATCTGAAAGAGAACACAACTGAAAAAGAAAAAAATCAAAATTACACCTACAATATACTACTATATACGTTATATATCTAAAAATGACAGTAATTTGAAGCAACAAATAAACACAGGAACTACAATTTTCATTATCAAAATAACATGCGGCCAAAATCAGGAAACCGCCAAAAAATGTGAAGTCGTAAATCGCATTACAATCGTATATATACACATTTACCAAAAAAATGAAAAAATTGCATTTATTATATTGTAAGATTGGAAAGGCTATGGATTTCCACAGGAATCAATTAATAAATAAATAAATATCTATACATTTTTTATACAAACTGAGTTTTTAATTTTATTAATTTCATAGCATAGATTTTCGTTATTGTATAGTTAATGGGGGTCATTTGTAGTTTATGAAATGAAATGGAGGTTGGTTTTAGAGTCTACTCAAGCGAAGCTGCGAAAAATTCATTTTTTATACCCTACATCCGAAGGAATGAGGGTATATTCACTTTGTGCTTCCGTGTGTAACGCATTAAAGGAGGCGTGGCAGGTATGGAAAAGTATATATATTCTTGATCAGTGTCACCTCCTGAGTCGATTTAGCCATGTCCGTAGTCTGTCTGTCTGTCTGTCTGTCTGTCTGTCTGTCTGTCTGTCTGTCTGTCTGTCTGTCTGTGGAAATCACGATTACAGGAGAACGAATGAAGCTATCGCGATGAAATTTTGCACGTATATTCTTTGTCATCCGAAACTCTGTGGGATTGAAAATGGGATAAATCGGTGCAGCGCCACGCCTACTTTTTTAACAAATACTAATTCTTTTAACAATATTTCAACTTGTAGACTTAGTTTTGAGCTTCAATTTTGTTTCCGAATACATCGGTACAGGTAGATTACATTTTTAAAAAAATGGGCGTGTCCGCCCACGAACATATGACATTGATATAAACCGCAATTCCAGAATAACGGTTGGAAGAATTGACTTGAAATTCGGTACGAATATTCTCTGCCATCATAGATAACTCTGTATTGAAAATGGTGAAAATCGGCGGGATGTAGGGTATATAAGCTTCGGTCTGACCGAAGGTACCCTTACTAGTTTTAAGTTGTAATTTAATGTTTACGTAGCTATAATTATAATTATTATTTGAATAAGTATAGTTATATTATTATTAAATGTATTTATTCACTAATACCGTGATTCAGAAAGTCTTCAAGTAAAGTCTACAGCAGAGTCGTTAACCACTTAAAATCCACTATCACAAAGTCTATAGCTGAGAATAGACTTACGTTACGTTATAACAACTCCTTCGTAACGTTTTTTGCTCAGCCATTGTTTTTGTTATGAAGATTTTAGTGGTTGAAATATTAATGATCCTGTAAAAATGTTTTTTGCGACCAAATTAAGGATTATAAATGCAGGAAAAATAAAAGCTAAACTTAAGAAATTTGTTTGTTTTGTTTTGCTATTGTATTTTTCCTTAATATGGTGCAAAATATACCAAGAATTTTTATTTCTTTTGCAACGCTGAAAATTGGAAAAAATATTGAAAGATATTGGAACGAATTTCCGTCATCCCTTGTCAAATTTGATTTGGAGACAAACCGGTTTCGGCGATGTGCCATCTTCAGTGTCTAATTTCGTTCTCGTTTCGAAAAAAATATATTCTACAAATTAATCGTGAAATTCGTGATATTGTCGAATCAAAGAATTTTTAATGAAAGTGATAGTATACACGAGTTTTTCGAAATGTTTTCCTTGGTGGCCTTCTATTTTTACGACATAGAACACCACAACATAGGTAAACATTCGCGCTCAGAATCGTGAGCTTCGGGACGCTTCAAATATTTATTTTTTTAAAAAATAAAGGTAACTATTCAAAATAAAACAAGTAAAGGTGTTGTCTACAGCCGGGCTGTAGCCGAAATACCCCACACCTTAAAGCTGCATATATACTCGTATATATAAGATATATAAGAGAAACTATAATTATAGCTGCTTAACTTTTTTTTGTGCGTTACAAACACCGCTACTAAGTGCGTTTACTTTCAAAATTTAGGTGTAGGGTATAAAAATATATCGCAATACTGGGTGGATGGGTAAAAAGGAGGCATGGCCCGCCCATTTTTTCCCCAACAGAATATTATTGGTTCACAAACTACAATATTATGTACACCATTATTCAGGAAACTTATATACTTTTCAATACAATCCTATGTAAACTAAAAGTGGGCGGATCACGCCCATATTTGGCATATTAACTGGAAGCAGTAGTCTAAACCTACATATAACATTTTCTTGTCTTCTCTCAAAAAGTGATGCTGATATGGCCTTTTTTAATAGGCAAAACAAAGGTACCTGCACTCTCGATATAAAAGTAGGCGTGGTCCTTAGGCGATTTTGCCCATTTTTTTTTTTGCCCAATACGAAACACCCCAACATAGCTACGAATATTTTTGCCAAATCTCATTTTGAAATCTTAATCCGTTCTCCTGTGATCGTGATTTCAACGGACAGACAGACAGACAGACATGGTTATTTCAATTTTTGTGGTGATGCTGATCAAGAATATATATACTTTTCCATACCTATCTTGTCTAGTTCTATGCGTTACACACTCCCATAGAAAGTGAATATACCTCAACCTTAAGGTGTAGGGTATAATAAAAATAATATTCATTAGGCATTAGGAACATTCATACATACATGAATATCGGTAACAATTCAGTGGCAAACTGCATTTCTATTAGAATTCTACAGCTCAGGGGCTGTAGACTTTATTGAGTCGTCGACAACCACTGCTATAGACTTTCTGATAAGGCTTTTGTAACGACCGACTCGTAACGCTTTAGCAAAAGCATAGAGGAGACACAACGCGTTGACTTTCTGAGCAAAAAATGTTGTTAAATGGTTGTTAAAAGACAACGGCAACCACTGATTAGACTTTCTGAATCACGGTATAAATTTCTATTTTAATTTATAAAAATGAATTTTTATTAAAAAGACAAAAATATGGAAAATAGAAAATTATCTTATCTCAGAAACTCTCATTGCACTCGCGTGTCCAAAGCTGGATTCGCAGCATAGGTTAAAGCAACTCATCCTCAGGAAACTTGGGCGAAACTCCTTGCCAAATGTTTATGGGTAAGGTATGCAAGGTATGCTTGTGATTCTTTTATGAGGACATCTCTGACGTTATCACAGGTATTGTAGATGGGGCTTTCCGGCGTAGGTTATAAAAATCGCCCTAACACACCGCCAATTCCTTGGTATATATTGCTTCTTGAGGCATTTGGTGAAAATTTCAGTGAGAGTTGCTAGGATATTGCTAAGGCATTATCTATGCTAAGCGATATTTCTAAGGTGCTTATGGCAGGGATGATTTTTTTTGTCCTGCTGATATGTAGAGATAAAAGGATCCGAAGGCACACATCATCCCGTCGCTACTTACTCTAGTGTTTCAAGGCTGAACTCTCTCTCAAAACAACACCAACAAAATATATATAGGAATAAAGAAAGAGAACGAATTCTTACATATTAATACGCGCTTATATATTTGAATTTGAATTTGAAGTTTGAATTATATTATAAAAAAGTTACCGACGTAAATGACCAAACGAAAGAATGATAATTGTGCTATAGTAATAAAAATCTATAATTGTATTAATTATACTTATAATGTTGTTTGCAAAGGCTCAATAAATTTCAACTTTAACTTCAAAAAAAGTGATAAGACTGAATAAAACCGCTATTTACATATGTGACGAAATCCGATCCATATGCGGCCAGTCGAGGTACGTTTATTTTCAAAGTGGTGTATGTCCATTTTTAAAAAAAATGAAATATGACGTATTGTATGCTTAATTTAATGTAAATTTTTTATGTATAACTTGTACGTGTTCAATCGGTCGGTAAATGAAAAAACACACGCAGCGATTATGAAAGTCCAATTGACAGAGTTGGGTTAACAGGTGTTCGCCGATCAGTAGTCTGTTATTTTTAATTCTTTTTTTTAATCGTATGTGTAATCCTACAAATAAAAAATGTAATAAAACAATGTAGAAAACATTACAAATTCATTTTACATAAAGTGAAACGACTTTCGTTTCAATAAAAAAATCTTACAAAATACAAAAAAACAATAATGACGAACAGTTGAACTGGTTGCAAATATGTTGGTTGAGGTTTCTCAAAAGTGCACCGTATACTATTTTATATAAAACATCATTGAAGAATGCAGAATTTAAAACTATAAATTTACTACCCGTACATCCTGAAAGACCAATGAAGTTTGAAAAAATCACCCTGGCGCCATTGTACGATAATGCCTACATTGTGAAGTGCCTATTACTTACGAAAAATATAGACATGAAGCAATTACTACCCTATATGCTGCCACATGCAGAGCACAAGTAAATGTTATCAGTATATCGTAATTTTGAGAATGTAATTTTGTTAGCTTCGGGAGCAAAAGCGATCTCCTTTTATGTTATTAAAATCTTTAATTTGACCTTGTCATCATTAAGTCTGATACTGATGTATCTGATGATATCTTACTGCTTAGCTCAGCTCCCAGACAAAGGAAGAGCAATGATAAATGCTCGGTTCGATAAATGAAATGGAAGTTGAAAACGAACATTGACAAATGCGAATGTACATTGTTTAAAGGCACTTCATGTAACGTTTATCCAAATACGCGTAGGTTTGTACCAAACATTAAAATTGGCAATAGAAGCATATGTTACAAGGACAGAATTAAATACCTTGGTTTTGTACTGCATGCTATATTTAATTTCATTACGCATATTGACCATGTGCTGAGTAAGGGTAAAGCAAGGTTTTTCCAGTATTTAAAGGTTTTGAAGGGTTCCTGTTGCCTTAACAGAAAAATCAACATTAAAATCTAAAAACAAATAGTCAGACCAACGCTGGCTTACGGTTTTCCAGTTTGGTTCCACATCTCGTCGGCTCAAATGTAGCGGATCCGTATTTTCGAGAGGAAATGCCTAAGAATATGCACAGGTCTGCATTGTACAGTTAATGCGGGTTTATCCTTAGTTATTACTCTAATGATACTTTATATAGGGCTGCAAATATAAAGAGGATTGATACTTTCCTAACTGAATCGGCCATTAAATTTTTAAATAAAATGGTATATAGCGATAACAGTGAGTTGTTAAAGTTATATGAGAAAATGTTAAGTCCTACGCTTACACTTTCTGTAAGTTGTTTGTCTTCAACACATGTACTCTTGTTAAACAAGAGCAATCTGCTTTTCGATCGAAATAATAAGTTAATGTTTTATCACAGAAGATTTAACTCTTTAAATATAATTGACACTGTGTATAACATAGCATAAAAGTTAATCATTTGTCATTTAGCACTAGCACTAGTTTTAGATTAGGTTAAGTTATTTCTTTAAGTTTGTATACGCTTAGGTTTTCTTTTTTTAAAAAATAATAATGTTATCCTTTTTTTTGCCTTTTTTTAAGGAAATTAAATGTAATCGAATTTAAAATATTAAGTGTTGTTTTGTACATAATTTCAAAGTTAATAATCTTTGTTAAATATGTTTTCGTATGTTAAGAATATCTATTTTAAGTGAATTTTTTCCAAAAACACTGTAATATAATTTTTTGTGGAAAAAATCTTAACGGTCGACGTTAACCGTTAAGGACATTTTGTGGCATACTTTTAGGCACTCCTGTTTTCGCTTTTTTAAGGGAACAAAATTATTAAGTTTTTAACAAAGCTGCATATTTTTCAGGAATGCGATCATACAAACACGAAAAAACATCGCTACATACAGGAAGACCATGTGCATGCGTGAGTGGTTTGGATTCGAGGTTAATAGCACACTAAAAATCAACTGTAAGACACTTACATCAATCGACGGAAAAGCTAATGAACGCACAAAAAATCGCCACAAATTTTGGAAGAAATAAGAAGTTATGATAAATGTCATCAATTTCAAAAGGACCATTTTTTGTTATAGTGATATTCAGCTCTTTAACTTTAATTTTTCTATATCATTCTAAAAAAGTGAGGCGTTGGCGTAACTTCGACCTGTCGTAGGCGGATCAGGTCTTACCAGGGATACTATTCAATTGGAAACGCAAATTATACAATTTATATTTGCAATTTATATTGAATTATATTGAATTGGCACTATAGTGGTTTTAGTTTTGTATATAATAAACTGGATTCTAGTATTCTAAAGGATTGTTAGGTACAACCAAATAGGTTGAATTGTACACATTTTTATGCAATGATTTTAGTCTTGTATAATTGAGATTGGGTGCGGAAATATTTAGAAAATATTGCGAAAATTAGGATACTGTATTAAATGAGAATATTGTCTTCCCTTCCCATTGTAAAACGGAGAGCTAAAGTGCAAAGATTCCAACCTCATAAACTGGTTTCTATACGCTTTAATAGTTAATTGCCTTCTATATATATGTACGTTTTGTTTTCTTCCATATTTCAGATTTATCACGAAATAGATTTGTTCAATTAACCGATGATATCGCTACGTTTTTGTGTCTGGCAACACTGCTTCTCTATCATAACACCCTACGCAGTGTTCCGGAATTCGCGAAGCAACTGATTTTCTTGACGTTCTTAGATTATTTAGTTTTGTTTTAAAATAAAGCAATAATAAGAATAGAAATTAACAGTTTCCCGGCCACATCGTTACCGTTGCACAAAGGCTCCAATTTTTTAGTTGTTTTTGGGGATATTTTTGGTGTTGTTGTAGACCCTAAACTATAAGAGATATCCGGACGAAGTAAATACCGTTAGATAGATATTTGCAATATCTTTCACTTCTGTTAAGGTGTTTTTACCGTAGAACCTATATTTTTGTGTGAAACCCGCTTTTAACGTTTTTAGTACTTTTTGTTTAACACAAATTATTTTTTTACTAAATAAAATACATAACAACATGGTATAATTATGTAGTTTTTATATAAACTGACCTAATTACTCGTATCCTGGTGTTTTTTTATTAGAATTGGTCCCATACTTTACGAGAAAATTGATTTTAAAAATCAAGATTAAATACTAATTTGATACCTTTTTGAACCTATTACATTTACACTTTTTAAAAAATCTTTTAACGCAGAGTTCTGCAACGATGATCTGTCATTATTCGTTAAAAATTCTATTAAATGAAATTATGATTTACTTATCATAATGTGAAAATCATACCATCATATAATGCACAGCAAAAGTAGAAAAGTTGTTACTGTGGATAGTGCTGCAATAGTGTGCTCATTGACCGTGGCAGTCATATTTTCGAGCTGTTATTAGCTGCCAGTTGCATTTGTGCATTTGTGTCTTCGAGTCTTTGGTGGCCAACAACTTTAAGCAACGCGACCATCAAAGGAATCCAAGTGCGGGACAGAGTTCAAGTTTGTGAAATTCAAAGGCAAGTGTTCGATTTTATTGTCGTAAAAGTCCAGATGATGCAGATTCTGCCACGAGCCAAATGCATCAATTTACATAGCAATCACTTCTGCGTCGTTATCTTCTAGTGCAGGTACGTTTCTTGATAAATAAACAGGCAGTTACGCCAGCTCCGCACTAGTACAACATTTACAAGCGGACTTTTTTATAGATATTAACTTTTCGCCTGGCAAACAGCCGAATTTCAACAGCCGCCGCAGCATCAGCATATTCATTACACGCACTCCAGCAGCTCCAACAATGGATCATCGCCGGGAAACGAAGTTCTGCTGTTTGAAAAGTCCTTGAATCGCCGCAAACACAGCACATCAGATGATAAGCTTAATAAAAATTTGTGCAGTATTCAAGTCTGCAAGTGACTTACTTCGACTGCATTTAATTTATTGTTCGTCATTTGGAAATTCGTCTCTAAACTAACATTTGTCGCAGAGAATACAAGGAAGCTTTGATGCAGCAACGCAGTCAAGAGATATCAAGTGTTTATGAAATCAAAGTCCAGAAAACACTGCGCGATATGACTGATTGCCAACGTGAGGAGACTGAACTAATGACCCAACTACGCAGTGTATGTTATCAAGTGCAAATAGTATTGGCTTTATTAGCAGGTTTTAAGGTTCCATTAGTCCTTAGATTATCGAAATCCGTCTCAAGATGACGCTGCCAGAAGACATCGCGTCAGCTCTAACCGATGGTGTTATATTGTGCCATCTAGCCAATTATGTGCGGCCCAGATCGGTTGCAAGTATTCATGTACCCTCACCTGGTGTCGTAAGTGAAGTTTTCTTAGAACACAATGTATGAGTATAATAACCTTGTTCCTTTATGAATTTCAGTCGAAACTGACTATGGCTCCGTGCTTGTCTGAAAATTGGCGTCGATGAGGTGAGTTTTTTGAGTATTTTTCGTAGGTTTAAAGCATAAATTATTTATGTAGTGATGATAATTAAAAATACTAAAATGTTTATCTTTTTACTAATATTTTTTAACAATAACCGTGGACTCTTTCTTGTGATGAAAAGTCACTTTAGTCACTTTTATGTATAAAAAGAACTATTTTTCACATAGTGGTGCGTAGCGTTACTCGGGTAATTTTATTCTCGAAAAATTGTCATCAGTTGCAGCATTCTCGTGCTTGCATTCATGTGTTTAGCTTACAATTCGAGTAAGCAAAATGTTTTTGAAAAAGTGGAAAACATCTTTCGTAAGGTCTTTTTCAATGACTGTTTTAATAACTATCGCTGCTCTTAATATAAATATCTAATCCTCTTTATGCGGTTTATGGCCAAAGGAATCGACCGCTCGTCTCATGACCAGGTCCCATGTTAATACTAACGCATTCTTGAACCAAGAGTCCATACGTCCGTCAGCAAACTGATCGCACATACCAAGCCTCTTGGCCGCCAGAGCCGGGCAATGATTCACAATGTGATCCGACGTCTCCTCCTCCTCCAGACACAGCCTACAGGTATTCTCTTCCACAAGACCCATTTTGTGGAGATGATACCTAAAGTTACCATGGCCTGTGACCAGAGAGGTGAGCCAACTCAGACTGTCTCTTCCGTAGTTGAGCAGTCTTCTGGCCTCTCCGCGAAGTGGTTGCTTAATAACCAACTTCGTCTGCCGGCAAGTGGTTAGCTCCGACCATCTCCGTGAGTGCTCGGAGAACAACCACGTGTCCATCAGGGACCCAATCTTCCCGTCTCATAAAGCGACTCTCGTTTCGGGGCCGCAAAAACCTTCAGCAGCCCCTTTTTTGGCTCGATCTAGTTAGTCTTTGACTAACTTTATTATTAGTAAAAAATCAAATGTTCCATTTGAATACCAGTTCGAAAAGAACTCTAAACATCGCTCATGTTTAATCAAATAATTATTTTAGAATCAAAAACTACGAACAACTTTATATTAAAATTTTTTATATGAGAATATGATGTCTATTCCCAAACAAAACAAAACAGCTTCAAGCTTCGATCCGTTTTTTCAGGAAAAACTTTTAATATTTATTTTGAAAATAGTACCTAATTTATGCCATATTCTCGAAAAACTTTAAATTATCACAAATTTTTCTACTAAACTAAATTAGTTCTTTGTATGCGAAAAACCAAATGATAATATATTTTGAAATCGAATCAACTACCTAATATCAAAGAATTTACAATAATTTTTAAAATATTTAACTGTAGTTTCATTAGATAGCTGCTTAGTTTATGCATTTGTTAAATTGCATTTTTTCTTTAATAAATTTTCCAATTGTACTGCAAGAAACAGTCAAAGCAGAAGTCTGGAAGTTCTACTTTTCACTAAAATCCAATGTGTCGTCGTTACATTTCTTTTATAATATATTAATAATGCAACTGGAGTTCGAGATTATATATATATATAGTGTTAGGAAGTTTTTATGTCCATCTAAGAATTTCTTAGAATTGTATTTTGTATTATATATATTTTACTCATTCCCCTTTTGCGATTAATTTAATTATTCGGTCAGAGTTGTTATCTATTCTATAGAATGAAAAATGGTCAATGTTTTCTTAAATATTTAGTGTAAAACACGTTGAGGTTTTAAGAATTTAAACCTCAGAGAACGGTAATTAATTTTTTATTGCTACGGGCGATTTTTAGGTTTTCCTGCTTCTTTAGAAACTTCATTTTCTATACTTTTTAAAAAACTAAGAAACTTTTAATTCAATTTCAATATTTTATATTAAATTCATTCGTTATTTGATGAAATTAACAAGGCTTTAGGAGCTTGCAATTGCAAAATAACTCTGACTCGCCGAATTGAATGTAACAATACAATTTAGCAAACATTGCTGAGTGGCTTTGCAAATAAGTAAGTTTTCGTTTCTCCTCTCACTTCTTTTGGCTTCGTTTGAAATGAATCTAGTAACTAAAATGACTTTCAGTTCAATTGCTATTAAAAACTTTAATGAAGCATCACATCACATTTATTACAGAACAAATCCAAGTAGAGTCGTAATTAAAAGATATGTAATAAATATGAAATCCGTGTAGTAATGCGTTGGTTGTAATGAATTGTTTTCCAATTTTTATAAGCATTTGGAGAAATCACTTCACAATATGTAAAATGTATGAACTTTGAATTTTGCTGTACTTCAATTCGAACTGTTTGAACACTCAGTTGTCCCCGTATTCATTTACCTTTGGAACTGTGAACGTGAAAATAGTGCCTTAGACTGTATGACGTACAGAACTTTTCAGCTAAGAACGGTTTGAATATGTAACGGAAAGTAGAAAAGGAAGTAGGAATTAAGAAGCAATAATAGGATTTATGATTACCTGGAATGTTCCAAGGAAATAATGTGAACAGCATTCAACATACAAACCTAAGCTAGTCTCCTGAGTCTATTCGTTTTTTCTTATTTAGTATATTTTCGCACTTCAAAGGTAATCGTTCGATAGTCCATCGATTACTTTAAACATTAGTAACGCTTAAAAATAGGAATTCCTTTTTATTAGCAGAACATTTTTGTTTAACTAACTATTTGCAATTATAAATGCTTTTTTAATTATCCTAAAATCTATTGAATTACATGTATTTACGAATAACGCATTCCTTAAAATATATGTTCTAAATATAACTCATATATCGACTGAACCTACGTCGTAATCTGAAAGAGAACACAACTGAAAAAGAAAAAAATCAAAATTACACCTACAATACACTACTATATACGTTATATATCTAAAAATGAAAGTAATGTTGAAGCAACAAATAAACACAGGACCTACAAATTTCATTATTAAAATAACATGCGGCCAAAATCAACAAACCGCCAAAAAGCAGAAAAATGTGAAGTCATAAATCGCATTACAATCGTATATATACACATTTACCAAAAAAATGAAAAAATTGCATTTATTATATTGTAAGATTGGAAAGGCTATGGATTTCCACAGGAACCAATTAATAAATAAATAAATATCTATACATTTTTTATACAAACTGAGTTTTTAATTTTATTAATTTCATAGCATAGATTTTCATTATTGTATAGTTAATGGGGGTCATTTGTAGTTTATGAAATGGAGGAGGTTGGTTTTAGAGTCTACTCAAGCGGAGCTGCGAAATATTCATTTTACCTACACTTGTAATTTAATGCTTGCATAGCAATAATTATAATTATTATTTGAATAAGTACAGTTAAATTATTAGTAAATTTATTTATCCACTAAATTTCTATTTTAATTTATAAAAATTTATTTTTATTAAAAAGACAAAAATATGGAATAACAGAAAATTAAAGGAAACGATAACGAAATTTACGCAAAATTTTGTATGAAGCGATCATTAAATTTTATTCTAGAGTATTTCGTTATTTGTTCTATTGTTTTTATTGTATTTTGTTTCTAATTACAGTGATTTATATTTTCTTTATTTCATTTATATATTTATTGATTCAGTGTATTGATATTTTCATAGCTTACGTTATACATTTAATAACTTTATTATTATTGTAACGTAATTTTCATATTAAATATTAAAAGTTTTATTACCTATGAATGAATTTCATAAAGCTCCGTTCATTTATTTATATTGCTGAAAATCTGACATCTCGAATATATTAAAATATATATGTATATATCGAGCATCACAATCCTTTAAAGTTTGTACCTTTTTAAATAAAGTTGTACTTACAATTTTAATGCAGAACTCAAATAATAGTTGATCAACTGTCCTCTTGCAGAATCTTATTTGCTGTGCTGCTGATGTGCTAGAAGGGAAAGGAGCCGTCCAAGTGGCTATCACGGTGTGTGAACTGTTTCGCATATACGCCGCATTTCAACAGAGCAACCTAAAGTCACCAACGCGAGTAACGCGCAGTACGATGTCGCCGTCGCCAATCGTTTAGAACTTCAAAAAGAAACAACGAACAAATGAAATACTCGTGATGTTGCTGTCCAAAGCTAAGAAATACGTAACTATCTCCACCTTGGAGCAATACTTTTTTGCCATTTAAAGTTTGGTTCTCGGATGAGTTTTAAGAAATTTTACTACATCGAATCAAAGCGAACAAAATCAACAAAACAAGACTAAAGCAGAGATTAATATGAAGTTTAGTGCATTTTCCGTTTTTTGTGAGTTATACGAATTTATTTCATATGTTATTATTTTACTTTTACTTTTAATGTTTTTGATTGTTAACAGCTTGAACACAGTCGTAGCAGCTAAGTGCTGTTACTGCAACCAGAAAGAAGCTGCTATCTAGTCTCCATTCATGCACCAATATAACAAAAGGAGAATAATGTTTTATTGCTGCTAAAATAATAATTAGAATAAGTTCAAATGCAAGCAGTGATTCTCTTCTATTTTCAATTTTGAAAGCTGCATTTGCTTCCTGCTGCTGTGATTGTGTTGAAGCCATAATGCGTCATCACCATCGAATTGTGCTCGTTTATAGAATTCCATTTTTTTTAATGGCGTTACCTGATTGGTATGTCCAATACAATTCCTGATTCGGTATATTCATTGCTTTTCTCTCTAAAACGATTGCGAAATACGAATTGCGTCTTATATTTATATACATACATATTTTCTATAATTTATTTTTATTTTAAAGTTTCGAGTTTTGGCAACGCGTTCATATATAGTATTAATGGGAATGCATGCATTTTCATTCGACCAATGATTCGTGCAAAACCCATGTACGCCGTGGGAAACACATTGATTGTTTCTTGAATCGAGTTGAAACAACTCGGCAGCTAACGGAATACAACATTTGTTAGGGAACTTCATATGCGAATTCGAAGTCGCTCGTTTCAAAATTGGCTCGAAACGGTTCGATCGTGCATGAAGTAAACCATGAAACAAACAACGAAGCACACAAATAGTTGGAGCAGCAGCAACGTGTGTTGTTGATGGTGTTTCATAGAAATTCTTTTCATGGCTTATTTGTCTTTTTCAGCGGAAGACGCGAGGCAAGGAAGCAATTCGTTTTCTTCCTTTTCTTGTAAAGCAAATATCATTAAGTATCATCATTTATGAGTGCAATTCGGCTTACAACTTAATCTTCCCGAGGACGGACGATTGTTCATGGTTTTTCTTGTAAAAGAACACGAAGAAAACGAATTGCTTCCTGTCCTCCCGTCACCCGCTAAGATCGGCAAATCGTCCATGAAAATAATGTTTATGAAGCACCAACAACAACACACGTTGCTGCTGCTCCATCCATTTGTGTGCTTTCTGTGTTTGTTTCATGGGTTACTTCAAGTATGATCGAACCGTATCGAGCCAATTCGGAAATGGGTGACTACGATTTCGCATGTGAAGTTCCCTTACGAATGTTGGCTTGCGTTCGCTTCCGAGCTGGTTCAACTCGATTGAAGAAGCAATAAATGTTTTTTCAATGTCGTGCATGGTTTTTGCACGCATCGTTGGTCGAGTGGAAAGTCATGAAAGTCCTCTTTGTTAATACATATAAAGTCGTTGCTTTCGCAAGGTTTCTCTGCATCGATGTCTGCACACGCACTTGTTTGTCAATCTATCCCTGACTCTCAACACATCAGATAATCATGCCTCCTTTAGATGTATACATTTAGCTTCCATAACCAAGGCCGCAATTTTGTTATTTTGGGGTCTACTTTTGGTGTTTTTATAGACTCCAAAAGGCCCACAATTGAGTTCAGCTATTATACCAATCGCTTTTATAAAAACTATTCAGACTTTAGCTTTTACACAAAATATAGGTTTTTCGATAAAAGCGATTATCTAAATGTTCATAAAAAACTTATGTACTTAAGCTCCATTTCGGGCAAAAATATAAGGATTAAGCTAAAAAGAGCTTCATAATTTTTGTGAATGATATCCGTAAACAAAGATGATGATGACGCAAATAATTGTATGAATCAAAATTGCGATTGTGTTAAATATTACATTTTATATGAAGTCAGTATACTAAGAAACCATGAGTAGACTAACCACAGATAAAGAAATAATTTCAATGAAGGAAACAGTGAATCTTAGGGTGCCAATCAAATTAATCTTTCATCAATTTGACAAACATTTGACATTTGTGTGGAGTTTGGCTTTGAATTTTAATTTTTTAATTGAGCAGTTTTTGATGAAGAAGAAACTTGACATTATTAATTATACATGCTTAGATATTTAATGATATCTATTCGTAAGTTAGTATTATTAGCATAGATTTGTAACTATTACTTTACGCATGCACATTTTTAATGTTATTCACTCGAAATTAATGAGCATAAATGAATATGTAATTGTATTTGTAATAAAAACATATATCAAACGAATAAATGACCATATTAAAATACACATTTGGGCATTTTTACTCATAATGAAGCCGTAAAATATGTTCCACATAGGGTCATAAGCAAATCTTTCATCAATCAAATCATTTGAGTTTGCGATTTGTATCTTAACGACTAGTTATTTAACACAGCTAAATCGGCTACTTCGATTGAAAAGGGTTTTCGATTGAAAGGGACTCCAACCACTAACTCACCGCAGCACTTCATTCTAGCCACAAATACACCTCGAAAAGGTTTTTTTTTTGTAATGTCAAAATATAATTTGAAAACACAATTATGTCCGACGATTATATTTAAGAAAACGTTTATAATCTATTTTTCAGACGAGAGTTTGCCTTGTTGAATCCACGTCATAGTAAAAGGGTATTTTTGCAGTCCGACCTGATCAATGGTACCAAAGTTTTGTTTCAGATAGCCAATGTGTGGATACACAGGTGACCTCTTATTGCAGCTCTTCTGAGGCATGACTCATCATTACCCTTAGTATTTGCATGGCGGAGCAGCCAGCAGAGCAGATTGAAATTTGCTTCAGATGTGCCTGGCTGTCACAAAAAAAATGATTTCCTTATTGGGAATATTTCTTTCATAGCATAATCGAAAATGGCTTGTCTTTTCAATCGAAAATGGCTTCTTCTGGAACAAACTGTAATTACTGTGAAATCTTTGCGTTAGCGGTATCTGCAGTTAGCCAGAGTAGAAGCTCCTCTCTTACGCGGTCATGGAGTTGTCCGTATAAAGCGCACTTCCGATGAGAAGTAGCTGACCTAAGCACCACTTCTTTCGCCAGCGAAAAGTAACCTCCGGTATTCCCTCAAAAAGCACTCTTGGAAGCATGTAGTCCGTCTGTATGGCGATCGATGACCAGGGTCCTGGTGCCATCTATCTTATCTCAGAAACTCTCATTGCACTTGTGTGTCCAAAGCTGGATTCGTAGCATAGGTTAAAGCAACTCAGCCTCAGGAAACTTGGGCAAAACCCTTGCCAAATGTGTATGGGTAAGGTATGCAAGGTATGCTTGTGATTCTTTTATGAGGACATCTCTGACGTTATCACAAGTATTGGAGAAGAGTGCTGTAGAGGGGGCTTTCCCGTCTAGGTTATAAAAATCACCATCACACACCTCCAATTCCTTGGTATATATTGCTTCTTGAGGCATTTAGTGAAAATTTCAGTGAGCGTTGCTAAGAAAGTGCTAAGGCATTATCTATGCTGGTGTTGCTCTCTCCATGACTATCATCTTTCGCAGTCTAGTCGCTTCGTTGACCTCGCATGTCTATTCACAGTACGCCTTCCATGAGTACCGCTTGACTTTCCAACTCTGCCAGTGTAGATCCTCAGACTTGCGCTCAGTCTATGTCTTACCAGTCGCCTTCCCTTTAATAAAAAGCACTCTAGTTGACTTCCCCAGAACCCCAATATAAGCTCCTTCAAAAGTTTGATTAAACAGTAAGATCCGCTGCAGAGCCCCTTTATAAAACAAATAGAATACTTACTTCCAGTAGAATCAGAATAAAATACACATACAATGAGTAGAATAAATATATGTATTTGCGAAATTGCAAAGCACAAAAAAACACTAACAAAATATACACTGCCGTCCATAAGTTTAGGAACATGCCATTTTTTCCTTAGAACTTATAAAAATCTCCACTACTTTTCATTTTAGAAATTAAACTAATATTTATTTTGTTTTGTTAACAATATGTTTTGTTGAATATTGGATCATATTAACTTAACTTAACAATATAATTTAAAAAGAAATACATTTCGTTTCAAATATCTTTTTCGTCAAAAAATGCTCCTTTCACCTTTACTACTTTTGACGATATTTTTTGCATCCTTTCGATTAACTTCTGTTGGAAGTGGTGTGGATATCCAGGCCTCTTGCAGAATATTCCAAATATCTTTTTTCGATGTTTTTCGAATATAGGAATAAAGAAAGAGAACGAATTCTTACATATTAATAAAGTAAGAATTCAATTTAAATTTTCTAAGCAAAGTAAGTGACCACAAACAAAAGAATTATAATTGTGCTATAGTAATAAAAATCTAGTAGAGATATTGCACTGAACCAAAAAAGTGATAAGAATGAATAAAACAGCTATTTATGTGACGAAATCCGATCCATATGCGGCCAGTCGAGGTACGTTTATTTTGAAAGTGGTGTATGTCCATTTTTTAAAAAAATGAAATATGACGTATTTTATGCTTAATTTAATGTAAATTTTTTATGTATAACTTGTACGTGTTCAATCGGTGGGTAAATGAAAAAACACACTCAGCGATTATGAAAGTGCTGTAAGTCCAATTGACAGAGTTGGGTTAACAGGTGTTCGCCGATCAGTAGTCTGTTATTTTTAATTCTTTTTTTTAATCGTATGTGTAATCCTACAAATAAAAAAATGTAATAAAACAATGTAGAAAACATTACAAATTCATTTTACATAAAGTGAAACGACTTTCGTTTCAATAAAAAAATCTTACAAAATACAAAAAAACAATAATGACGAACAGTGGAACTGGTTCCAAATATGTTGGTTGAGGTTTCTCAAAAGTGCACCGTATACTATTTTATATAAAACATCATTGAAGAATGCAGAATTTAAAACTATAAATTTACTACCCGTACATCCTGAAAGACCAATGAAGTTTGAAAAAATCACCCTGGCGCCATTGTACGAAAATGCCTACAATGTGAAGTGCCTCTTACTTACGAAAAATATAGACATGAAGCAATTACTACCCTATATGCTGCCACATGCAGAGCACAAGTAAATGTTATCAGTATCTCGTAAATTTGACAATGTAATTTTGTTAGCTTCGGGAGCAAAAGCGATCTCCTTTTATGTTATTAAAATCTTTAATTTGACCTTGTCATCATTAAGTCTGATACTGATGTATCTGATGATATCTTACTGCTTAGTTCAGCTCCCAGACAAAGGAAGAGCAATGATAAATGCTCGGTTCGATAAATGAAATGGAAGTTGAAAACGAACATTGACAAATGCGAATGTACATTGTTTAAAGGCACTTCATGTAACGTTTATCCAAATACGCGTAGGTTTGTACCAAACATTAAAATTGGCAATAGAAGCATATGTTACAAGGACAGAATTAAATACCTTGGTGTTGTACTGCATGCTAAATTTAATTTCATTACGCATATTGACCATGTGCTGAGTAAGGCTAAAGCAAGGTTTTTCTAGTATTTAAAGGTTTTGAAGGGTTCCTGTTGCCTTAACAGAAAAATCAACATTAACATCTATAAACAAATAGTCAGACCAACGCTGGCTTTCGGTTTTCCAGTTTGGTTCCACATCTCGTCGGCTCAAATGGAGCGGATCCGTATTTTCGAGAGGAAATGCCTAAGAATATGCACAGGTCTGCATTGTACAGTTAATGCGGAGGGTATCCTTAGTTATTACTCTAATGATACTTTATATAGGGCTGCAAATATAAAGAGGATTGATACTTTCCTAACTGAATCGGCCATTAAATTTTTAAATAAAATGGTATATAGCGATAACAGTGAGGTGTTAAAGTTATATGAGAAAATGTTAAGTCCTGCGCTTACACTTTCTGTAAGTTGTTTGTCTTCAACACATATTCTCTTGTTAAACAACATCGTGCTTTTCGATAAAAATAATAAGTTGATGTTTTATCACAGAAGATTTAACTCTTTAAATATAATTGACACTGTTTACAACAAAGCATAAAAGTTAATCTTTTGTGTCCTAGCACTAGCACTGGTTTTAGATTAGGTTAAGTTATTTCTTTAAGTTTGTATAGGCTTAGGTTTTCTTTTTTTATAAAATAATAATGTTATCCTTTTTTTTGCCTTTTTTTAAGGAAATTAAATGTAATCGAATATAAACTATTAAGTGTTGTTTTGTACATAATTTCAAAGTTAATAATCTTTGTTAAATATGTTTTCGTATGTTAAGAATATCTATTTTAAGTGAATGTTTTCCAAAAACACTGTAATATAATTTTTTTTGGAATAAATCTTAACGGTCGAAGTTAACCGTTAAGGATATTTTGTGGCATACTTTTAGGCACTCATATTTTCGCTTTTTTAAGGGAACAAAATTATTAAGTTTTTAACAAAGCTGCATATTTTTCAGGAATGCGATCATACAAACACGAATAAACATCGCTACATACAGGAAGACCATGTGCATGCGTGAGTGGTTTGGATTCGAGGTTAATAGTACACTAAAAATCAACTGTAAGACACTTTCATCAATCGACGGAAAAGCTAATGAACGCACAAAAAATCGCCACAAATTTTGGAAGAAATAAGAAGTTATGATAAATGTCATCAATTTCAAAAGGACCATTTTTTGTTATAGTGATATTCAGCTCTTTAACTTTAATTTTTCTATACCATTATAAAAAAGTGAGGCGTTGGCGTAACTTCGACCTGGCGTAGGCGGATCAGGTCTTACCAGGGATACTATTCAATTGGAAACGCAAATTATACAATTTATATTTGCAATTTATATTGAATTATATTGAATTGGCAATATATTTTATAACATACAGTTTTTCTGTCTACTCATATGGAGACTCTGTGAATTAAATTAGTGATATCCGTTTCGAGTGACATGGATTTAAAAAGGTTCGTGGTTTTAGTTTTGTATATAATAAACTGGATTCTAGTATTCCAAAGAATTGTTAGGTGCAACCAAATAGGTTTGAATTGTACACATTTTTATGCAATGATTTTAGTCTTGTATAATTGAGATTGGGTGCGGAAATATTTAGAAATTATTGTGATAATTAGGATACTGTATTAATTGAGAATATTGTCTTCCCTTTCCATTGTAAAGCGGAGAACTAAAGTGCAAAGATTCCAATCTCATAAACTGGTTTCTATGCGCTTTGATAGATACTTGCCTTCTATATATATCTACGTTTTGTTTTCTTCCATATTTCAGATTTATCACGAAATAGATTTGTTGAATCATTGACAAAGAATTAAGAAAAAGTTATTCTTTTCGATATTGCTACGTTTTTGTGTCTGGCAACACTGCTTCTCTATCATAACACCCTACGCAGTGTTCCGGAGTTCGCGAAGCAACTGATTTTGTTGACGTTCTTAGATTTTTTAGTTTTGTTTTTAAAATAAAGCAATAATAAGAATGGAACAGTTTCCCGGTCACATCTTTACCGTTGCACAAAGGCTCCAATTTTTTAGTTGTTTTTGGGGCTGTTTTTGGTGTTGTTGTAGACCCTAACCTATCCGGACGAAGTAAACACCGTTAGATAGATATTTGCAATATCTTTCACTTCTGTTAAGGTGTTTTTACCGTAGAACCTATATTTTTGTGTGAAACCCGCTTTTAATGTTTTTAATACTTTTTGTTTAACACAAATTATTTTTTTACTAAATAAAATACATAACAACATGGTATAATTATGTAGTTTTTATATAAACTGACCTAATTACTCGTATCCTGGTGTTTTTTTATTAGAATTGGTCCCATACTTTACGAGAAAATTGATTTTGAAGATCAAGATGACATACTAATTTGATACCTTTTTGAACCTATACATTTACAATTTTTAAAAATTCTTTTAACGCAGAGTTCTGCAACGATGATCTGTCATTATTCGTTGGAAATTCCATTAAATGAAATTATGATTTACTTATCTTAATGTGAAAATCATACCATCATATAATGCACAGCAAAAGTAGAAAAGTTGTTACTGTGGATAGTGCTGCAATAGTGTGCTCATTGACCGTGGCAGTCATATTTTCGAGCTGTTATTAGCTGCCAGTTGCATTTGTGCATTTGTGTCTGGGAGTCTTTGGTGGCCAACAACTTTAAGCAACGCGACCATCAAAGGAATCCAAGTGCGGGACAGAGTTCAAGTTTGTGAAATTCAAAGGCAAGTGTTCGATTTTATTGTCGTAAAAGTCCAGATGATGCAGATTCTGCCACGAGCCAAATGCATCAATTTACGTAGCAATCATTTCTGCGTCGTCATCTTCTAGTGCAGGTACGTTTCTTTAATAAATAAACAGGCAGTTACGCCAGCTCCGCAGTAGTACAACATTTACAAGCGGCTCTTTTATAGATATAAACTTTTCGCCTGGCAAACAGCCGAATTTCAACATCCGCGGCAGCATCAGCATATTCATTACACGCACTCCAGCAGCTTCAACAAATAGTATTGGCTTTATTAGCAGGTTTTAAGGTTCCATTAGTCCTTAGATTATCGAAATCCGTCTCAAGATGACGCTGCCAGAAGACATCGCGTCAGCTCTAACCGATGGTGTTATATTGTGCCATCTAGCCAATTATGTGCGACCCAGATCGGTTGCAAGTATTCATGTACCCTCACCTGGCGTCGTAAGTGAAATTTTCTTGGAATACAATGTATGAGTATAATAACCTTGTTCCTTTATGAATTTCAGTCGAAGCTGACTATGGCTCTGTGTCGTAGAAATGTAGAACTTTTGGAAGCTTGTCTGAAAATTGGTGTCGATGAGGTGAGTTTTTTGAGTATTTTTCGTCGGTTTAAAGCATAAATTAGTTATGTAGTGATGATAATTAAAATTACTAAAATGTTTATCTTTTTACTAATTTTTTTTAACAATAACTGTGGACTCTTTCTTGTGATGAAAAGTCACTTTAGATAAATGCTTTGTTCATATTGATATTTTGCAATGTTGTTTATTTAAAATGAAATGTTTAAAGTTGGAAGATATATGTTCAAAAGTATGAGGATATAAATTTATAAGAAACCAAGAATCATACGTCATTGAAGTGTGTGTGTCTGTGCTTCATGTAGACGGTGATCTTGGTATTTGGAGCTTTTCTAGCTAGCTAAACCTTTGACCATTTCCAGCTAGCCGATAATTCTTTTGAGAAACTAAATGAATTTATGTGTAAAAAGAACTATTTTTCACATAGTGGTGCGTAGCGTTATTCGGGTAATTTTATTCTCGAAAAAATGTCATCAGTTGCAGCATTCTCGTGCTTGCATTCATGTGTTTAGCTTACAATTCGAGTAAGCAAAATGTTTTTGAAAAAGTGGAAAATATCTTTCGTAAGGTCTTTTTCAATGACTGTTTTAATAACTATTGCTGCTCTTAATATAAATACCTAATCCTCTTTATGCGGTTTATGGCCAAAGGAATCGACCGCTCGTCTCATGACCAGGTCCCATGTTAATACTAACGCATTCTTGAACCAAGAGTCCATACGTCCGTCAACAAACTGATCGCACATACCAAGCCTCTTGGCCGCCAGAGCCGGGCAATGATTCACAATGTGATCCGACGTTTCCTCCTCCTCCAGACACAGCCTACAGTTATCCTCTTCCACAAGACCCATCTTGTGGAGATGATACCTAAAGTTACCATGGCCTGTGACCAGAGAGGTGAGCCAGCTCAGACTGTCTCTTCCGTAGTTGAGCAGTCTTCTGTCCTCTCCGCGAAGTGGTTGTTTAATAACCAACTTCGTCTTCCGGCAAGTGGTTAGCTCCGACCATCTCCGTGAGTGCTCGGAGAACAACCACGTGTCCATCAGGGACCCAATCTTCCCGTCTCATAAAGCGACTCTCGTTTCGGGGCCGCAAAAACCTTCAGCAGCCCCTTTTTTGGCTCGATCTAGTTAGTCTTTGACTAACTTTATTATTAGTAAAAAATCGAATTTTTCATTTGAATACCAGTTCGAAAAGAACTCTAAACATCGCTCATGTTTAATCAAATAATTATTTTAGAATCAAAAACTACGAACAACTTTATATTAAAATTTTTTATATGAGAATATGATGTCTATTCCCAAACAAAACAAAACAACTTCAAGCTTCGATCCGTTTTTTCAGGAAAAACTTTTAATATTTGTTTTGAAAATAGTACCTAATTTATGCCATATTCTCAAAAAACTTTAAATTATCACAAATTTTTCTACTAAACACAAACTATTAATTCCTAAATCCTAAGTAATCACATAATTCCTAACATCGTAATGAATTAGTTCTTTGTATGCGAAAAACCAAATGATAATATATTTTGAAATCGAATCAAATACCTAATATCAACGAGTTTACAATAATTTTTAAAATATTTAACTGTAGTTTCATTAGATAGCTGCTTAGTTTATGCATTTGTTAAATTGCATTTTTTCTTTAATAAATTTTCCAATTGTACTGCAAGAAACAGTCAAAGCAGAAGTCTGGCAGCAATTTAAAGCTAATTAAAATAAGTTCTACTTTTCACTAAAATCCAATGTGTAGTCGTTACATTTCTTGTTTTACACATGTAAGTTCAATATCAAAAACCAAAGTGATAGGGACAAAATCAATGATTAGATCCGCAAAAGATAAACATAGTTGGCACTTATTGAGAAACCGGCTTTTAAAATATATTAATAATGCAACTGGAGCTCGAGATTAGATTTTATGTACTGTATTGGAATTAAAAGTAACGTAACATAAGCATAGGATTAGCAAAGTGGTAACTAAATAAATTCGAGTGTGGCAAATTAGTTACGGCAAAAAGTTGGGAACAAATTCAAGAGACAGGAAGCAACTACATGTATTTATAGTTATATATAGTGTTAGGAAGTTTTTCTGTCCATCTAAGAATTTCTTAGAATTGTATTTTGTATTAAATATAATTTACTCATTCCCCTTTTGCGATTAAAATTAATTAATGTAATTATTCGGTCAGAGTTGTTATCTATTCTATAGAATGAAAAATGGTCAATTTTTTCTTAAATATTTAGTGTAAAACACGTTGAGGTTTTAAGAATTTAAACCTCAGAGAACGGTAATTAATTTTTTATTGCTGCGGGCGATTTTTAGGTTTTCCTGCTTCTTTAGAAACTTCATTTTCTATGCTTTTTAAAAAACTAAGAAACTTTTAATTCAATTTCAATATTTTATATTAAATTCATTCGTTATTTGATGAAATTAACAAGGCTTTAGGAGCTTGCAATTGCAAAATAACTCTGACTCGCCGAATTGAATGTAACAATACAATTTAGCAAACATTGCTGATTTCTTTTGGCTTCGTTTGAAATGAATCTAGTAACTAAAATGACTTTCAGTTCAATTGCTATTAAAAACTTTAATGAAGCATCACATCACATTTATTACAGAACAAATCCAAGTAGAGTCGTAATTAAAAGATATGTAATAAATATGAAATCCGTGTAGTAATGCGTTGGTTGTAACAAATTATTTTCCAATTTTTATAAACATTTGGAGAAATCACTTCACAATATGTAAAATTTATGAACTTTGAATTTTGCTGTACTTCAATTCGAACTGTTTGAACACTCAGTTGTCTCCGTATTCATTTACCTTTGGAACTGTGAACGTGAAAATAGTGCCTTAGACTGTATGACGTACAGAACTTTTCAGCTAAGAACGGTTTGAATATGTAACGGAAAGTAGAAAAGGAAGTAGGAATTAAGAAGCAATAATAGGATTTATGATTACCTGGAATGTTCCAAGGAAATTATCTGAACAGCATTCAACATACAAACCTAAGCTAGTCTCCTGAGTCTATTCGTTTTTTCTTATTTAGTATATTTTCGCACTCAAAAGGTAATCGTTCGATAGTCCATCGATTACTTTAAACATTAGTAACGCTTCAATATAGGAATTCCTTTTTATTAGCAGAACATTTTTGTTTAACTAACTATTTGCAATTATAATTGCTTTTTTAATTTTCCTAAAATCTATTGAATTACATGTATTTACGAATAACGCATTCCTTAAAATATATGTTCTAACTATAACTCATATATCGACTAAACCTACGTCGTAATCTGAAAGAGGAAACAACTGAAAAAGAAAAAAAGTCAAAATTACACCTACAATATACTACTATATACGTTATATATCTAAAAATGACAGTAATGTTGAAGCAACAAATAAACACAGGAACTACAAATTTCATTATTAAAATAACATGCGGCCAAAATCAAGTAACCGCCAAAAAGCAGAAAAATGTGAAGTCATAAATCGCATTACCATCGTATATATACACATTTACCAAAAAAATGAAAAAATTGCATTTATTATATTGTAAGATTGGAAAGGCTATGGATTTCCACAGGAACCAATTAATAAATAAATAAATATCTATACATTTTTTATACAAACAGAGTTTTTAATGTTATTATTTTCATAGCATAGATTTTCGTTATTGTATAGTTAATGGGGGTCATTTGTAGTTTATGAAATGAAATGGAGTTTGGTTTTATAGTCTACTCAAGCGAAGCTGCGAAACATTCATTTTTTTTTAAGTTGTAGTTTAATGCTTGCATAGCTACAATTATAATTATTATTTGAATAAGTATAGTTAAATTATTATTAAATTTATTTATTCACTAAATTTCTATTTTAATTTACAAAAATGTATTTTTATTAAAAAGACAAAAATATGGAAAATAGAAAATTACTGGAAACGATAACGAAATTTACGCAAAATTTTGTATGAAGCCATCATTAAATTTTATTCTAGAGTATTTCGTCATTTGTCCTATTGTTTTTATTGTATTTTGTTTATAATTACAGTGAATTATATTTTCTTTTTTAATTTTTTATATTTATTTATTCAGTGTATTGATATATTCATAGCTTACGTTATATATTTAATAACTTTATTATTATTGTAACGTAATTTTCATATTAAATATTAAAAATTTTATTACCTATTTTGTTTAATATATAAATATAAACATTTTTTGGCTGAGTGAAGTTTATAAAACTTCGTTCATTTATTTATATTGTTGAAAATCTGACATCTCGAATATATTAAAATATATATGTATATATCGAGCATCACTACAATTACAATTTTAATGCAGAACTCAAATAATAGTTGATCAACTGTCCTCTTGCAGAATCTTATTTGCTGTGCTGCTGATGTGCTAGAAGGGAAAGGAGCCGTCCAAGTGGCTATCACGGTGTGTGAACTGTTTCGCATATACTCCGCATTTCAACAGAGCAACCTAAAGTCACCAACGCGAGTAACGCGCAGTACGATGTCGCCGTCGCCAATCGTTTAGAACTTCAAAAAGAAATAACAAACAAATGAAATACTTGTGATGTTGCTGTCCAAAGCCAAGAAATACGTAACTATCTCCATCTTGGAGCAATACTTTTTTGCTATTTAAAGTTTGGTTCTCGGATGAGTTTTAAGAAATTTTACCACATCGAATCAAAGCGAACAAAATCAACAAAACAAGACTACAACAGAGATTAATATAAAGTTTAGTGCATTTTCCGTTTTTTGTGAGTTATACGAATTTATTTTATATGTTATTATTTTACTTTTACTTTTAATGTTTTTGATTGTTAACAGCTTGAACACAGTCGTAGCAGCTAAGTGCTTTTACTGCAACCAGAAAGAAGCTGCTATCTAGTCTCCATTCATGCACCAATATAACAAAAGCAAAATAATTGCTGCTAAAATAATAATTAGAATGAGTTCAAATGCAAGCAGTGATTCTCTTCTATTTTCAATTTTGAAAGCTGCATTTGCTTCCTGCTGCTGTGATTGTGTTGAAGCCATAATGCGTCATCACCATCGAATTGTGCTCGTTTATAGAATTCCATTTGTTTTTAATGGCGTTACCTGATTGGTATGTCCAATAAAATTCCTGATTCGGTATATTCATTGCTTTTCTCTCTAAAACGATTGCGAAATACGAATTGCGTCTTATATTTATATACATACATATTTTCTATAATTTATTTTTATTTTAAAGTTTCGAGTTTTGGCAACGCGTATATAGTAATAATTGGAATGCATGCATTTCCATTCGACCATGATTCGTGCAAAACCCATGCACGCCGTGGGAAACACATTGATTGCTTCTTGAATCGAGTTGAAACAACTCGGCAGCTAACGGAATACAACATTTGTAAGGGAACTTCATATGCGAATTCGAAGTCACTCATTTCAAAATTGCCTCGAAACGGTTCGACCGTGCATGAAGTAAACCATGAAACAAACAACGAAGCACACAAATAGATGGAGCAGCAGCAACGTGTGTTGTTGATGGTGTTTCATAGAAATTCTTTTCATGGCTTATTTGTCTTTTTCAGCGGAAGACGCTAGGCAAGGAAGCAATTCGTTGTCTTCCTTTTCTTGTAAAGCAAATATCATTAAGTATCATCATTTATGAGTGCAATTCGGCTTACAACTTAATCTTCCCGAGCACGGAAGATTGTTCATGGAATTTTCTTGTAAAAGAACACGAAGAAAACGAATTGCTTCCTGTCCTCCCGTCACCCGCTAAGATCGGCATATCGTCCATGAAAATAATGTTTATGAAGCACCAACAACAACACACATTGCGGCTGCTCCATCCATTTGTGTGCTTTCTGTGTTTGTTTCATGTATTACTTCATGTATGATCGAACCGTATCGAGCCAATTCTGAAATGGGTGACTACGATTTCGCATGTGAAGTTCCCTTACGAATGTTGGCTTGCGTTCGCTTCCGAGCTGGTTCAACTCGATTGAAGAAGCAATAAATGTTTTTTCAATGTCGTGCATGGTTTTTGCACGGATCGTGGTCGAGTGGAAAGTCATGAAAGGCCTCTTTATTAATAGATATATAGTCGTTGCTTTCGCAAAGTTTCTCTGCACCGATGTCTGCACACGCACTTGTTTGTCAATCTATCCCTGACTCTCAACACATCAGATAATCATGCCTCCTTTAGATGTATACACTTAGCTTCCATAACCAAGGCCGCAATTTTGTTATTTTGGGGTCTACTTTTGGTGTTTTTATAGATTCCAGAAGGCCCAAAATTGAGTTCAGCTATTATAACAATCGCTTTTATAAACAGTATTCAGACTTTAGCTTTTACACAAAATATAGGTTTTCCGATAAAAGCGATTATCTAAATGTTCATAAAAAACTTATGTACTTAAGCTCCATTCCGGGCAAAAATATAAGGATTAAGCTAAAAAGAGCTTCATAATTTTTGTGAATGATATCCGTAAACAAAGATGATGATGACGCAAATAATTGTATGAATCAAAATTGCGATTGTGTTAAATATTATATAAGTTTCTACGCAAGCTTTATAACTACTTAACTAACTTAAAATAGTGTTTTTCTAAACCAATGGTCTACGGATTTTAAGAAAAATTGTATGTTTATTTATTTGCTTAACTGTATACATTTTATGTGAAGTCAGTATACTAAGAAACCATGAGTAGACTAACCACAGATAAAGAAATAATTTCAATGAAGGAAACAGTGAACCTTAGGGTGCCAATCAAATTAATCTTTCATCAATTTAACAAATTTGTGTGGAGTTTGGCTTTGAATTTTAATTTTTTAATTGAGCAGTTTATTGATAAAGAAGAAACTTGACATTATTAATTATACATGCTTAGATATTTAATGATATCTATTCGTAAGTTAGTATTATTAGCATAGATTTGTAACTATTACTTTACGCATGCACATTTTTAATGTTATTCACTCGAAATTAATGAGCATAAATGAATATGTAATTGTATTTGTAATAAAAACATATATCAAACGAATAAATGACCATATTAAAATATACATTTGGGCATTGTTACTGATAATCAAGCCGTAAAATATGTTCCAGATAGGTTCATAAGCACATCATTCATCAATCATATCATTTGAGCATGCGATTTGTATCTTAACGACTAGTTATTTAACACAGCTAAATCGGCTACTTCGATTGAAAAGGGTTTTCGATTGAAAGGGACTCCAACCACTAACCACCGCAGCACTTCATTCTAGTCACAAATACACCTCAAAAAGGTTTTTTTTTGTAATGTCAAAATATAATTTGAAAACACAATTATGTCCGACGATGTTATTTAAGAAAACGTTTATAATCTATTTTTCAGACGAGAGTTTGCCTTGTTGAATCCACGCTATAGTAAAAGGGTATTTTTGCCACGCCTGAGAAACCCATAATCTTCATTTGTTTTACTTAGGTTTGAATTATATTATAAAAAAATTACCGACGTAAATGACCAAACGAAAGAATGATAATTGTGCTATAGTAATAAAAATCTATAATTGTATTAATTATACTTATAATGTTGTTTGCAAAGGCTCAATAAATTTCAACTTTAACTTCAAAAAAAGTGATAAGACTGAATAAAACACCTATTTACATAAGTGACGAAATCTGATCCATATGCGGCCAGTCGAGGTACGTTTATTTTGAAAGTGGTGTATGTCCATTTCTTAAAAAAATTAAATATGACGTATTTTATGCTTAATTTAATGTAAATTTTTTATGTATAACTTGTACGTGTTCAATCGGTCGGTAAATGAGAAAACACACTCAGCGATTATAAAAGTGCTGCAATTCCAATCGACAGAGGTGGCCTAACAGATGTTCGCCGATCAGTAGTCTGTTGTTTTTAATTCTTTTGTGTAATCGTATGTGTAATCCTACACATAAAAAAATGTAATAAAGCAATGTAGAAAACATTAAAAATTCATTTTGCATAAAGTGAAACGACTTTCGTTTCAACAAAAAAATCTTACAAAATACAAAAAAACACTAATGACGAACAGTTGAACTGGTTGCAAATATGTTGATTGAGGTTTCTCAAAAGTGCACCGTATACTATTTTATATAAAACATCATTGAAGAATGCAGAATTTAAAACTATAAATTTACGACACGTACATCCGGAAAGACCAATGAAGTTTGAAAAAATCACCCTGGCGCCATTGTACGAAATTAGCAACAAAATAGAAATTTAAAATCAAGATTATTTGGAGTGCTTTTTGATTTTTTAAAATTGAAATTAAACAATATTTCCAGATGTCTAAACTTAAAAGTGGTGCAAGTGCATTTAGAGCCCAGAAATATGTATTATTGTAGTTTATTGGCCAAAAACAAATCTATTTAATGAAATTAAATATTTATAAAACAATAGAAACCTTACCATACTTCATATCATTTGCCTAATTTTTGTAATTAACACATATGCGAAACTCTAACTTTCTCAAAACAAGAGAATTTGGATTTACACCACTTTCAAATTTGAAATTTATTGAGCCATTTTAAATAACAGTATAAGAACAAGTAATTCAATTGACAAAGTGTTACAATTAAAGACTATAATGTATTATCTATAAAACATGAATATACATCAGTATCAGACTTAATAATGACAAGGTCAAATTAAAGATTTTAATAACATAAAGGAGATCGCATTTGATCCCAAAGCTAACATGATTTGGAGGTCGAACTCCTAAAATAATAGACTGAAAACTAACTATGTACAATGTTAAACTTAATACTAACTATAATCTAAAAGTAACAGATAAAAACAAGAACAAGAAAAAGAGTAAACAAACCCTTAAAACACTTTTAATGCTAGCCTCTATGAGTACCGGGAGTTGAAGATTTATAAAAATCATGACATAAAGATACATTTGCCGGAAGTTCATTTATAAAGCTAATAGGTGATAAATACGTGGAATTCGACCAGTTAAAAACTCTTTGTTGGTTGAAAATATCAAGAATGCAATTGTTCTCGTGACAAGCAATTCTATTTACAATTCTGTGCAAGATGTCAGAAACGTAAAGTCCCATCGGAAATACTTTAGCCTTCTTATAGACAAAACGGTTCGAATAACGCTTTGTATGTGATTGAAAATATTTTCCAATACAGTGTCTCAAGACCTTTCGTTCTAAAATTTCAAATTTTTTAATGACCCTTGGGGAAATATTAAACCAGATAGGAAAGCCGTATAAGATTACGGGTCTTACGCATGTTTTATAAAGTAAAAGTTTGGTTTTCTTAGGCAAACTTCTGGCAAATATCAACCACTCTTGAAATAAAACCATACAATTGCCGTCATACAAGGAAGTCATGTGTTGGCCACATCAGATATTTTAATACTGCAGTCTGCAGAAAGCTGCAAACTTGCATCAACTCCACTTTGCAATACTTTCGGCGATGGAAAATTGCAATAAATGCCAACAAGACACAAGCCATATTTATAACCAGAAAACATAATCGAAATCCCCCCAATTTAACCATAAGCGGCACCACAATTCCTTGGCTAAACACTGCCAAATATCTCGGACTCACTTTCGACAACAGATTAAAATGGCTACAGCATATACATAAAAGCAGAGGTCGCTGCGCAGGAACCATTCAATCATTCTACCCCCTCCTAAAAGAAAGTAAACTTAGCAACAAAAACAAACTTCTGCTTTACAAGCAAATAATTAGGCCGAGTCTGCTATACGTTTGTCTAGCCTACTCAACCGCCGCAAAATCAACAATAAACAAACTTCAATCCGCCCAAAATATCGCCATTAGAAAAATTTTTAACATTCCGTGGTACATAAGAAATAACGACATTCACAATGACCTAAAACTCGAGACAGTAAAAGAATACATCAAAGATAAAGCTCTCAAACTTTTCGACAAAATAGCAAACATACAAAACACTTCATTAAACATTTTAAAAACTCCCACACTAACAAACAGAAAAACCTACCGTAGCATCAGAAATTTTTCCAACAGTTAACTCTTTATCAATTTAACTAATACAAAATCCGAATCAAATGCAATAGAAAGTAATATCTAAGCCCGCACCAACCAGACGCCAATTACATTGGCGATCAAATAAGATGGAGTAAAAGTGACGATACACTAGCTCCGAGAAACCACATGTTCCTAGCCTAGATATTTTAATACAATTCTTGCATGTTTGTTGAATTTTAGGAGACTGTAAAAATTAATGCCAAGATATTTTATACTATCCCTGAAAGGAATCTCAGATCCATTGATTTAAAAATTTAATACAATTACAATTTTAAGTACACAGCTTAGCAACTAGCAACAGAGGCCTTCGGCTAAAAAGTGCATCACAACATAAATTTACAGAAATAAGGAGAGGTAGAAGAAGGGTGAACTTAAGTTAGTTGCTTAAGTAATGATGTAATGTATGTGAGGTAATAATCCGCTTAGATTTCCTTGGCGATGTTAAGTTTAGTCAATATGCTCGAGAAGTTTTGATATTTTGAAGAGTTACTTCTGATAAAAGTTGAACAATCGGTTGAAACTTGTGTATTTTTCGGAGGTTTTCAACGATGGGCAACTGACGACAATATGATGCACCGATAATGAGTTTGTACAGCAGAGAGGACAAGTCGGTGCGGGATCTTTAGAAAAGTAGTGCTCATTTGTTAGACTTGTATGTCCTAGGCGGAAGCAAATTTTTGGAAACGCGAATTATACAATTTATATTAGCAATTTATATTGAATTATATTGAATTAGCAATATATTTTATAACATACAGTTTTTCTGTCTACTCATATGGAGACTCTGTGAATTAAATTAGTGATATCCGCTTTCGAGTGACATGGATTTAAAGAGGTTCGTGGTTTTAGTTTTGTATATATTAAACTGGATTCTAGTATTCCAAAGGATTGTTAGGTACAACCAAGTAGGTTTGAATTGTACACATTTTTATGCAATGATTTTAGTATTGTATAAATGAGATTGGGTGCGGAAATATTTAGAAATTATTGCGACAATTAGGATACTGTATTAATTGAGAATATTGTCCTCCCTTTCCATTGTAAAGCGAAGAGCTAAAATGTAAATATTCCAACCTCATAAACTGGTTTCTATGCGCTTTAATAGTTATTACTTTGTATATATATGTACCTTTTGTTTTCTTCCATATTTCAGATTTATCACGAAATAGATTTGTTGAATTAACCGATGATATCGCTACGTTTTTGTGTCTGGCAACACTGCTTCTCTATCATAACACCCTACGCAGTGTTCCTGAGTTCGCGAAGCACCTGATTTTGTTGACGTTCTTGGACTTTTTAGTTTTGTTTTAAAATAAAGCAATAATAAGAATGGAACTTAACAGTTTCCCGGCCACATCTTTACCGTTGCACAAAGGCTCCAATTTTTTAGTTGTTTTTGGGGATGTTTTTGGTGTTGTTGTAGACCCTAACCTATAAGAGATATCCGGACGAAGTAAATACCGTTAGATAGATATTTGCAATATCTTTCACTTCTGTTAAGGTGTTTTTACCGTAGAACCTATATTTTTGTGTGAAACCCGCTTTTAACGTTTTTAGTACTTTTTGTTTAAGACAAATTATTTTTTTACTAAATAAAATACATAATAACATGGTATAATTATGCAGTTTTTATATAAACTGACCCAATTACTCGTATCCTGGTGTTTTTTTATTTGAATTGGTCCCATAGTTTACGAGAAAATTGATTTTAAAGATCAAGATTACATACTAATTTGATACCTTTTTGAACCTACCCATTTACAATTCTTAAAAATTCTTTTAACGCAGAGTTCTGCAACAATGATCTGTCATTATTCGTTGAAAATTCCATTAAATGAAATTATGATTTACTTATCATAATGTGAAAATCATACCATCATATAATGCACAGCAAAAGTAGAAAAGTTGTTACTGTGGATAGTGCTGCAATAGTGTGCTCATTGACCGTGGTAGTCATATTTTCTAGCTGTTATTAGCTGCCAGTTGCATTTGTGCATTTGTGTCTGGGAGTCTTTGGTGACCTTCAACTTTAAGCAACGCGACCATCGAAGGAATCCAAGTGCGGGACAGAGTTCAAGTTTGTGAAATTCAAAGGCAAGTGTTCGATTTTATTGTCGTAAAAGTCCAGATTATGCAGATTCTGCCACGAGCCAAATGCATCAATTTATGAAGCAATCACTTCTGCGTCGTTATCTTCTAGTGCAGGTACGTTTCTTAATAAATAAACAGGCAGTTACGCCAGCTCCGCACTAGTACAACATTTACAAGCGGACTTTTTTATAGATATTAACTTTTCGCCTGGCAAACAGCCGAATTTCAACAGCCGCCGCAGCATCAGCATATTCATTACACGCACTCCAGCAGCTCCAACAGTGGATCATCCCCGGGAAACGAAGTTCTGCTGTTTGAAAAGTCCTTGAATCGCTGCAATCACAGCTAATCAGATGATAAGCTTAACAAAAATTTGTTCAATATTCAAATCAACAAGTGACTAACTTCGATTGCATTTAATTTATTGTTCGTCATTTGGAAATTCGTCTCTAAACTAACATTTGTTGCAGAGAATACAAGGAAGCTCTGATGCAGCAACGCAGTCAAGAGATATCAAGTGTTTATGAAATCAAAGTCCAGAAAACACTGCGTGATATGATTGTTTGCCAACGTGAGGAGACTGAACTAATGACGCAACTACGCAATGTATGTTATCAAGTGCAAATAGCATTGGCTTTATTAGCAGGTTTTGAGGTTCCATTAGTTCTTAGATTATCGAAATCCGTCTCAAGATGACGCTGCCAGAAGACATCGCGTCAGCTCTAACCGATGGTGTGTTATTGTGCCATCTAGCCAATTATGTGCGACCCAGATGAAATGTAGAACTTTTGGAAGCTTGTCTGAAAATTGGTGTCGATGAGGTGAGTTTTTTGAGTATTTTTCGTAGGTTTAAAGCATAAATTATTTATGTAGTGATGATAATTAAAAATACTAAAATGTTTATCTTTTTACTAATTTTTTTTAATAATAACCGTGGACTCTTTCTTGTGATGAAAAGTCACTTTAGTCACTTTTATGTGTAAAAAGAACTATTTTTCACATAGTGGTGCGTAGCGTTATTCGGGTAATTTTATTCTCGAAAAAATGTCATCAGTTGCAGCATTCTCGTGCTTGCATTCATGTGTTTAGCTTACAATTTGAGTAAGCAAAATGTTTTTGAAAAAGTGGAAAACATCTTTCGTAAGGTCTTTTTCAATGACTGTTTTAATAACTATCGCTGCTCTTAATATAAATACCTTATCCTCTTTATGCGGTTTATGGCCAAAGGAATCGACCGCTCGTCTCATGACAAGGTCCCATGTTAATGCTAACGCATTCTTGAACCAAGAGTCCATACGTCCGTCAGCAAACTGATCGCACAAACCAAGCCTCTTGGCCGCCAGAGCCGGGCAATGATTCGCAATGTGATCCGCCGTCTCCTCCTCCACGAGACACAGCCTACAGTTATCCTCTTCCACAAGACCCATCTTGTGGAGATGATACCTAAAGTTACCATGGCCTGTGACCAGAGAGGTGAGCCAACTCAGACTGTCTCTTCCGTAGTTGAGCAGTCTTCTGGCCTCTCCGCGAAGTGGTTGTTTAATAACCAACTTCGTCTGCCGGCAAGTGGTTAGCTCCGACCATCTCCGTGAGTACTCGGAGAACAACCACGTGTCTATTAGGGACCCAATCTTCCCGTCACATAAAGCGACTCTTGTTTCGGGGCCGCAAAAACCTTCAGCAGCCCCTTTCTTGGCTCGATTTAGTTAGTCTTTGACTAACTTTATTATTAGTAAAAAATCGAATGTTCCATTTGAATACCAGTTCGAAAAGAACTCCAAACATCGCTCATGTTTAATCAAATAATTATTTTAGAAAAAAAACTACTAAAAAACAACTTTATATTAAAATTTTTTATATGAGAATATGATGTCTGTTCCCAAACAAAACAAAACAGCTTCAAGCTTCGATCCGTTTTTTCAGAAAAAACTTTTAATATTTGTTTTGAAAATAGTACCTAATTTATGCCATATTCTCGAAAAACTTTAAATTATCACAAATTTTTCTACTAAACTAAATTAGTTCTTTGTATGCGAAAAACCAAATGATAATATATTTTGAAATCGAATCAACTACCTAATATCAACGAGTTTACAATAATTTTTAAAATATTTAACTGTAGTTTCATTAGATAGCTGCTTAGTTTATGCATTTGTTAAATTGCATTTTTTCTTTAATAAATTTTCCAATTGTACTGCAAGAAACAGTCAAAGCAGAAGTCTGGAAGTTCTACTTTTCACTAAAATCCAATGTTACATTTCTTGTTTTACACATGTACGTTCAATATCAAAAACCAAAGTGATAGGGACAAAATCAATGATTAGCAAAAGATTCGCAAAAGATAAACCTAGTTGGCACTTACTAAGAAACCGGCTTTTATAATATATTAAAAATGCAACTGGACCTCGAGATTAGATTTTATGTACTGTATTGGAATTAAAAGTAACGTAACATAAGCATAGGATTAACGAAGTGGGAACTAAATAAATTCGAGTATGGCAAATTAATTACGGCAAAAAGATGGGAACAAATTCAAGAGACAGGAAGCATCTACATGTATTTTAAGTCTATATAGTGTTAGGAAGTTTTTATGTCCATCTAAGAATTTCTTAGAATTGTATTTTGTATTAAATATAATTTACTCATTCCCCTTTTGCGATTAAAATTAATTAATGTAATTATTCGGTCAGAGTTGTTATCTATTCTATAGAATGAAAAATGGTCAATTTTTTCTTAAATATTTAGTGTAAAACACGTTGAGGTTTTAAGAATTTAAACCTCAGAGAACGGTAATTAATTTTTTATTGCTGCGGGCGATTTTTAGGTTTTCCTGCTTCTTTAGAAACTTCATTTTCTATGCTTTTTAAAAAACTAAGAAACTTTTAATTCAATTTCAATATTTTATATTAAATTCATTCGTTATTTGATGAAATTAACAAGGCTTTAGGAGCTTGCAATTGCAAAATAACTCTGACTCGCCGAATTGAATGTAACAATACAATTTAGCAAACATTGCTGAGTGGCTTTGCAAATAAGTAAGTTTTCGTTTCTCCTCTCACTTCTTTTGGCTTCGTTTGAAATGAATCTAGTAACTAAAATGACTTTCAGTTCAATTGCTATTAAAAACTTTAATGAAGCATCACATCACATTTATTACAGAACAAATCCAAGTAGAGTCGTAATTAAAAGATATGTAATAAATATGAAATCCGTGTAGTAATGCGTTGGTTGTAATGAATTGTTTTCCAATTTTTATAAGCATTTGGAGAAATCACTTCACAATATGTAAAATGTATGAACTTTGAATTTTGCTGTACTTCAATTCGAACTGTTTGAACACTCAGTTGTCCCCGTATTCATTTACCTTTGGAACTGTGAACGTGAAAATAGTGCCTTAGACTGTATGACGTACAGAACTTTTCAGCTAAGAACGGTTTGAATATGTAACGGAAAGTAGAAAAGGAAGTAGGAATTAAGAAGCAATAATAGGATTTATGATTACCTGGAATGTTCCAAGGAAATAATGTGAACAGCATTCAACATACAAACCTAAGCTAGTCTCCTGAGTCTATTCGTTTTTTCTTATTTAGTATATTTTCGCACTTCAAAGGTAATCGTTCGATAGTCCATCGATTACTTTAAACATTAGTAACGCTTAAAAATAGGAATTCCTTTTTATTAGCAGAACATTTTTGTTTAACTAACTATTTGCAATTATAAATGCTTTTTTAATTATCCTAAAATCTATTGAATTACATGTATTTACGAATAACGCATTCCTTAAAATATATGTTCTAAATATAACTCATATATCGACTGAACCTACGTCGTAATCTGAAAGAGAACACAACTGAAAAAGAAAAAAATCAAAATTACACCTACAATATACTACTATATACGTTATATATCTAAAAATGACAGTAATGTTGAAGCAACAAATAAACACAGGAACTACAAATTTCATTATTAAAATAACATGCGGCCAAAATCAAGAAACCGCCAAAAAGCAGAAAAATGTGAAGTCATAAATCGCATTACAATCGTATATATACACATTTACCAAAAAAATGAAAAAATTGCATTTATTATATTGTAAGATTGGAAAGGCTATGGATTTCCACAGGAACCAATTAATAAATAAATAAATATCTATACATTTTTTATACAAACCGAGTTTTTAATTTCATAGATAGATTTTCGTTATTGTATAGTTAATGGGGGTCATTTGTAGTTTATGAAATGGAGGAGAATGGTTTTAGAGTCTACTCAAACGGAGCTGCGAAACAATCATTTTTTTTTAAGTTGTAGTTTAATGCTTGCATGGCTATAATTATAATTATTTTTTGAATAAGTACAGTTGAATTATTATTAAATTTATTGATTCACTAAATTTCTATTTTAATTTATAAAAATGTATTTTTTTTAAAAAACAAAAATATGGAATAACAGAAAATTAATGGAAACGATAACGAAATTTACGCAAAATTTTGTATGAAGCGATCATTAAATTTTATTCTAGAGTATTTCGTCATTTGTTCTATTGTTTTTATTGTATTTTGTTTCTAATTACAGTGATTTATGTTTTCTTTATTCCATTTATATATTTATTGATTCAGTGTATTTATATATTCATAGCTTACGTTATACATTTAATAACTTTTTTATTATTGTAACGTAATTTTCATATTAAATATTAAAAGTTTTATTACCTATAAATGAATTTCATAAAGCTTCGTTAATTTATTTATATTGCTGAAAATCTGACATCTCGAATATATTATAATATATATGTATACATCGAGCATCACAATCCTTTAAAGTTTGTACCTTTTTAAATAAAGTTGTAATTACAATTTTAATGCAGAACTCAAATAATAATTGATCAACTGTCCTCTTGCAGAATCTTATTTGCTGTGCTGCTGATGTGCTAGAAGGCAAAGGAGCCGTCCAAGTGGCTATCACGGTGTGTGAACTGTTTCGCATATACGCCGCATTTCAACAGAGCAACCTAAGGTCACCAACGCGAGTAACGCGCAGTACGATGTCGCCGTCGCCAATCGTTTAGAACTTCAAAAAGAAACAACGAACAAATGAAATACTCGTGATGTTGCTGTCCAAAGCTAAGAAATACGTAACTATCTCCACCTTGGAGCAATAGTTTTTTGCCATTTAAAGTTTGGTTCTCGGATGAGTTTTAAGAAATTTTACCACATCGAATCAAAGCGAACAAAATCAACAAAACAAGACTAAAGCAGAGATTAATATGAAGATTAGTGCATTTTCCGTTTTTTGTGAGTTATACGAATTTATTTCATATGTTATTATTTTACTTTTACTTTTAATGTTTTTGATTGTTAACAGCTTGAACACAGTCGTAGCAGCTAAGTGCTGTTACTGCAATCAGAAAGAAGCTGCTATCTAGTCTCCATTCATGCATCAATATAACAAAAGGAGAATAATGTTTTATTGCTGCTAAAATAATAATTAGAATGAGTTCAAATGCAAGCAGTGATTCTCTTCTATTTTCAATTTTGAAAGCTGCATTTGCTTCCTGCTGCTGTGATTGTGTTGAAGCCATAATGCGTCATCACCATCGAATTGTGCTCGTTTATAGAATTCCATTTGTTTTTAATGGCGTTACCTGATTGGTATGTCCAATAAAATTCCTGATTCGGTATATTCATTGCTTTTCTCTCTAAAACGATTGCGAAATACGAATTGCGTCTTATATTTATATACATACATATTTTCTATAATTTATTTTTATTTTAAAGTTTCGAGTTTTGGCAACGCGTATATAGTAATAATTGGAATGCATGCATTTCCATTCGACCATGATTCGTGCAAAACCCATGCACGCCGTGGGAAACACATTGATTGCTTCTTGAATCGAGTTGAAACAACTCGGCAGCTAACGGAATACAACATTTGTAAGGGAACTTCATATGCGAATTCGAAGTCGCTCGTTTCAAAATTGGCTCGAAACGGTTCGACCGTGCATGAAGTAAACCATGAAACAAACAACGAAGCACACAAATGGATGGAGCAGCAGCAAAGTGTGTTGTTGTCGGTGTTTCATAGAAATTATTTTCATGGCTTATTTGTCTTTTTCAGCGGAAGACGCGAGGCAAGGAAGCAATTCGTTTTCTTCCTTTTCTTGTAAAGCAAATATCATTAAGTATCATCATTTATGAGTGCAATTCGGCTTACAACTTAATCTTCCCGAGCACGGAAGATTGTTCATGGTTTTTCTTGTAAAAGAACACGAAGAAAACGAATTGCTTCCTGTCCTCCCGTCACCCGCTAAGATCGGCAAATCGTCCATGAAAATAATGTTTATGAAGCACCAACAACAACACACATTGCGGCTGCTCCATCCATTTGTGTGCTTTCTGTGTTTGTTTCATGGGTTACTTCATGTATGATCGAACCGTATCGAGCCAATTCTGAAATGGGTGACTACGATTTCGCATGTGAAGTTCCCTTACGAATGTTGGCTTGCGTTCGCTTCCGAGCTGGTTCAACTCGATTGAAGAAGCAATAAATGTTTTTTCAATGTCGTGCATGGTTTTTGCACGGATCGTGGTCGAGTGGAAAGTCATGAAAGTCCTCTTTATTAATACATATATAGTCGTTGCTTTCGCAAGGTTTCTTTGCATCGATGTCTGCACACGCCCTTGTTTGTCAATCTATCCCTGACTCTCAACACATCAGATAATCATGCCTCCTTTACATGTATACATTTAGCTTCCATAACCAAGGCCGCAATTTTGTTATTTTGGGGTCTACTTTTGGTGTTTTTATAGACTCCAGAAGGCCCCCAGCTATTATAACAATCGCTTTTATAAAAACTATTCAGACTTTAGCTTTTACACAAAATATAGGTTTTTTGATAAAAGCGATTATCTAAATGTTCATAAAAAACTTATGTACTTAAGCTCCATTTCGGGCAAAAATATAAGGATTAAGCTAAAAAGAGCTTCATAATTTTTGTGAATGATATCCGTAAACAAAGATGATGATGACGCAAATAATTGTATGAATCAAAATTGCGATTGTGTTAAATATTATATAAGTTTCTACGCAAGCTTTATAACTACTTAACTAACTTAAAATAGTGTTTTTCTAAACCAATGGTCTACGGATTTTAAGAAAAATTGTATGTTTATTTATTTGCTTAACTGTATACATTTTATATGAAGTCAGTATACTAAGAAACCATGAGTAGACTAACCACAGATAAAGAAATAATTTCAATGAAGGAAACAGTGAACCTTAGGGTGCCAATCAATGTTAAATTAATTGTTAATCTTTCATCAACTTAACAAATTTGTGTGTAGTTTGGCTTTGAATTTTAATTTTTTAATTAAGCAGTTTTTGATAAAGAAGAAACTTGAGATTATTAATTATACATGCTTAGATATTTAATGATATCTATTCGTAAGTTAGTATTATTAGCATAGATTTGTAACTATTACTTTACGCATGCACATTTTTAATGTTATTCACTCGAAATTAATGAGCATAAATGAATATGTAATTGTATTTGTAATAAAAACATATATCAAACGAATAAATGACCATATTGAAATACACATTTGGGCATTTTTACTCATAATGAAGCCGTAAAATATGTTCCACATAGGGTCATAAGCAAATCATTCATCAATCAAATCATTTGAGGTTGCGATTTCTATCTTAACGACTAGTTAGTTAACACAGATAAATCGGCTACTTCTATTGAAAAGGGTTTTCGTCCGGAATTAATTACCTTACCTAAATTGCGTGAAGTGAAATTCGTAGTATGGCCGCCAAGCACTAACTCACCGCAGCACTTCATTCTAGTCACAAATACACCTCGAAAAGGGCTTTTTTTATAATATCAAAATATAATTTGAAATCACAATTATGTCTGACGATTTTATTTAACACAACGTTTATAATCCCTTTTTCAGACGAGAGTTTGCCTTGTTGAATCCACGCCATAGTAAAAGGGTATTTTTGCAGTCCGACCTGATCAATGGTACCAAAAGTTTTGTATCAGATAGCCTTTTTTCAGATCGTGTATGGCTTCATCCGAAACAAACTGTAATTACTGTGAAATCTTTGCGTTAGCGGTATCTGCAGTTAGCCAGAGTAGAAGCTCCTCTCTAACGCGGTCATGGAGTTTTCCGTGTAAAGCGCACTTCCGACGAGAAGTAGCTGACCTAAGCACCACTTCTTTCGTCGGCGAAAAGTAACTTCCGGTATTCCCTCAAAAAGCACTCTTGGAAGCATGTAGTTCGTCTGTATGGCGATCGATCCGAGGGTCCTGGTGCCATCTAACTTATCTCAGAAATTCTCATTGCACTTGCGTCTCCAAAGCTGGATTCGCAGCATAGGTTGAAGCCACCTAGCCTCAGGAAACTTGGGCGAAACTCCTTGCCAAATGTGTATGGGTAAGGTATGCAAGGTATGCTTGTGATTCTTTTATGAGGACAACAATGACGTTATCATAGTTATTGTAGAAGAGTGCTGTAGAGGGGGATTTCCCGTCTAGCTTATAAAAATCACCCTCACACACGTCCAATTCCTTGGTATATATTGCTTCTTGAGGCATTTAGTGAAAATTTTAGTGAGCGTTGCTAAAATAGTGCTAAGGCATTATCTATGCTAAGCGATATTTCTAAGGTGCTTATGGCAGGGATGATTTTTTTGGTCCTGCTGATATGTAGAGTTAAAAGAATCCGATCGCACACATCATCCCGTCACTACTTACCCTAGTGTTTCAAGGCTGGACTCTTTTCATAAATCGTCCGGCTTCTGGTGTTGCTCTCTCCATGACTATCATCTTTCGCAGTCTAGTCGCTTCGTTGACCTCGCATGCCTATTCACAGTACGCCTTCCATGAGTCCCGCTTGACTTTCCAACTCTGCCGGTGTAGATCCTCAGACTTGCGCTCAGTCTATGTCTTACCAGTCGCCTTCCCTTTAATAAAAAGCACTCTAGTTGACTTCCCCAGAACCCAAATATAAGCTCCTTCAAAAGTTTGATTAAACAGTAAGATCCGCTGCAGAACCCCTTTATAAAACAAATAGAATACTTACTTCCAGTAGAATCAGGGAATATACATACAATGAGTAGAATAAATATATGTATTTGCGAAATTGTAAAGCACAAAACAACACTAACAAAATATATATAGGAATAAAGAAAGAGAACGAATTCTTACATATTAATACGCGCTTATATACTAACTAAAAGTAAGAACTCAATTTAAGTTTTCTAAGCAAAGTCAGTGACCACAAACAAAAGAATTATAATTGTGCTATAGTAATAAAAATCTAGTAGAGATATTGCACTGAACCAAAAAAGTAAATTAAATAGTCAGCCTAAAGATCTTCATAAGTATTTTGAAAAATGGAAGTTGAAAACGAACATTGACAAATGCGAAGGTACATTTTTTAAAGGCACTTCATGTAACGTTTATCCAAATACGCGTAGGTTTGCACCAAACATTAAAATTGGCAATAGAAGCATATGTTACAAGGACAGAATTAAATACCTTGGTTTTGTACTGCATGCTATATTTAATTTCATTACGCATATTGACCATGTGCTGAGTAAGGCTAAAGCAAGGTTTTTCTAGTATTTAAAGGTTTTGAAGGGTTCCTGTTGCCTTAACAGAAAAATCAATATTAAAATCTAAAAACAAATAGTCAGACCAACGCTGGCTTACGGTTTTCCAGTTTGGTTCCACATCTCGTCGGCTCAAATGGAGCGGATCCGTATTTTCGAGAGGAAATGCCTAAGAATATGCACAGGTCTGCATTGTACAGTTAATGCGGGTTTATCCTTAGTTATTACTCTAATGATACTTTATATAGGGCTGCAAATATAAAGAGGATTGATACTTTCCTAACCGAATCGGCCATTATATTTTTAAATAAAATGGTATATAGAATATATGAGAAAATGTTAAGTCCTACGCTTACACTTTCTGTAAGTTGTTTGTCTTCAACACATATTCTCTTGTTAAACAACATCGTGCTTTTCGATAAAAATAATAAGTTAGTGTTTTATCACAGAAGATTTAACTCTTTAAATATAATTGACACTGTGTATAACACAGCATAAAAGTTAATCATTTGTCATTTAGCACTAGCACTAGTTTTAGATTAGGTTAAGTTATTTCTTTAAGTTTGTATACGCTTAGGTTTTCTTTTTTTAAAAACTAATAATGTTATCCTTTTTTTTTGCCTTTTTTTAAGGAAATTAAATGTAATCGAATTTAAAATATTAAGTGTTGTTTTGCACATAATTTCAATGTTAATAATCTTTGTTAAATATGTTTTCGTATGTTAAGAATATCTATTTTAAGTGAATGTTTTCCAAAACACTGTAATATAATTTTTTGTGGAATAAATCTTAACGGTCGAAGTTAACCGTTAAGGACATTTTGTGGCATACTTTTAGGCACTCCTATTTTCGCTTTTTTAAAGGAACAAAATTATTAAGTTTTTAACAAAGCTGCATATTTTTCAGGAATGCGATCATACAAACACGAATAAACATCGCTACATACAGGAAGACCGTGTGCATGCGTGAGTGGTTTGGATTCGAGGTTAATAGCACACTAAAAATCAACTGTAAGACACTTTCATCAATCGACGGAAAAGCTAATGAACGCACAAAAATCGCCACAAATTTTGGAAGAAATAAGAAGTTATGATAAATGTCATCAATTTCAAAAGGACCATTTTTTGTTATAGTGATATTCAGCTCTTTCACTTTCACTTTAATTTTTCTATACCATTATAAAAAAGTGAGGCGTTGGCGTAACTTCGACCTGGCGTAGGCGGATCAGGTCTTACCAGGGATACTATTCAATTGGAAACGCAAATTATACAATTTATATTTGCAATTTATATTGAATTATGTATATTGAATTAGCTATATATTTTATAACATACAGATTTTCTACTCATATGGAGACTCTGTGAATTAAATTAGTGATATCCGTTTTCGAGTGACATGGATTTAAAGAGGTTCGTGGTTTTAGTTTTGTATATAATAAACTGGATTCTAGTATTCCAAAGAATTGTTAGGTGCAACCAAATAGGTTTGAATTGTACACATTTTTATGCCATGATTTTAGTCTTGTATAATTGAGATTGGGTGCGGAAATATTTAGAAATTATTGTGACAATTAGGATACTGTATTTATTGAGAATATTGTCTTCCCTGCCCATTGTAAAGCGAAGAGCTAAAATGTAAATATTCTAACCTCATAAACTGGTTTCTATGCGCTTTAATTGTTACTTACTTTCTATATATATGTACGTTTTGTTTTCTTCCATATTTCAGATTTATCACGAAATAGATTTGTTGAATTAACCGATGATATCGCTACGTTTTTGTGTCTGGCAACACTGCTTCTCTATCATAACAACCTACGCAGTGTTCCGGAGTTCGCGAAACAACTGATTTTGCTGACGTTCTTGGATTTTTTAGTTTTGTTTTAAAATAAAGCAATAATAAGAATGGAACTTAACAGTTTCCCGGCCACATCTTTACCGTTGCACAAAGGCTCCAATTTTTTAGTTGTTTTTGGGGATGTTTTTGGTGTTGTTGTAGACCCTAAACTATAAGAGATATCCGGACGAACTAAATACCGTTAGATAGATATTTGCAATATCTTTCACTTCTCTTAAGGCGTTTTTACCGTAGAACCTATATTTTTGTGTGAAACCCGCTTTTAATGTTTTTAGTACTTTTTTTTTTAACACAAATTATTTTTTTGTATAATAAAATGGCATAATTATGTAGTTTCTATATAAACTGACCTAATTACTTGTAGCCTGGTGTTTTTTTATTAGAAGTGGTCTCATAGTTTACGAGAAAATTGGTTTTGAAGATCAAGATGAAATACTAATTTGATACCTTTTTGAACCTATACATTTACACTTTTTAAAAATTCTTTTAACGCAGAGTTCTGCAACGATGATCTGTCATTATTCGTCGAAAATTCCATTAAGTGAAATTATGATTTAATGTGAAAATCATACCATCATATAATGCACAGCAAAAGTAGAAAAATTGTTACTGTGGATAGTGCTGCAATAGTGTGCTCATTGACCGTGGCAGTCATATTTTCGAGCTGTTATTAGCTGCCAGTTGCATTTGTGCATTTGTGTCTGGGAGTCTTTGGTGGCCAACAACTTTAAGCAACGCGACCATCAAAGGAATCCAAGTGCGGGACAGAGTTCAAGTTTGTGAAATTCAAAGGCAAGTGTTCGATTTTATTGTCGTAAAAGTCCAGATGATGCAGATTCTGCCACGAGCCAAATGCATCAATTTACGTAGCAATCATTTCTGCGTCGTCATCTTCTAGTGCAGGTACGTTTCTTTAATAAATAAACAGGCAGTTACGCCAGCTCCGCAGTAGTACAACATTTACAAGCGGCTCTTTTATAGATATAAACTTTTCGCCTGGCAAACAGCCGAATTTCAACATCCGCGGCAGCATCAGCATATTCATTACACGCACTCCAGCAGCTTCAACAAATAGTATTGGCTTTATTAGCAGGTTTTAAGGTTCCATTAGTTCTTAGATTATCGAAATCCGTCTCAAGATGACGCTGCCAGAAGACATCGCGTCAGCTCTAACCGATGGTGTTATATTGTGCCATCTAGCCAATTATGTGCGGCCCAGATCAGTTGCAAGTATTCATGTACCCTCACCTGGTGTCGTAAGTGAAGTTTTCTTAAAATATAATGTATGAGTATAATAAATTTGTTTCTCTATGAATTTCAGTCGAAACTGACTATGGCTCTGTGTCGTAGAAATGTAGAACTTTTGGAAGCTTGTCTGAAAATTGGTGTCGATGAGGTGAGTTTTTTGTATATTTTTTCGTAGGCTTAAGGCATAAATTAATTATGTATTGATGATAATTGAAATTACTAAAATGTTTATCTTTTTACTAATTTTGTTTTAACAATAACCGTGGACTCTTTCTTGTGATGAAAAGTCACTTTAGATAAATGCTTTGTTCATATTGATATGGTGCAATGTTGTTTATTTAAAATTAAATGTTTAAAGTTAGATATTTAGTAGATATACGCTCAAAAGTATGAGGATATAAATTTATAAGAAACCAAGAATCATACGTCATTGAAATGTGTGTCTGTGCTCCATGTAGACAGTGATCTTGGTATTTGCAGCTTTTCTAGCTAGCTAAACCTTTGACCATTTCCAGCTAGCCGATAATTCTGTTGAGAAACTAATTGAATTTATGTGTAAAAAGAACTATTATTCACATAGTGGTGCGTAGCGTTATTCGGGTAATTTTATTCTCGAAAAAAATGTCATCAGTTGTAGCTTTCTCGTGCTTGCATTCATGTGTTTAGCTTACAATTCGAGTAAGCAAAATGTTTTTGAAGAAGTGGAAAATATCTTTCGTAAAGTCTTTTTCAATGACTGTTTTAATAACTATCGCTGCTCTTAATATAAATACCTAATCCTCTTTATGCGGATTATAGTATTTTGTGACGAACAATAATTTTGTGCAATACTTGAACACTTTTTTATTCACAAGCCAAAAATGTTTGCAATTGAATTTTCAACCTGTTTACTTAATACTGCGCAGTTGCAGTTTATCTTTTCTTGTTTATACGATATTTTGCCATGCGTCAACTAAACTGAGCTAGTTATGGAATACGCGTGGCACCGCATAGAGTGAAAAGCGTTCACTCACACTATCTTGGGGGCCGAACCAACTACCCACTAAAACCTTCCTCTTCGGTGAGTATAACGAAGCAGACCAGAGCAAGTGGTCCCTTTTCGCCCCCACGGCCCCGGTCACTACGAATGGCCAAAGGAATCGACCTCTCGTCTCATGACCAGGTCCCGTGTTAATGCTAACGCATTCTTGAACCAAGAGTCCATACGTCCGTCGGCAAACTGATCGCACATACCAAGCCTCTTGGCCGCCAGAGTCGGGCAATGATTCACAATGTGATCCGCCGTCTCCTCCTCCTCCAGACACAGCCTACAGGTATCCTTTTCCACAAGACCCATCTTGTGGAGATGATACCTAAAGTTACCATGGCCTGTGACCAGAGAGGTGAGCCAGCTCAGACTGTCTCTTCCGTAGTTGAGCAGTCTTCTGTCCTCTCCGCGAAGTGGTTGTTTAATAACCAACTTCGTCTTCCGGCAAGTGGTTAGCTCCGACCATCTCCGTGAGTGCTCGGAGAACAACCACGTGTCTATCAGGGACCCAATCTTCCCGTCACATAAAGCGACTCTCGTTTCGGGGCCGCAAAAACCTTCAGCAGCCCCTTTTTTCGCTCGATCTAGTTAGTCTTCGACTAACTTTATTATTAGTAAAAAATCGAATTTTCCATTTGAATACCAGTTCGAAAAGAACTCTAAACATCGCTCATGTTTAATCAAATAATTATTTTAAAAAAAAAACTACGAACAACTTTATATTAAAATTTTTTATATGAGAATATGAAGTCTATTCCCAAAATTAAACAAAACAAAACAGCTTCAAGCTTCGATCCGTTTTTTCAGGAAAAACTTTTAGTATTTGTTTTGAAAATAATAACTAATTTATGCCATATTCTCAAAAAACTTTAAACTATCACAAATTTTTCTACTAAACACAAACTATTAATTCCTAAATCCTAAGTAATCACATAATTCCTAACATCGTAATGAATTAGTTCTTTGTATGCGAAAAACCAAATGATAATATATTTTGAAATCGAATCAACTACCTAATATCAAAGAATTTACAATAATTTTTAAAATATTTAACTGTAGTTTCATTAGATAGCTGCTTAGTTTATGCATTTGTTAAATTGCATTTTTTCTTTAATAAATTTTCCAATTGTACTGCAAGAAACAGTCAAAGCAGAAGTCTGGCAGCAATTTAAAGCTAATTAAAATAAGTTCTACTTTTCACTAAAATCCAATGTTACATTTCTTGTTTTACACATGTACGTTCAATATCAAAAACCAAAATGATAGGGACAAAATCAATGATTAGCAAAAGATTCGCAAAAGATAAACCTAGTTGGCACTTACTAAGAAACCGGCTTTTATAATATATTAATAATGCAACTGGAGCTCGAGATTAGATTTTATGTACTGTATTGGAATTAAAAGTAACGTAACATAAGCATAGGATTAACGAAGTGGGAACTAAATAAATTCGAGTATGGCAAATTACTTACGGCAATAAGATGGGAACAAATTCAAGAGACAGGAAGCATCTACATGTATTTTAAGTCTATATAGTGTTAGGAAGTTTTTATGTCCATCTAAGAATTTCTTAGAATTGTATTTTGTATTAAATATAATTTACTCATTCCCCTTTTGCGATTAAAATTAATTAATGTAATTATTCGGTCAGAGTTGTTATCTATTCTATAGAATGAAAAATGGTCAATTTTTTCTTAAATATTTAGTGTAAAACACGTTGAGGTTTTAAGAATTTAAACCTCAGAGAACGGTAATTAATTTTTTATTGCTACGGGCGATTTTTAGGTTTTCCTGCTTGTTTAGAAACTTCATTTTCTATACTTTTTAAAAAACTAAGAAACTTTTAATTCAATTTCAATATTTTATATTAAATTCATTCGTTATTTGATGAAATTAACAAGGCTTTAGGAGCTTGCAATTGCAAAATAACTCTGACTCGCCGAATTGAATGTAACAATACAATTTAGCAAACATTGCTGAGTGGCTTTGCAAATAAGTAAGTTTTCGTTTCTCCTCCAACTTCTTTTGGCTTCGTTTGAAATGAATCTAGTAACTAAGTCATTTTAGTTACTCCAGTTCAATTGCTATTAAAAACTTTAATGAAGCATCACATCACATTTATTACAGAACAAATCCAAGTAAAGTCGTAATTAAAAGATATGTAATAAATATGAAATCCGTGTAGTAATGCGTTGGTTGTAACAAATTATTTTCCAATTTTTATAAGCATTTGGAGAAATCACTTCACAATATGTAAAATGTACGAACTTTGAATTTTGCTGTACTTCAATTCGAACTGTTTGAACACTCAGTTGTCTCCGTATTCATTTACCTTTGGAACTGTGAACGTGAAAATAGTGCCTTAGACTGTATGACGTACAGAACTTTTCAGCTAAGAACGGTTTGAATATGTAACGGAAAGTAGAAAAGGAAGTAGGAATTAAGAAGCAATAATAGGATTTATGATTACCTGGAATGTTCCAAGGAAATTATCTGAACAGCATTCAACATACAAACCTAAGCTAGTCTTCTGAGTCTATTCGTTTTTTCTTATTTAGTATATTTTCGCACTTTAAAGGTAATCGTTCGATAGTCCATCGATTACTTTAAACATTAGTAACGCTTCAATATAGGAATTCCTTTTTATTAGCAGAACATTTTTGTTTAACTAACTATTTGCAATTATAATTGCTTTTTTAATTTTCCTAAAATCTATTGAATTACATGTATTTACGAATAACGCATTCCTTAAAATATATGTTCTAAATATAACTCATATATCGACTGAACCTACGTCGTAATCTGAAAGAGAACACAACTGAAAAAGAAAAAAAAATCAAAATTACACCTGCAATACACTACTATATACGTTATATATCTAAAAATGACAGTAATGTTGAAGCAACAAATAAACACAGGAACTACAAATTTCATTATTAAAATAACATGCGGCCAAAATCAAGAAACCGCCAAAAAGCAGAAAAATGTGAAGTCATAAATCGCATTACAATCGTATATATACACATTTACCAAAAAAATGAAAAAATTGCATTTATTATATTGTAAGATTGGAAAGGCTATGGATTTCCACAGGAACCAATTAATAAATAAATAAATATCTATATATTTTTTATACAAACCGAGTTTTTAATTTCATAGCATAGATTTTCGTTATTGTATAGTTAATGGGGGTCATTTGTAGTTTATGAAATGGAGGAGGTTGGTTTTAGAGTCTAATTGTTGTTGTAATTTAATGCTTACGTAGCTATAATTATAATTATTATTTGAATAAGTACAGTTAAATTATTATTAAATTTATTTATCCACTAAATTTCTATTTTAATTTATAAAAATGTATTTTTATTAAAAAGACAAAAATATGGAAAATAGAAAATTAATGGAAACGATAACGAAATTTACGCAAAAATTTGAGCCATCATTAAATTTTATTCTAGAGTATTTCGTTATTTGTTCTATTGTTTTTATTGTATTTTGTTTATAATTACAGTGAATTATATTTTCTTTTTTAATTTTTTATATTTATTTATTCAGTGTATTGATATATTCATAGCTTACGTTATATATTTAATAACTTTATTATTATTGTAACGTAATTTTCATATTAAATATTAAAAGTTTTATTGCCTATTTTATGTTTAATATTTAAATATAAACATTTTTTGGCTGAGTGAATTTCATAAAGCTTCGTTAATTTATTTATATTGCTGACAATCTGACATCTCGAATATATTAAAATATATATGTATATATCGAGCATCACAATCCTTTAAAGTTTGTACCTTTTTAAATAAAGTTGTACTTACAATTTTAATGCAGAACTCAAATAATAGTTGATCAACTGTCCTCTTGCAGAATCTTATTTGCTGTGCTGCTGATGTGCTAGAAGGCAAAGGAGCCGTCCAAGTGGCTATCACGGTGTGTGAACTGTTTCGCATATACGCCGCATTTCACAGAGCAACCTAAAGTCACCAACGCGAGTAACGCGCAGTACGATGTCGCCGTCGCCAATCGTTTAGAACTTCAAAAAGAAACAACGAACAAACGAAATACTCGTGATGTTACTGTCCAAAGCTAAGAAATACGTAACTATCTCCACCTTGGAGCAATACTTTTCATTTGCCATTTAAAGTTTGGTTCTCGGATGAGTTTTAAGAAATTTTACTACATCGAATCAAAGCGAACAAAATCAACAAAACAAGACTAAAGCAGAGATTAATATGAAGTTTAGTGCATTTTCCGTTTTTTGTGAGTTATACGAATTTATTTCATATGTTATTATTTTACTTTTACTTTTAATGTTTTTGATTGTTAACAGCTTGAACACAGTCGTAGCAGCTAAGTGCTGTTACTGCAACCAGAAAAAAGCTGCTATCTAGTCTCCATTCATGCACCAATATAACAAAAGGAGAATAATGTTTTATTGCTGCTAAAATAATAATTAGAATAAGTTCAAATGCAAGCAGTGATTCTCTTCTATTTTCAATTTTGAAAGCTGCATTTGCTTCCTGCTGCTGTGATTGTGTTGAAGCCATAATGCGTCATCACCATCGAATTGTGCTCGTTTATAGAATTCCATTTTTTTTAATGGCGTTACCTGATTGGTATGTCCAATACAATTCCTGATTCGGTATATTCATTGCTTTTCTCTCTAAAACGATTGCGAAATACGAATTGCGTCTTATATTTATATACATACATATTTTCTATAATTTATTTTTATTTTAAAGTTTCGAGTTTTGGCAACGCGTTCATATATAGTATTAATGGGAATGCATGCATTTCCATTCGACCATGATTCGTGCAAAACCCATGCACGCCGTGGGAAACACATTGATTGCTTCTTGAATCGAGTTGAAACAACTCGGCAGCTAACGGAATACAACATTTGTTAGGGAACTTCATATGCGAATTCGAAGTCGCTCGTTTCAAAATTGGCTCGAAACGGTTCGATCGTGCATGAAGTAAACCATGAAACAAACAACGAAGCACACAAATAGATGGAGCAGCAGCAACGTGTGTTGTTGATGGTGTTTCATAGAAATTATTTTCATGGCTTATTTGTCTTTTTCAGCGGAAGACGCGAGGCAAGGAAGCAATTCGTTTTCTTCCTTTTCTTGTAAAGCAAATATCATTAAGTATCATCATTTATGAGTGCAATTCGGCTTACAACTTTTTTTTCCCGAGGACGGACGATTGTTCATGGTTTTTTCTTGTAAAAGAACACGAAGAAAACGAATTGCTTCCTGTCCTCCCGTCACCCGCTAAGATCGGCAAATCGTCCATGAAAATAATGTTTATGAAGCACCAACAACAACACACGTTGCTGCTGCTCCATCCATTTGTGTGCTTTCTGTGTTTGTTTCATGGGTTACTTCATGTATGATCGAACCGTATCGAGCCAATTCTGAAATGGGTGACTACGATTTCGCATGTGAAGTTCCCTTACGAATGTTGGCTTGCGTTCTCTTCCGAGCTGGTTCAACTCGATTAAAGAAGCAATAAATGTTTTTTCAATGTCGTGCATGGTTTTTGCACGGATCGTGGTCGAGTGGAAAGTCATGAAAGTCCTCTTTATTAATACATATATATGTACCCGTTGCTTTCGCAAAGTTTCTCTGCACCGATGTCTGCACACGCACTTGTTTGTCAATCTATCCCTGACTCTCAACACATCAGATAATCATGCCTCCTTTACATGTATACATTTAGCTTCCATAACCAAGGCCGCAATTTTGTTATTTTGGGGTCTGCTTTTGGTGTTTTTATAGACCCCAGAAGGCCCACAATTGAGTTCAGCTATTATAACAATCGCTTTTATAAACAGTATTCAGACTTTAGCTTTTACACAAAATATAGGTTTTTTGATAAAAGCGATTATCTAAATGTTCATAAAAAACTTATGTACTTAAGCTCCATTTCGGGCAAAAATATAAGGATTAAGCTAAAAAGAGCTTCATAATTTTTGTGAATTATATCCGTAAACAAAGATGATGATGACGCAAATAATTGTATGAATGAAAATTGCGATTGTGTTAAATATTATATAAGTTTCTACGCAAGCTTTATAACTACTTAACTAATTTAAAATAGTGTTTTTCTAAACCAATGTTCTACATATTTTAAGAAAAATTGTATGTTTATTTATTTGCTTAACTGTATACATTTTATGTGAAGTCAGTATACTAAGAAACCATAAGTCGACTAACCACAGATAAAGAAATAATTTCAATGAAGGAAACAGTGAACCTTAGGGTGCCAATCATTGTTCAATTAATTGTTAATCTTTCAACTTAACAAATTTGTGTGGAGTTTGGCTTTGAATTTTAATTTTTTAATTGAGCAGTTTATTGAAAAAGAAGAAACTTGACATTATTAATTATACATGCTTAGATATTTAATGATATCTATTCGTAAGTTAGTATTATTAGCATAGATTTGTAACTATTACTTTACGCATGCACATTTTTAATGTTATTCACTCGAAATTAATGAGCATAAATGAATATGTAATTGTATTTGTAATAAAAGCATACATCAAACGAATAAATGACCATATTAAAATATACATTTGGGCATTTTTACTGATAATCAAGCCGTAAAATATGTTCCAGATAGGTTCATAAGCAAATCATTCATCAATCAAATTATTTGAGCTTGCGATTTGTATCTTAACGACTAGTTATTTAACACAGCTAAATCGGCTACTTCGACTGAAAAGGGTTTTCGTCCGGAATTAATTACCTTACCTAAATTGCGTGAAGTGAAATTCGTAGCATGGCCGCCAAGCACTAACCACCGCAGCACTTCATTCTAGTCACAAATACACCTCGAAAAGGTTTTTTTTTTTGTAATGTCAAAATATAATTTGAAAACACAATTATGTCCGACGATTATATTTAAGAAAACGTTTATAATCCCTTTTTCAGACGAGAGTTTGCCTTGTTGAATCCACGCCATAGTAAAAGGGTATTTTTGCAGTCCGACCTGATCAATGGTACCAAAAGTTTTGTATCAGATAGCCAATGTGTGGATACACTTTGATCGCTTAATGCAGCTCTTCTGAGGCATGGCTTCCTGGCCATGTCATTCGCCAGTTCATCATTACCCTTAGTATTTGCATGGCGGAACAGCCAGCAGAGCAGATTGAAATTTGCTTCAGATGTGCCTGGCTGTCACAAAAAAAATGATTTCCTTATTGGGAATCTTTTCTTTCATAGCATAATCGCAAATGGCTTGTCTTTTCAATCGAAAATGGCTTCTACTGGAACAAACTGTAATTACTATGAAATCTTAGCGTTAGAAGCTCCTGTCTTTCGCGGTCATTCAGTTGTCTGTATAAAGCGCACTTCCGACGAGAAGTAGCACCACTTCTTTCGCAGGCGAAAAGTAACTTCCGGTATTCTCTCAAAAAGCACTCTTGAAAGCATGTAGTCCGTCTGTATGGTCAGATCGATCCAAGGGTCCTGGTGCCATCTATCTTATCTCAGAAACTCTCTTTGCACTCGCGTGTCCAAAGCTGGATTCGCAGCATAGGTTAAAGCAACTCAGCCTCAGGAAACTTGGGCGAAACTCCTTTCCAAATGTGTATGGGTAAGGTATGCAAGGTATGCTTGTGATTCTTTTATGAGGACATCTCTGACGTTATCACAGGTATGGTAGAAGAGTGCTGTAGAGGGGGATTTCCCGTCTACGTTATAAAAATCGCCCTAACACACCGCCAATTCCTTGGTATATATTGCTTCTTGAGGCATTTAGTGAAAATTTCAGTGAGCGTTGCTCAGATAGTGCTTAGGCATTATCTATGCTAAGCGATATTTCTAAGGAGTTTATGGCAGGGATGATTTTTTTGGTCCTGCTGATATGTAGAGTTAAAAGTATCCGACCGCACACATCATCCCGTCACTACTTACTCTAGTGTGTCAAGGCTGAACTCTCTCTCAAAACAACACCAAAAAAATATATATAGGAATAAAGAAAGAGAACGAATTCTTACATATTAATACGCGCTCATATACTAACTAAAAGTAAGAACTCAATTTAAGTTTTCTAAGCAATGTCAATAGGTTTGAATTACATTATAAAGAAAATATCGACGTAAATGACCAAAAACACAAGAATGATAATTGTGCTATAGTAATAAAAATCTAGTAGAGATATTGCACTGAACCAAAAAAGTGATAAGAATGAATAAAACAGCTATTTATGTGCCGAAATCCGATCCATATGCGGCCAGTCGAGGTACGTTTATTTTGAAAGTGGTGTAAGTCCATTTTTTAAAAAAATGAGATATGACGTAGTTTATGACAGAGGTGGCCTAACAGATGTTCGCCGATCAGTAGTCTGTTATTTTTAATTCTTTAGTTTAATCGTAATCCTAAACATAAAAAAATGTAATGAAGCAATGTAGGAAACATTACAAATTCATTTTACATAAAGTGAAACGACTTTCGTTTCAACAAAAAAAATCTTACAAAATACAAAAAAACAATAATGACGAACAGTTGAACTGGTTGCAAATATGTTGGTTGAGGTTTCTCAAAAGTGCACCGTATACTATTTTATATAAAACATCATTGAAGAATGCAGAATTTAAAACTATAAATTTACGACACGTACATCCGGAAAGACCAATGAAGTTTGAAGAAATCACCCTGGCGCCATTGTACGATAATGTCTACAATGTGAAGTGCCTCTTACTTACGAAAAATATAGACATGAAGCAATTACTACCCTATATGCTGCCACATGCAGAGCACAAGTAAATGTTATCAGTATCTCGTAAATTTGACAATGTAATTTTGTTAGCTTCGGGAGCAAAAGCGATCTCCTTTTATGTTATTAAAATCTTTAATTTGACCTTGTCATCATTAAGTCTGATACTGATGTATCTGATGATATCTTACTGCTTAGTTCAGCTCCCAGACAAAGGAAGAGCAATGATAAATGCTCGGTTCGATAAATGAAATGGAAGTTGAAAACGAACATTGACAAATGCGAATGTACATTGTTTAAAGGCACTTCATGTAACGTTTATCCAAATACGCGTAGGTTTGCACCAAACATTAAAATTGGCAATAGAAGCATATGTTACAAGGACAGAATTAAATACCTTGGTGTTGTACTGCATGCTAAATTTAATTTCATTACGCATATTGACCATGTGCTGAGTAAGGCTAAGTAAGCAAGGTTTTTCCAGTATTTAAAGGTTTTGAAGGGTTCCTGTGGCCTTAACAGAAAAATCAACATTAACATCTATAAACAAATAGTCAGACCAACGCTGGCTTACGGTTTTCCAGTTTGGTTCCACATCTCGTCGGCTGAAATGGAGCGGATCCGTATTTTCGAGAGGAGATGCCTAGGAATATGCACAGGTCTGCATTGTACAGTTAATGCGGAGGGTATACTTAGTTATTACTCTAATGATACTTTATATAGGGCTGCAAATATAAAGAGGATTGATACTTTCCTAACTGAATCGGCCATTAAATTTTTAAATAAAATGGTATATAGCGATAACAGTGAGTTGTTAAAGTTATATGAGAAAATGTTAAGTCCTACGCTTACACTTTCTGTAAGTTGTTTGTCTTCAATACATATTCTCTTGTTAAACAACATCGTGCTTTTCGATAAAAATAATAAGTTGATGTTTTATCACAGAAGATTTAACTCTTTAAATATAATTGACACTGTGTATAACACAGCATAAAAGTTAATCATTTGTCATCTAGCACTAGCACTAGTTTTAGATTAGGTTAAGTTATTTCTTTAAGTTTATATAGGCTTAGGTTTTCTTTTTTTAAAAAATAATAATGTTATCCTTTTTTTTGCCTTTTTTTAAGGAAATTAAATGTAATCGAATTTAAAATATTAAGTGTTGGTTTGTACATAATTTCAAAGTTAATAACCTTTGTTAAATATGTTTCCGTATGTTAAGAATATCTATTTTAAGTGAATGTTTTCCAAAAACACTGTAATATAATTTTTTGTGGAATAAATCTTAACGGTCGCAGTTAACCGTTAAGGACATTTTGTGGCATACTTTTAGGCACTCATATTTTCGCTTTTTTAAGGGAACAAAATTATTAAGTTTTTAACAAAGCTGCATATTTTTCAGGAATGCGATCATACAAACACGAATAAACATCGCTACATACAGGAAGACCATTTGCATGAGTGAGTGGTTTGGATTCAATGTTAATAGCACACTAAAAATCAACTGTAACACACTTTCATCAATCGACGGAAAGGCTAATGAACAAACAAAAAATCGCCACAAATTTTGGAAGAAATAAGAAGTTATGATAAATGTCATCAATTTCAAAAGGACCATTTTTTGTTATAGTGATATTTAGCTCTTTAACTTTAATTTTTCTATATCATTCTAAAAAAGTGAGGCGTTGGCGTAACTTCGACCTGGCGTAGGCGGATCAGGTCTTACCAGGGATACTATTCAATTGGAAACGCAAATTATACAATTTATATTTGCAATTTATATTGAATTATATTGAACTAGCAATATATTTTATAACATACAGATTTTCTGTCTACTCATATGGAGACTCTGTGAATTAAATTAGTGATATCCGTTTTCGACTGACATGGATTTAAATTGGTTCGTGGTTTTAGTTTTGTATATAATAAACTGGATTCTAGTATTCTAAAGGATTGTTAGGTACAACCAAATAGATTTGAATTGTACACATTTTTCTGCAATGATTTTAGTCTTGTATAATTGAGATTGGGTGCGGAAATATTTAGAAATTATTGTGACAATTAGGATACTGTATTAATTAAGAATATTGTCTTCCCTTCCCATTGTAAAACGGAGAGCTAAAGTGCAAAGATTCCAACCTCATAAACTGGATTCTATGCGCTTTAATAGTTACTTGCCTTCTATATATATGTACGTTTTGTTTTCTTCCATATTTCAGATTTATCACGAAATAGATTTGTTGAATTAACCGATGATATCGCTACGTTTTTGTGTCTGGCAACACTGCTTCGCTATCATAACACCCTACGCAGTGTTCCGGAGTTCGCGAAGCACCTGATTTTGTTGACGTTCTTGGATTTTTTAGTTTTGTTTTAAAATAAAGCAATAATAAGAATGGAACTTAACAGTTTCCCGGCCACATCTTTACCGTTGCACAAAGGCTCCAATTTGTTAGTTGTTTTTCGGGCTGTTTTTGGTGTGTTGTAGACTCTAAACTATAAGAGATATCCTGACGAACTAAATACCGTTAGATAGATATTTGCAATATCTTTCACTTCTGTTAAGGTGTTTTTGCCGTAGAACCTATATTTTTGTGTGAAACCCGCTTTTAATGTTTTTAGTACTTTTTTTTTAACACAAAATTTTTTTTATTAAATAAAATACATAATACCAAGGCATAATTATGTAGTTTTTATATAAACTGACTTAATTACTCGTATCCTGGTGTTTTTTTATTTAAATTGGTCCCATAGTTTACGAGAAAATTGATTTTAAAGATCAAGATTACATACTAATTTGATACCTTTTTGAACTTATCCACTTACACTTTTCAAAATATCTTTTAACGCAGAGTTCTGCAACGATGATCTGTCATTATTCGTTAAAAATTCCATTAAATGAAATTATGATTTACTTATCATAATGTGAAAATCATACCATCATATAATGCACAGCAAAAGTAGAAAAGTTGTTACTGTGGATAATGTTGCAATAGTGTGTCCATTGACCGTGGCAGTCATATTTACGAGCTGTTCTTAGCTTCCAGTTGCATTTGTGCATTTGCGTTGCATTTGTCTCTGAGAGTCTTTGGTGGCCAACAACTTTAAGCAACGCGACCATCAAAGGAATCCAAGTGCGGGACAGAGTTCAAGTTTGTGAAATTCAAAGGCAAGTGTTCGATTTTATTGTCGTAAAAGTCCAGATGATGCAGATTCTGCCACGAGCCAAATGCATCAATTTACGTAGCAATCACTTCTGCGTCGTTATCTTCTAGTGCAGGTACGTTTCTTGATAAATAAACAGGCAGTTACGCCAGCTCCGCAGTAGTACAACATTTACAAGCAACTCTTTTATAGATATCAACTTTTCGTCTGGCAAACAGCCGAATTTCAACAGCCGCCGCAGCATCAGCATATTCATTACACGCACTCCAGCAGCTCTAACAGTGGATCATCGCCGGGAAACGAAGATCTGCTGTTTGAAAAGTCCTTGAATCGCCGCAATCACAGCACATCAGATGATAAGCTTAACAAAAATTTGTGCAGTATTCAAATCTACAAGTGACTAACTTCGATTGCATTTAATTTATTGTTCGTCATTTAGAAATTCGTCTCTAAACTAACATTTGTCGCAGAGAATACAAGGAAGCTTTGATGCAGCAACGCAGTCAAGAGATATCAAGTGTTTATGAAATCAAAGTCGAGAAAACACTGCGCGATATGACTGATCACCAACGTGAGGAGACTGAACTAATGACGCAACTACGCAATGTATGTTATTAAGTGCAAATAGTATTGGCTTTATTAGCAAGTTTTAAGGTTCCATTAGTCCTTAGATTATCGAAGTCCGTCTCAAGATGACGCTGCCAGAAAACATCGCGTCAGCTCTAACCGATGGTGTTATATTGTGCCATCTAGCCAATTATGTGGGACCCAGATGAAATGTAGAACTTTTGGAAGCTTGTCTGAAAATTGGCGTCGATGAGGTGAGTTTTTTGAGTATTTTTCGTAGGTTTAAAGCATAAATTAATTATGTAGTGATGACAATTAAAATTACTAAAATGTTTATCTTTTTACTAATTTTTTTTTAACAATAACCGTGGACTCTTTCTTGTAATAAAAAGTCACTTTAGATAAATGCTTTGTTCATATTGATATTTTGCAATGTTGTTTATTTAAAATGAAATGTTTAAAGTTGGAAGATATACGCTCAAAAGTATGGGGATATAAATTTATAAGAAACCAAGAATCATACGTCATTGAAGTGTGTTCTGTGCTTCATGTAGACGGTGATCTTGGTATTTGGAGCTTTTCTAGCTAGCTAAACCTTTGACCATTTCCAGCTAGCCGATAATTCTGTTGAGAAACTAAATGAATTTATGTGTAAAAAGAACTATTTTTCACATAGTGGTGCGTAGCGTTATTCGGGTAATTTTATTCTCGAAAAAAATGCCTTCAGTTGCAGCATTCTCGTGCTTGCATTCATGTGTTTAGCTTACAATTCGAGTAAGCAAAATGTTTTTGAAAAAGTGGAAAATATCTTTCGTAAGGTCTTTTTCAATGACTGATTTAATAATTATCGCTGCTCTTAATATAAATACCTAATCCTCTTTATGCGGTTTATAGTATTTTGTAACGAACAATAATTTTATGCAATACTTGAACACTTTTTTATTCACAAGCCAAAAATGTTTGCAATTAAATTTTCAACCTGTTTACTTAATACTGCGCAGTTGGCAGTATATCTTTTCTTGTTTATACGATATTTTGCCCTGCGTCAACTAAGCTGAGCTAGTTATGGAATACGCGTGGCACCGCATAGAGTGAAAAGCGTGGGAGTCCCACACTATCTTGGGGGCCGAACCAACTACCCACTAAAACCTTCCTCTTCGGTGAGTATAACGAAGCAGACCAGAGCAAGTGGTCCCTTTCCGCCCCCACGGCCCCGGTTAAACATCGCTCATGTTTAATCAAATAAATATTTTAGAAACAAAAACTACGAACAACTTTATATTAAAATTTTTTATATGAGAATATGATGTCTATTCCCAAACAAAACAAAACAGCTTCAAGCTTCGATCCGTTTTTTCAGGAAAAACTTTTAATATTTGTTTTGAAAATAGTACCTAATTTATGCCATATTCTCGAAAAACTTTAAATTATCACAAATTTTTCTAATAAACACAAACTATTAATTCCTAAATCCTAAGTAATCACATAATTCCTAACATCGTAATGAATTTGTATGCGAAAAACCAAATGATAATATATTTTGAAATCGAATCAACTAGCTAATATCAACGAGTTTACAATAATTTTTAAAATATTTAACTGTAGTTTCATTAGATAGCTGCTTAGTTTATGCATTTGTTAAATTGCATTTTTTCTTTAATAAATTTTCCAATTGTACTGCAAGAAACAGTCAAAGCAGAAGTCTGGAGGCAATTTAAAGCTAATTAAAATAAGTTCTACTTTTCAATAAAATCCAATGTGTCGTCGTTACATTTCTTGTTTTGCATATGTAAGTTCAATATCAAAAACCAAAGTGATAGGGACAAAATCAATGATTACATTCGCAAAAGATAAACATAGTTGGCACTTATTGAGAAACCGGCTTTTAAAATATATTAATAATGCAACTGGAGCTCGAGATTAGATTTTATGTACTGTATTGGAATTAAAAGTAACGTAACATAAGCATAGGATTAGCAAAGTGGTAACTAAATAAATTCGAGTGTGGCAAATTAGTTACGGCAAAAAGTTGGGAACAAATTCAAGAGACAGGAAGCAACTACATGTATTTATAGTTATATATAGTGTTAGGAAGTTTTTCTGTCCATCTAAGAATTTCTTAGAATTGTATTTTGTATTAAATATAATTTACTCATTCCCCTTTTGCGATTAAAATTAATTAATGTAATTATTCGGTCAGAGTTGTTATCTATTCTATAGAATGAAAAATGGTCAATGTTTTCTTAAATATTTAGTGTAAAACACGTTGAGGTTTTAAGCATTTAAACCTCAGAGAACGGTAATTAATTTTTTATTGCTACGGGCGTTTTTTAGGTTTTCCTGCTTCTTTAGAGACTTAATTTTCTATACTTTAAAAAAACTAAGAAACCTTTAATTCGATTTCAATATTTTATATGAAATTCATTCGTTATTTGATGAAATTAACAAGGCTTTAAGAGCTTGCAATTGCAAAATAACTCTGACTCGCCGAATTGAATGTAACAATACAATTTAGCAAACATTGCTGAGTGGCTTTGCAAATAAGTAAGTTTTCGTTTCTCCTCTCACTTCTTTTGGCTTCGTTTGAAATGAATCTAGTAACTAAAATGACTTTCAGTTCAATTGCTATTAAAAACTTTAATGAAGCATCACATCACATTTATTACAGAACAAATCCAAGTAAAGTCGTAATTAAAAGATATGTAATAAATATGAAATCCGTGTAGTAATGCGTTGGTTGTAATGAATTGTTTTCCAATTTTTATAAACATTTGGAGAAATCACTTCACAATATGTAAAATGTATGAACTTTGAATTTTGCTGTACTTCAATTCGAACTGTTTGAACACTCAGTTGTCTACGTATTCATTTACCTTTGGAACTGTGAACGTGAAAATAGTGCCTTAGACTGTATGACGTACAAAACTTTTCAGCTAAGAACGGTTTGAATATGTAACGGAAAATAGAAAAGGAAGTAGGAATTAAGAAGCAATAATAGGATTTATGATTACCTGGAATGTTCCAAGGAAATTATCTGAACAGCATTCAACATACAAACCTAAGCTAGTCTCCTGAGTCTATTCGTTTTTTCTTATTTAGTATATTTTCGCACTTCAAAGGTAATCGTTCGATAGTCCATCGATTACTTTAAACATTAGTAACGCTTCAATATAGGAATTCCTTTTTATTAGCAGAACATTTTTGTTTAACTAACTATTTGCAATTATAATTGCTTTTTTAATTTTCCTAAAATCTATTGAATTACATGTATTTACGAATAACGCATTCCTTAAAATATATGTTCTAAATATAACTCATATATCGACTGAACCTACGTCGTAATCTGAAAGAGGAAACAACTGAAAAAGAAAAAAATCAAAATTACACCTACAATATACTACTATATAATGTTATATATCTAAAAATGACAGTAATGTTGAAGCAACAAATAAACACAGGAACTACAAATTTCATTATTAAAATAACTTGCGGCCAAAATCAAGAAACCGCCAAAAAGCAGAAAAATGTGAAGTCATAAATCGCATTACAATCGTATATATACACATTTACCAAAAAAATGAAAAAATTGCATTTATTATATTGTAAGATTGGAAAGGCTATGGATTTCCACAGGAACCAATTAATAAATAAATAAATATCTATATATTTTTTATACAAACCGAGTTTTTAATTTCATAGCATAGATTTTCGTTATTGTATAGTTAATGGGGGTCATTTGTAGTTTATGAAATGGAGGAGGTTGGTTTTAGAGTCTAATTGTTGTTGTAATTTAATGCTTACGTAGCTATAATTATAATTATTATTTGAATAAGTATAGTTAAATTATTATTAAAATTATTTAATCACTAAATTTCTATTTTAATTTATAAAAATGAATTTTTATTAAAAAGACAAAAATATGGAATAACAGAAAATTAATGGAAACGATAACGAAATTTACGCAAAATTTTGTATGAAGCGATCATTAAATTTTATTCTAGAGTATTTCGTTATTTGTCCTATTGTTTTTATTGTATTTTGTTTCTAATTACAGTGAATTATATTTTCTTTTTTAATTTTATATATTTATTTATTCAGTGTATTTATATATTCATAGCTTACGTTATATATTTAATAACTTTATTATTATTGGAACGTAATTTTCATATTAAATATTAAAAGTTTTATTACCTATTTTATATTTAATATTTAAATATAAATATTTTTTGGCTGAGTGAATTTCATAAAACTTCGTTAATTTATTTATATTGCTGAAAATCTGACATCTCGAATATATTAAAATATATATGTATATATCGAGCATCACTACAATTACAATTTTAATGCAGAACTCAAATAATAGTTGATCAACTGTCCTCTTGCAGAATCTTATTTGCTGTGCTGCTGATGTGCTAGAAGGCAAAGGAGCCGTCCAAGTGGCTATCACGGTGTGTGAACTGTTTCGCATATACGCCGCATTTCAACAGAGCAACCTAAAGTCACCAACGCGAGTAACGCGCAGTACGATGTCGCCGTCGCCAATCGTTTAGAACTTCAAAAAGAAACAACGAACAAATGAAATACTCGTGATGTTGCTGTCCAAAGCTAAGAAATACGTAACTATCTCCACCTTGGAGCAATACTTTTTTGCTATTTAAAGTTTGGCTCTCGGATGAGTTTTAAGAAATTTTACCACATCGAATCGAAGCGAACAAAGCGAACAAAATCAACAAAACAAGACTACAGCAGAGATTAATATGAAGTTTAGTGCATTTTCCGTTTTTTGTGAGTTATACGAATTTTTTTCATATGTTAATATTTTACTTTTACTTTTAATGTTTTTGATTGTTAACAGCTTGAACACAGTCGTAGCAGCTAAGTGCTGTTACTGCAACCAGAAAGAAGCTGCTATCTAGTCTCCATTCATGCACCAATATAACAAAAGGAGAATAATGTTTTATTGCTGCTAAAATAATAATTAGAATGAGTTCAACTGCAAGCAGTGATTCTCTTCTACTTTCAATTTTGAAAGCTGCATTTACTTCCTGCTGCTATGATTGTGTTGAAGCCATAATGCATCATCACCATCGATTTGTGCTCGTTTATAGAATTCCATTTTTTTTAATGGCGTTACCTGATTGGTATGTCCAATACAATTCCTGATTCGGTATATTCATTGCTTTTCTCTCTAAAGCGATTGCGAAATACGAATTGCGTCTTATATTTATATACATACATATTTTCTATAATTTATTTTTATTTTAAAGTTTCTAGTTTTGGCAACGCGTATATAGTAATAATTGGAATGCATGCATTTCCATTCGACCATGATTCGTGCAAAACCCATGCACGCCGTGGGAAACACATTGATTGCTTCTTCAATCGAGTTGAAACAGCTCGGCAGCTAACGGAATACAACATTTGTTAGGGAACTTCATATGCGAATTCGAAGTCGCTCGTTTCAAAATTGGCTCGAAACGGTTCGATCGTGCATGAAGTAAACCATGAAACAAACAACGAAGCACACAAATGGATGGAGCAGCAGCAACGTGTGTTGTTGATGGTGTTTCATAGAAATTCTTTTCATGGCTTATTTGTCTTTTTCAGCGGAAGACGCGAGGCAAGGAAGCAATTCGTTTTCTTCCTTTTCTTGTAAAGCAAATATCATTAAGTATCATCATTTATGAGTCCAATTCGGCTTACAATTTAATCTTCCCGAGCACGGAAGATTGTTCATGGTTTTTTCTTGTAAAAGAACACGAAGAAAACGAATTGCTTCCTGTCCTCCCGTCACCCGCTAAGATCGGCAAATCGTCCATGAAAATAATGTTTATGAAGCACCAACAACAACACACGTTGCTGCTGCTCCATCCATTTGTGTGCTTTCTGTGTTTGTTTCATGGGTTACTTCAAGTATGATCGAACCGTATCGAGCCAATTCTAAAATGGTGCCTACGATTTCGCATGTGAAGTTCCCTTACGAATGTTGGCTTGCGTTCGCTTCCGAGCTGGTTCAACTCGATTGAAGAAGCAATAAATGTTTTTTCAATGTCGTGCATGGTTTTTGCACGGATCGTGGTCGAGTGGAAAGTCATGAAAGTCCTCTTTATTAATACATATATACTCGTTGCTTTCGCAAAGTTTCTCTGCATCGATGTCTGCACACGCCCTTGTTTGTCAATCTATCCCTGACTCTCGACACATCAGATAATCATGCCTCCTTTAGATGTACACATTTAGCTTCCATAACCAAGGCCGCAATTTTGTTATTTTGGGGTCTACTTTTGGTGTTTTTATAGACTCCAAAAGGCCCACAATTGAGTTCAGCTATTATAACAATCGCTTTTATAAACAGTATTCAGACTCTAGCTTTTACACAAAAATATAAGTTTTCCGATAAAAGCGATTATCTAAATGTTCATAATAAACTTATGTACTTAAGCTCCATTTCGGGCAAAAATATAAGGATTAAGCTAAAAAGAGCTTCATAATTTTTGTGAATGATGTCCGTAAACAAAGATGATGATGACGCAAACAATTGTATGAATCAAAATTGCGATTGTGTTAAAAATTATATAAGTTTCTACGCAAGCTTTATAACTAATTAACTAATTTAAAATAGTGTTTTTCTAAACCAATGTTCTACGGATTTTAAGAAAAATTGTATGTTTATTTATTTGCTTAACTGTATACATTTTATGTGAAGTCAGTATACTAAGAAACCATGAGTAGACTAACCACAGATAAAGAAATAATTTCAATGAAGGAAACAGTGAACCTTATACCCTGTTTACATAAAAATATTTAATCCGATTAAGCTGTTCGAAAACTGATGAGCTTTCCAAGTGTTTCCATACATAATCCGGTCAAGCAATGTAGGTGTTTTGTTATTGCTTTGTTTTGTTTGGTGTAGTTGAGCTTTAACCATGTGTGTGGACATATGTGCTAATAGTTTATCGCCTGTAATTGTCCCTTTCTAACACATTGGCACTAGACAAGGAGAAGCATAAGTTCCTATAATTCCGAACTTCGAACCTGAGTTGCAAACTAAAAATTGAAGCTAAAACCCAAAAGCATTTCGGTTTAGCGCTGGAATTGCAACAACAATTTCAATGGTATTTAAAAAATTTACGAGCGGTTTTAGGTCCTAAAAAGTTTTACTCCCAATTTCTGGAAAAACCATTTTATGTAAACGCGGTATTAGGGTCCCAATCAATTTTCAATTAATTGTTCATCTTTCATCAACTTAACAAATTTGTGTGGAGTTTGGCTTTGAATTTTAATTTTTTAATTGAGCAGTTTTTGATGAAGAAGAAACTTGACATTATTAATTATACATGCTTAGATATTTAATGATATCTATTCGTAAGTTAGTATTATTAGCATAGATTTGTAACTATTACTTTACGCATGCACATTTTTAATGTTATTCACTCGAAATGAATGAGCATAAATGAATATGTAATTGTATTTGTAATAAAAACATATATCAAACGAATAAATGACCATATTAAAATATACATTTGGGCATTGTTACTGATAATCAAGCCGTAAAATATGTTCCAGATAGGTTCATAAGCACATCATTCATCAATCATATCATTTGAGCATGCGATTTGTATCTTAACGACTAGTTATTTAACACAGCTAAATCGGCTACTTCGATTGAAAAGGGTTTTCGATTGAAAGAGACTCCAACCACTTACTCACCGCAGGACTTCATTCTAGCCACAAATACACTTGGAAAAGGTTTTTTACTTCCTTGTTATACGTAGTAAATACAAGAAAGTATTGTAATCATGAAAAATTTCGATATTGAGATTTTGATGGTAACACACATTTTGACCATCGCGGAGTCCATTTTGACTAGTTTGGTCGTGACGTGTGTACGTATGTACGTGTGTACGTATGTACGTATGTACGTATGTACGTATGTACGTATGTACGCCTGTACGTATGTACGTATCCCCAATAACTTAAAAACGGCGAATCGTAGAAAGTTTAAATTTGGTATTTGAGACTCTTATAAGACCTAGTTGTGCACCTCCCTTTTTGGATGCAATCGGTTGCGCGAAAAGGAGACTTCTCATATAGTTTTTTTCAAATTTCATATATACTCAAAAACAAACACTCCTAGAAAGTATATACTATTGGGCCTTACATAAGACACAATTTTGTAGCTCCAATTTTAATGATGGTTCGCACCAAAAGGACTCTTCGCCAAAGGAACACGAAGCATGCATTATCCGAATTACATAAATGATAATGATAAATGAATGTTATGCTGCTAAATCTTTTACAGAAATTGTTTGTACCCTAACAGAACTAAACGGGGAAATCAAAATTAGTACGATTGATAGTTAAAGCTGTGTGGAAACTAATTTGTACTTCCTTGTTTTTACTTACTACTATTTAAATTATTTAAATTAAGAGAAGCCTATGAAATTTTTTTCATTATGGAAGTAAAAATATTTAAAATTTTTAAAATATAAATAAAATATATCAACCACTCTTGAAATAAAACCATACAATTGCCGTCATACAAGGAAGTCATGTGTTGGCCTCATCAGATATTTTTTTTTGTAATGTCAAAATATAATTTGAAAACACAATTATGTCCGACGATTATATTTAAGAAAACGTTTCTAATCTATTTTTCAGACGAGAGTTTGCCTTGTTGAATCCACGCCATAGTAAAAGGGTATTTTTGCAGTCCGACCTGATCAATGGTACCAAAAGTTTTGTTTCAGATAGCCAATGGGTGGATACACAGGTGACCTCTTATTGCAGCTCTTCTGAGGCATGGCTTCCTGGCCATGTCATTCGCCAGTTCATCATTACCCTTAGTATTTCCATGGCGGAACCGCCAGCAGAGCAGATTGAAATTTGCTTCAGATGTGCCTGGCTGTCAAAAAACAAAAAAAAAAATATTTCCTTATTGGGAATCTTTTCTTTTATAACATAATCGCAAATGGCTTCATCTGAAACAAACTGTAATTACTGTGAAATCTTTGCGTTAGCGGTATCTGCAGTTAGCCAGAGTAGAAGCTCCTCTCTTTCGCGGTCATGGTGTTGTCTCTAGAAAACGTACTTCCGCCGAAAATTAGCTGACCTAAGCACCAATTCTTTCGCCAGCGAAAAGTAACTTCCGGTATTCCCTCAAAAAGCACTCTTGGAACCATGTAGTCCGGCTGTATGGTCAGATCGATCCGAGGGTCCTGGTGCCATCTACCTTATCTCAGAAACTCTCATTGCACTCGCGTGTCCAAAGCTGGATTCGCAGCATAGGTTGAAGCAGCTCAGCCTCAGGAAACTTGGGCAAAACTCCTTGCCAAATGTGTAAGGTATGCAAGGTATGCTTGTGATTCTTTTATGAGGACATCTCTGACGTTATCACAGGTATTGTAGAAGAGTGCTGTAGAGGGGGCTTTCCCGTCTAGGTTATAAAAATCGCCCTAACACACCGCCAATTCCTTGGTATATATTGCTTCTTGAGGCATTTAGTGAAAATTTCAGTGAGCGTTGCTAAGAAAGTGCTAAGGCATTATCTATGCTGGTGTTGCTCTCTCCATGACTATCATCTTTCGCAGTCTAGTCGCTTCGTTGACCTCGCATGTCTATTCACAGTACGCCTTCCATGAGTCCCGCTTGACTTTCCAACTCTGCCAGTGTAGATCCTCAGACTTGCGCTCAGTCTATGTCTTACCAGTCGCCTTCCCTTTAATAAAAAGCACTCTAGTTGACTTCCCCAGAACCCAAATATAAGCTCCTTCAAAAGTTTGATTAAACAGTAAGATCCGCTGCAGAGCCCCTTTATAAAACAAATAGAATACTTACTTCCAGTAGAATCAGAATAAAATACACATACAATGAGTAGAATAAATATATGTATTTGCGAAATTGCAAAGCACAAAAAAACACTAAGAAAATATACACTGCCGTCCATAAATTTCCGGACATGCCATTTTTTCCTTAGAACTTATGAAAATCTCCACTACTTTTAATTTTAGAAATTAAACTAATATTTATTTTGTTTTGTTAACAATATATTTTGTTGAATATTAGATCATATTAACTTCACTTAACAATATAATTTAAAAAGAAATACATTTCGTTTCAAATATCTTTTTCGTCAAAAAATGCTCCTTTCACCTTTACTACTTTTGACGATATTTTTTGCATCCTTTCGATTAACTTCTGTATTGTTGGAAGTGGTGTGGATTCCCAGGCCTCTTGCAGAATATTCCAAAGATCTTTTTTCGATGTGGGACATGTTTTTCGAATATAGGAATAAAGAAAGAGAACGAATTCTTACATATTAATACGCGCTTATATACTAACTAAAAGTAAGAACTCAATTTAAGTTTTCTAAGCAAAGTAAGTGACCACAAACAAAAGAATTATAATTGTGCTATAGTAATAAAAATCTAGTAGAGATATTGCACTGAACCAAAAAAAGTGATAAGAATGAATAAAACAGCTATTTATGTGACGAAATCCGATCCATATGCGGCCAGTCGAGGTAAGTTTATTTTGAAAGTGGTGTAAGTCCATTTTTTAAAAAAATTAGATATGACGTATTTTATGCTTAATTTAATGTAAATTTTTTATGTATAACTTGTACGTGTTCAATCGGTCGGTAAATGAAAATACACACGCAGCGATTATGAAAGTGCTGTAAGTCCAATTGACAGATGTGGTCGTATGTGTATGTCTTTTTTTTTTTTTTTTTTTTTTTGTATGACGACTGGAGGTGTGGACTCTCATGTATGACCAGTGGACCGGCCCACTGACATGCACGACTCACCATTCCTGGCGCCTACGTACTAAACCACACCCCCGCGCACTTCAAACCACTCTCCTCTGCGGGACTGCCGTTAGGTACTACTTCGCAGAGGCTGGTTAGCAATCAAGCTATTTCTTCGTGTGTTAACACTTCCCTTTTTAGCTATTTAATCCTGCCGCATATCTAAGCCTTTCGATTCTTCGCAGCTCAATCAGCGCCCTCGTGACTATATCGTTAAAGACTCCCCAGTTCTAGGGGGACTGAAGCATATGCTCGATTATATTTGTTGGGTCGCTCATGTGCGTGATCTCCATAGAGAATCTCGGACACTTAAACCAAACGTGCTCTGCGTCTTCGTCTTCTGCGCAAAGAGGGCATAATGGCGAACAGTCGTGTCCAAATTTGAATAGATACTTCCTGAAGCAATCGTGACCGGTCAAGAATTGGGTCAAGTAGTAGTTGGTTTCTCCGTGGGATCTATTAATCCAAGAAGCTATGCTGGTAATGAGCGAATACGTCCACCTACCCTCTGAGGAGGCGTCCCAACGGGACTGCCATACCTCAATCGATTTCTCTCTTTCTTCTTTGGCTGCTGCTCGTGTCGAGGTGCGTTGTAATGATCTTCGAACATAAATGCGCTTCATCTCATCAGCCCAAATATCGATTGGCAAAAGACCTGCTATAACGCCTGCTGCGTCGTAGGACACTGTGCGGAATCCACTAATTATTCTCAACGCACTAAGTCTGTGAACTGCGACTAGCTTCCTTCGAAGCGAACTAGCTTGCAGCGCCTGAGACCAGACTGGCGCCGCATACAGCAGAACGGAGCTTACCACCGTAGCAAGTAGTTTGCGTTTGGCTGGCCTCGGACCGCCTATGTTTGGACACCCTACGCAGTGTTCCGGAGTTCGCGAAGCACCTGATTTTGTTGACGTTCTTGGATTTTTTAGTTTTGTTTTAAAATAAAGCAATAATAAGAATGGAACTTCACAGTTTCCCGGCCACATCTTTACCGTTGCACAAAGGCTCCAATTTTTTAGTTGTTTTTGGGGCTGTTTTTGGTGTTGTTGTAGACCCTAACCTATAAGAGATATCCGGACGAAGTAAATACCGTTAGATAGATATTTGCAATATCTTTCACTTCTGTTAAGGTGTTTTTACCGTAGAACCTATATTTTTGTGTGAAACCCGCTTTTAATGTTTTTGGTACTTTTTGTTTAACACAAATTATTTTTTTACTAAATAAAATACATAATAACATGGTATAATTATGTAGTTTTTATATAAACTGACCTAATTACTCGTATCCTGGTGTTTTTTTATTAGAATTGGTCCCATACTTTACGAGAAAATTGATTTTAAAGATCAAGATTAAATACTAATTTGATACCTTTTTGAACTTATCCATTTACACTTTTTAAAAAATCTTTTAACGCAGAGTTCTGCAACGATGATCTGTCATTATTCGTTAAAAATTCTATTAAATGAAATTATGATTTACTTATCATAATGTGAAAATCATACCATCATATAATGCACAGCAAAAGTAGAAAAATTGTTACTGTGGATAGGGCTGCAATAGTGTGCTCATTGACCGTGGTAGTCATATTTTCGAGCTGTTATTAGCTGCCAGTTGCATTTGTGCATTTGTGTCTGGGAATCTTTGGTGGCCAACAACTTTAAGCAACGCGACCATCAAAGGAATCCAAGTGCGGGACAGAGTTCAAGTTTGTGAAATTCAAAGGCAAGTGTTCAATTTTATTGTCGTAAAAGTCCAGATGATACAGATTCAGCCACGAGCCAAATGCATCAATTTACGTAGCAATCACTTCTGCGTCGTTATCTTCTAGTGCAGGTACGTTTCTTGATAAATAAACAGGCAGTTACGCCAGCTCCGCAGTAGTACAACATTTACAAGCAACTCTTTTATAGATATCAACTTTTCGCCTGGCAAACAGCCGAATTTCAACAGCCGCCGCAGCATCAGCATATTCATTACACGCACTCCAGCAGCTCCAACAGTGGATCATCGCCGGGAAACGAAGTTCTGCTGTTTGAAAAGTCCTTGAATCGCCGCAAACACAGCACATCAGATGATAAGCTTAACAAAAATTTGTGCAATATTCAAATCAACAAGTGACTAACTTCGATTGCATTTAATTTATTGTTCGTCATTTGGAAATTCGTCTCTAAACTAACATTTGTTGCAGAGAATACAAGGAAGCTCTGATGCAGCAACGCAGTCAAGAGATATCAAGTGTTTATGAAATCAAAGTCCAGAAAACACTGCGTGATATGATTGTTTGCCAACGTGAGGAGACTGAACTAATGACGCAACTACGCAATGTATGTTATCAAGTGCAAATAGCATTGGCTTTATTAGCAGGTTTTGAGGTTCCATTAGTTCTTAGATTATCGAAATCCGTCTCAAGATGACGCTGCCAGAAGACATCGCGTCAGCTCTAACCGATGGTGTTATATTGTGCCATCTAGCCAATTATGTGCGACCCAGATGAAATGTAGAACTTTTGGAAGCTTGTCTGAAAATTGGTGTCGATGAGGTGAGTTTTTTGAGTATTTTTCGTAGGTTTAAAGCATAAATTATTTATGTAGTGATGATAATTAAAAATACTAAAATGTTTATCTTTTTACTAATTTTTTTTAACAATAACCGTGGACTCTTTCTTGTGATGAAAAGTCACTTTAGTCACTTTTATGTGTAAAAAGAACTATTTTTCACATAGTGGTGCGTAGCGTTATTCGGGTAATTTTATTCTCGAAAAAATGTCATCAGTTGCAGCATTCTCGTGCTTGCATTCATGTGTTTAGCTTACAATTCGAGTAAGCAAAATGTTTTTGAAAAAGTGGAAAACATCTTTCGTAAGGTCTTTTTCAATGACTGTTTTAATAACTATCGCTGCTCTTAATATAAATACCTAATCCTCTTTATGCGGTTTATGGCCAAAGGAATCGACCGCTCGTCTCATGACCAGGTCCCATGTTAATGCTAACGCATTCTTGAACCAAGAGTCCATACGTCCGTCAGCAAACTGATCGCACATACCAAGCCTCTTGGCCGCCAGAGCCGGGCAATGATTCACAATGTGATCCGCCGTCTCCTCCTCCTCCAGACACAGCCTACAGGTATCCTCTTCCACAAGACCCATCTTGTGGAGATGATACCTAAAGTTACCATGGCCTGTGACCAGAGATTTGAGCCAGCTCAGACTGTCTCTTCCGTAGTTGAGCAGTCTTCTGGCCTCTCCGCGAAGTGGTTGTTTAATAACCAACTTCGTCTGCCGGCAAGTGGTTAGCTCCGACCATCTCCGTGAGTGCTCGGAGAACAACCACGTGTCCATCAGGGACCCAATCTTCCCGTCACATAAAGCCACTCTCGTTTCGGGGCCGCAAAAACCTCGTTAGTCTTTGACTAACTTTATTATTAGTAAAAAATCGAATTTTCCATTTGAATACCAGTTCGAAAAGAACTCTAAACATCGCTCATGTTAATCAAATAATTATTTTAGAAACAAAAACTACGAACAACTTTATATTAAAATTTTTTATATGAGAATATGATGTCTATTCCCAAACAAAACAAAACAGCTTCAAGCTTCGATCCGTTTTTTCAGGAAAAACTTTTAATATTTGTTTTGAAAATAGTACCTAATTTATGCCATATTCTCGAAAACTTTAAATTATCACAAATTTTTCTACTAAACTAAATTAGTTCTTTGTATGCGAAAAACCAAATGATAATATATTTTGAAATCGAATCAACTACCTAATATCAAAGAATTTACAATAATTTTTAAAATATTTAACTGTAGTTTCATTAGATAGCTGCTTAGTTTATGCATTTGTTAAATTGCATTTTTTCTTTAATAAATTTTCCAATTGTACTGCAAGAAACAATGAAAGCAGAAGTCTGGAAGCAATTTAAAGCTAATTAAAATGGCACTTACTAAGAAACCGGCTTTTAAAATATATTAATAATTCAACTTTAGCTCGAGATTAGATTTTATGTACTGTATTGGAATTAAAAGTAACGTAACATAAGCATAGAATTAACGAAGTGGGAACTAAATAAATTCGAGTGTGGCAAATTAATTACGGCAAAAAGATGGGAACAAATTCAAGAGACAGGAAGCAACTACATGTATTTATAGTTATATATAGTGTTAGGAAGTTTATATGTCCATCTAAGAATTTTTTAGAATTGTATTTTGTATTAAATATAATTTACTCATTCCCCTTTTGCGATTAAAATTAATTAATGTAATTATTCGGTCAGAGTTGTTATCTATTCTATAGAATGAGAAATGGTCAATGTTTTCTTAAATATTTAGTGTAAAACACGTTGAGGTTTTAAGAATTTAAACCTCAGAGAACGGTAATTAATTTTTTATTGCTGCGGGCGATTTTTAGGTTTTCCTGCTTCTTTAGAAACTTCATTTTCTATACTTTTTAAAAAACTAAGAAACTTTTAATTCAATTTCAATATTTTATATTAAATTCATTCGTTATTTGATGAAATTAACAAGGCTTTAGGAGCTTGCAATTGCAAAATAACTCTGACTCGCCGAATTGAATGTAACAATACAATTTAGCAAACATTGCTGAGTGGCTTTGCAAATAAGTAAGTTTTCGTTTCTCCTCTCACATCTTTTGGCTTCGTTTGAAATGAATCTAGTAACTAAAATGACTTTCAGTTCAATTGCTATTAAAAACTTTAATGAAGCATCACATCACATTTATTACAGAACAAATTCAAGTAAAGTCGTAATTAAAAGATATGTAATAAATATGAAATCCGTGTAGTAATGCGTTGGTTGTAATGAATTATTTTCCCATTTTTTTAAACATTTGGAGAAATCACTTCACAATATGTAAAATGTATGAACTTTGAATTTTGCTGTACTTCAATTCGAACTGTTTGAACACTCAGTTGTCTCCGTATTCATTTACCTTTGGAACTGTGAACGTGAAAATAGTGCCTTAGACTGTATGACGTACAGAACTTTTCAGCTAAGAACGGTTTGAATATGTAACGGAAAGTAGAGAAGGAAGTAGGAATTAAGAAGCAATCAGGATTTATGATTACCTGGAATGTTCCAAGGAAATTATCTGAACAGCATTCAACATACAAACCTAAGCTAGTCTCCTGAGTCTATTCGTTTTTTCTTATTTAGTATATTTTCGCACTCAAAAGGCAATCGTTCGATAGTCCATCGATTACTTTAAACATTAGTAACGCTTCAATATAGGAATTCCTTTTTATTAGCAGAACATTTTTGTTTAACTAACTATTTGCAATTATAATTGCTTTTTTAATTTTCCTAAAATCTATTGAAATACATGTATTTACGAATAGCGCATTCCTTAAAATATATGTTCTAAATATAACTCAAATATCGACTAAACCTACGTCGTAATCTAAAAGAGAACACAACTGAAAAAGAAAAAAATCAAAATTACACCTACAATACACTACTATATACGTTATATATCTAAAAATGAAAGTAATGTTGAAGCAGCAAATAAACACAGGAACTACAAATTTCATTATTAAAATAACATCCGGCCAAAATCAGGAAACCGCCAAAAAGCAGAAAAATGTGAAGTCATAAATCGCATTACAATCATATATATACACATTTACCAAAAAAATGAAAAAATTGCATTTATTATATTGTAAGATTGGAAAGGCTATGGATTTCCACAGGAACCAATTAATAAATAAATAAATATCTATATATTTTTTATACAAACCGAGTTTTTAATTTCATAGCATAGATTTTCGTTATTGTATAGTTAATGGGGGTCATTTGTAGTTTATGAAATGGAGGAGGTTGGTTTTAGAGTCTAATTGTTGTTGTAATTTAATGCTTACGTAGCTATAATTATAATTATTATTTGAATAAGTATAGTTAAATTATTATTAAAATTATTTAATCACTAAATTTCTATTTTAATTTATAAAAATGAATTTTTATTAAAAAGACAAAAATATGGAATAACAGAAAATTAATGGAAACGATAACGAAATTTACGCAAAATTTTGTATGAAGCGATCATTAAATTTTATTCTAGAGTATTTCGTTATTTGTCCTATTGTTTTTATTGTATTTTGTTTCTAATTACAGTGAATTATATTTTCTTTTTTAATTTTATATATTTATTTATTCAGTGTATTTATATATTCATAGCTTACGTTATATATTTAATAACTTTATTATTATTGGAACGTAATTTTCATATTAAATATTAAAAGTTTTATTACCTATTTTATATTTAATATTTAAATATAAATATTTTTTGGCTGAGTGAATTTCATAAAACTTCGTTAATTTATTTATATTGCTGAAAATCTGACATCTCGAATATATTAAAATATATATGTATATATCGAGCATCACTACAATTACAATTTTAATGCAGAACTCAAATAATAGTTGATCAACTGTCCTCTTGCAGAATCTTATTTGCTGTGCTGCTGATGTGCTAGAAGGCAAAGGAGCCGTCCAAGTGGCTATCACGGTGTGTGAACTGTTTCGCATATACGCCGCATTTCAACAGAGCAACCTAAAGTCACCAACGCGAGTAACGCGCAGTACGATGTCGCCGTCGCCAATCGTTTAGAACTTCAAAAAGAAACAACGAACAAATTAAATACACGTGATGTTGCTGTCCAAAGCTAAGAAATACGTAAATATCTCCACCTTGGAGCAATACTTTTTTGCCATTTAAAGTTTGGTTCTCGGATGAGTTTTAAGAAATTTTACCACATCGAATCGAAGCGAACAAAGCGAACAAAATCAACAAAACAAGACTACAACAGAGATTAATATGAAGTTTAGTGCATTTTCCGTTTTTTGTGAGTTATACGAATTTATTTCATATGTTATTATTTTACTTTTACTTTTAATGTTTTTGATTGTTAACAGCTTGAACACAGTCGTAGCAGCTAAGTGCTGTTACTGCAATCAGAAAAAAGCTGCTATCTAGTCTCCATTCATGCACCAATATAACAACAGCAAAATAATGTTTTATTGCTGCTAAAATAATAATTAGAATGAGTTCAACTGCAAGCAGTGATTCTCTTCTACTTTCAATTTTGAAAGCTGCATTTGCTTCCTGCTGCTGTGATTGTGTTGAAGCCATAATGCGTCATCATCTTCGAATTGTGCTCGTTTATAGAATTCCATTTTTTTTAACGGCGTTACCTGATTTTTATGTCCAATACAATTCCTGATTCGGTATATTCATTGCTTTTCTCTCTAAAACGATTGTGAAATACGAATTGCGTCTTATATTTATATACATACATATTTTCTATAATTTATTTTTATTTTAAAGTTTCGAGTTTTGGCAACGCGTATATAGTAATAATTGGAATGCATGCATTTCCATTCGACCATGATTCGTGCAAAACCCATGCACGCCGTGGGAAACACATTGATTGCTTCTTGAATCGAGTTGAAACAACTCGGCAGCTAACGGAATACAAAATTTGTAAGGGAACTTCATATGCGAATTCGAAGTCAGTAATTTCAAAATGGGCTCGAAACGGTTCGATCGTGCATGAAGTAAACCATGAAACAAACAACGAAGCACACAAATAGATGGAGCAGCAGCAACGTGTGTTGTTGATGGTGTTTCATAGAAATTCTTTTCATGGCTTATTTGTCTTTTTCAGCGGAAGACGCGAGGCAAGGAAGCAATTCGTTTTCTTCCTTTTCTTGTAAAGCAAATATCATTAAGTATCATCATTTATGAGTGCAATTCGGCTCACAACTTAATCTTCCCGAGCACGGAAGATTGTTCATGGTTTTTTCTTGTAAAAGAACACGAAGAAAACGAATTGCTTCCTGTCCTCCCGTCACCCGCTAAGATCGGCAAATCGTCCATGAAAATAATGTTTATGAAGCACCAACAACAACACACGTTGCTGCTGCTCCATCCATTTGTGTGCTTTCTGTGTTTGTTTCATGGGTTACTTCAAGTATGATCGAACCGTATCGAGCCAATTCTGAAATGGTGACTACGATTTCGCATGTGAAGTTCCCTTACGAATGTTGGCTTGCGTTCGCTTCCGAGCTGGTTCAACTCGATTGAAGAAGCAATAAATGTGTTTTCGATGTCGTGCATGGTTTTTGCACGGATCGTTGGTCGAGTGGAAAGTCATGAAAGTCCTCTTTATTAATACATACTATATACTCGTTGCTTTCGCAAAGTTTCTCTGCATCGATGTCTGCACACGCCCTTGTTTGTCAATCTATCCCTGACTCTCAACACATCAGATAATCATGCCTCATTTAGATGTATACATTTAGCTTCCATAACCAAGGCCAAAATTTTGTTATTTTGGGTTTTCATAGACTCCAGAAGGCCCAAAATTGAGTTCAGCTATTATATCGCTTTTACAAAAACTATTCAAACTTTAGGTTATACACAAAAATATAAGTTTTCCGATAAAAGCGATTATCTAAATGTTCATAAAAAACTTATGTACTTAAGCTCCATTTCGGGCAAAAATATAAGGATTAAGCTAAAAAGAGCTTCATAATTTTTGTGAATGATATCCGTAAACAAAGATGGTGATGACGCAAATAATTGTATGAATCAAAATTGCGATTGTGTTAAATATTATATAAGTTTCTACGCACGCTTTATAACTACTTAACTAATTTAAAATAGTGTTTTTCTAAACCAACGTTCTACGGATTTTAAGAAAAATTGTATGTTTATTTATTTGCTTAACTGTATACATTTTATGTGAAGTCAGTATACTAAGAAACCATGATTAGACTAACCACAGGTAAAGAAATAATTCGAATGAACGAATCAGTGAACCTTAGGGTGCCAATCAATGTTCAATTAATTGTTCATCTTTCATCAACTTAACAAATTTGTGTGGAGTTTGGCTTTGAATTTTAATTTTTTAATTGAGCAGTTTATTGAAAAAGAAGAAACTTGACATTATTAATTATACATGCTTAGATATTTAATGATATCTATTCGTAAGTTAGTATTATTAGCATAGATTTGTAACTATTACTTTACGCATGCACATTTTTAATGTTATTCACTCGAAATTAATGAGCATAAATGAATATGTAATTGTATGTGCAGTAAAAACATATATCAAACGAATAAATGACCATATTAAAATACACATTTGGGCATTTTTACTCATAATGAAGCCGTAAACTATGTTCCAGATAGGTTCATAAGCAATTTATTCATCAATTAAATCATTTGAGTTTGTGATTTGTATCTTAACGACTAGTTAGTTAACACAGATAAATCGGCTACTTCGATTGAAAAGGTTTTTCGTCCGGAATTACTTACCTTACCTAAATTGCGTGAATTAAAATTCGTAGCATGGACGCCAACCACTAACACACCGCAGCACTTCATTCTAGTCACAAATACACCTCGAAAAGGGCTTTTTTTATAATATCAAAATATAATTTGAAATCACAATTATGTCCGACGATTTTATTTAACACAACGTTTATAATCCCTTTTTCAGACGAGAGTTTGCCTTGTTGAATACACGCCATAGTAAAAGGGTATTTTTGCAGTACAATGGATCCGTATTTTCGAGAGGAAATGCCTAAGAATATGCACAGGTCTGCATTGTACAGTTAATGCGGGTTTATCCTTAGTTATTACTCTAATGATACTTTATATAGGGCTGCAAATATAAAGAGGATTGATACTTTCCTAACTGAATCGGCCATTAAATTTTTAAATAAAATGGTATATAGCGATAACAGTGAGTTGTTAAAGTTATATGAGAAAATGTTAAGTCCTACGCTTACACTTTCTGTAAGTTGTTTGTCTTCAACACATATTCTCTTGTTAAACAACATCGTGCTTTTCGATAAAAATAATAAGTTGATGTTTTATCACAGAAGATTTAACTCTTTAAATATAATTGACACAGCATAAAAGTTAATCATTTGTCATTTAGCACTAGCACTAGTTTTAGATTAGGTTATTTCTTTAATTTTGTATACGCTTAGGTTTTCTTTTTTTAAAAAATAATAATGTTATCCTTTTTTTTGCCTTTTTTTAAAGAAATTAAATATAATTGAATTTAAAATATTAAGTGTTGTTTTGTACATAATTTCAAAGTTAATAATCTTTGTTAAATATGTTTTCGTATGTTAAGAATATCTATTTTAAGTGAATGTTTTCCAAAAACACTGTAATATAATTTTTTGTCGAATAAATCTTAACGGTCAAAGGTAACCATTAAGGACATTTTGTGGCCTACTTTTAGGCACTCCTATTTTCGCTTTTTTAAGGGAACAAAATTATTAAGTTTTTAACAAAGCTGCATATTTTTCAGGAATGCGATCATACAAACATGAATAAACATCGCTACATACAGGAAGACCATGTGCATGCGTGAGTGGTTTGGATTCGAGATTAATAACACTTTCATCAATCGACGGAAAGGCTAATGAACAAACAAAAAATCGCCACAAATTTTGGAAGAAATAAGAGGTTATGATAAATGTCATCAATTTCAAAAGGACCATTTTTTGTTATAGTGATATTCAGCTCTTTACCTTTTACTTTAATTTTTCTATACCATTCTAAAAAAGTGAGGCGTTGGCGTAACTTCGACCTGGCGTAGGCGGATCAGGTCTTACCAGGGATACTATTCAATTGGAAACGCAAATTATACAATTTATATTTGCAATTTTTATTGAATTATATTGAATTAGCAATATATTTTATAACATACAGTTTTTCTGTCTACTCATATGGAGACTCTGTGAATTAAATTAGTGATATCCGTTTGCGAGTGACATGGATTTAAAGAGGTTCGTGGTTTTAGTTTTGCATATAATAAACTGGATTGTAGTATTCTAAAGGGTTGTTAGGTACAACCAAATAGATTTGAATTGTATACATTTTTATGCAATGGATGCGATAAAATGCGACAATTAGGATACTGTATTAATTGAGAATATTGTCTTCCCTTCCCATTGTAAAGTGAAGAGCTAAAATGTAAATATTCCAACCTCATAAACTGGTTTCTATGCGCTTTAATAGTTACTTGCCTTCTATATATATGTACGTTTTGTTTTCTTTCATATTTTAGATTTATCACGAAATAGATTTGTTGAATTAACCGATGATATCGCTACGTTTTTGTGTCTGGCAACACTGCTTCTCTAGCATAACACCCTATGCAGTGTTCCGGAGTTCGCGAAGCACCTGATTTTGTTGACGTTCTTGGATTTTTTAGTTTTTTTTTAAAATAAAGCAATAATAAGAATGGAACTTAACAGTTTCCCGGCCACATCTTTACCGTTGCACAAAGGCTCCAATTTTTTAGTTGTTTTTGGGGCTGTTTTTGGTGTTGTTGTAGACTCTAACCTATAAGAGATATCCGGACGAACTAAATATCGTTAGATAGATATTTGCAATATCTTTCACTTCTCTTAAGGTGTTTTTACCGTAGAACCTATATTTTTGTGTAAAACCCGCTTTTAATGTTTTTAGTACTTTTTTTTTAACACAAATTATTTTTTTACTAAATAAAATACATAATAACAAGGCATAATTATGTAGTTTTTATATAAACTGACTTAATTACTCGTATCCTGGTGTTTTTTTATTTAAATTGGTCTCATAGTTTACGAGAAAATTGATTTTAAACATCAAGATTACATACTAATTTGATACCTTTTTGAACCTATACATTTACACTTTTTAAAAATTCTTTCAACGCAGAGTTCAGCAACCAAGTATTGAAGACCAGTGGCAACATTGCCAAAAAGCCATCAGAGACGCCGCCACTGATGTGCTGGGTTTCACCCAACCGCCGCAAAGAAACCCCTGGTTCGACGACGAGTGCCGGCAAGCACATGCAGCGAAACAAGAGGCATACAAAGCGGCGCTGCAAAGAAGGACAAGAGCTGCTCGTGAGCTCTACGCACAGAAGAGAAGAGACGAACACCGGCTTCTGAGGAAGAAAAAGAAAGAGCATGAGAAGCGCGGGATCGAGGAAATAGAGAGATGTTACTGCAGGAATAAGTTTCGGAAGTTTTACCAAAGGGTAAAAAGAACCTCACAGGGCTACAGAGCCCGAACCGAAGCCTGCAAGGACGAACAAGGGAACATCATAGTAGAATCGCAGTCTATGATGAGGATATGGAAGAACTACTTCTGCAGACTGTTTAACGGCGATGACGACTTAAATTCCGCTGTCAGGCAGAATGAACCATTCAACTTGGGCGAAGGGGATCAACAATACCGTCCACCCGACCTGGAAGAAGTGAAGATAGCTATATCTAAACTTAAGTCCAACAAAGCCGCTGGAGCAGATGGCCTAGCCGCCGAGCTGTTCAAAGCGGCAGGCGATGACTTGGTTAGGAGTCAACTCATCTGTAAAATATGGTCGGAGGAAAGTATGCCCGATGAATGGAACCTCAGCATTATTTGCCCGATCCTCAAGAAAGGAGACCCTCTGAACTGCGCCAATTACAGAGGTATCAGTCTTCTTAACATTGCCTACAAGATCTTATCTGCCGTTTTGTGTGAACGCCTGAAGCCCTTCGTAAACAACCTGATTGGTCCATATCAGTGTGGCTTCAGGCCAGGAAAGTCAACCATCGACCAAATATTCACACTGCGGCAGATCTTGGAGAAAACCCAGGAACTTCAAATCGATACTCATCACCTTTTCATCGATTTTAAGGCCGCCTATGACAGCATCTATAGGGACGAGCTGTACAGCGCAATGTCTAGTTTTGGCATCCCTATCAAACTCGTCCGTTTGTGCAGGATGACGATGGAGAATGCACGCTGCTCCATCAAGGTCGGTAAAGAACTTACTGAAACCTTTGATGTAAAAAAAGGATTTAGACAAGGCGATGCGCTGTCATGCGACTTCTTCAACATCGTTCTCGAAAGAATAGTGCAAAACTCAAACGCTAACACCAGAGGCACGATCTTTCAGAAGTCTGTCCAATTACTCGCATACGCCGACGACATTGACATAATTGGCAGAACGCAGCGTGTTGTAAATGGCGCGTTTGTGAGTATTGAGACTGAGGCGGCGAAGATGGGTCTGGCGGTTAATGAAGGGAAGACGAAATATATGCTGTCAACTAAAAAGGACACCCAACACCGACGGTTCGGACAGTACGTCACAATGGACGCATATAGCTTTGAGGTGGTTAAAGACTTTGTCTACTTAGGCTCCGAAATGAACTCAGACAATAACACCAGCGCTGAAATCAAGCGCAGAATAACTCTTGCCAATCGCTGTTTCTTTGGGCTAAGAAGGCAATTGAGTAGCAAAGCCCTCTCTCGAACAACTAAAGTTGCCATGTACAAGACCCTAATCGTCCCAGTCCTGCTATATGGCGCGGAGGCATGGACTTTAACAAAAACGGATGAGGTAACTCTAGGTTGTTTCGAGAGAAAAATTCTGCGAGTGATTTTTGGTCCCGTCTGCACTGACGGTGAATGGAGGAGGAGATTTAACGACGAACTGTACGGGTTGTACAGCGACATCGACCTAGTCAGAAGAGTGAAGGTCCAACGACTGAGGTGGCTAGGTCATGTAGAGCGTATGGACACGAATGCTCCGGCCCGGAAAATCTTCGAATCCGCACCTGTGGGAAGTCGCAGTAGAGGAAGACCGCGACTCAGGTGGCGCACGCAAGTGGAAGGGGATCTTAGCCAACTTAGCGTGCGAAACTGGAAGCAGCTAGTTAAAGATCGCGCTGGATGGAGACGCTTGTTGGTTGAGGCCCAGGTCCACCCCGGACTGTAGCGCCACCTTAATAATAATAATAATAAAAGTAGAAAAATTGTTACTGTGGATAGGGCTGCAATAGTGTGCTCATTGACCGTGGCAGTCATATTTTCGAGCTGTTATTAGCTGCCAGTTGCATTTGTGCATTTGTGTCTGGGAGTCTTTGGTGGCCAACAACTTTAAGCAACGCGACCATCAAAGGAATCCAAGTGCGGGACAGAGTTCAAGTTTGTGAAATTCAAAGGCAAGTGTTCGATTTTATTGTCGTAAAAGTCCAGATGATGCAGATTCTGCCACGAGCCAAATGCATCAATTTACGTAGCAATCACTTCTGCGTCGTTATCTTCTAGTGCAGGTACGATTCTTAATAAATAAACAGGCAGTTACGCCAGCTCCGCAGTAGTACAACATTTACAAGCGGCTCTTTTATAGATATCAACTTTTCGTCTGGCAAACAGTCGAATTTCAACAGCCGCCGCAGCATCAGCATATTCCTTGCACGCACTCCTGCAGCTCCAACAGTGGATCATCGTTCCATTAGTCCTTAGATTATCGAAATCCGTCTCAAGATGACGCTGCCAGAAGACATCGCGTCAGCTCTAACCGATGGTGTTATATTGTGCCATCTAGCCAATTATGTGCGGCCCAGATCGGTTGCAAGTTTTCATGTACCCTCACCTGGTGTCGTAAGTGAAGTTTTCTTAGAATACAATGTATGCGTATAATAACCTTGTTCCTCTATGAATTTCAGTCGAAACTGACTATGGCTCTGTGTCGTAGAAATGTAGAACTTTGGAAGCTTGTCCGAAAATTTACGTCGATGAGGTGAGTTTTTTGCGTATTTTTCGTAGGTTTAAAGCATAAATTAATTATGTAGTGATGACAATTAAAATTACTAAAATGTTTATCTTTTTACTAATTTTTTTTTTAACAATAACCGTGGACTCTTTCTTGTAATAAAAAGTCACTTTAGATAAATGCTTTGTTCATATTGATATTTTGCAATGTTGTTTTTTTAAAATTAAATGTTAAAGTTGGAAGATATACGCTCAAAAGTATGGGGATATAAATTTATAAGAAACCAAGAATCATACGTCATTGAAGTGTGTGTCTGTGCTTCATGTAGACAGTGATCTTGGTATTTGGAGCTTTTCTAGCTAGCTAAACCTTTGACCATTTTCAGCTAGCCGATAATTGTGTTGAGAAACTAAATGAATTTATGTGCAAAAATAACTATTTTTCACATAGTGGTGCGTAGCGTTATTCGGGTAATTTTATTCTCAAAAAAAATGTCATCAGTTGCTGCATTCTCGTGCTTGCATTCATGTGTTTAGCTTACAATTCGAGTAAGCAAAATGTTTTTGAAAAAGTGGAAAATATCTTTCGTAAGATCTTTTTCAATGACTGTTTTAATAACTATCGCTGCTCTTAATATAAATACCTAATCCTCTTTATGCGGTTTATAGTATTTTGTGACGAACAATAATTTTGTGCAATACTTGAACACTTTTTTATTCACAAGCCAAAAATGTTTGCAATTAATATTCTCAAAAAACTTCAAATTATCACAAATTTTTCTACTAAACTAAATTAGTTCTTTGTATGCGAAAAACCAAATGATAATATATTTTGAAATCGAATCAACTACCTAATATCAACGAGTTTACAATAATTTTTAAAATATTTAACTGTAGCTTCATTAGATAGCTGCTTAGTTTATGCATTTGTTAAATTGCATTTTTTCCTTTAATAAATTTACCAATTGTACTGCAACAAACAGTCAAAGCAGAAGTCTGGAAGCAATTTAAAGCTAATTAAAATAAGTTCTACTTTTCACTAAAATCCAATGTGTCGTCGTTACATTTCTTGTTTTGCATATGTAAGTTCAATATCAAAAACCAAAGTGATATGGGACAAAATCAATGATTAGATTCGCAAAAGATAAACCTAGTTGGCACTTACTAAGAAACCGGCTTTTATAATATATTAAAAATGCATCTGGAGCTCGAGATTAGATTTTATGTACTGTATTGGAATTAAAAGTAACGTAACATAAGCATAGGATTACGAAGTGGGAACTAAATAAATTCGAGTGTGGCAAATTAATTACGGCAAAAAGTTGGGAACAAATTCAAGAGACAGGAAGCAACTACATGTATTTATAGTTATATATAGTGTTAGGAAGTTTTTATGTCCATCTAAGAATTTCTTAGAATTGTATTTTGTATTAAATATAATTTACTCATTCCCCTTTTGCGATTAAAATTAATAAATGTAATTATTCGGTCAGAGTTGTTATCTATTCTATAGAATGAAAAATGGTCAATTTTTTCTTAAATATTTAGTGTAAAACACGTTGAGGTTTTAAGAATTTAAACCTCAGAGAACGGAAATTAATTTCTTATTGCTACGGGCGATTTTTAGGTTTTCCTGCTTCTTTAATTTCTACTTTAATTTCTATACTTTGGAAAAACTAAGAAACTTTTAATTCGATTTCAATATTTTATATGAAATTAAAAACTTTAATGAAGCATCACATCACATTTAGTACAGAACAAATCCAAGTAAAGTCTTAATTAAAAGATACGTAATAAATATGAAATCCGTGTAGTAATGCGTTGGTTGTAATGAATTGTTTTCCAATTTTTATAAGCATTTGGAGAAATCACTTCACAATATGTAAAATGTACGAACTTTGAATTTTGCTGTACTTCAATTCGAACTGTTTGAACACTCAGTTGTCTACGTATTCATTTACCTTTGGAACTGTGAACGTGAAAATAGTGCCTTAGACTGTATGACGTACAGAACTTTTCAGCTAAGAACGGTTTGAATATGTAACGGAAAGTAGAAAAGGAAGTAGGAATTAAGAAGCAATCAGGATTTATGATTACCTGGAATGTTCCAAGGAAATTATCTGAACAGCATTCAACATACAAACCTAAGCTAGTCTCCTGAGTCTATTCGTTTTTTCTTATTTAGTATATTTTCGCACTCAAAAGGTAATCGTTCGATAGTCCATCGATTACTTTAAACATTAGTAACGCTTCAATATAGGAATTACTTTTTATTAGCAGAACATTTTTGTTTAACTAACTATTTGCAATTATAATTGCTTTTTTAATTTTCCTAAAATCTATTGAATTACATGTATTTACGAATAACGCATTCCTTAAAATATATGTTCTAAATATAACTCATATATCGACTGAACCTACGTCGTAATCTGAAAGAGGAAACAACTGAAAAAGAAAAAAATCAAAATTACACCTACAATACACTACTATATAGGTTATATATCTAAAAATGAAAGTAATGTTGAAGCAACAAATAAACACAGGAACTACAAATTTCATTATTAAAATAACATGCGGCCAAAATCAAGAAACCGCCAAAAAGCAGAAAAATGTGAAATCATAAATCGCATTACAATCGTATATATACACACATTTACCAAAAAAATGAAAAAATTGCATTTATTATATTGTAAGATTGGAAAGGCTATGGATTTCCACAGGAACCAATTAATAAATAAATAAATATCTATACATTTTTTATACAAACCGAGTTTTTAATTTTATTGTTTTCATAGCATAGATTTTCGTTATTGTATAGTTAATGGGGGTCATTTGTAGTTTATGAAATGGAGGAGGTTGGTTTTAGAGTCTACTCAAGCGGAGCTGCGAAATATTCATTTTACCTAAACTTGTAATTTAATGCTTGCATAGCAATAATTATAATTATTTTTTGAATAAGTATAGTTAAATTATTATTAAATTTATTTATTCACTAAATTTCTATTTTAATTTATAAAAATGTATTTTTATTAAGAAGACAAAAATATGGAAAATAGAAAATTAATGGAAACGATAACGAAATTTACGCAAAATTTTGTATGAAGCGATCATTAAATTTTATTCTAGAGTATTTCGTTATTTGTTCTATTGTTTTTATTGTATTTTGTTTCTAATTACAGTGATTTATATTTTCTTTATTTCATTTATATATTTATTTATTCAGTGTATTTATATATTCATAGCTTACGTTATACATTTAATAACTTTATTATTATTGTAACGTAATTTTCATATTAAATATTAAAAGTTTTATTACCTATAAATGAATTTCATAAAGCTTCGTTCATTTATTTATATTGCTGAAAATCTGACATCTCGAATATATTAAAATATATATGTATACATCGAGCATCACAATCCTTTAAAGTTTGTACCTTTTTAAATAAAGTTGTACTTACAATTTTAATGCAGAACTCAAATAATAGTTGATCAACTGTCCTCTTGCAGAATCTTATTTGCTGTGCTGCTGATGTGCTAGAAGGCAAAGGAGCCGTCCAAGTGGCTATCACGGTGTGTGAACTGTTTCGCATATACGCCACATTTCAACAGAGCAACCTAAAGTCACCAACGCGAGTAACGCGCAGTACGATGTCGCCGTCGCCAATCGTTTAGAACTTCAAAAAGAAAACGAACAAATGAAATACTCGTGATGTTGCTGTAGAAATACGTAACTATCTCCACCTTGGAGCAATACTTTTTTGCCATTTAAATTTTGGTTCTCGGATGAGTTTTAAGAAATTTTACCACATCGAATCAAAGCGAACAAAATCAACAAAACAAGACTAAAGCAGAGATTAATATAAAGTTTAGTGCATTTTCCGTTTTTTGTGAGTTATACGAATTTATTTCATATGTTATTATTTTACTTTGACTTTTACTTTTAATGTTTTTGATTGTTAACAGCTTGAACACAGTCGTAGCAGCTAAGTGCTGTTACTGCAATCAGAAAGAAGCTGCTATCTAGTCTCCATTCATGCACCAATATAACAAAAGGAGAATAATGTTTTATTGCTGCTAAAATAATAATTAGAATGAGTTCAATGCAAGCAGTGATTCTCTTCTATTTTCAATTTTGAAAGCTGCATTTGCTTCCTGCTGTTGTGATTGTGTTGAAGCCATAATGCGTCATCACCATCGATTTGTGCTCGTTTATAGAATTCCATTTTTTTTAATGGCGTTACCTGATTGGTATGTCCAATACAATTCCTGATTCGGTATATTCATTGCTTTTCTCTCTAAAACGATTGCGAAATACGAATTGCGCCTTATATTTATATACATACATATTTTCTATAATTTATTTTTATTTTAAAGTTTCGAGTTTTGGCAACGCGTATATAGTAATAATTGGAATGCATGCATTTCCATTCGACCATGATTCGTGCAAAACCCATGCACGCCGTGGGAAACACATTTATTGCTTCTTGAATCGAGTTGAAACAACTCGGCAGCTAACGGAATACAACATTTGTTAGGGAACTTCATATGCGAATTCGAAGTCGCTCGTTTCAAAATTGCCTTGAAACGGTTCGACCGTGCATGAAGTAAACCATGAAACAAACAACGAAGCACACAAATGGATGGAGCAGCAGCAACGTGTGTTGCTGATGGTGTTTCATAGAAATTCTTTTCATGGCTTATTTGTCTTTTTCAGCGGAAGACGCGAGGCAAGGAAGCAATTCGTTTTCTTCCTTTTCTTGTAAAGCAAATATCATTAAGTATCATCATTTATGAGTCCGATTCGGCTTACAAATTAATCTTCCCGAGGACGGACGATTGTTCATGGTTTGTTCTTGTAAAAGAACACGAAGAAAACGAATTGCTTCCTGTCCTCCCGTCACCCGCTAAGATCGGCAAATCGTCCATGAAAATAATGTTTATGAAGCACCAACAACAACACACGTTGCTGCTGCTCCATCCATTTGTGTGCTTTCTGTGTTTGTTTCGTGGGTTACTTCAAGTATGATCGAACCGTATCGAGCCAATTCTGAAATGGTGACTACGATTTCGCATGTGAAGTTCCCTTACGAATGTTGGCTTGCGTTCGCTTCCGAGCTGGTTCAACTCGATTGAAGAAGCAATAAATGTGTTTTCGATGTCGTGCATGGTTTTTGCACGGATCGTTGGTCGAGTGGAAAGTCATGAAAGTCCTCTTTATTAATACATACTATATACTCGTTGCTTTCGCAAAGTTTCTCTGCATCGATGTCTGCACACGCACTTGTTTGTCAATCTATCCCTGACTCTCAACACATCAGATAATCATGCCTCATTTAGATGTATACATTTAGCTTCCATAACCAAGGCCAAAATTTTGTTATTTTGGGTTTTCATAGACTCCAGAAGGCCCAAAATTGAGTTCAGCTATTATATCGCTTTTACAAAAACTATTCAAACTTTAGGTTATACACAAAAATATAAGTTTTCCGATAAAAGCGATTATCTAAATGTTCATAAAAAACTTATGTACTTAAGCTCCATTTCGGGCAAAAATATAAGGATTAAGCTAAAAAGAGCTTCATAATTTTTGTGAATGATATCCGTAAACAAAGATGGTGATGACGCAAATAATTGTATGAATCAAAATTGCGATTGTGTTAAATATTATATAAGTTTCTACGCAAGCTTTATAACTACTTAACTAATTTAAAATAGTGTTTTTCTAAACCAACGTTCTACGGATTTTAAGAAAAATTGTATGTTTATTTATTTGCTTAACTGTATACATTTTATGTGAAGTCAGTATACTAAGAAACCATGATTAGACTAACCACAGGTAAAGAAATAATTCGAATGAACGAATCAGTGAACCTTAGGGTGCCAATCAATGTTCAATTAATTGTTCATCTTTCATCAACTTAACAAATTTGTGTGGAGTTTGGCTTTGAATTTTAATTTTTTAATTGAGCAGTTTATTGAAAAAGAAGAAACTTGACATTATTAATTATACATGCTTAGATATTTAATGATATCTATTCGTAAGTTAGTATTATTAGCATAGATTTGTAACTATTACTTTACGCATGCACATTTTTAATGTTATTCACTCGAAATTAATGAGCATAAATGAATATGTAATTGTATGTGCAGTAAAAACATATATCAAACGAATAAATGACCATATTAAAATACACATTTGGGCATTTTTACTCATAATGAAGCCGTAAACTATGTTCCAGATAGGTTCATAAGCAATTTATTCATCAATTAAATCATTTGAGTTTGTGATTTGTATCTTAACGACTAGTTATTCAACACAGCTAAATCGGCTACTTCGATTGAAAAGGGTTTTCGTCCGGAATTACTTACCTTACCTAAATTGCGTGAAGTGAAATTCGTAGCATGGACGCCAACCACTAACTCACCGCAGCATTTCATTCTAGCCACAAATACACCTCGAAAAGGGGGTTTTTTTTTATAATATCAAAATATAATTTGAAATCACAATTATGTCCGACGGTTTTATTTAACACAACGTTTTTAATCTATTTTTCAGACGAGAGTTTGCCTTGTTGAATACACGCCATAGTAAAAGGGTATTTTTGCAGTCCGACCTGATCAATGGTACCAAAGTTTTGTTTCAGATAGCCTTTTTTCAGATCGTGTATGGGTTCATCCGAAACAAACTGTAATTACTGTGAAATCTTTGCGTTAGCGGTATCTGCAGTTAGCCAGAGTAGAAGCTCCTCTCTTTCGCGGTCATGGTGTTGTCTGTAGAAAACGTACTTCCGCCGAAAATTAGCTGATCTAAGCACCACTTCTTTCGCCAGCGAAAAGTAACCTCCGGTATTCCCTCAAAAAGCACTCTTGGAAGCATGTAGTCCGTCTGTATGGTCAGATCGATCCAAGGGTCCTAGTGCCATCTATCTTATCTCAGAAACTCTCATTGCACTCGCGTGTCCAAAGCTGAATTCGCAGCATAGGTTGAAGCCACCTAGCCTCAGGAAACTTGGGCGAAACTCCTTGCCAAATGTGTATGGGTAAGGTATGCAAGGTATGCTTGTGATTCTTTTATGAGGACAACTCTGACGTTATCACAGGTATTGTAGAAGAGTGCTGTAGAGGGGGCTTTCCCGTCTAGCTTATAAAAATCACCCTCACACACGTCCAATTCCTTGGTATATATTGCTTCTTGAGGCATTTAGTGAAAATTTTAGTGAGAGTTGCTAGGATATTGCTAAGGCATTATCTATGCTAAGCGATATTTCTAAGGAGTTTATGGCAGGGATGATTTTTTTGGTCCTGCTGATATGTAGAGTTAAAAGTATCCGACCGCACACATCATCCCGTCGCTACTTACTCTAGTGTGTCAAGGCTGAACTCTCTCTCAAAACAACACCAAAAAAATATATATGTATAGGAATAAAGAAAGAGAACGAATTCTTACATATTAATACGCGCTTATATACTAACTAAAAGTAAGAACTCAATTTAAGATTTCTAAGCAATGTCAATAGGTTTGAATTACATTATAAAGAAATTATCGACGTAAATGACCACAAACACAAGAATGATAATTGTGCTATAGTAATAAAAATCTAGTAGAGATATTGCACTGAACCAAAAAAGTGATAAGAATGAATAAAACAGCTATTTATTTGACGAAATCCGATCCATATGCGGCCAGTCGAGTTACGTTTATTTTGAAAGTGGTGTAAGTCCATTTTTTAAAAAATTAGATATGACGTAGTTTATGCTTAATTTAATGTAAAGTTTTTAGGTATAACTTGACCGTGTTTAATTGAAAATCGGTGGGTAAATGAAAAAACACACTCAGCGATTATGAAAGTGCTGTAAGTCCAATTGACAGAGGTGGCCTAACAGATGTAGGCCAATCAGTAGTCTGGTATTTTTAACTCTTTAGTTTAATCTTGTGTGTAATCATAGAGAAAGAATAACGTTATTCTTTCTCTATGGTGTAATCCTACACATAAAAAAATGTAATAAAGCAATGTAGGAAACATTACAAATTCATTTTACATAAAGTGAAACGACTTTCGTTTCAACAAAAAAATCTTACAAAATACAAAAAAACACTAATGATGAACAGTTGAACTGGTTGCAAATATGTTGGTTGAGGTTTCTCAAAAGTGCACCGTCGACTATTGATGAAATGACAAAGATATAAAACATCATTGAAGAATGCAGAATTTAAAACTATAAATTTACGACACGTACATCCGGAAAGAACAATGAAGTTTGAAGAAATCACCCTGGCGCCAATGTACGAAAATGCCTACAATGTCAAGTGCCTATTACTTACGAAAAATATTACATGAAGCAATTACTACCCTATATGCTGCCACTTGCAGAGCACAAGTAAATGTTTTCAGTATCGCGTAATTTTGACAATGTAATTAGTGTCTAAAATTAATGTAATTAGCAACAAAATAGAAATTTAAAATCAAGATTATTTTGAGTGCTTTTTGATTTTTTAGAATTGAAATTAAACAATATATACAGATGTCTAAACTTGAAAGTGGTGCAAGTGCATTTAGAGCCCAGAAATATGTATTATTGTAGTTTATTGGCCAAAAACAAATCTATATAATGAAATTAAATATTTATAAAACAATAGAAACCTTACCGAAACGAAACTCTAACTTTCTCGAAACAAGAGAATTTGGATTTACACCACTTTCAAATTTGAAATTTATTGAGCCATTTTGAATAACAGTATAAGCACAAGTAATTCAATTAACAAAGTGTTACAATTAAAGACTATTATGTATTATCTATAAAACATGAATATACATCAGTATCAGATTTAAGGATGACAAGGTTAAATTAAACATTTTAATGACATAAAAGGAGATCGCTTTTGCTCCCGAAGCTAACATGATTTAGAGGTCACTTCGGCTAAAAAGTGCATCACAACATAAATTTACAGAAATAAGGAGAGGTAGAAGAAGGGTGAACTTAAGTTAGTTGCTTAAGTAATGATGTAATGTATGTGAGGTAATAATCCGCTTAGATTTCCTTGGCGATGTTAAGTTTAGTCAATATGCTCGAGAAGTTGTTGATATTTTGAAGAGTTACTTCTAATAAAAGTTGAACAATCGGTTGAAACTTGTGTATTTTTCGGAGGTTTTCAACGATAGGCAACTGACGACAATATGATAATGAGCTTGTACAGCAGAGAGGACAAGTCGGTGCGGGATCTTTAGAAAAGTAGTGCTCATTTGTTAGACTTGTATGTCCTAGGCGGAAGCAAATTTTTGGAAACGCAAATTATACAATTTATATTAGCACTTTATATTGAATTAGCAATATATTTTATAACATACAGTTTTTCTGTCTACTCATATGGAGACTCTGTGAATTGAATTAGTGATATCCGCTTTCGAGTGACATGGATTTAAAGAGGTTCGTGATTTTAGTTTTGTATATAATAACCTGGATTCTAGTATTCCAAAGGATTGTTAGGTACAACCAAATAGGTTTGAATTGTACACATTTTTATGCAATGATTTTAGTCTTGTATAATTGAGATTGGGTGCGGAAATATTTAGAAATTATTGTGACTATTAGGATACTGTATTAATTGAGAATATTGTCTTCCCTTCCCATTAAAAAGCGGAGAGCTAAAGTGCAAAGATTCCAACCTCATAAACTGGTTTCTATGCGCTTTAATAGTTATTACTTTTTATATATATGTACGTACGTTTTGTTTTCTTCCATATTTCAGATTTATCACGAAATAGTTTTGTTGAATTAACCGATGATATCGCTACGTTTTTGTGTCTGGCAACACTGCTTCTCTATCATAACACCCTACGCAGTGTTCCGGAGTTCGCGAAGCAACTGATTTTGTTGACGTTCTTGGATTTTTTAGTTTTGTTTTAAAATAAAGCAATAATAATAATAATAAAGCAGGCTAAACAAATTACCCTGGCTAAACAAATTACCCTTCATGTTGTGAGAAATAATTTGCTCTCTCCACTCCAGTCTGGTTTTCGAGCAGGGCACAGTTGTTCCACCGCTGTAATGAAAATTCTTGATGACATAAGACCATGCTATGATTGTGGTATGATTACGTTGCTCTGTCTGTTGGACTTCTCTAAAGCGTTTGATACCGTTAACCACCAGTTACTTTGTCAGAAGCTTGAATGCTTCTACAATTTCTCCCACAACTCTGTTAAGCTTTTGTATTCTTATTTGACTAACAGGAAGCAAAGAGTTAAGATTGGATACAGGTACTCTCAGTACAAAGTGGTGCAGAGTGGTGTACCTCAAGGATCGGTAATAGGCCCACTCCTGTTCTCCTTATTCTTAAATGATGTGTTTTTGATTTGCAAATATGCACATATTCATGCATATGCTGATGATGTCCAGCTATATTTGTCAGGTGAGCAAAATTTGAAGGAGGATTTAATATGCAAACTAAACTTTGACCTAAGATCTTTGCACCTTTGGGCGATTGATAATGGATTGCAACTGAATCCAAATAAATGCCAAGTACTTCCAATAGCGTGTGGTAACATTTGCCAGGGGGATATTCCTGCTGTGATTCTGGGCTCTACTAATCTCACTATGGTTACGGTTGCAACTAATCTTGGATTCGTAATAAATAGTAATCTGACGTGCACCGATCACATTAATAGAGTTGTGCAAAGAATTTACCAAATTCTCAGAAATCTTCGGATTTCCTCTGGATATGTGCCAAGGGAAACTAGACGCCAGTTAGCGTTTCAGCTAATTCTACCTATTATCACTTATCCTGCACTGATTTACTGTAAGCTTGACTCGTGTTCAAAGCTAAAATTAGTACTTGCTTTCAACAATATTACGCGCTATGTCTTAAGAATTCGGAGGTTTGATCATCTTGGTCAGTTTAGATACGATTTGCTTGGCTGTGATATTCTTAGCTATTTGGACGCGAGAATCTGCATCTTTATGCATGAACTTGTTACTAAAAAAATGCCGGAATATTTGTTTGAAAAGTTGCAATTTGGAACTTCCAGCAGGGCCAGGACACTGATCATCCCTCGATTTAATCACCTAAACTCCACCAGATTATTTTTTATTCATGCAGCTAGATTATTCAATGCCTTGCCAAATCATATCAAGTTGATGTCGGGGACACAGTTCAAGCGTGCAGCACGTGACTTCTTCTCTACTCTTTAATTCTCTTTTTTACTTCTTATTAAACTATTTTCTATCATTTTTCATTTCTATTTTTCTTTTTTTTTTTTTGTTCTTAGCTGTAAGATTATCTAAGCTGTACACTAGTTTGTAGTTGTATGTTAAGTCAAGCTTATATTATTATGCGCGTACTATAAAAGAATTAGTTCTTATTGTACTATTGATTACGAATAAATTGAAATTGAAATTGAATTGAAATTGAATAATAAGAATGGAACTTAACAGTTTCCCGGCCACATCTTTACCGTTGCACAAAGGCTCCAATTTTTAGTTGTTTTTGGGGCTGTTTTTGGTGTTGTTGTAGACCCTAAACTATAAGAGATATCCGGACGAACTAAATACCGTTAGATAGATATTTTCAATATCTTTCACTTCTGTTAAGGTGTTTTTACCGTAGCACCTATATTTTTGTGTGCAACCCGCTTTTAATGTTTTTAGTACTTTTTTTTTAACACAAATTATTTTTTTACATAATAAAATGGCATAATTATGTAGTTTTTGTATAAACTGACCTAATTGCTTGTAGCTTGGTGTTTTTTTATTAGAATTGGTCCCATACTTTACGAGAAAATTGATTTTAAAGATCAAGATTACATACTAATTTGATACCTTTTTGAACTTATCCATTTACACTTTTCAAAAATTCTTTTAACGCAGAGTTCTGCAACGATGAACTGTCATTTGAAAATTCCATTAAATTAAATTATGATTTACTTATCTTAATGTGAAAATCATACCATCATATAATGCACAGCAAAAGTAGAAAAGTTGTTACTGTGGATAGTGCTGCAATAGCGTGCTCATTGACCGTGGCAGTAATATTTTCGAGCTGTTATTAGCTGCCAGTTGCATTTGTGCATTTGTGTCTGGGAGTCTTTGGTGGCCAACAACTTTAAGCAACGCGACCATCAAAGGAATCCAAGTGCGGGACAGAGTTCAAGTTTGTGAAATTCAAAGGCAAGTGTTCGATTTTATTGTCGTAAAAGTCCAGATGATGCAGATTGCCACGAGCCAAATGCATCAATTTACGTAGCAATCATTTCTGCGTCGTCATCTTCTAGTGCAGGTACGTTTCTTGATAAATAAACAGGCAGTTACGCCAGCTCCGCAGTAGTACAACATTTACAAGCGGCTCTTTTATAGATATCAACTTTTCGCCTGGCAAACAGCCGAATTTCAACAGCCGCCGCAGCATCAGCATATTCATTAAACGCACTCCAGCAGCTCCAACAGTGGATCATTGTTCCATTAGTCCTTAGATTATCGAAATCCGTCTCAAGATGACGTTGCCAGAAGACATCGCGTCAGCTCTAGCCGATGGTGTTATATTGTGCCATCTAGCCAATTATGTGCGGCCCAGATCGGTTGCAAGTTTTCATGTACCCTCACCTGGTGTCGTAAGTGAAGTTTTCTTAGAATACAATGTATGCGTATAATAACCTTGTTCCTCTATGAATTTCAGTCGAAACTGACTATGGCTCTGTGTCGTAGAAATGTAGAACTTTGGAAGCTTGTCCGAAAATTTACGTCGATGAGGTGAGTTTTTTGCGTATTTTTCGTAGGTTTAAAGCATAAATTAATTATGTAGTGATGACAATTAAAATTACTAAAATGTTTATCTTTTTACTAATTTTTTTTTTAACAATAACCGTGGACTCTTTCTTGTGATGAAAAGTCACTTTAGATAAATGCTTTGTTCATATTGATATTTTGCAATGTTGTTTTTTTAAAATTAAATGTTAAAGTTGGAAGATATACGCTCAAAAGTATGGGGATATAAATTTATAAGAAACCAAGAATCATACGTCATTGAAGTGTGTGTCTGTGCTTCATGTAGACAGTGATCTTGGTATTTGGAGCTTTTCTAGCTAGCTAAATCTTTGACCATTTCCAGCCAGCCGATAGTTCTGTTGAGAAACTAAATGAATTTATGTGTAAAAGGAACTATTGTTCACATAGTGGTGCGTAGCGTTATTCGGATAATTTTATTCTCGCAAAACATGTTATCGGTTGCAGCATTCTCGTGCCTGTATTCATGTGTTTAGCTTACAATTCGAGTAAGCAAAATGTTTTTGAAAATTGAATATCTTTCGTAAGGTCTTTTTCAATGACTGTTTTAATAACTATCGCTGCTCTTAATATAAATACCTAATCCTCTTTATGCGATTTATAGTATTTTGTGACGAACAATAATTTTGTGCAATACTTGAACACTTTTTTATTCACAAGCCAAAAACGTTTCCAATTAAATTGTCAACCTGTTTACTTAATCCTGCGCAGTTGGCAGTATATCTTTTCTTGTTTATACTATATCTTGCCCTGCGTCAACTAAGCTGAGCTAGTTATGGAATACGCGTGGCACCGCATAGAGTGAAAAGCGTGGGAGTCCCACGCTATCTTGGGGGCCGAACCAACTACCCACTAAAACCTTCCTCTTCGGTGAGTATAAGGAAGCAGACCAGAGCAAGTGGTCCCTTTTCGCCCCCACGGCCCCGGTCACTACGAATGGCCAAAAGAATCGACCTCTCGTCTCATGACCAGGTCCCGTGTTAATGCTAACGCATTCTTGAACCAAGAGTCCATACGTCCCTCAGCAAACTGATCGCACATACCAAGCCTCTTGGCCGCCAGAGTCGGGCAATGATTCACAATTTGATCCGCCAACTCCTCCTCCTCCAGACACAGCCTACAGGTATCCTCTTCCACAAGACCCATCTTGTGGAGATGATACCTAAAGTTACCATGGCCTGTGACCAGAGAGGTGAGCCAGCTCAGACTGTCTCTTCCGTAGTTGACTAGTCTTCTGGCCTCTCCGCGAAGTGGTTGTTTAATAACCAACTTCGTCTTCCGGTAAGTGGTTAGCTCCGACCATCTCCGTGAGTGCTCGGAGAACAACCACGTGTCCATCAGGGACCCAATCTTCCCGTCACTTAAAGCGACTCTCGTTTCGGGGCCGCAAAAACCTTCAGCAGCCCCTTTCTTGGCTCGATCTAGTTAGTCTTTGACTAACTTTATTATTAGTAAAAAATCGAATGTTCCATTTGAATACCAGTTCGAAAAGAACTCTAAACATCGCTCATGTTTAATCAAATAATTATTTTAGAATCAAAAACTACGAACAACTTTATATTAAAATTTTTTATATGAGAATATGATGTCTATTCCCAAACAAAACAAAACAGCTTCAAGCTTCGATCCGTTTTTTCAGGAAAAACTTTTAATATTTGTTTTGAAAATAGTACCTAATTTATGCCATATTCTCAAAAAATTTTAAATTATCACAAATTTTTCTACTAAACACAAACTATTAATTCCTAAATCCTAAGTAATCACATAATTCCTAACATCGTAATGAATTAGTTCTTTGTATGCGAAAAACCAAATGATAATATATTTTGAAATCGAATCAACTACCTAATATCAACGAGTTTACAATGATTTTTAAAATATTTAACTGTAGTTTCATTAGATAGCTGCCTAGTTTATGCATTTGTTAAATTGCATTTTTTCTTTAATAAATTTTCCAATTGTACTGCAAGAAACAGTCAAATCAGAAGTCTGGAAGCAATTAAAAGCGAATTAAAATAAGTTCTACTTTTCACTAAAATCCAATGTGTCGTCGTTACATTTCTTGTTTTACACATGTAAGTTCAATATCAAAAACCAAAGTGATAGGCACAAAATCAATGATTAGATCCGCAAAAGATAAACATAGTTGGCACTTATTGAGAAACCGGCTTTTATAATATATTAAAAATGCAACTGGAGCTCGAGATTAGATTTTATGTACTGTATTGGAATTAAAAGTAACGTAACATAAGCATAGGATTACGAAGTGGGAACTAAATAAATTCGAGTGTGGCAAATTAATTACGGCAAAAAGAACAAATTGAAGAGACAGGAAGCAACTGCATGTATTCATAGTTATATATAGTGTTAGGAAGTTTTTATGTCCATCTAAGAATTTCTTAGAATTGTATTTTGTATTAAATATAATTTACTCATTAATTATTATACTAATTTAATTATTCGGTCAGAGTTGTTATCTATTCTATAGAATGAAAAATGGTCAATGTTTTCTTAAATATTTAGTGTAAAACACGTTGAGGTTCTAAGAATTTAAACCTCAGAGAACGGTAATTAATTTTTTATTGCTACGGGCGATTTTTAGGTTTTCCTGCTTCTTTAGAAACTTCATTTTCTATACTTTTTAAAAAACTAAGAAACTTTTAATTCAATTTCAATATTTTATATTAAATTCATTCGTTATTTGATGAAATTAACAAGGCTTTAGGAGCTTGCAATTGCAAAATAACTCTGACTCGCCGAATTGAATGTAACAATACAATTTAGCAAACATTGCTGAGTGGCTTTGCAAATAAGTAAGTTTTCGTTTCTCCTCTCACTTCTTTTGGTTTCGTTTGAAATTATTCTAGTAACTAAAATTACTTTCAGTTCAATTGCTATTAAAAACTTTAATGAAGCATCACATCACATTTATTACAGAACAAATCCAAGTAAAGTCGTAATTAAAAGATATGTAATAAATATGAAATCCGTGTAGTAATGCGTTGGTTGTAACAAATTATTTTCCAATTTTTATAAACATTCGGAGAAATCACTTCACAATATGTAAAATTTATGAACTTTGAATTCGCTGTACTTCAATTCGAACTGTTTGAACACTCAGTTGTCTCCGTATTCATTTACCTTTGGAACTGTGAACGTGAAAATAGTGCCTTAGACTGTATGACGTACAGAACTTTTCAGCTAAGAACGGTTTGAATATGTAACGGAAAGTAGAAAAGGAAGTAGGAATTAAGAAGCAATAATAGGATTTATGATTACCTGGAATGTTCCAAGGAAATTATCTGAACAGCATTCAACATACAAACCTAAGCTAGTCTCCTGAGTCTATTCGTTTTTTCTTATTTAGTATATTTTCGCACTTTAAAGGTAATCGTTCGATAGTCCATCGATTACTTTAAACATTAGTAACGCTTCAATTAGGAATTCCTTTTTATTAGCAGAACATTTTACATGTTTAACTAACTATTTGCAATTATAATTGCTTTTTTAATTTTCCTAAAATCTATTGAATTACATGTATTTACGAATAACGCATTCCTTAAAAAATATGTTCTAAATATAACTCATATATCGACTGAACCTACGTCGTAATCTGAAGGAGAACACAACTGAAAAAGAAAAAAATCAAAATTACACCTACAATACACTACTATATACGTTATATATCTAAAAATGACAGTAATGTTGAAGCAACAAATAAACACAGGAACTACAAATTTCATTATTAAAATAACATGCGGCCAAAATCAAGAAACCGCCAAAAAGCAGAAAAATGTGAAGACATAAATCGCATTACAATCGTATATATACACACATTTACCAAAAAAATGAAAAAATTGCAGTTATTATATTGTAAGATTGGAAAGGCTATGGATTTCCACAGGAACCAATTAATAAATAAATAAATATCTATACATTTTTTATACAAACTGAGTTTTTAATTTCATAGCATAGATTTTCGTTATTGTATAGTTAATGGGGGTCATTTGTAGTTTATGAAATGGAGGAGGTTGGTTTTAGAGTCTACTCAAGCGGAGCTGCGAAATATTCATTTTACCTACACTTGTAATTTAATGCTTGCATAGCAATAATTATAATTATTTTTTGAATAAGTATAGTTAATTTATTATTAAATTTATTTATTCACTAAATTTCTATATTAATTTATAAAAATGTATTTTTATTAAAAAGACAAAAATATGGAATAATAGAAAAGTAATGGAAACGATAACGAAATTTACGCAAAATTTTGTATATTTTCTTTATTCCATTTATATATTTATTGATTCAGTGTATTGATATTTTCATAGCTTACGTTATACATTTAATAACTTTATTATTATTGTAACGTAATTTTCATATTAAATATTAAAAGGTTTATTACCTATAAATGGATTTCATAAAGCTTCGTTAATTTATTTATATTGCTGAAAATCTGACATCTCGAATATATTAAAATATATATGTGTATATCGAGCATCACAATCCTTTAAAGTTTGTACCTTTTTTAATAAAGTTGTAATTACAATTTTAATGCAGAACTCAAATAATAGTTGATCAACTGTCCTCTTGCAGAATCTTATTTGCTGTGCTGCTGATGTGCTAGAAGGGAAAGGAGCCGTCCAAGTGGCTATCACGGTGTGTGAACTGTTTCGCATATACGCCGCATTTCAACAGAGCAACCTAAAGTCACCAACCCGAGTAACGCACAGTACGATGTCGCCAATCGTTTAGAACTTCAAAAAGAAACAACGAACAAATTAAATACTCGTGATGTTGCTGTCCAAAGCTAAGAAATGCGTAACTATCTCCACCTTGGAGCAATACTTTTTTGCCATTTAAAGTTTGGTTCTCGGATGAGTTTTAAGAAATTTTACCACATCGAATCGAAGGCGGTTTTCACACCAATGAGACAGAGACAAAGAGACAAAATTTTGTTCTTGTTTTGCTAATAAAATTGTAAGAAGAACAAGCGGATGAATTTGTCTCTTTGGTTCATTTTTGTCTCACGGCATTCCGTGAGACAAAGAGACAAAAGTGTTGTCGCACCAATACAGTAAAAGTGTATTAAGCTTTGGAGTGGAATTTAGTCCCTTTTGTGAAATTCGGACTAAATTTCACTACTTTGTACAATAGAAGTGCATGGCTGCGCTATTAGATTAAAGTATACCTTGTGTAGTTTTCAGTTTTTTGTTGTTTCTGTTTTTTGTTGTCGCTGTCCTAATTATTATCGGAAGTCGGAAAATCATAAACGTAAGTAAATATTGTTTAATAAAAAACCAAACATTATTTAATTTACAATATAAGCGAAAGTTATAAATTGGTTTATGGAATTTCTTTTTAATAACCTATTTGATTCCATAATTGCAATTAAAATATGAAACTGTTGAAAAAATTGTCGGCTTCGATTTAGTACGATTTTATTTGTAACAATGACAGAACGGCAATACTCCCCAGCAGTAAAGTAGCAAAAAGCTTTACGACTTTAGTCTCTTCAATGTAAATGCCACAAGAGTCAAAAATGAACACGAACTGTCTCTTTGTCTCTGTCTCATTGGTGTGAAAACCGCCGAAGCGAACAAAGCGAACAAAATCAAAAAAAACAAGACTACAACAGAGATTAATATAAAGTTTAGTGCATTTTCCGTTTTTTGTGAGTTATACGAATTTATTTCATGTTATTATTTTACTTTTACTTTTAATGTTTTTGATTGTTAACAGCTTGAACACAGTCGTAGCAGCTAAGTGCTGTTACTGCAATCAGAAAAAAGCTGCTATCTAGTCTCCATTCATGCACCAATATAACAGAAGGAGAATAATGTTTTATTGCTGCTAAAATAATAATTAGAATGAGTTCAAATGCAAGCAGTGATTCTCTTCTACTTTCAATTTTGAAAGCTGCATTTGCTTCCTGCTGCTGTGATTGTGTTGAAGCCATAATGCGTCATCATCATCGAATTGTGCTCGTTTATAGAATTCCATTTGTTTTTAATGGCGTTACCTGATTGGTATGTCCAATACAATTCCTGATTCGGTATATTCATTGCTTTTCTCTCTAAAATAATTGCGAAATACGAATTGCGTCTTATATTTATATACATACATATTTTCTATAATTTATTTTTATTTTAAAGTTTCGAGTTTTGGCAACGCGTATATAGTAATAATTGGAATGCATGCATTTCCATTCAACCATGATTCGTGCAAAACCCATGCACGCCGTGGGAAACACATTGATTGCTTCTTCAATCGAGTTGAAACAGCTCGGCAGCTAACGGAATACAACATTTGTTAGGGAACTTCATATGCGAATTCGAAGTCACTCATTTCAAAATTGCCTTGAAACGGTTCGATCGTGCATGAAGTAAACCATGGAACAAACAACGAAGCACACAAATAGATGGAGCAGCAGCAACGTGTGTTGTTGATGGTGTTTCATAGAAATTCTTTTCATGGCTTATTTGTCTTTTTCAGCGGAAGACGCGAGGCAAGGAAGCAATTCGTTTTCTTCCTTTTCTTGTAAAGCAAATATCATTAAGTATCATCATTTATGAGTCCAATTCGGCTTACAACTTAATCTTCCCGAGCACGGAAGATTGTTCATGGTTTTTTCTTGTAAAAGAACACGAAGAAAACGAATTGCTTCCTGTCCTCCCGTCACCCGCTAAGATCGGCAAATCGTCCATGAAAATAATGTTTATGAAGCACCAACAACAACACACGTTGCTGCTGCTCCATCCATTTGTGTGCTTTCTGTGTTTGTTTCATGGGTTACTTCAAGTATGATCGAACCGTATCGAGCCAATTCTGAAATGGGTGACTACGATTTCGCATGTGAAGTTCCCTTACGAATGTTGGCTTGCGTTCGCTTCCGAGCTGGTTCAACTCGATTGAAGAAGCAATAAATGTTTTTTCAATGTCGTGCATGGTTTTTGCACGGATCGTTGGTCGAGTGGAAAGTCATGAAAGTCCTCTTTATTAATACATATATAGTCGTTGCTTTCGCAAGGCTTCTCTGCATCGATGTCTGCACACGCACTTGTTTGTCAATATATCCCTGACTCTCAACACATCAGATAATCATGCCTCCTTTAGATGTATACATTTAGCTTCCATAACCAAGGCCGCAATTTTGTTATTTTGGGATCTACTTTTGGTGTTTTTATAGATTCCAGAAGGCCCAAAATTCAGTTCAGCTATTATACCAATCGCTTTTATAAACAGTATTCAGACTTTAGCTGTTACACAAAATATAGGTTTTTCGATAAAAGCGATTATCTAAATGTTCATAAAAAACTTATGTACTTAAGCTCCATTTCGGGCAAAAATATAGGGATTAAGCTAAAAAGAGCTTCATAATTTTTGAGAATGATATCCGTAAACAAAGATGATGATGACGTAAATAATTGTATGAATCAAAATTGCGATTGTGTTAAATATTATATAAGTTTCTACGCAAGCTTTATAAATACTTAACTAATTTAAAATAGTGTTTTTCTAAACCAATGTTCTACGGATTTTAAGAAAAATTGTATGTTTATTTATTTGCTTAACTGTATACATTTTATGTGAAGTCAGTATACTAAGAAACCATAAGTACACTAACAACAGATAAAGAAATAATTTCAATGAAGGAAACAGTGAACCTAAGGGTGCCAATCAATGTTCAATTAATTGTTAATCTTTCATCAACTTAACAAATTTGTGTGGAGTTAATTATACATGCTTAGATATTTAATGATATCTATTCGTAAGTTAGTATTATTAGCATAGATTTGTAACTATTACTTTACGCATGCACATTTTTAATGTTATTCACTCGAAATTAATGAGCATAAATGAATATGTAATTGTATTTGTAATAAAAGCATACATCAAACGAATAAATGACCATATTAAAATACACATTTGGGCATTTTTACTCATAATGAAGCCGTAAAATATGTTCCAGATAGGTTCATAAGCAATTTATTCATCAATTAAATCTTTTGAGTTTGCGATTTGTATCTTAACGACTAGTTATTTAACACAGCTAAATCGGCTACTTCGATTGAAAAGGGTTTTCGTCCGGAATTACTTACCTTACCTAAATTGCGTGAAGTGAAATTCGTAGCATGGCCGCCAAGCACTAACTCACCGCAGCACTTCATTCTAGTCACGAATACACCTCGAAAGGGCTTTTTTTATAATATCAAAATATAATTTGAAATCACAATTATGTCCGACGATTATATTTAACACAACGTTTATAATCCCTTTTTCAGACGAGAGTTTGCCATGTTGAATACACGCCATAGTAAAAGGGTATTTTTGCAGTCCGACCTGATCAATGGTACAAAAGTTTTGTTTCAGATAGCCTTTTTTCAGATCGTGTATGGCTTCATCCGAAACAAACTGTAATTACTGTGAAATCTTTGCGTTAGCGGTATCTGCAGTTAGCCAGAGTAGAAGCTCCTCTCTAACGCGGTCATGGAGTTGTCCGTATAAAGCGCACTTCCGACGAGAAGTAGCTGACCTAAGCACCACTTCTTTCGCCGGCGAAAAGTAACTTCCGGTATTCCCTCAAAAAGCACTCTTGGAAGCATGTAGTTCGTCTGTATGGCGATCGATCCGGGGTCCTGGTGCCATCTAACTTATCTCAGAAATTCTCATTGCACTTGCGTCTCCAAAGCTGGATTCGCAGCATAGGTTGAAGCCACTCAGCCTCAGGAAACTTGGGCGAAACTCGTTGCCAAATGTGTATGGGTAAGGTATGCAAGGTATGCTTGTGATTCTTTTATGAGGACATCTCTGACGTTATCACAGGTATTGTAGAGGGGGCTTTCCGGCGTAGGTTATAAAAATCGCCCTAACACACCGCCAATTCCTTGGTATATATTGCTTCTTGAGGCATTTGGTGAAAATTTCAGTGAGAGTTGCTAGGATATTGCTAAGGCATTATCTATGCTAAGCGATATTTCTAAGGTGTTTATGGCAGGGATGATTTTTTTGGTCCTGCTGATATGTAGAGTTAAAAGGATCCGATCGCACACATCATCCCGTCACTACTTACCCTAGTGTTTCAAGGCTGGACTCTCTTCATAAATCGTCCGGCTTCTGGTGTTGCTCTCTCCATGACTATCATCTTTCGCAGTCTAGTCGCTTCGTTGACCTCGCATGCCTATTCACAGTACGCCTTCCATGAGTCCCGCTTGACTTTCCAACTCTGCCGGTGTAGATCCTCAAACTTGCGCTTAGTCTATGTCGTACTTCCAGTCGCCTTCCCTTTAATAAAAAGCACTCTAGTTGACTTCCCCAGAACCCAAATAGCTCCTTGAGAAGTTTGATTAAACAGTAAGATCCGCTGCAGAGCTCCTTTATAAAACAAATAGAATACTTACTTCCAGTAGAATCAGGGAATACACATACAATGAGTAGAATAAATATATGTATTTGCGAAATTGCAAAGCACAAAAAAACACTAACAAAATATACACTGCCGTCCATAAGTTTCCGAACATGCCATTTTTTCCTTAGAACTTATGAAAATCTCCACTACTTTTCATTTTAGAAATTAAACTGATATTTATTTTGTTTTGTTAACAATATGTTTTGTTGAATATTAGATCATATTAACTTAACTTAACAATATAATTTAAAAAGAAATACATTTCGTTTCAAATATCTTTTTCGTCAAAAAATGCTACTTTCACCTTTACTACTTTTGACGATATTTTTTGCATCCTTTCGATTAACTTCTGTATTGTTGGAAGTGGTGTCGATCTCCAGGCCTCTTGCAGAATATTCCAATCTTTTTTCGATGTGGGACATGTTTTTCGAATATAGGAATAAAGAAAGAGAACGAATTCTTACATATTAATAAAGTAAGAACTCAATTTAAATTTTCTAAGCAAAGTAAGTGACCACACACAAAAGAATTATAGTTGTGCTATAGTAATAAAAATCTAGTAGAGATATTGCACTGAACCAAAAAAGTGATAAGAATGAATAAAACTGCTATTTATGTGACGAAATCCGATCCATATGCGGCCAGTCGAGGTACGTTTATTTTGAAAGTGGTGTAAGTCCATTTTTTAAAAAAATTAGATATGACGTAGTTTATGCTTAATTTAATGTAAAGTTTTTATGTATAACTTGACCGTGTTTAATTGAAAATCGGTGGCTAAATGAAAAAACACACTCAGCGATTATGAAAGTGCTGTAAGTCCAATTGACAGAGGTGGCCTAACAGATGTAGGCCAATCAGTAGTCTGGTATTTTTAACTCTTTAGTTTAATCGTATGTGTAATCCTACACATAAAAAAATGTAATAAAGCAATTTAGAAAACATTACAAATTCATTTTACATAAAGTGAAACGACTTTCGTTTCAACAAAAAAATCTTACAAAATACAAAAATACACTAATGACGAACAGTTGAACTGGTTGCAAATATCAACATAGGTTGGTTTCTCAAAAGTGCACCGTATACTATTTTATATAAAACATCATTGAAGAATGCAGAATTTAAAACTAGAAATTTACTTCCCGTACATCCTGAAAGACCAATGAAGTTTGAAAAAATCACCCTGGCGCCATTGTACGAAAATGTCTACATTGTGAAGTGCCTCTTACTTACGAAAAATATAGACATGAAGCAATTACTACCCTATATGCTGCCACATGCAAAGCACAAGTAAATGTTATCACTATCTCGTAATTTTGACAATGTAATTTTGTTAGCTTCGGGAGCAAAAGCGATCTCCTTTTATGTTATTAAAATCTTTAATTTGACCTTGTCATCATTTAGTCTGATACTGATGTATCTGATGATATATTACTGCTTAGCTCAGCTCCCAGACAAAGGAAGAGCAATGATAAATGAAATAGTCATCCTAAAGATCTTCATAAGTATTTTGAAAAATGGAAGTTGAAAACGAACATTGACAAATGCAAATGTACATTGTTTAAAGGCACTTCATGTAACGTTTATCCAAATACGCGTAGGTTTGCACCAAACATTAAAATTGGCAATAGAAGCATATGTTACAAGGGCAGAATTAAATACGTTGGTGTTGTACTGCATGCTATATTTAATTTCATTACGCATATTGACCATGTGCTGAGTAAGGCTAAGTAAGCAAGGTTTTTCCAGTATTTAAAGGTTTTGAAGGGTTTCTGTTGCCTTAACAGAAAAATCAAAATTAACATAACTATAACTATAAACAAATAGTCAGACCAACGCTGGCTTACGGTTTTCCAGTTTGGTTCCACATCTCGTCGGCTCAAATGGAGCGGATCCGTATTTTCGAGAGGAAATGCCTAAGAATATGCACAGGTCTGCATTGTACAGTTAATGCGGAGGGTATCCTTAGTTATTACTCTAATGATACTTTATATAGGGCTGCAAATATAAAGAGGATTGATACTTTCCTAACTGAATCGGCTATTAAATTTTTAAATAAAATGGTATATAGCGATAACAGTGAGTTGTTAAAGTTATATGAGAAAATGTTAAGTCCTACGCTTACACTTTCTGTAAGTTGTTTGTCTTCAACACATGTACTCTTGTTAAACAAGAGCAATCTGCTTTTCGATCGAAATAATAAGTTAATGTTTTATCACAGAAGTTTTAACTCTTTAAATATAATTGACACTGTGTACAACACAGCATAAAAGTTAATCTTTTGTCGTTTAGCACTAGCACTAGTTTTAGATTAGGTTAAGTTATTTCTTTAAGTTTGTATACGCTTAGGTTTTCTTTTTTTAAAAAATAATAATGTTATCCTTTTTTTTGCCTTTTTTTAAGGAAATTAAATGTAATCGAATTTAAAATATTAAGTGTTGTTTTGTACATAATTTCAAAGTTAATAATCTTTGTTAAATATGTTTTCGTATGTTAAGAATATCTATTTTAAGTGAATGTTTTCCAAAAACACTGTAATATAATTTTTTTTGGAATAAATCTTAACGGTCGAATTTAACCGTTAAGGACATTTTGTGGCATACTTTTAGGCACTCATATTTTCGCTTTTTTAAGGGAACAAAATTATTAAGTTTTTAACAAACAAACACGAATAAACATCGCTACATACAGGAAGACCATGTGCATGCGTGAGTTGTTTGGATTCGAGGTTAATAGCACACTAAAATCAACTGTAAGACACTTTCATCAATCGACGGAAAAGTTAATGAACGCACAAAAATCGCCACAAATTTTGGAAGAAATAAGAAGTTATGATAAATGTCATCAATTTCAAAAGGACCATTTTTTGTTATAGTGATATTCAGCTCTTTAACTTTAATTTTTCTATATCATTCTAAAAAAGTGAGGCGTTGGCGTAACTTCGACCTGGCGTAGGCGGATCAGGTCTTACCAGGGATACTATTCAATTGGAAACGCAAATTATACAATTTATATTTGCAATTTTTATTGAATTATATTGAATTAGCAATATATTTTATAACATACAGTTTTTCTGTCTACTCATATGGAGACTCTGTGAATTAAATTAGTGATATCCGTTTGCGAGTGACATGGATTTAAAGAGGTTCGTGGTTTTAGTTTTGTATATAATAAACTGGATTCTACATAGTATTCTAAAGGATTGTTAGGTACAACCAAATAGGTTGAATTGTACACTTTTTTATGCAATGATTTTAGTCTTGTATAATTGAGATTGGGTGCGGAAATATTTATAAATTATTGTGACAATTAGAATACTGTATTAATTGAGAATATTGTCTTCCCTTCCCATTGTAAAGCGGAGAGCTAAAGTGCAAAGATTCAAAGCTCATAAACTGGTTTCTATGCGCTTTAATAGTTACTTGCCTTCTATATATATGTACGTTTTGTTTTCTTCCATATTTCAGATTTATCACGAAATAGATTTGTTGAATTAACCGATCACATCGCTACGTTTTTGTGTCTGGCAACACTGCTTCTCTATCATAACACCCTACGCAGTGTTCCGAAGCTCGCGATGTAGTTGATTTTCTTGTCGTTCTTAGATTTTTTTAGTTTTGTTTTAAAATAAAGCAATAATAAGAATGGAACTTAACAGTTTCCCGGCCATATCTTTACCGTTGCACAAAGGCTCCAATTTTTTAGTTGTTTTTGGGGATGTTTTTGTACTATTAATGTTTTTAGTACTTTTTTTTAACACAAATTATTTTTTTACAAAATAAAATGGCATAATTATGTAGTTTTTATATAAACTGACCTAATTACTTGTATCTTGGTGGTTTTTTATTTGAATTGGTCCCATAGTTTAAGAGAAAATTGAATTTAAACATCAAGATTACATACTAATTTGATACCTTTTTGAACCTATACATTTACACTTTTTAAAAATTCTTTTAACGCAGAGTTCTGCAACGATGATCTGTCATTATTCGTTGAAAATTCCATTAAATGAAATTATGATTTACTTATCTTAATGTGAAAATCATACCATCATATAATGCACAGCAAAAGTAGAAAAGTTGTTACTGTGGATAGTGCTGCAATAGTGTGCTCATTGACCGTGGCAGTCATATTTTCGAGCTGTTATTAGCTGCCAGTTGCATTTGTGCATTTGTGTCTGGGAGTCTTTGGTGGCCAACAACTTTAAGCAACGCGACCATCAAAGGAATCCAAGTGCGGCACAGAGTTCAAGTTTGTGAAATTCAAAGGCAAGTGTTCGATTTTATTGTCGTAAAAGTCCAGATGATGCAGATTCTGCCACGAGCCAAATGCATGAATTTACGTAGCAATCACTTCTGCGTCATTATCTTCTAGTGCAGGTACGTTTCTTAATAAATAAACAGGCAGTTACGGCAGCTCCGCAGTAGTACAACATTTACAAGCGGACTCTTTTATAGATTTCAACTTTTCGCCTGGCAAACAGCCGAATTTCAACAGCCGCCGCAGCATCAGCATATTCATTACACGCACTCCAGCAGCTCCAACAGGGGATCATTGTTCCATTAGTCCTTAGATTATCGAAATCCGTCTCAAGATGACGCTGCCAGAAGACATCGCGTCAGCTCTAACCGATGGTGTTATATTGTGCCATCTAGCCAATTATGTGCGGCCCAGATCGGTTGCAAGTTTTCATGTACCCTCACCTGGTGTCGTAAGTGAAGTTTTCTTAGAATACAATGTATGCGTATAATAATCTTGTTCCTCTATGAATTTCAGTCGAAACTGACTATGGCTCTGTGTCGTAGAAATGTAGAACTTTGGAAGTTTGTCCGAAAATTGACGTCGATGAGGTGAGTTTTTTGCGTATTTTTCGTAGGTTTAAAGCATAAATTAATTATGTAGTGATGACAATTAAAATTACTAAAATGTTTATATTTTTACTAAGTTTTTTTTTAACAATAACCGTGGACTCTTTCTTGTGATGAAAAGTCACTTTAGATAAATGCTTTGTTCATATTGATATTTTGCAATGGTGTTTATTTAAAATTAAATGTTTTAAGATGGAAGATATACGCTCAAAAGTATGGGGATATAAATTTATAAGAAACCAAGAATCATACGTCATTGAAATGTGTGTCTGTGCTTCATGTAGACAGTGATCTTGGTATTTGGAGCTTTTCTAGCTAGCTAAACCTTTGACCATTTCCAGCTAGCCGATAATTGTGTTGAGAAACTAAATGAATTTATGTGCAAAAATAACTATTTTTCACATAGTGGTGCGTAGCGTTATTCGGGTAATTTTATTCTCAAAAAAAAATGTCATCAGTTGCTGCATTCTCGTGCTTGCATTCATGTGTTTAGCTTACAATTCGAGTAAGCAAAATGTTTTTGAAAAAGTGGAAAATATCTTTCGTAAGGTCTTTTTCAATGACTGTTTTAATAACTATCGCTGCTCTTAATATAAATACCTAATCCTCTTTATGCGGTTTATAGTATTTTGTGACGAACAATAATTTTGTGCAATACTTGAACACTTTTTTATTCACAAGCCAAAAATGTTTGCAATTAAATTGTCAACCTGTTTACTTAATCCTGCGCAGTTGGCAGTATATCTTTTCTTGTTTATACTACATCTTGCCCTGCGTCAACTAAGCTGAGCTAGTTATGGAATACGCGTGGCACCGCATAGAGTGAAAAGCGTGGGAGTCCCACACTATCTTGGGGGCCGAACCAACTACCCACTAAAACCTTCCTCTTCGGTGAGTATAACGAAGCAGACCAGAGCAAGTGGTCCCTTTTCGCCCCACGGCCCCGGTCACTACGAATGGCCAAAGGAATCGACCTCTCGTCTTATGACCAGGTCCCGTGTTAATGCTAACGCATTCTTGAACCAAGAGTCCATACGTCCATCAGCAAACTGATCGCACATACCAAGCCTCTTGGCCGCCAGAGTCGGGCAATGATTCACAATTTGATCCGCCAACTCCTCCTCCTCCAGACACAGCCTACAGGTATCCTCTTCCACAAGACCCATCTTGTGGAGATGATACCTAAAGTTACCATGGCCTGTGACCAGAGAGGTGAGCCAGCTCAGACTGTCTCTTCCGTAGTTGACTAGTCTTCTGGCCTCTCCGCGAAGTGGTTGTTTAATAACCAACTTCGTCTTCCGGTAAGTGGTTAGCTCCGACCATCTCCGTGAGTGCTCGGAGAACAACCACGTGTCCATCAGGGACCCAATCTTCCCGTCACTTAAAGCGACTCTCGTTTCGGGGCCGCAAAAACCTTCAGCAGCCCCTTTCTTGGCTCGATCTAGTTAGTCTTTGACTAACTTTATTATTAGTAAAAAATCGAATGTTCCATTTGAATACCAGTTCGAAAAGAACTCTAAACATCGCTCATGTTTAATCAAATAATTATTTTAGAATCAAAAACTACGAACAACTTTATATTAAAATTTTTTATATGAGAATATGATGTCTATTCCCAAACAAAACAAAACAGCTTCAAGCTTCGATCCGTTTTTTCAGGAAAAACTTTTAATATTTGTTTTGAAAATAGTACCTAATTTATGCCATATTCTCGAAAAACTTTAAATTATCACAAATTTTTCTACTAAACACAAACTATTAATTCCTAAATCCTAAGTAATCACATAATTCCTAACATCGTAATGAATTAGTTCTTTGTATGCGAAAAACCAAATGATAATATATTTTGAAATCGAATCAACTACCTACTATCAACGAGTTTACAATAATTTTTAAAATATTTAACTGTAGTTTCATTAGATAGCTGCTTAGTTTATGCATTTGTTAAATTGCATTTTTTCTTTAATAAATTTTCCAATTGTACTGCAAGAAACAGTCAAATCAGAAGTCTGGAAGCAATTAAAAGCGAATTAAAATAAGTTCTACTTTTCACTAAAATCCAATGTGTCGTCGTTACATTTCTTGTTTTACACATGTAAGTTCAATATCAAAAACCAAAGTGATAGGCACAAAATCAATGATTAGATCCGCAAAAGATAAACATAGTTGGCACTTATTGAGAAACCGGCTTTTATAATATATTAAAAATGCAACTGGAGCTCGAGATTAGATTTTATGTACTGTATTGGAATTAAAAGTAACGTAACATAAGCATAGGATTACGAAGTGGGAACTAAATAAATTCGAGTGTGGCAAATTAATTACGGCAAAAAGTTGGGAACAAATTCAAGAGACAGGAAGCAACTACATGTATATATAGTTATATATAGTGTTAGGAAGTTTTTATGTCCATCTAAGAATTTCTTAGAATTGTATTTTGTATTATATATAATTTACTCATTCCCCTTTTGCGATTAATTTGAATTAATTTAATTATTCGGCCAGAGTTGTTATCTCCTCTATAGAATGAAAAATGGTCAATGTTTTCTTAAATATTTAGTGTAAAACACGTTGAGGTTTTAAGAATTTAAACCTCAGAGAACGGTAATTTATTTTTTATTGCTACGGGCGATTTTTAGGTTTTCCTGCTTCTTTAGAAACTTCATTTTCTATACTTTTTAAAAAACTAAGAAACTTTTAATTCAATTTCAATATTTTATATTAAATTCATTCGTTATTTGATGAAATTAACAAGGCTTTAGGAGCTTGCAATTGCAAAATAACTCTGACTCGCCGAATTGAATGTAACAATACAATTTAGCAAACATTGCTGAGTGGCTTTGCAAATAAGTAAGTTTTCGTTTCTCCTCTCACTTCTTTTGGCTTCGTTTGAAATTAATCTAGTAACTAACATTACTTTCAGTGCAATTGCTATTAAAAACTTTAATGAAGCATCACATCACATTTATTACAGAACAAATCCAAGTAGATTCGTAATTAAAAGATATGTAATAAATATGAAATCCGTGTAGTAATGCGTTGGTTGTAATGAATTGTTTTCCAATTTTTATAAACATTTGGAGAAATCACTTCACAATATGTAAAATGTATGAACTTTGAATTTTGCTGTACTTCAATTCGAACTGTTTGAACACTCAGTTGTCTCCGTATTCATTTACCTTTGGAACTGTGAACGTGAAAATAGTGCCTTAGACTGTATGACGTACAGAACTTTTCAGCTAAGAGCGGTTTGAAGATGTAACGAAAAGTAGAAAAGGAAGTAGGAATTAAGAAGCAATAATAGGATTTATGATTACCTGGAATGTTCCAAGGAAATTATCTGAACAGCATTCAACATACAAACCTAAGCTAGTCTCCTGAGTCTATTCGTTTTTTCTTATTTAGTATATTTTCGCACTTTAAAGGTAATCGTTCGATAGTCCATCGATTACTTTAAACATTAGTAACGCTTCAATTAGGAATTCCTTTTTATTAGCAGAACATTTTACATGTTTAACTAACTATTTGCAATTATAATTGCTTTTTTAATTTTCCTAAAATCTATTGAATTACATGTATTTACGAATAACGCATTCCTTAAAATATATGTTCTAAATATAACTCATATATCGACTGAACCTACGTCGTAATCTGAAAGAGGAAACAACTGAAAAAGAAAAAAATCAAAATTACACCTACAATACACTACTATATAGGTTATATATCTAAAAATGAAAGTAATGTTGAAGCAACAAATAAACACAGGAACTACAATTTTCATTATTAAAATAACATGCGGCCAAAATCAAGAAACCGCCAAAAAGCAGAAAAATGTGAAATCATAAATCGCATTACAATCGTATATATACACATTTACCAAAAAAATGAAAAAATTGCATTTATTATATTGTAAGATTGGAAAGGCTATGGATTTCCACAGGAACCAATTAATAAATAAATAAATATCTATACATTTTTTATACAAACCGAGTTTTTAATTTTATTGTTTTCATAGCATAGATTTTCGTTATTGTATAGTTAATGGGGGTCATTTGTAGTTTATGAAATGGAGGAGGTTGGTTTTAGAGTCTACTCAAGCGGAGCTGCGAAATATTCATTTTACCTAAACTTGTAATTTAATGCTTGCATAGCAATAATTATAATTATTTTTTGAATAAGTATAGTTAAATTATTATTAAATTTATTTATTCACTAAATTTCTATTTTAATTTATAAAAATGTATTTTTATTAAGAAGACAAAAATATGGAAAATAGAAAATTAATGGAAACGATAACGAAATTTACGCAAAATTTTGTATGAAGCCATCATTAAATTTTATTCTAGAGTATTTCGTCATTTGTTCTATTGTTTTTATTGAATTTTGTTTCTAATTACAGTGATATATTTTCTTTTTTAATTTTATATATTTATTTATTCAGTGTATTGATATATTCATAGCTTACGTTATATATTTAATAACTTTATTATTATTGTAACGTAATTTTCATATTAAATATTAAAAGTTTTATTACCTATAAATGAATTTCATAAAGCTTCGTTCATTTATTTATATTGCTGAAAATCTGACATCTCGAATATATTAAAATATATATGTATACATCGAGCATCACAATCCTTTAAAGTTTGTACCTTTTTAAATAAAGTTGTACTTACAATTTTAATGCAGAACTCAAATAATAGTTGATCAACTGTCCTCTTGCAGAATCTTATTTGCTGTGCTGCTGATGTGCTAGAAGGCAAAGGAGCCGTCCAAGTGGCTATCACGGTGTGTGAACTGTTTCGCATATACGCCGCATTTCAACAGAGCAACCTAAAGTCACCAACGCGAGTAACGCGCAGTACGATGTCGCCGTCGCCAATCGTTTAGAACTTCAAAAAGAAACAACGAACAAATGAAATACTCGTGATGTTGCTGTCCAAAGCTAAGAAATACGTAACTATCTCCACCTTGGAGCAATACTTTTTTGCCATTTAAAGTTTGGTTCTCGGATGAGTTTTAAGAAATTTTACCACATCGAATCAAAGCGAACAAAATCAACAAAACAAGACTACAACAGAGATTAATATAAAGTTTAGTGCATTTTCCGTTTTTTGTGAGTTATACGAATTTATTTCATATGTTATTATTTTACTTTTACTTTTAATGTTTTTGATTGTTAACAGCTTGAACACAGTCGTAGCAGCTAAGTGCTGTTACTGCAATCAGAAAAAAGCTGCTATCTAGTCTCTATTCATGCACCAATATAACAACAGCAAAATAATGTTTTATTGCTGCTAAAATAATAATTAGAATGAGTTCAAATGCAAGCAGTGATTCTCTTCTATTTTCAATTTTGAAAGCTGCATTTGCTTCCTGCTGCTGTGATTGTGTTGAAGCCGTAATGCGTCATCATCATCGAATTGTGCTCGTTTATAGAATTCCATTTGTTTTTAATGGCGTTACCTGATTGGTATGTCCAAAACAATTCCTGATTCGGTATATTCATTGCTTTTCTCTCTAAAACGATTGTGAAATACGAATTGCGTCTTATATTTATATACATACATATTTTCTATAATTTATTTTTATTTTAAAGTTTCGGATTTTGGCAACGCGTATATAGTAATAATTGGAATGCATGCATTTCCATTCGACCATGATTCGTGCAAAACCCATGCACGCCGTGGGAAACACATTGATTGCTTCTTGAATCGAGTTGAAACAACTCGGCAGCTAACGGAATACAACATTTGTAAGGGAACTTCATATGCGAATTCGAAGTCGCTCGTTTCAAAATTGGCTCGAAACGGTTCGACCGTGCATGAAGTAAACCATGAAACAAACAACGAAGCACACAAATAGATGGAGCAGCAGCAACGTGTGTTGTTGATGGTGTTTCATAGAAATTCTTTTCATGGCTTATTTGTCTTTTTCAGCGGAAGACGCGAGGCGAGGAAGCAATTCGTTTTCTTCCTTGTCTTGTAAAGCAACTATCATTAAGTATCATCATTTATGAGTGCAATTCGGCTTACAACTTAATCTTCCCGAGGACGGACGATTGCTCATGGTTTTTTCTTGTAAAAGAACACGAAGAAAACGAATTGCTTCCTGTCCTCCCGTCAGCCGCTAAGATCGGCATATCGTCCATGAAAATAATGTTTATGAAGCACCAACAACAACACACGTTGCTGCTGCTCCATCCATTTGTGTGCTTTCTGTGTTTGTTTCATGGGTTACTTCATGTATGATCGAACCGTATCGAGCCAATTCTGAAATGGGTGACTACGATTTCGCATGTGAAGTTCCCTTACGAATGTTGGCTTGCGTTCGCTTCCGAGCTGGTTCAACTCGATTGAAGAAGCAATAAATGTTTTTTCAATGTCGTGCATGGTTTTTGCACGGATCGTGGTCGAGTGGAAAGTCATGAAAGTCCTCTTTATTAATACATATATAGTCGTTGCTTTCGCAAGGTTTCTCTGCATCGATGTCTGCACACGCACTTGTTTGTCAATCTATCCCTGACTCTCAACACATCAGATAATCATGCCTCCTTTAGATGTATACATTTAGCTTCCATAACCAAGGCCGCAATTTTGTTATTTTGGGGTCTACTTTTGGTGTTTTTATAGACTCCAAAAGGCCCACAATTGAGTTCAGCTATTATAACAATCGCTTTTATAAAAACTATTCAGACTTTAGCTTTTACACAAAATATAGGTTTTTCGATAAAAGCGATTATCTAAATGTTCATAAAAACCTTATGTACTTAAGCTCCATTTCGGGCAAAAATATAAGGATTAAGCTAAAAAGAGCTTCATAATTTTTGTGAATGATATCCGTAAACAAAGATGATGATGACGTAAATAATTGTATGAATCAAAATTGCGATTGTGTTAAATATTACATTTTATATGAAGTCAGTATACTAAGAAACCATGAGTAGACTAACCACAGATAAAGAAATAATTTCAATGAAGGAAAGAGTGAACCTTAGGCTGCCAATCAATGTTCAATTAATTGTTAATCTTTCATCAACTTAACAAATTTGTGTGGAGTTTGGCTTTGAATTTTAATTTTTTAATTGAGCAGTTTTTGATGAAGAAGAAACTTGACATTATTAATTATACATGCTTAGATATTTAATGATATCTATTCGTAAGTTAGTATTATTAGCATAGATTTGTAACTATTACTTTACGCATGCACATTTTTAATGTTATTCACTCGAAATTAATGAGCATAAATGAATATGTAATTGTATTTGTAATAAAAACTTATATCAAACGAATAAATGACCATATTAAAATATACATTTGGGCATTGTTACTGATAATCAAGCCGTAAAATATGTTCCACATAGGGTCATAAGCAAATCATTTGAGTTTGCGATTTCTATCTTAACGACTAGTTAGTTAACACAGATAAATCGGCTACTTCGATTGAAAAGGGTTTTCGTCCGGAATTACTTACCTTACCTAAATTGCTTGAAGTAAAATTCGTATCATGGCCGCCAAGCACTAACTCACCGCAGCACTTCATTCTAGTCACAAATACACCTCGAAAAGGGCTTTTTTTATAATATCAAAATATAATTTGAAATCACAATTATGTCCGACGATTTTATTTAAGAAAACTTTTATAATCCTTTTTTCAGACGAGAGTTTGCCTTGTTGAATCCACGCCATAGTAAAAGGGTATTTTTGCAGTCCGACCTGATCAATGGTACCAAAGTTTTGTTTCAGATAGCCAATGGGTGGATACACAGGTTATCGCTTAATGCAGCTCTTCTGAGGGATGGCTTCCTGGCCATGTCATTCGCCAGTTCATCATTACCCTTAGTATTTCCATGGCGGAACCGCCAGCAGAGCAGATTGAAATTTGCTTCAGATGTGCCTGGCTGTCAAAAAACAAAAAAAAAATATTTCCTTATTGGGAATCTTTTCTTTTATAACATAATCGCAAATGGCTTCATCTGAAACAAACTGTAATTACTGTGAAATCTTTGCGTTAGCGGTATCTGCAGTTAGCCAGAGTAGAAGCTCCTCTCTTTCGCGGTCATGGTGTTGTCTCTAGAAAACGTACTTCCGCCGAAAATTAGTAAATTAGTAGTCCGTCTGTATGGTCAGATCGATCCGAGGGTCCTGGTGCCATCTATCTTATCTCAGAAACTCTCATTGCACTTGTGTGTCCAAAGCTGGATTCGTAGCATAGGTTAAAGCAACTCAGCCTCAGGAAACTTGGGCAAAACCCTTGCCAAATGTGTATGGGTAAGGTATGCAAGGTATGCTTGTGATTCTTTTATGAGGACATCTCTGACGTTATCACAAGTATTGTAGAAGAGTGCTGTAGAGGGGCTTTCCCGTCTAGGTTATAAAAATCACCATCACACACCTCCAATTCCTTGGTATATATTGCTTCTTGAGGCATTTAGTGAAAATTTCAGTGAGCGTTGCTAAGAAAGTGCTAAGGCAATATCTATGCTGGTGTTGCTCTCTCCATGACTATCATCTTTCGCAGTCTAGTCGCTTCGTTGACCTCGCATGTCTATTCACAGTACGCCTTCCATGAGTCCCGCTTGACTTTCCAACTCTGCCAGTGTAGATCCTCAGACTTGCGCTCAGTCTATGTCTTACCAGTCGCCTTCCCTTTAATAAAAAGCACTCTAGTTGACTTCCCCAGAACCCAAATATAAGCTCCTTCAAAAGTTTGATTAAACAGTAAGATCCGCTGCAGAGCCCCTTTATAAAACAAATAGAATACTTACTTCCAGTAGAATCAGGGAATACACATACAATGAGTAGAATAAATATATGTATTTGCGAAATTGCAAAGCACAAAAAAACACTAAGAAAATATACACTGCCGTCCATAAATTTCCGGACATGCCATTTTTTCCTTAGAACTTATGAAAATCTCCACTACTTTTAATTTTAGAAATTAAACTAATATTTATTTTGTTTTGTTAACAATATATTTTGTTGAATATTAGATCATATTAACTTCACTTAACAATATAATTTAAAAAGAAATACATTTCGTTTCAAATATCTTTTTCGTAAAAAAATGCTCCTTTCACCTTTACTACTTTTGACGATATTTTTTGCATCCTTTCGATTAACTTCTGTATTGTTGGAAGTGGTGTGGATTCCCAGGCCTCTTGCAGAATATTCCAAAGATCTTTTTTCGATGTGGGACATGTTTTTCGAATATAGGAATAAAGAAAGAGAACGAATTCTTACATATTAATACGCGCTTATATACTAACTAAAAGTAAGAACTCAATTTAAGTTTTCTAAGCAAAGTAAGTGACCACAAACAAAAGAATTATAATTGTGCTATAGTAATAAAAATCTAGTAGAGATATTGCACTGAACCAAAAAAAGTGATAAGAATGAATAAAACAGCTATTTATGCGACGAAATCCGATCCATATGCGGCCAGTCGAGGTAAGTTTATTTTGAAAGTGGTGTAAGTCCATTTTTTAAAAAATTAGATATGACGTAGTTTATGACAGAGGTGGCCTAACAAATGTTCGCCGATCAGTAGTCTGTTATTTTTAATTCTTTAGTTTAATCGTATGTGTAATCCTACACATAAAAAAATGTAATAAAGCAATGTAGAAAATATACAAATTCATTTTACATAAAGTGAAACGACTTTCGTTTCAACAAAAAAATCTTACAAAATACAAAAAAACACTAATGACGAACAGTTGAACTGGTTGCAAATATGTTGATTGGGGTTTCTCAAAAGTGCACCGTATACTATTTTATATAAAACATCATTGAAGAATGCAGAATTTAAAACTATAAATTTACTACACGTACATCCGGAAAGACCAATGAAGTTTGAAAAAATCACCCTGGCGCCATTGTACGAAAATGCCAACAATGTCAAGTGCCTATTACTTACGAAAAATATAGACATGAAGCAATTACTACCCTATATGCTCCCACTTGCAGAGCACAAGTAAATGTTAACAGTATCTCGTAATTTTGACAATGTAATTAGTGTCTAAAATTAATGTATTTAGCAACAAAATAGAAATTTAAAATCAAGATTATTTTGAGTGCTTTTTGATTTTTTAAAATTGAAATTAAACAATATTTACAGATGTCTAAATTTGAAAGTGGTGCAAGTGCATTTAGAGCCCATAAATATGTATTATTCTAGTTTAATTGGCCAAAAACAAATCTATTTAATGAAATTAAATATTATATTAATGAAATTATATAATCTTAGTAAATATGTTTAGTATGTTAAGAATCGCTAGTTTTAAGTAAATGTTTGTACACATTTTGTATAAATAAAATAAATAAATACATTATTTTATTTCTTAACGTGCTTTTGGCTGTTCTCGTTACCAAAAAATGTACTTTTCATCGTTACAAAAATTGAATGTAATTTACTAAAAATAAATATAGAAAAAAAATAAAATTTGTTTCTACAGAAAGGGAACTAATCAAGGCAATTCAAAATAATATTCAATAATAATACGAATTCAGTAATAGATATGACATAATTAAATATTTTAACATAATGAAAAAGATTTTGTTTATTTCGAATTTCTTTCGCGGTTTTTTGTGTTTAGCAGTAAGAGAACCGTGTTTATAGCCGGCATGACAAAAAACACTGTAATATAATTTTTTGTGAAATAAATCTTAACGGTCGAAGTTAACCGTTAAGGACATTTTGTGGCATACTTTTAGGCACTCCGATTTTCGCTTTTTTAAGGGAACAAAATTATTAAGTTTTCAACAAAGCTGCATATTTTTCAGGAATGCGATCATACAAACACACAAACGCACAGGAAGACCATGTGCATGCGTGAGTGGTTTGGAATCGACGGAAAAGCTACTGAACGCACAAAAAATCGCCACAAATTTTGGAAGAAATAAGAAGTTATGATAAATGTCATCAATTTCAAAAGGACCATTTTTTGTTATAGTGATATTCAGCTCTTTCACTTTCACTTTAATTTTTCTATACCATTATAAAAAAGTGAGGCGTTGGCGTAACTTCGACCTGGCGTAGGCGGATCAGGTCTTACCAGGGATACTATTCAATTGGAAACGCAAATTATACAATTTATATTGAATTATATTGAATTAGCAATATATTTTATAACATACAGTTTTTCTGTCTACTCATATGGAGACTCTGTGAATTAAATTAGTGATATCCGTTGTCGAGTGACATGGATTTAAAGAGGTTCGTGGTTTTAGTTTTGTATATAATAAACTGGATTCTAGTATTCCAAAGGATTCTTAGGTACAACCAAATAGGTTTGAATTGTCCACATTTTTCTGCAATGATTTTAGTCTTGTAAAATTGAGATTGGGTGCGGAAATATTTAAAAATTATTGTGACAATTAGGGGAATGTATTAATTGAGAATATTGTCTTCCCTTCCCATTGTAAAGCGAAGAGCTAAAATGTAAATATTCTAACCTCATAAACTGGTTTCTATGCGCTTTAATTGTTACTTACTTTCTATATATATGTACGTTTTGTTTTCTTCCATATGTCAGATTTATCACGAAATAGATTTGTTGAATTAACCGATGATATCGCTACGTTTTTGTGTCTGGCAACACTGCTTCTCTATCATAACAACCTACGCAGTGCTCCGGAGTTCGCGAAGCAACTGATTTTGTTGACGTTCTTAGATTTTTTAGTTTTGTTTTAAAATAAAGCAATAATAAGAATGGAACAATTTCCCGGTCACATCTTTACCGTTGCACAAAGGCTCCAATTTTTTAGTTGTTTTTGGGGCTGTTTTTGGTATTGTTGTAGACCCTAACCTATAAGAGATATCCGGATGAAGTAAGCACCGTTAGATAGATATTTGCAATATCTTTCACTTCTGTTAAGGTGTTTTTACCGTAGAACCAATATTTTTGTGTGAAACCCGCTTTTAATGTTTTTGGTACTTTTTGTTTAACACAAATTATTATTTTACTAAATAAAATACATAACAACATGGTATAATTATGTAGTTTTTATATAAACTGACCTAATTACTCGTATCCTGGGATTTTTTTATTAGAATTGGTCCCATACTTTACGAAAAAATTGATTTTAAAGATCAAGATTAAATACTAATTTGATACCTTTTTGAACCTGTTACATTTACACTTTTTAAAAAATCTTTTAACGCAGAGTTCTGCAACGATGATCTGTCATTATTCGTTAAAAATTCTATTAAATGAAATTAAGATTTACCTATCATAATGTGAAAATGCGTGAAATACCATCATATAATGCACAGCAAAAGTAGAAAAGTTGTTACTGTGGATAGTGCTGCAATAGTGTGCTCATTGACCGTGGCAGTCATATTTTCGAGCTGTTATTAGCTGCCAGTTGCATTGGTGCATTTGTGTCTGGGAATCTTTGGTGGCCAACAACTTTAAGCAACGCGACCATCAAAGGAATCCAAGTGCGGGACAGAGTTCAAGTTTGTGAAATTCAAAGGCAAGTGTTCGATTTTATTGTCGTAAAAGTCCAGATGATACAGATTCAGCCACGAGCCAAATGCATCAATTTACGTAGCAATCACTTGTGTGTCGTCATCTTCTATGCATCAGCATATTCATTACACGCACTCCAGCAGCTCCAACAGTGGATCATCGCCGGGAAACGAAGTTCTGCTGTTTGAAAAGTCCTTGAATCGCCGCAAACACAGCACATCAGATGATAAGCTTAACAAAAATTTGTGCAGTATTCAAGTCTGCAAGTGACTAACTTCGACTGCATTTAATTTATTGTTCGTCATTTGGAAATTCGTCTCTAAACTAACATTTGTCGCAGAGAATACAAGGAAGCTCTGATGCAGCAACGCAGGCAAGAGATATCAAGTGTTTATGAAATCAAAGTCCAGAAAACACTGCACGATATGACTGATCGCCAACGTGAGGACACTGAACTAATGACGCAACTACGCAATGTATGTTATCAAGTGCAAATAGTATTGGCTTTATTAGCAGGTTTTAAGGTTCCATTAGTCCTTAGATTATCGAATACGTCTCAAGATGACGCTGCCAGAAGACATCGCGTCAGCTCTAACCGATGGTGTATTATTGTGCCATCTAGCCAATTATGTGCGGCCTAGATCGGTTGCAAGTATTCATGTACCCTCACCTGGTGTCGTAAGTGAAGTTTTCTTAGAATACAATGTATGCGTATAATAACCTTGTTCCTCTATGAATTTCAGTCGAAACTGACTATGGCTCTGTGTCGTAGAAATGTAGAACTTTTGGAAGCTTGTCTGAAAATTGGCGTCGATGAGGTGAGTTTTTTGCGTATTTTTCGTAGGTTTAAAGCATAAATTAATTATGTAGTGATGATAATTAAAATTACTAAAATGTTTAACTTTTTACTAAGTTTTTTAACAGTAACCGTGGACTCTTTCTTGTGATGAAAAGTCACTTTAGATAAATGCTTTGTTCATATTGATATTTTGCAATGTTGTTTATTTAAAATAAAATGTTTTAAGTTGGAAGATATACGCTCAAAAGTATTGGGATATAAATTTATAAGAAACCAAGTATCATACGTCATTGAAATGTGTGTCTGTGCTCCATGTAGACAGTGATCTTGGTATTTGGAGCTTTTCTAGCTAGCTAAACCTTTGACCATATCCAGCTAGCCGATAATTCTGTTGAGAAACTAAATGAATTTTGTGTTAAAAGAACTATTTTTCACTATAGTGGTGCGTAGCGTTATTCGGGTAATTTTATTCTCGAAAAAATGTCATCAGTTGCAGCATTCTCGTGCTTGCATTCATGTGTTTAGCTTACAATTCGAGTAAGCAAAATGTTTTTGAAAAAGTGGAAAACATCTTTCGTAAGGTCTTTTTCAATGACTGTTTTAATAACTATCGCTGCTCTTAATATAAATACCTAATCCTCTTTATGCGGTTTATGGCCAAAGGAATCGACCGCTCGTCTCATGACCAGGTCCCATGTTAATGCTAACGCATTCTTGAACCAAGAGTCCATACGTCCGTCAGCAAACTGATCGCACATACCAAGCCTCTTGGCCGCCAGAGCCGGGCAATGATTCACAATGTGATCCGACGTTTCCTCCTCCTCCAGACACAGCCTACAGTTATCCTCTTCCACAAGACCTATCTTGTGGAGATGATACCTAAAGTTACCATGGCCTGTGACCAGAGAGGTGAGCCAGCTCAGACTGTCTCTTCCGTAGTTGAGCAGTCTTCTGGCCTCTCCGCGAAGTGGTTGTTTAATAACCAACGTCGTCTGCCGGCAAGTGGTTAGCTCCGACCATCTCCGTGAGTGCTCGGAGAACAACCACGTGTCCATCAGGGACCCAATCTTCCCGTCACATAAAGCGACTCTCGTTTCGGGGCCGCAAAAACCTTCAGCAGCCCCTTTCTTGGCTCGATTTAGTTAGTCTTTGACTAACTTTATTATTAGTAAAAAATCGAATTTTCCATTTGAATACCAGTTCGAAAAGAACTCTAAACATCGCTCATGTTTAATCAAATAATTATTTTAGAAACAAAAACTACGAACAACTTTATATTAAAATTTTTTATATGAGAATATGATGTCTATTCCCAAAATTAAACAAAACAAAACAGCTTCAAGCTTCGATCCGTTTTTTCAGGAAAAACTTTTAATATTTGTTTTGAAAATAGTACCCAATTTATGCCATATTCTCGAAAAACTTTAAATTATCACAAATTTTTCTACTAAACTAAATTAGTTCTTTGTATGCGAAAAACCAAATGATAATATATTTTGAAATCGAATCAACTACCTAATATCAACGAGTTTACAATAATTTTTAAAATATTTAACTGTAGTTTCATTAGATAGCTGCTTAGTTTATGCATTTGTTAAATTGCATTTCTTCTTTAATAAATTTTCCAATTGTACTGCAAGAAACAGTCAAAGCAGAAGTCTGGAAGCAACTTAAGCTAATTAAAATAAGTTCTACTTTTCACTGAAATCCAATGTGTAGTCGTTACATTTCTTGTTTTGCATATGTTAGTTCAATATCAAAAACCAAAGTGATAGGGACAAAATCAATGATTAGATTCGCAAAAGATAAACCTAGTTGGCACTTACTGAGAAACCGGCTTTCATAATATATTAATAATGCAACTGGAGCTCGAGATTAGATTTTATGTACTGTATTGGAATTAAAAGTAACGTAACATAAGCATAGGATTAGCGAAGTGGTAACTAAATAAATTCGAGTGTGGCAAATTAATTACGGCAAAAAGTTGGGAACAAATTCAAGAGACAGGAAGCAACTACATGTATTTATAGTTATATATAGTGTTAGGAAGTTTTTATGTCCATCTAAGAATTTCTTAGAATTGTATTTTGTATTAAATATAATTTACTCATTCCCCTTTTGCGATTAATTTGAATTAATTTAATTATTCGGCCAGAGTTGTTATCTCCTCTATAGAATGAAAAATGGTCAATGTTTTCTTAAATATTTAGTGTAAAACACGTTGAGGTTTTAAGAATTTAAACCTCAGAGAACGGTAATTTATTTTTTATTGCTGCGGGCGATTTTTAGGTTTTCCTGCTTCTTTAGAAACTTCATTTTCTATACTTTTTAAAAAACTAAGAAACTTTTAATTCAATTTCAATATTTTATATTAAATTCATTCGTTATTTGATGAAATTAACAAGGCTTTAGGAGCTTGCAATTGCAAAATAACTCTGACTCGCCGAATTGAATGTAACAATACAATTTAGCAAACATTGCTGAGTGGCTTTGCAAATAAGTAAGTTTTCGTTTCTCCTCTCACTTCTTTTGGCTTCGTTTGAAATGAATCTAGTAACTAAAATGACTTCCAGTTCAATTGCTATTAAAAACTTTAATGAAGCATCACATCACATTTATTACAGAACAAATCCAAGTAAAGTCGTAATTAAAAGATATGTAATAAATATGAAATCCGTGTAGTAATGCGTTGGTTGTAATGAATTGTTTTCCAATTTTTATAAACATTTGGAGAAATCACTTCACAATATGTAAAATGTACGAACTTTGAATTTTGCTGCACTTCAATTCGAACTGTTTGAACACTCAGTTGTCTCCGTATTCATTTACCTTTGGAACTGTGAACGTGAAAATAGTGCCTTAGACTGTATGACGTACAGAACTTTTCAGCTAAGAACGGTTTGAATATGTAACGGAAAGTAGAAAAGGAAGTAGGAATTAAGAAGCAATAATAGGATTTATGAGTACCTGGAATGTTCCAAGGAAATAATCTGAACAGCATTCAGCATACAAACCTAAGCTAGTCTCCTGAGTCTATTCGTTTTTTCTTATTTAGTATATTTTCGCACTCAAAAGGTAATCGTTCGATAGTCTATCGATTACTTTAAACATTAGTAACGCTTCAATATAGGAATTCCTTTTTATTAGCAGAACATTTTTGTTTAACTAACTATTTGCAATTATAATTGCTTTTTTAATTTTCCTAAAATCTATTGAATTACATGTATTTACGAATAACGCATTCCTTAAAATATATGTTCTAAATATAACTCATATATCGACTAAACCTACGTCGTAATCTGAAAGAGAACACAACTGAAAAAGATAAAAATCAAAATTACACCTACAATATACTACTATATACGTTATATATCTAAAAATGACAGTAATGTTGAAGCAACAAATAAACACAGGAACTACAAATTTCATTATTAAAATAACATGCGGCCAAAATCAAGAAACCGCCAAAAAGCAGAAAAATGTGAAGTCATAAATCGCATTACAATCGTATATATACACATTTACCAAAAAAATGAAAAAATTGCATTTATTATATTGTAAGATTGGAAAGGCTATGGATTTCCACAGGAACCAATTAATAAATAAATAAATATCTATACATTTTTTATACAAACTGAGTTTTTAATTTTATTAATTTCATAGCATAGATTTTCGTTATTGTATAGTTAATGGGGGTCATTTGTAGTTTATGAAATGAAATGGAGGTTGGTTTTAGAGTCTACTCAAGCGAAGCTGCGAAACATTCATTTTTTTTAAGTTGTAATTTAATGTTTATGTAGCTATAATTATAATTATTATTTGAATAAGTATAGTTAAATTATTATTAAATTTATTTATTCACTAATACCGTGATTCAGAAAGTCTTCAAGTAAAGTCTACAGCAGAGTCGTTAACCACTTAAAATCGACTATCACAAAGTCTATAGCTGAGAATAGACTTACGTTACGTTATAACAACTCCTTCGTAACGTTTTTTGCTCAGCCATTGTTTTTGTTATGAAGATTTTAGTGGTTGAAATATTAATGATCCTGTAAAAATGTTTTTTGCGACCAAATTAAGGATTATAAATGCAGGAAAAATAAAAGCTAAACTTAAGAAATTTGTTTGTTTTGTTTTGCTATTGTATTTTTATACCCTACATCCGAAGGAATGAGGGTATATTCACTTTGTGCTTCCGTGTGTAACGCATTAAAGGAGGCGTGGCAGGTATGGAAAAGTATATATATTCTTGATCAGTGTCACCTCCTGAGTCGATTTAGCCATGTCCGTAGTCTGTCTGTCTGTCTGTCTGTCTGTCTGTCTGTCTGTCTGTCTGTCTGTGGAAATCACGATTACAGGAGAACGAATGAAGCTATCGCGATGAAATTTTGCACGTATATTCTTTGTCATCCGAAACTCTGTGGGATTGAAAATGGGATAAATCGGTGCAGCGCCACGCCTACTTTTTTAACAAATACTAATTCTTTTAACAATATTTCAACTTGTAGACTTAGTTTTGAGCTTCAATTTTGTTTCCGAATACATCGGTACAGGTAGATTAAATTTTTAAAAAAAATGGGCGTGTCCGCCCACGAACATATGACATTGATATAAACCGCAATTCCAGAATAACGGTTGGAAGAATTGACTTGAAATTCGGTACGAATATTCTCTGCCATCATAGATAACTCTGTATTGAAAATGGGGAAAATCGGCGGAGTGACACGCCTACTTTTTATAACTTACTAAATATGTATAATAAAGGTTGCTGGGATGTAGGGTATATAAGCTTCGGTCTGACCGAAGGTACCCTTACTAGTTTTTTCCTTAATATGGTGCAAAATATACCAAGAATTTTTATTTCTTTTGCAACGCTGAAAATTGGAAAAAATATTGAAAGATATTGGAACGAATTTCCGTCATCCCTTGTCAAATTTGATTTGGAGACAAACCGCTTTCGGCGATGTGCCATCTTCAGTGTCTAATTTCGTTCTAGTTTCGAAAAAAATATATTCTACAAATTAATCGTGAAATTCGTGATATTGTCGAATCAAGGAATTTTTAATGAAAGTGATAGTATACACGAGTTTTTCGAAATGTTTTCCTTGGTGGCCTTCTATTTTTACGACATAGAACACCACAACATAGGTAAACATTCGCGCTCAGAATCGTGAGCTTCGGGACGCTTCAAATATTTATTTTTTTAAAAAATAAAGGTAACTATTCAAAATAAAACAAGTAAAGGTGTTGTCTACAGCCGGGCTGTAGCCGAAATACCCCACACCTTAAAGCTGCATATATACTCGTATATATAAGATATATAAGATAAACTATAATTATAGCTGCTTAACTATTTCTGTGCGTTACAAACACCGCTACTAAGTGCGTTTACTTTCAAAATTTAGGTGTAGGGTATAAAAATATATCGCAATACTGGGTGGATGGGTAAAAAGGAGGCATGGCCCGCCCTTTTTCTTCCCAACAGAATATTATTGGTTCACAAACTACAATATTATGTACACCATTATTCAGGAAATTTATATACTTTTCAATACAATCCTATGTAAACTAAAAGTGGGCGTATCACGCCCATATTTGGCATATTAACTGGACGCATTAGTCTAAACCTACATATAACATTTTCTTGCCTTCTCTCAAAAAGTGATGCTGATATGGCCTTTTTTAATAGGCAAAACAAAGGTACCTGCACTCTCGATATAAAAGTAGGCGTGGTCCTTAGGCGATTTTGCCCATTTTCAATACGAAACACCCCAACATAGCTACGAATATTTTTGCCAAATCTCATTTAGAAATCTTAATCCGTTCTCCTGTGATCGTGATTTCAACGGACAGACAGACAGACAGACATGGTTATTTCAATTTTTGTGGTGATGCTGATCAAGAATATATATACTTTTCCATACCTATCTTGTCTAGTTCTATGCGTTACACACTCCGATAGAAAGTGAATATACCCTCAACCTTAAGGTGTAGGGTATAATAATATTCATTAGGTATTAGGAACATTCATACATACATGAATATCGGTAACAATTCAGTGGCAAACTGCATTTCTATTAGAATTCTACAGCTCAGGGGCTGTAGACTTTATTGAGTCGTCGACAACCACTGCTATAGACTTTCTGATAAGGCTTTTGTAACGACGGACTCGTAACGCCTTAGCAAAAGCATAGAGGAGACACAACGCGTTGACTTTCTGAGCAAAAAATGTTGTTAAATGGTTGTTAAAAGACAACGGCAACCACTGATATAGACTTTCTGAATCACGGTATAAATTTCTATTTTAATTTATAAAAATGAATTTTTATGAAAAAGACAAAAATATGGAAAATAGAAAATTAATGGAAACGATAACGAAATTTACGCAAAATTTTGTATGAAGCGATCACTAAATTTTATTCTAGAGTATTTCGTTATTTGTTCTATTGTTTTTATTGTATTTTGTTTCTAATTACAGTGATTTATATTTTCTTTATTCCATTTATATATTTATTGATTCAGTGTATTATTATATATTTAATAACTTTATTATTATTGTAACGTAATTTTCATATTAAATATTAAAAGTTTTACTACCTATTTTATGTTTAATATTTAGATATAAACATTTTTTGGCTGAGTGAAGTTCATAAAACTTCGTTAATTTATTTATATTGCTGCTATAAATCTGACATCTCGAATATATTAAAATATATATGTATATATCGAGCATCACTACAATTACAATTTTAATGCAGAACTCAAATAATAGTTGATCAACTGTCCTCTTGCAGAATCTTATTTGCTGTGCTGTTGATGTGCTAGAAGGGAAAGGAGCCGTCCAAGTGGCTATCACGGTGTGTGAACTGTTTCGCATATACGCCGCATTTCAACAGAGCAACCTAAGGTCACCAACGCGAGTAACGCGCAGTACGATGTCGCCGTCGCCAATCGTTTAGAACTTCAAAAAGAAACAACGAACAAATTAAATACTCGTGATGTTGCTGTCCAAAGCTAAGAAATACGTAACTATCTCCATCTTGGAGCAATACTTTTTTGCTATTTAAAGTTTGGTTCTCGGATGAGTTTTAAGAAATTTTACCACATCGAATCAAAGCGAACAAAATCAACAAAACAAGACTACAACAGAGATTAATATGAAGTTTAGTGCATTTTCCGTTTTTTGTGAGTTATACGAATTTATTTCATATGTTATTATTTTACTTTTACTTTTAATGTTTTTGATTGTTAACAGCTTGAACACAGTCGTAGCAGCTAAGTGCTGTTACTGCAATCAGAAAAAAGCTGCTATCTAGTCTCTATTCATGCACCAATATAACAACAGCAAAATAATGTTTTATTGCTGCTAAAATAATAATTAGAATGAGTTCAAATGCAAGCAGTGATTCTCTTCTATTTTCAATTTTGAAAGCTGCATTTGCTTCCTGCTGCTGTGATTGTGTTGAAGCCATAATGCGTCATCATCATCGAATTGTGCTCGTTTATAGAATTCCATTTTTTTTAATGGCGTTACCTGATTGGTATGTCCAATACAATTCCTGATTCGGTATATTCATTGCTTTTCTCTCTAAAACGATTGTGAAATACGAATTGCGTCTTATATTTATATACATACATATTTTCTATAATTTATTTTTATTTTAAAGTTTCGAGTTTTGGCAACGCGTATATAGTAATAATTGGAATGCATGCATTTCCATTCGACCATGATTCGTGCAAAACCCATGCACGCCGTGGGAAACACATTGATTGCTTCTTGAATCGAGTTGAAACAGCTCGGCAGCTAACGGAATACAACATTTGTTAGGGAACTTCATATGCGAATTCGAAGTCACTCATTTCAAAATTGGCTCGAAACGGTTCGATCGTGCATGAAGTAAACCATGAAACAAACAACGAAGCACACAAATAGATGGAGCAGCAGCAACGTGTGTTGCTGATGGTGTTTCATAGAAATTATTTTCATGGCGTATTTGTCTTTTTCAGCGGAAGACGCGAGGCAAGGAAGCAATTCGTTTTCTTCCTTTTCTTGTAAAGCAAATATCATTAAGTATCATCATTTATGAGTCCAATTCGGCTTACAACTTAATCTTCCCGAGCACGGAAGATTGTTCATGGTTTTTCTTGTAAAAGAACACGAAGAAAACGAATTGCTTCCTGTCCTCCCGTCACCCGCTAAGATCGGCAAATCGTCCATGAAAATAATGTTTATGAAGCACCAACAACAACACACGTTGCTGCTGCTCCATCCATTTGTGTGCTTTCTGTGTTTGTTTCATGGGTTACTTCAAGTATGATCGAACCGTATCGAGCCAATTCTGAAATGGTGACTACGATTTCGCATGTGAAGTTCCCTTACGAATGTTGGCTTGCGTTCGCTTCCGAGCTGGTTCAACTCGATTGAAGAAGCAATAAATGTTTTTTCAATGTCGTGCATGGTTTTTGCACGGATCGTGGTCGAGTGGAAAGTCATGAAAGTCCTCTTTATTAATACATATATAGTCGTTGCTTTCGCAAGGTTTCTTTGCATCGATGTCTGCACACGCCCTTGTTTGTCAATCTATCCCTGACTCTCAACACATCAGATAATCATGCCTCCTTTAGATGTATACATTTAGCTTCCATAACGAAGGCCGCAATTTTGTTATTTTGGGGTCTACTTTTGGTGTTTTTATAGACTCCAAAAGGCCCACAATTGAGTTCAGCTATTATAACAATCGCTTTTATAAAAACTATTCAGACTTTAGCTTTTACACAAAATATAGGTTTTTCGATAAAAGCGATTATCTAAATGTTCATAAAAAACTTATGTACTTAAGCTCCATTTCGGGCAAAAATATAAGGATTAAGCTAAAAAGAGCTTCATAATTTTTGTGAATGATGTCCGTAAACAAAGATGATGATGACGCAAATAATTGTATGAATCAAAATTGCGATTGTGTTAAATATTATGTAAGTTTCTACGCAAGCTTTATAACTACTTAACTAATTTAAAATAGTGTTTTTCTAAACCAATGGTCTACGGATTTTAAGAAAAATTGTATGTTTATTTATTTGCTTAACTGTATACATTTTATGTGAAGTCAGTATACTAAGAAACCATGAGTAGACTAACCACAGATAAAGAAATAATTTCAATGAAGGAAACAGTGAACCTTAGGGTCCCAATCAATTTTCAATTAATTGTTCATCTTTCATCAATTTAACAAATTTGTGTGGAGTTTGGCTTTGAATTTTAATTTTTTAATTGAGCAGTTTATTGATAAAGAAGAAACTTGACATTATTAATTATACATGCTTAGATATTTAATGATATCTATTCGTAAGTTAGTATTATTAGCATAGATTTGTAACTATTACTTTACGCATGCACATTTTTAATGTTATTCACTCGAAATTAATGAGCATAAATGAATATGTAATTGTATTTGTAATAAAAACATATATCAAACGAATAAATGACCATATTAAAATATACATTTGGGCATTGTTACTGATAATCAAGCCGTAAAATATGTTCCAGATAGGTTCATAAGCACATCATTCATCAATCAAATCTTTTGAATTTGCGATTTGTATCTTAACGACTAGTTATTTAACACAGCTAAATCGGCTAGTTCGATTGAAAAGGGTTTTCGTCCGGAATTACTTACCTTACCTAAATTGCGTGAAGTAAAATTCGTAGCATGGACGCCAACCACTAACCAACGCAGCACTTCATTCTAGTCACAAATACACCTCGAAAAGGGATTTTTTTATAATATCAAAATATAATTGGAAATCACAATTATGTCCGACGATTTTATTTAAGAAAGCGTTTATAATCTATTTTTCAGACGAGAGTTTGCCTTGTTGAATACACGCCATAGTAAAAGGGTATTTTTGCAGTCCGACCAGATCAATGGTACCAAAGTTTTGTTTCAGATAGCCAATGTGTGGATACACAGGTGATCGCTTAATGCAGCTCTTCTGAGGCATGGCTTCCTGGCCATGTCATTCGCCAGTTCATCATTACCCCTTAGCAGCCAGCAGAGCAGATTGAAATTTGCTTCAGATGTGCCTGGCTGTCACAAAAACAAAAAAAAAATATTTCCTTATTGGGAATCTTTTCTTTTATAACATAATCGCAAATGGCTTCATCTGAAACAAACTGTAATTACTGTGAAATCTTTGCGTTAGCGGTATCTGCAGTTAGCCAGAGTAGAAGCTCCTCTCTTTCGCGGTCATGGTGTTGTCTGTAGAAAACGTACTTCCGCCGAAAATTAGCTGACCTAAGCACCACTTCTTTCGCCGGCGAAAAGTAACTTCCGGTATTCCCTCAAAAAGCACTCTTGGAAGCATGTAGTCCGTCTGTATGGCGATCGATGACCAGGGTCCTGGTGCCATCTATCTTATCTCAGAAACTCTAATTGCACTCGCGTGTCCAAAGCTGAATTCGCAGCATAGGTTAAAGCAACTCAGCCTCAGGAAACTTGGGCGAAACTCCTTGCCAAATGTGTGTGGGTAAGGTATGCAAGGTATGCTTGTGATTCTTTTATGAGGACATCTCTGACGTTATCACAGGTATGGTAGAAGAGTGCTGTAGAGGGGACTTTCCGGCGTAGGTTATAAAAATCGCCCTAATACACCTCCAATTCCTTGGTATATATTGCTTCTTGAGGCATTTAGTGAAAATTTCAGTGAGCGTTGCTAAGAAAGTGCTAAGGCATTATCTATGCTGGTGTTGCTCTCTCCATGACTATCATCTTTCGCAGTCTAGTCGCTTCGTTGACCTCGCATGTCTATTCACAGTACGCCTTCCATGAGTCCCGCTTGACTTTCCAACTCTGCCAGTGTAGATCCTCAGACTTGCGCTCAGTCTATGTCTTACCAGTCGCCTTCCCTTTAATAAAAAGCACTCTAGTTGACTTCCCCAGAACCCAAATATAAGCTCCTTCAAAAGTTTGATTAAACAGTAAGATCCGCTGCAGAGCCCCTTTATAAAACAAATAGAATACTTACTTCCAGTAGAATCAGGGAATACACATACAATGAGTAGAATAAATATATGTATTTGCGAAATTGCAAAGCACAAAAAAACACTAAGAAAATATACACTGCCGTCCATAAATTTCCGGACATGCCATTTTTTCCTTAGAACTTATGAAAATCTCCACTACTTTTAATTTTAGAAATTAAACTAATATTTATTTTGTTTTGTTAACAATATATTTTGTTGAATATTAGATCATATTAACTTCACTTAACAATATAATTTAAAAAGAAATACATTTCGTTTCAAATATCTTTTTCGTCAAAAAATGCTCCTTTCACCTTTACTACTTTTGACGATATTTTTTGCATCCTTTCGATTAACTTCTGTATTGTTGGAAGTGGTGTGGATTCCCAGGCCTCTTGCAGAATATTCCAAAGATCTTTTTTCGATGTGGGACATGTTTTTCGAATATAGGAATAAAGAAAGAGAACGAATTCTTACATATTAATACGCGCTTATACTAACTAAAAGTAAGAACTCAATTTAAGTTTTCTAAGCAAAGTAAGTGACCACAAACACAAGAATGATAATTGTGCTATAGTAATAAAAATCTAGTAGAGATATTGCACTGAACCAAAAAAAGTGATAAGAATGAATAAAACAGCTATTTATGCGACGAAATCCGATCCATATGCGGCCAGTCGAGGTATGTTTATTTTGAAAGTGGTGTAAGTCCAATTTTTAAAAAAATTAGATATGACGTAGTTTATGACAGAGGTGGCCTAACAAATGTTCGCCGATCAGTAGTCTGTTATTTTTAAATCTTTTATTTAATCGTATGTGTAATCCTACACATAAAAAAATGTAATAAAGCAATGTAGAAAATATACAAATTCATTTTACATAAAGTGAAACGACTTTCGTTTCAACAAAAAAATCTTACAAAATACAAAAAAACACTAATGACGAACAGTTGAACTGGTTGCAAATATGTTGATTGGGGTTTCTCAAAAGTGCAGAATTTAAAACTATAAATTTACTACACGTACATCCGGAAAGACCAATGAAGTTTGAAAAAATCACCCTGGCGCCATTGTACGAAAATGCCTACAATGTCAAGTGCCTATTACTTACGAAAAATATAGACATGAAGCAATTACTACCCTATATGCTCCCACTTGCAGAGCACAAGTAAATGTTATCAGTATCTCGTAATTTTGACAATGTAATTAGTGTCTAAAATTAATGTATTTAGCAACAAAATAGAAATTTAAAATCAAGATTATTTTGAGTGCTTTTTTAAATTTGAAATTAAACAATATTTACAGATGTCTAAATTTGAAAGTGGTGCAAGTGCATTTAGAGCCCATAAATATGTATTATTCTAGTTTAATTGGCCAAAAACAAATCTATTTAATGAAATTAAATATTATATTAATGAAATTATATAATCTTAGTAAATATGTTTAGTATGTTAAGAATCGCTAGTTTTAAGTAAATGTTTGTACACATTTTGTATAAATAAAATAAATAAATACATTATTTTATTCCTTAACGTGATTTTAGCTGTTCTCGTTACCAAAAAATGTACTTTTCATCGTTACAAAAATTGAATGTAATTTACTAAAAATAAATATAAAAAAAAAAATAAAATTTCTTTCTACAGAAAAAGAACTAATCAAGGCAATTCAAAATAATATTCAATAATAATACGAATTCAGTAATAGATATGACATAATTAAATATTTTAACATAATGAAAAAGATTTTGTTTATTTCGAATTTCTTTCGCGGTTTTTTGTGTTTAGCAGTAAGAGAACCGTGTTTATAGCCGGCATGACAAAAAACACTGTAATATAATTTTTTGTGGAATAAATCTTAACGGTCGAAGTTAACCGTTAAGGACATTTTGTGGCATACTTTTAGGCACTCCTATTTTCGCTTTTTTAAGGGAACAAAATTATTAAGTTTTCAACAAAGCTGCATATTTTTCAGGAATGCGATCATACAAACACACAAACGCACAGGAAGACCATGTGCATGCGTGAGTGGTTTGGATTCGAGGTTAATAGCACACTAAAAATCAACTGTAAGACACTTTCATCAATCGACGGAAAAGCTACTGAACGCACAAAAAATCGCCACAAATTTTGGAAGAAATAAGAAGTTATGATAAATGTCATCAATTTCAAAAGGACCATTTTTTGTTATAGTGATATTCAGCTCTTTCACTTTCACTTTAATTTTTCTATACCATTCTAAAAAAGTGAGGCGTTGGCGTAACTTCGACCTGGCGTAGGCGGATCAGGGCTTACCAGGGATACTATTCAATTGGAAACGCAAATTATACAATTTATATTTGCAATTTATATTGAATTATATTGAATTGGCAATATATTTTATAACATACAGTTTTTCTGTCTACTCATATGGAGACTCTGTGAATTAAATTAGTGATATCCGCTTTCGAGTGACATGGATTTAAAGAGGTTCGTTGTTTTTAGTTTTGTATATAATAAACTGGATTCTAGTATTCCAAAGGATTGTTAGGTACAACCAAATAGGTTTGAATTGTCCACATTTTTATGCAATGATTTTAGTCTTGTACAATTGAGATTGGGTGCGGAAATATTTAGAAATTATTGTGACAATTAGGGGAATGTATTAATTGAGAATATTGTCTTCCCTTCCCATTGTAAAGCGGAGAGCTAAAGTGCAAAGATTCCAACCTCATAAACTGGTTTCTATGCGCTTTAATAGTTACTTACTTTCTATATATATGTACGTTTTGTTTTCTTCCATATGTCAGATTTATCACGAAATAGATTTGTTGAATTAACCGATGATATCGCTACGTTTTTGTGTCTGGCAACACTGCTTCTCTATCATAACAACCTACGCAGTGTTCCGGAGTTCGCGAAGCAACTGATTTTGTTGACGTTCTTAGATTTTTTAGTTTTGTTTTAAAATAAAGCAATAATAAGAATGGAACAGTTTCCCGGTCACATCTTTACCGTTGCACAAAGGCTCCAATTTTTTAGTTGTTTTTGGGGCTGTTTTTGGTGTTGTTGTAGACCCTAACCTATAAGAGATATCCGGACGAAGTAAATACCGTTAGATAGATATTTGCAATGTCTTTCACTTCTGTTAAGGTGTTTTTACCGTAGAACCTATATTTTTGTGTAAAACCCGCTTTTAATGTTTTTAGTACTTTTTTTTTAACACAAATTATTTTTTTACTAAATAAAATACATAACAACATGGTATAATTATGTAGTTTTTATATAAACTGACCTAATTACTCGTATCCTGGTGTTTTTTTATTAGAATTGGTCCCATACTTTACGAGAAAATTGATTTTAAAGATCAAGATTAAATACTAATTTGATACCTTTTTTAACCTATACATTTACACTTTTTAAAAAATCTTTTAACGCAGAGTTCTGCAACGATGATCTGTCATTATTCGTTAAAAATTCTATTAAATGAAATTATGATTTACTTATCATAATGTGAAAATCATACCATCATATAATGCACAGCAAGAGTAGAAAAGTTGTTACTGTGGATAGTGCTGCAATAGTGTGCTCATTGACCGTGGCAGTCATATTTTCGAGCTGTTATTAGCTGCCAGTTGCATTTGTGCATTTGTGTCTGGGAGTCTTTGGTGGCCAACAACTTTAAGCAACGCGACCATCAAAGGAATCCAAGTGCGGCACAGAGTTCAAGTTTGTGAAATTCAAAGGCAAGTGTTCGATTTTATTGTCGTAAAAGTCCAGATGATGCAGATTCTGCCACGAGCCAAATGCATGAATTTACGTAGCAATCACTTCTGCGTCATTATCTTCTAGTGCAGGTACGTTTCTTAATAAATAAACAGGCAGTTACGGCAGCTCCGCAGTAGTACAACATTTACAAGCGGACTCTTTTATAGATTTCAACTTTTCGCCTGGCAAACAGCCGAATTTCAACAGCCGCCGCAGCATCAGCATATTCATTACACGCACTCCAGCAGCTCCAACAGGGGATCATTGTTCCATTAGTCCTTAGATTATCGAAATCCGTCTCAAGATGACGCTGCCAGAAGACATCGCGTCAGCTCTAACCGATGGTGTTATATTGTGCCATCTAGCCAATTATGTGCGGCCCAGATCGGTTGCAAGTTTTCATGTACCCTCACCTGGTGTCGTAAGTGAAGTTTTCTTAGAATACAATGTATGCGTATAATAATCTTGTTCCTCTATGAATTTCAGTCGAAACTGACTATGGCTCTGTGTCGTAGAAATGTAGAACTTTGGAAGTTTGTCCGAAAATTGACGTCGATGAGGTGAGTTTTTTGCGTATTTTTCGTAGGTTTAAAGCATAAATTAATTATGTAGTGATGACAATTAAAATTACTAAAATGTTTATATTTTTACTAAGTTTTTTTTTAACAATAACCGTGGACTCTTTCTTGTAATGAAAAGTCACTTTAGATAAATGCTTTGTTCATATTGATATTTTGCAATGGTGTTTATTTAAAATTAAATGTTTTAAGATGGAAGATATACGCTCAAAAGTATGGGGATATAAATTTATAAGAAACCAAGAATCATACGTCATTGAAATGTGTGTCTGTGCTTCATGTAGACAGTGATCTTGGTATTTGGAGCTTTTCTAGCTAGCTAAACCTTTGACCATTTCCAGCTAGCCGATAATTGTGTTGAGAAACTAAATGAATTTATGTGCAAAAATAACTATTTTTCACATAGTGGTGCGTAGCGTTATTCGGGTAATTTTATTCTCAAAAAAAAATGTCATCAGTTGCAGCATTCTCGTGCTTGCATTCATGTGTTTAGCTTACAATTCGAGTAAGCAAAATGTTTTTGAAAAAGTGGAAAATATCTTTCGTAAGGTCTTTTTCAATGACTGTTTTAATAACTATCGCTGCTCTTAATATAAATACGTAATCCTCTTTATGCGGTTTATAGTATTTTGTGACGAACAATAATTTTGTGCAATACTTGAACACTTTTTTATTCACAAGCCAAAAATGTTTGCAATTAAATTTTCAACCTGTTTACTTAATCCTGCGCAGTTGCAGTTTATCTTTTCTTGTTTATACGATATTTTGCCCTGCGTCAACTAAGCTGAGCTAGTTATGGAATACGCGTGGCACCGCATACAGTGAAAAGCGTGGGAGTCCCACACTATCTTGGGGGCCGAACCAACTACCCACTAAAACCTTCCTCTTCGGTGAGTATAAGGAAGCAGACCAGAGCAAGTGGTCCCTTTTCGCAGCCACGGCCCCGGTCACTACGAATGGCCAAAGGAATCGACCGCTCGTCTCATGACCAGGTCCCATGTTAATGCTAACGCATTCTTGAACCAAGAGTCCATACGTCCGTCAGCAAACTGATCGCACATACCAAGCCTCTTGGCCGCCAGAGCCGGGCAATGATTCGCAATGTGATCCGCCGTCTCCTCCTCCACCAGACACAGCCTACAGTTATCCTCTTCCACAAGACCCATCTTGTGGAGATGATACCTAAAGTTACCATGGCCTGTGACCAGAGAGGTGAGCCAACTCAGACTGTCTTCTCCGTAGTTGAGCAGTCTTCTGGCCTCTCCGCGAAGTGGTTGCTTAATAACCAACTTCGTCTGCCGGCAAGTGGTTAGCTCCGACCATCTCCGTGAGTGCTCGGAGAACAACCACGTGTCCATCAGGGACCCAATCTTCCCGTCACATAAAGCGACTCTCGTTTCGGGGCCGCAAAAACCTTCAGCAGCCCCTTTCTTGGCTCGATCTAGTTAGTCTTTGACTAACTTTATTATTAGTAAAAAATCGAATTTTCCATTTGAATACCAGTTCGAAAAGAACTCCAAACATCGCTCATGTTAAATCAAATAATTATTTTAGAAACAAAAACTACGAACAACTTTATATTAAAATTTTTTATATGAGAATATGATGTCTATTCCCAAAATTAAACAAAACAAAACAGCTTCAAGCTTCGATCCGTTTTTCAGGAAAAACTTTTAATATTTGTTTTGAAAATAGTACCTAATTTATGCCATATTCTCGAAAAACTTTAAATTATCACAAATTTTTCTACTAAACTAAATTAGTTCTTTGTATGCGAAAAACCAAATGATAATATATTTTGAAATCGAATCAACTACCTAATATCAAAGAATTTACAATAATTTTTAAAATATTTAACTGTAGTTTCATTAGATAGCTGCTTAGTTTATGCATTTGATAAATTGCATTTTTTCTTTAATAAATTTTCCAATTGTACTGCAAGAAACAGTCAAAGCAGAAGTCTGGAAGCAATTTAAAGCTAATTAAAATGGCACTTACTAAGAAACCGGCTTTTAAAATATATTAATAATGCAACTGGAGCTCGAGATTAGATTTTATGTACTGTATTGGAATTAAAAGTAAGGTAACATAAGCATAGGATTAGCGAAGTGGTAACTAAATAAATTCGAGTGTGGCAAATTAATTACGGCAAAAAGATGGGAACAAATTCAAGAGACAGGAAGCAACTACATGTATTTATAGTTATATATAGTGTTCGGAAGTTTTTATGTCCATCTAAGAATTTCGTAGAGTTGTATTTTGTATTAAATATAATTTACTCATTCCCCTTTTGCGATTAAAATTAATTAATGTAATTATTCGGTCAGAGTTGTTATCTATTCTATAGAATGAAAAATGGTCAATGTTTTCTTAAATATTTAGTGTAAAACACGTTGAGGTTTTAAGAATTTAAACCTCAGAGAACGGTAGTTAATTTTTTATTGCTGCGGGCGATTTTTAGGTTTTCCTGCTTCTTTAGAAACTTCATTTTCTATACTTTTTAAAAAACTAAGAAACTTTTAATTCAATTTCAATATTTTATATTAAATTCATTCGTTATTTGATGAAATTAACAAGGCTTTAGGAGCTTGCAATTGCAAAATAACTCTGACTCGCCGAATTGAATGTAACAATACAATTTAGAAAATATTGCTCATTCTTTTGGCTTCGTTTGAAATTAATCGAGTAACTAAAATGACTTTCAGTTCAATTGCTATTAAAAACTTTAATGAAGCATCACATCACATTTATTACAGAACAAATCCAAGTAAAGTCGTAATTAAAAGATATGTAATAAATATGAAATCCGTGTAGTAATGCGTTGGTTGTAACAAATTATTTTCCAATTTTTATAAACATTAGGAGAAATCACTTCACAATATGTAAAATGTACGAACTTGGAATTTTGCTGTACTTCAATTCGAACTGTTTGAACACTCAGTTGTCTACGTATTCATTTACCTTTGGAACTGTGAACGTGAAAATAGTGCCTTAGACTGTATGACGTACAGAACTTTTCAGCTAAGAACGGTTTGAATATGTAACGGAAAGTAGAAAAGGAAGTAGGAATTAAGAAGCAATAATAGGATTTATGATTACCTGGAATGTTCCAAGGAAATTATCTGAACAGCATTCAACATACAAACCTAAGCTAGTCTCCTGAGTCTATTCGTTTTTTCTTATTTAGTATATTTTCGCACTCAAAAGGTAATCGTTCGATAGTCTATCGATTACTTTAAACATTAGTAACGCTTCAATATAGGAATTCCTTTTTATTAGCAGAACATTTTTGTTTAACTAACTATTTGCAATTATAATTGCTTTTTTAATTTTCCTAAAATCTATTGAATTACATGTATTTACGAATAACGCATTCCTTAAAATATATGTTCTAAATATAACTCATATATCGACTGAACCTACGTCGTAATCTGAAAGAGAACACAACTGAAAAAGAAAAAAATCAAAATTACACCTGCAATATACTACTATATAGGTTATATATCTAAAAATGAAAGTAATGTTGAAGCAGCAAATAAACACAGGAACTACAAATTTCATTATTAAAATAACATGCGGCCAAAATCAGGAAACCGCCAAAAAGCAGAAAAATGTGAAATCATAAATCGCATTACAATCGTATATATACACACATTTACCAAAAAAATGAAAAAATTGCATTTATTATATTGTAAGATTGGAAAGGCTATGGATTTCCACAGGAACCAATTAATAAATAAATAAATATCTATACATTTTTTATACAAACCGAGTTTTTAATTTCATAGCATAGATTTTCGTTATTGTATAGTTAATGGGGGTCATTTGTAGTTTATGAAATGGAGGAGAATGGTTTTAGAGTCTACTCAAACGGAGCTGCGAAACATTAATTTTTTTTAAGTTGTAATTTAATGTTTACGTAGCTATAATTATAATTATTATTTGAATAAGTATAGTTATATTATTATTAAATGTATTTATTCACTAATACCGTGATTCAGAAAGTCTTCAAGTAAAGTCTACAGCAGAGTCGTTAACCACTTAAAATCGACTATCACAAAGTCTATAGCTGAGAATAGACTTACGTTACGTTATAACAACTCCTTCGTAACGTTTTTTGCTCAGCCATTGTTTTTGTTATGAAGATTTTAGTGGTTGAAATATTAATGATCCTGTAAAAATGTTTTTTGCGACCAAATTAAGGATTATAAATGCAGGAAAAATAAAAGCTAAACTTAATAAATTTGTTTGTTTTGTTTTGCTATTGTATTTTGTCCTTAATATGGTGCAAAATATACCAAGAATTTTTATTTCTTTTGCAACGCTGAAAATTGGAAAAAATATTGAAAGATATTAGAACGAATTTCCGTCATCCCTTGTCAAATTTGATTTGGAGACAAACCGGTTTCGCCGATGTGCCATCTTCAGTGTCTAATTTCGTTCTCGTTTCGAAAAAAATATATTCTACAAATTAATCGTGAAATTCGTGATATTGTCGAATTAAAGAATTTTTAATGAAAGTGATAGTATACACGAGTTTTTCGAAATGTTTTCCTTGGTGGCCTTCTATTTTTACGACATAGAACACCACAACATAGGTAAACATTCGCGCTCAGAATCGTGAGCTTCGGGACGCTTCAAATATTTATTTTTTTAAAAAATAAAGGTAACTATTGAAAATAAAATAAAAACTAGTAAAGGTGTTGTCTACAGCTGGGCTGTAGCCGAAATACCCTACACCTTGAAGCTGCATATATACTCCATGACCTATGTAAACTAAAAATGGGTGGATCACGCCCATATTTGGTATATTAACTGGAAGCATTAGTCTAAACCTACTTATAAAATTTTCTTGTCTTCTCTCAAAAAGTGATGCTGATATGGCCTTTTTTAATAGGCAAAACAGAGGTACCTGCACTCTCGATATAAAAAGTAGGCGTGGTCCTTGGGCGATTTTGCCCATTTTCAATACGAAACAGCCCAACATAGCAACGAATATTTTTGCCAAATTTCATTTTGAAATCTTAATCCGTTCTCCTGTGATCGTGATTTCAACGGACAGACAGACAGACAGACAGACATCGTTATTTCAATTTCGGTGGTGATGCTGATCAAGAATATATATACTTTTCCATACCTATCTTGTCTAGTTCTATGCGTTACACACTACGATAGAAAGTGAATATACCTCAACCTTAAGGTGTAGGGTATAATAAAAATAATATTCATTAGGCATTAGGAACATTCATACATACATGAATATCGGTAACAATTCAGTGGCAAACTGCATTTCTATTAGAATTCTACAGCTCAGGGGCTGTAGACTTTATTGAGTCGTCGACAACCACTGCTATAGACTTTCTGATAAGGCTTTTGTAACGACCGACTCGTAACGCTTTAGCAAAAGCATAGAGGAGACATAACGCGTTGACTTTCTGAGCAAAAAATGTTGTTAAATGGTTGTTAAAAGACAACGGCAACCACTGATATAGACTTTCTGAATCACGGTATAAATTTCTATTTTAATTTATAAAAATGAATTTTTATTAAAAAGACAAAAATATGGAAAATAGAAAATTAATGGAAACGATAACGAAATTTACGCAAAATTTTGTATGAAGCGATCACTAAATTTTATTCTAGAGTATTTCGTTATTTGTTCTATTGTTTTTATTGTATTTTGTTTCTAATTACAGTGATTTATATTTTCTTTATTCCATTTATATATTTATTGATTCAGTGTATTGATATTTTCATAGCTTACGTTATATATTTAATAACTTTATTATTATTGTAACGTAATTTTCATATTAAATATTAATTTTTTTACCTATAAATGAATTTCATAAAGCTTCGTTCATTTATTTATATTGCTGAAAATCTAACATCTCGAATATATTAAAATATATATGTATATATCGAGCATCACAATCCTTTAAAGTTTGTACCTTTTTAAATAAAGTTGTAATTACAATTTTAATGCAGAACTCAAATAATAGTTGATCAACTGTCCTCTTGCAGAATCTTATTTGCTGTGCTGCTGATGTGCTAGAAGGGAAAGGAGCCGTCCAAGTGGCTATCACGGTGTGTGAACTGTTTCGCATATACGCCGCATTTCAACAGAGCAACCTAAGGTCACCAACGCGAGTAACGCGCAGTACGATGTCGCCGTCGCCAATCGTTTAGAACTTCAAAAAGAAACAACGAGCAAATGAAATACTCGTGATGTTGCTGTCCAAAGCTAAGAAATGCGTAACTATCTCCACCTTGGAGCAATACTTTTTTGCCATTTAAAGTTTGGTTCTCGGATGAGTTTTAAGAAATTTTACTACATCGAATCAGAGCGAACAAAATCAACAAAACAAGACTAAAGCAGAGATTAATATGAAGTTTAGTGCATTTTCCGTTTTTTGTGAGTTATACGAATTTATTTCATATGTTATTATTTTACTTTTACTTTTAATGTTTTTGATTGTTAACAGCTTGAACACAGTCGTAGCAGCTAAGTGCTGTTACTGCAATCAGAAAAAAGCTGCTATCTAGTCTCTATTCATGCACCAATATAACAACAGCAAAATAATGTTTTATTGCTGCTAAAATAATAATTAGAATGAGTTCAAATGCAAGCAGTGATTCTCTTCTATTTTCAATTTTGAAAGCTGCATTTGCTTCCTGCTGCTGTGATTGTGTTGAAGCCATAATGCGTCATCACCATCGAATTGTGCTCGTTTATAGAATTCCATTTTTTTTAATGGCGTTACCTGATTGGTATGTCCAATACAATTCCTGATTCGGTATATTCATTGCTTTTCTCTCTAAAACGATTGCGAAATACGAATTGCGTCTTATATTTATATACATACATATTTTCTATAATTTATTTTTATTTTAAAGTTTCGAGTTTTGGCAACGCGTATATAGTAATAATTGGAATGCATGCATTTCCATTCGACCATGATTCGTGCAAAACCCATGCACGCCGTGGGAAACACATTTATTGCTTCTTGAATCGAGTTGAAACAACTCGGCAGCTAACGGAATACAACATTTGTTAGGGAACTTCATATGCGAATTCGAAGTCGCTCGTTTCAAAATTGGCTCGAAACGGTTCGATCGTGCATGAAGTAAACCATGAAACAAACAACGAAGCACACAAATAGATGGAGCAGCAGCAACGTGTGTTGTTGATGGTGTTTCATAGAAATTATTTTCATGGCTTATTTGTCTTTTTCAGCGGAAGACGCGAGGCAAGGAAGCAATTCGTTTTCTTCCTTTTCTTGTAAAGCAAATATCATTAAGTATCATCATTTATGAGTCCAATTCGGCTTACAACTTAATCTTCCCGAGCACGGACGATTGTTCATGGTTTGTTCTTGTAAAAGAACACGAAGAAAACGAATTGCTTCCTGTCCTCCCGTCACCCGCTAAGATCGGCATATTGTCCATTAAAATAATGTTTATGAAGCACCAACAACAACACACGTTGCTGCTGCTCCATCCATTTGTGTGCTTTCTGTGTTTGTTTCATGGGTTACTTCAAGTATGATCGAACCGTATCGAGCCAATTCTGAAATGGGTGACTACGATTTCGCATGTGAAGTTCCCTTACGAATGTTGGCTTGCGTTCGCTTCCGAGCTGGTTCAACTCGATTGAAGAAGCAATAAATGTTTTTTCAATGTCGTGCATGGTTTTTGCACGGATCGTGGTCGAGTGGAAAGTCATGAAAGTCCTCTTTATTAATACATATATAGTCGTTGCTTTCGCAAGGTTTCTCTGCATCGATGTCTGCACACGCACTTGTTTGTCAATCTATCCCTGACTCTCAACACATCAGATAATCATGCCTCCTTTAGATGTATACATTTAGCTTCCATAACCAAGGCCGCAATTTTGTTATGTGGGTTTTTATAGACTCCAGAAGGGCCACAATTGAGTTCAGCTATTATACCAATCGCTTTTATAAAAACTATTCAGACTTTAGCTTTTACACAAAATATAGGTTTTTCGATAAAAGCGATTATATAAATGTTCATAAAAAACTTATGTACTTAAGCTCCATTTCGGGCAAAAATATAAGGATTAAGCTAAAAAGAGCTTCATAATTTTTCTGAATGATGTCCGTAAACAAAGATGATGATGACGTAAATAATTGTATGAATCAAAATTGCGATTGTGTTAAATATTACATTTTATATGAAGTCAGTATACTAAGAAACCATGAGTAGACTAACCACAGATAAAGAAATAATTTCAATGAAGGAAAGAGTGAACCTTAGGCTGCCAATCAATGTTCAATTAATTGTTAATCTTTCATCAACTTAACAAATTTGTGTGGAGTTTGGCTTTGAATTTTAATTTTTTAATTGAGCAGTTTTTGATGAAGAAGAAACTTGACATTATTAATTATACATGCTTAGATATTTAATGATATCTATTCGTAAGTTAGTATTATTAGCATAGATTTGTAACTATTACTTTACGCATGCACATTTTTAATGTTATTCACTCGAAATTAATGAGCATAAATGAATATGTAATTGTATTTGTAATAAAAACATATATCAAACGAATAAATGACCATATTAAAATACACATTTGGGCATTTTTACTGATAATCAAGCCGTAAAATATGTTCCAGATAGGTTCATAAGCACATCATTCATCAATTAAATCATTTGAATTTGTGATTTGTATCTTAACGACTAGTTATTTAACACAGCTAAATCGGCTACTTCGATTGAAAAGGGTTTTCGTCCGGAATTACTTACCTTACCTAAATTGCGTGAAGTAAAATTCGTAGCATGGCCGCCAACCACTAACACACCGCAGCACTTCATTCTAGTCACAAATACACCTCGAAAAGGGCTTTTTTATAATATCAAAATATAATTTGAAATCACAATTATGTCCGACGATTATATTTAAGAAAACGTTTATAATCTATTTTTCAGACGAGAGTTTGCCTTGTTGAATACACGCCATAGTAAAAGGGTATTTTTGCAGTCCGACCTGATCAATGGTACCAAAAGTTTTGTATCAGATAGCCAATGGGTGGATACACAGGTGATCGCTTAAAGCAGCTCTTCTTAGGCATGGCTTCCTGGCCATGTCATTCGCCAGTTCATCATTACCCTTAGTATTTGCATGGCGGAGCAGCCAGCAGAGCAGATTGAAATTTGCTTCAGATGTGCCTGGCTGTCACAAAAACAAAAAAAAAATATTTCCTTATTGGGAATCTTTTCTTTTATAACATAATCGCAAATGGCTTCATCTGAAACAAACTGTAATTACTGTGAAATCTTTGCGTTAGCGGTATCTGCAGTTAGCCAGAGTAGAAGCTCCTCTCTTTCGCGGTCATGGTGTTGTCTGTAGAAAACGTACTTCCGCCGAAAATTAGCTGACCTAAGCACCACTTCTTTCGCCGGCGAAAAGTAACTTCCGGTATTCCCTCAAAAAGCACTATTGGAAGCATGTAGTCCGTCTGTATGGCGATCGATCCGAGGGTCCTGGTGCCATCTAACTTATCTCAGAAACTCTCATTGCACTCGCGTGTCCAAAGCTGAATTCGCAGCATAGGTTAAAGCAACTCAGCCTCAGGAAACTTGGGCGAAACTCCTTGCCAAATGTGTATGGGTAAGGTATGCAAGGTTAAGGTATGCAGGATATGGTTGTGATTCTTTTATGAGGACATCTCTGAGGTTATCACAAGTATTGTAGAAGAGTGCTGTAGAGGGGGATACTAACTAAAAGTAAGAACTCAATTTAAGATTTCTAAGCAATGTCAATAGGTTTGAATTACATTATATAGAAATTATCGACGTAAATGACCACAAACACAAGAATGATAATTGTGCTATAGTAATAAAAATCTAGTAGAGATATTGCACTGAACCAAAAAAGTGATAAGAATGAATAAAACAGCTATTTATGTGCCGAAATCCGATCCATATGCGGCCAGTCGAGGTACGTTTATTTTGAAAGTAGTGTAAGTCCATTTTTTAAAAAATTAGATATGACGTAGTTTATGCTTAATTTAATGTAAAGTTTTTAGGTATAACTTGACCGTGTTTAATTGAAAATCGGTGGGTAAATGAAAAAACACACTCAGCGATTATGAAAGTGCTGTAAGTCCAATTGACAGAGGTGGCCTAACAGATGTAGGCCGATCAGTAGTCTGTTATTTTTAATTCTTTAGTTTAATCGTAATCCTACACATAAAAAAATGTAATAAAGCAATGTAGGAAACATTACAAATTCATTTTACATAAAGTGAAACGACTTTCGTTTGAACAAAAAAATCTTACAAAATACAAAAAAACACTAATGACGAACAGTTGAACTGGTTGCAAATATGTTGATTCAGGTTTCTCAAAAGTGCACCGTATACTATTTTATATAAAACATCATTGAAGAATGCAGAATTTAAAACTATATATTTACGACACGTACATCCGGAAAGACCAATGAAGTTTGAAGAAATCACCCTGGCGCCAATGTACGAAAATGCCTACAATGTCAAGTGCCTATTACTTACGAAAAATATAGACATGAAGCAATTACTACCCTATATGCTGCCACTTGCAGAGCACAAGTAAATGTTATCAGTATCTCGTAATTTTCACAATGTAATTAGTGTCTAAAATTAATGTAATTAGCAACAAAATAGAAATTTAAAATCAAGATTATTTTGAGTGCTTTTTGATTTTTTAGAATTGAAATTAAACAATATTTACAGATGTCTAAACTTGAAAGTGGTGCAAGTGCATTTAGAGCCCAGAAATATGTATTATTGTAGTTTATTGGCCAAAAACAAATCTATATAATGAAATTAAATATTTATAAAACAATAGAAACCTTACCGAAACGAAACTCTAACTTTCTCGAAACAAGAGAATTTGGATTTACACCACTTTCAAATTTGAAATTTATTGAGCCATTTTGAATAACAGTATAAGCACAAGTAATTCAATTAACAAAGTGTTACAATTAAAGACTATTATGTATTATCTTTAAAACATGAATATACATCAGTATCAGATTTAAGGATGACAAGGTCAAATTAAACATTTTAATGACATAAAAGGAGATCGCTTTTGCTCCCGAAGCTAACATGATTTAGAGGTCACTTCGGCTAAAAAGTGCATCACAACATAAATTTACTGAAATAAGGAGAGGTAGAAGAAGGGTGAACTTAAGTTAGTTGCTTAAGTAATGATGTAATGTATGTGAGGTAATAATCCGCTTAGATTTCCTTGGCGATGTTAAGTTTAGTCAATATGCTCGAGAAGTTGTTGATATTTTAAAGAGTTACTTCTAATAAAAGTGGAACAATCGGTTGAAACTTGTGTATTTTTCGGAGGTTTTCAACGATAGGCAACTGACGACAATATGATAATGAGTTTGTACAGCAGAGAGGACAAGTCGGTGCGGGATCTTTAGAAAAGTAGTGCTCATTTGTTAGACTTGTATGTCCTAGGCGGAAGCAAATTTTTGGAAACGCAAACTATACAATTTATATTAGCAATTTATATTGAATTAGCAATATATTTTATAAAATACAGTTTTTCTGTCTACTCATATGGAGACTCTGTGAATTAAATTAGTGATATCCGCTTTCGAGTGACATGGATTTAAAGAGGTTCGTGGTTTTAGTTTCGTATATAATAACCTGGATTCTAGTATTCCAAAGGATTGTTAGGTACAACCAAATAGGTTTGAATTGTACACATTTTTATGCAATGATTTTAGTCTTGTATAATTGAGATTGGGTGCGGAAATATTTAGAAATTATTGTGACTATTAGGATACTGTATTAATTGAGAATATTGTCTTCCCTTCCCATTAAAAAGCGGAGAGCTAAAGTGCAAAGATTCCAACCTCATAAACTGGTTTCTATGCGCTTTAATAGTTATTACTTTCTATATATATGTATGTACGTTTTGTTTTCTTCCATATTTCAGATTTATCACGAAATAGTTTTGTTGAATTAACCGATGATATCGCTACGTTTTTGTATCTGGCAACACTGCTTCTCTATCATAACACCCTACGCAGTGTTCCGGAGTTCGCGAAGCTCCTGATTTTGTAGACGTTCTTAGATTTTTTAGTTTTGTTTTAAAATAAAGCAATAATAAGAATGGAACTTAACAGTTTCCCGGACACATCTTTACCGTTGCACAAAGGCTCCAATTTTTTAGTAGTTTTTGGAGCTGTTTTTGCTGTTGCAGACCCTAAACTATAAAAGATATCCGGACGAACTAAATACCGTTAGATAGATATTTGCAATATCTTTCACTTTTGTTAAGGTGTTTTTACCGTAGAACCTATATTTTTGTGTGCAACCCGCTTTTAATGTTTTTAGTACTTTTTTTTTTAACACAAATTGTTTTTCTACTAAATAAAATACATAATAACATGGCATAATTATGTAGTTTTTATATAAACTGCCCTAATTTCTTGTATCCTGGTGTTTTTTTTATCAGAATTGGTCCCATAGTTTACGAGAAAATTGATTTTGAAGATCAAGATTAAATACTAATTTGATACCTTTTGAACCTATACATTTACACTTTTTAAAAATTCTTTTAACGCAGAGTTCTGCAACGATGATCTGTCATTATTCGTTGAAAATTCCATTAAATGAAATTATGATTTACTTATCTTAATGTGAAAGTTGTGATATAAAGACTTTGAATAGACTCCTCACAGGTTATTCTTATAATAAAATCTACCTGCACAAAATCAAGAGTGCCGACGGCGGTGAATGTGAGGTGTGCAACTTTCCTGAAAACAATGACCACATAATTTTTCAATGTAGCAAATATTGCAAACCAAAGAATAAATTATGACCTTTTTTTTAGTTTTAACAACATAACCACTTTGCTAAAATCGTTCAACCTAAATGACATCAAGGACTTACTTAAGTTCTTGAAAGAATGCAATTTAGAGATTTGAACCTTACTATGTAAACCCTCCCAATCCCATATCCTCAAAATACATATACATAAAACACAATAATTTGTGATTGATTTTGCAATTGGTATAAATCCAAACACAATTAGTATCACTTTTGCTATATTGCAGTGGCCGTATAATCCACGGATTTGGCCAAGAAAATCCTTCTTAATCTCGAGGGAAACATCTCAAAAAAAAAAAAAAATGTGAAAGTCATACCATCATATAATGCACAGCAAAAGTAGAAAAATTGTTACTGTGGATAGTGCTGCACAGAGATCTCTGGTGCTGCAATAGTGTGCTCATTGACCGTGGCAGTCATATTTTCGAGCCGTTATTAGCTTCCAGTTGCATTTGTGCATTTGTGTCTGGGAGTCTTTGGTGGCCAACAACTTTAAGCAACGCGACCATCAAAGGAATCCAAGTGCGGGACAGAGTTCAAGTTTGTGAAATTCAAAGGCAAGTGTTCGATTTTATTGTCGTAAAAGTCCAGATGATGCAGATTCTGCCACGAGCCAAATGCATCAATTTACGTAGCAATCACTTCTGCGTCGTTATCTTCTAGTGCAGGTACGATTCTTAATAAATAAACAGGCAGTTACGCCAGCTCCGCAGTAGTACAACATTTACAAGCGGACTCTTTTATAGATTTCAACTTTTCGCCTGGCAAACAGCCGAATTTCAACAGCCGCCGCAGCATCAGCATATTCATTACACGCACTCTAGCAGCTCCAACAGTGGATCATCGTTCCATTAGTCCTTAGATTATCAAAATCCGTCTCAAGATGACGCTGCCAGAAGACATCGCGTCAGCTCTAACCGATGGTGTTATATTGTGCCATCTAGCCAATTATGTGCGACCCAGATGAAATGTAGAACTTTTGGAAGCTTGTCTGAAAATTGGTGTCGATGAGGTGAGTTTTTTGAGTATTTTTCGTAGGTTTAAAGCATAAATTAGTTATGTAGTGATGATAATTAAATGATGATAATTAAAAATACTAAAATGTTTATCTTTTTACTAATTTTTTTTAACAATAACCGTGGACTCTTTCTTTTGATGAAAAGTCACTTTAGATAAATGCTTTGTTCATATTGATATTTTGCAATGTTGTTTTTTTAAAATGAAATGTTAAAGTTGGAAGATATACGCTCAAAAGTATGGGGATATAAATTTATAAGAAACCAAGAATCATACGTCATTGAAGTGTGTGTCTGTGTTCATGTAGACAGTGATCTTGGTATTTGGAGCATTTCTAGCTAGCTAAACCTTTGACCATTTCCAGCTAGCCGATAATTCTGTTGAGAAACTAAATGAATTTATGTGTAAAAAGAACTATTTTTCACATAGTGGTGCGTAGCGTTATTCGGGTAATTTTATTCTCGAAAAAATGTCATCAGTTGCAGCATTCTCGTGCTTGCATTCATGTGTTTAGCTTACAATTCGAGTAAGCAAAATGTTTTTGAAGAAGTGGAAAATATCTTTCGTAAAGTCTTTTTCAATGACTGTTTTAATAACTATCGCTGCTCTTAATATAAATACCTAATCCTCTTCAGGCGGTTTATAGTATTTTGTGACGAACAATAATTTTGTGCAATACTTGAACACTTTTTTATTCACAAGCCAAAAATGTTTGCAATTAAATTTTCAACCTGTTTACTTAATCCTGCGCAGTTGCAGTTTATCTTTTCTTGTTTATACGATATTTTGCCCTGCGTCAACTAAGCTGAGCTAGTTATGGAATACGCGTGGCACCGCATAGAGTGAAAAGCGTGGGAGTCCCACACTATCTTGGGGGCCGAACCAACTACCCACTAAAACCTTCCTCTTCGGTGAGTATAACGAAGCAGACCAGAGCAAGTGGTCCCTTTTCGCACCCACGGCCCCGGTCACTACGAATGGCCAAAGGAATCGATCTCTCGTCTCATGACCAGGTCCCGTGTTAATGCTAACGCATTCTTGAACCAAGAGTCCATACGTCCGTCAGCAAACTGATCGCACATACCAAGCCTCTTGGCCGCCAGAGCCGGGCAATGATTCACAATGTGATCCGCCGTCTCCTCCTCCTCCAGACACAGCCTACAGGTATCCTCTTCCACAAGACCCATCTTGTGGAGATGATACCTAAAGTTACCATGGCCTGTGACCAGAGAGGTGAGCCAACTCAGACTGTCTCTTCCGTAGTTGAGCAGTCTTCTGGCCTCTCCGCGAAGTGGTTGCTTAATAACCAACTTCGTCTGCCGGCAAGTGGTTAGCTCCGACCAACTCCGTGAGTGCTCGGAGAACAACCACGTGTCCATCAGGGACCCAATCTTCCCGTCACATAAAGTGACTCTCGTTTCGGGGCCGCAAAAACCTTCAGCAGCCCCTTTTTTGGCTCGATCTAGTTAGTCTTTGACTAACTTTATTATTAGTAAAAAATCGAATTTTCCATTTGAATACCAGTTCGAAAAGAACTCTAAACATCGCTCATGTTTAATCAAATAATTATTTTAGAATCAAAAACTACGAACAACTTTATATTAAAATTTTTTATATGAGAATATGATGTCTATTCCCAAAATTAAACAAAACAAAACAGCTTCAAGCTTCGATCCGTTTTTTCAGGAAAAACTTTTAATATTTGTTTTGAAAATAGTACCCAATTTATGGCATATTCTCGAAAAACTTTAAATTATCACAAATTTTTCTACTAAACTAAATTAGTTCTTTGTATGCGAAAAACCAAATGATAATATATTTTGAAATCGAATCAACTACCTAATATCAAAGAATTTACAATAATTTTTAAAATATTTAACTGTAGTTTCATTAGATAGCTGCTTAGTTTATGCATTTGTTAAATTGCATTTTTTCTTTAATAAATTTTCCAATTGTACTGCAAGAAACAGTCAAAGCAGAAGTCTGGAAGTTCTACTTTTCACTAAAATCCAATGTGTAGTCGTTACATTTCTTGTTTTACACATGTACGTTCAATATCAAAAACCAAAGTGATAGGGACAAAATCAATGATTAGATTCGCAAAAGATAAACCTAGTTGGCACTTACTAAGAAACCGGCTTTTATAATATATTAAATATGCAACTGGAGCTCGAGATTAGATTTTATGTACTGTATTGGAATTAAAAGTAACGTAACATAAGCATAGGATTAGCGAAGTGGTAACTAAATAAATTCGAGTGTGGCAAATTAGTTACGGCAAAAAGATGGGAACAAATTCAAGAGACAGGAAGCAACTGCATGTATTTATAGTTATATATAGTGTTAGGAAGTTTTTATGTCCATCTAACAATTTCTTAGAATTGTATTTTGTATTAAATATAATTTACTCATTCCCCTTTTGCGATTAAAATTAATTAATGTAATTATTCGGTCAGAGTTGTTATCTATTCTATAGAATGAAAAATGGTCAATGTTTTCTTAAATATTTAGTGTAAAACACGTTGAGGTTTTAAGAATTTAAACCTCAGAGAACGGTAATTAATTTTTTATTGCTGCGGGCGATTTTTAGGTTTTCCTGCTTCTTTAGAAACTTCATTTTCTATACTTTTTAAAAAACTAAGAAACTTTTAATTCAATTTCAATATTTTATATGAAATTCATTCGTTATTTGATGAAATTAACAAGGCTTTAGGAGCTTGCAATTGCAAAATAACTCTGACTCGCCGAATTGAATGTAACAATACAATTTAGCAAACATTGCTGAGTGGCTTTGCAAATAAGTAAGTTTTCGTTTCTCCTCTCACTTCTTTTGGCTTCGTTTGAAATTAATCTAGTAACTAAAATTACTTTCAGTTCAATTGGTATTAAAAACTTTAATGACATTTATTACAGAACAAATCCAAGTAAAGTCGTAATTAAAAGATATGTTATAAATATGAAATCCGTGTAGTAATGCGTTGGTTGTAATGAATTGTTTTCCAATTTTTATAAGCATTTGGAGAAATCACTTCCAATATGTAAAATTTATGAACTTTGAATTTTGCTGTACTTCAATTCGAACTGTTTGAACACTCAGTTGTCTCCGTATTCATTTACCTTTGGAACTGTGAACGTGAAAATAGTGCCTTAGACTGTATGACGTACAGAACTTTTCAGCTAAGAACGGTTTGAATATGTAACGGAAAGTAGAAAAGGAAGTAGGAATTAAGAAGCAATAATAGGATTTATGATTACCTGGAATGTTCCAAGCAAATTATCTGAACAGCATTCAACATACAAACCTAAGCTAGTCTTCTGAGTCTATTCGTTTTTTCTTATTTAATATATTTTCGCACTCAAAAGGTAATCGTTCGATAGTCCATCGATTACTTTAAACATTAGTAACGCTTCAATATAGGAATTCCTTTTTATTAGCAGAACATTTTTGTTTAACTAACTATTTGCAATTATAATTGCTTTTTTAATTATCCTAAAATCTATTGAATTACATGTATTTACGAATTACGCATTCCTTAAAATATATGTTCTAAATATAACTCATATATCGACTAAACCTACGACGTAATCTGAAAGAGAACACAACTGAAAAAGAAAAAAATCAAAATTACACCTACAATATACTACTATATACGTTATATATCTAAAAATGAAAGTAATGTTGAAGCAACAAATAAACACAGGAACTACAAATTTCATTATTAAAATAACATGCGGCCAAAATCAAGAAACCGCCAAAAAGCAGAAAAATGTGAAGTCATAAATCGCATTACAATCGTATATATACACATTTACCAAAAAAATGAAAAAATTGCATTTATTATATTGTAAGATTGGAAAGGCTATGGATTTCCACAGGAACCAATTAATAAATAAATAAATATCTATACATTTTTTATACAAACCGAGTTTTTAATTTCATAGCATAGATTTTCGTTATTGTATAGTTAATGGGGGTCATTTATAGTTTATGAAATGGAGGAGGTTGGTTTTAGAGTCTACTCAAGCGGAGCTGCGAAACATTCCTTTTTTTTGTAAGTTGTAGTTTAATGCTTGCATATCTATAATTATAATTATTATTTGAATAAGTATAGTTAAATTATTAAATTTATTTATTCACTAAATTTCTATTTTAATTTATAAAAATGTATTTTTATTAAAAAGACAAAAATATGGAATAATAGAAAATTAATGGAAACGATAACGAAATTTACGCAAAATTTTGTATGAAGCCATCATTAAATTTTATTCTAGAGTATTTCGTTTTTTGTCCTATTGTTTTTATTGTATTTTGTTTCTAATTACAGTGAATTATATTTTCTTTATTCCATTTATATATTTATTGATTCAGTGTATTATTATATATTTAATAATTCAATATTATTATTGTAACATAATTTTCATATTAAATATTAAAAATTTTATTACCTATTTTGTTTAATATATAATTATAAACATTTTTTGGCTGAGTGAAGTTTATAAAACTTCGTTCATTTATTTATATTGCTGAAAATCTGACATCTCGAATATATTAAAATATATATGTATATATCGAGCATCACTACAATTACAATTTTAATGCAGAACTCAAATAATAGTTGATCAACTGTCCTCTTGCAGAATCTTATTTGCTGTGCTGCTGATGTGCTAGAAGGCAAAGGAGCCGTTCAAGTGGCTATCACGGTGTGTGAACTGTTTCGCATATACGCCGCATTTCAACAGAGCAACCTAAAGTCACCAACGCGAGTAACGCGCAGTACGATGTCGCCGTCGCCAATCGTTTAGAACTTCAAAAAGAAACAACGAACAAATGAAATACTCGTGATGTTGCTGTCCAAAGCTAAGAAATACGTATCTATCTCCACCTTGGAGCAATACTTTTCATTTGCCATTTAAAGTTTGGTTCTCGGATGAGTTTTAAGAAATTTTACTACATCGAATCAAAGCGAACAAAATCAACAAAACAAGACTACAACAGAGATTAATATGAAGTTTAGTGCATTTTCCGTTTTTTGTGAGTTATACGAATTTATTTCATATGTTATTATTTTACTTTTACTTTTAATGTTTTTGATTGTTAACAGCTTGAACACAGTCGTAGCAGCTAAGTGCTGTTACTGCAATCAGAAAGAAGCTGCTATCTAGTCTCCATTCATGCACCAATATAACAAAAGCAAAATAATTGCTGCTAAAATAATCATTAGAATGAGTTCAAATGCAAGCAGTGATTCTCTTCTATTTTCAATTTTTAAAGCTGCATTTGCTTCCTGCTGCTGTGATTGTGTTGAAGCCATAATGCGTCATCATCATCGAATTGTGCTCGTTTATAGAATTCCATTTGTTTTTAATGGCGTTACCTGATTGGTATGTCCAATACAATTCCTGATTCGGTATATTCATTGCTTTTCTCTCTAAAACGATTGTGAAATACGAATTGCGTCTTATATTTATATACATACATATTTTCTATAATTTATTTTTATTTTAAAGTTTCGAGTTTTGGCAACGCGTATATAGTAATAATTGGAATGCATGCATTTCCATTCGACCATGATTCGTGCAAAACCCATGCACGCCGTGGGAAACACATTGATTGCTTCTTGAATCGAGTTGAAACAACTCGGCAGCTAACGGAATACAACATTTGTTAGGGAACTTCATATGCGAATTCGAAGTCGCTCGTTTCAAAATTGGCTCGAAACGGTTCGACCGTGCATGAAGTAAACCATGAAACAAACAACGAAGCACACAAATAGATGGAGCAGCAGCAACGTGTGTTGTTGTCGGTGTTTCATAGAAATTCTTTTCATGGCTTATTTGTCTTTTTCAGCGGAAGACGCGAGGCAAGGAAGCAATTCGTTTTCTTCCTTTTCTTGTAAAGCAACTATCATTAAGTATCATCATTTATGAGTGCAATTCGGCTTACAACTTAATCTTCCCGAGCACGGAAGATTGTTCATGGTTTTTCTTGTAAAAGAACACGAAGAAAACGAATTGCTTCCTGTCCTCCCGTCACCCGCTAAGATCGGCATATCGTCCATGAAAATAATGTATATGAAGCACCAACAACAACACACGTTGCTGCTGCTCCATCCATTTGTGTGCTTTCTGTGTTTGTTTCATGGGTTACTTCATGTATGATCGAACCGTATCGAGCCAATTCTGAAACGGGTGACTACGATTTCGCATGTGAAGTTCCCTTACGAATGTTGGCTTGCGTTCGCTTCCGAGCTGGTTCAACTCGATTGAAGAAGCAATAAATGTTTTTTCAATGTCGTGCATAGTTTTTGCACGCATCGTTGGTCGAGTGGAAAGTCATGAAAGTCCTCTTTATTAATACATATATAGTCGTTGCTTTCGCAAGTTTTCTTTGCATCGATGTCTGCACACGCCCTTGTTTGTCAATCTATCCCTGACTCTCAACACATCAGATAATCATGCCTCCTTTAGATGTATACATTTAGCTTCCATAACCAAGGCCGCAATTTTATTATTTTGGGGTCTACTTTTGGTGTTTTTATAGACTCCAAAAGGCCCACAATTGAGTTCAGCTATTATAACAATCGCTTTTATAAACAGTGTTCAGACTCTAGCTTCTACACAAAATATAGGTTTTTTGATAAAAGCGATTATCTAAATGTTCATAAAAAACTTATGTACTTAAGCTCCATTTCGGGCAAAAATATAAGGATTAAGCTAAAAAGAGCTTCATAATTTTTCTGAATGATGTCCGTAAACAAAGATGATGATGACGTAAATAATTGTATGAATCAAAATTGCGATTGTGTTAAATATTATATCAGTTTCTACGCAAGCTTTATAACTACTTAACTAATTTAAAATAGTGTTTTTCTAAACCAATGTTTTACGGATTTTAAGAAAAAGTGTATGTTTATTTATTTGCTTAACTGTATACATTTTATGTGAAGTCAGTATACTAAGAAACCATGAGTAGACTAACCACAGATAAAGAAATAATTTCAATGAAGGAAACAGTGAACCTTAGGGTGCCAATCAAATTAATCTTTCATCAATTTAACAAATTTGTGTGTAGTTTGACTTTGAATTTTAATTTTTTAATTGAGCAGTTTTTGATAAAGAAGAAACTTGACATTATTAATTATACATGCTTAGATATTTAATGATATCTATTCGTAAGTTAGTATTATTAGCATAGATTTGTAACTATTACTTTACGCATGCACATTTTTAATGTTATTCACTCGAAATTAATGAGCATAAATGAATATGTAATTGTATTTGTAATAAAAGCATACATCAAACGAATAAATGACCATATTAAAATATACATTTGGGCATTTTTACTGATAATCAAGCCGTAAAATATGTTCCACATAGGGTCATAAGCAAATCTTTCATCAATCAAATCATTTGAGCATGCGATTTGTATCTTAACGACTAGTTATTTAACACAGCTAAATCGGCTACTTCGATTGAAAAGGGTTTTCGTCCGGAATTACTTACCTTACCTAAATTGCGTGAAGTAAAATTCGTATCATGGCCGCCAAGCACTAACTCACCGCAGCACTTCATTCTAGTCACAAATACACCTCGAAAAGGGCTTTTTTATAATATCAAAATATAATTTGAAATCACAATTATTTCCGACGATTTTATTCAACACAACTTTGATAATCCCTTTTTCAGACGAGAGTTTGCCTTGTTGAATCCACGCCATAGTAAAAGGGTATTTTTGCAGTCCGACCTGATCAATGGTACCAAAGTTTTGTTTCAGATAGCCAATGGGTGGATACACAGGTGATCGCTTAATGCAGCTCTTCTGAGGCATGGCTTCCTGGCCATGTCATTCGCCAGTTCATCATTACCCTTAGTATTTGCATGGCGGAACAGCCAGCAGAGCAGATTGAAATTTGCTTCAGATGTGCCTGGCTGTCACAAAAAAAATGATTTCCTTATTGGGAATCTTTTCTTTTATAACATAATCGCAAATGGCTTCATCTGAAACAAACTGTAATTACTGTGAAATCTTTGCGTTAGCGGTATCTGCAGTTAGCCAGAGTAGAAGCTCCTCTCTTTCGCGGTCATGGTGTTGTCTGTAGAAAACGTACTTCCGCCGAAAATTAGCTGACCTAAGCACCACTTCTTTCGCCGGCGAAAAGTAACTTCCGGTATTCCCTCAAAAAGCACTCTTGGAAGCATGTAGTCCGTCTGTATGGCGATCGATGACCAGGGTCCTAGTGCCATCTATCTTATCTCAGAAACTCTCATTGCACTTGTGTGTCCAAAGCTGGATTCGCAGCATAGGTTGAAGCTACTCAGCCTCAGGAAACTTGGGCGAAACTCCTTTCCAAATGTGTATGGGTAAGGTATGCAAGGTATGCTTGTGATTCTTTTATGAGGACATCTCTGACGTTATCACAGGTATTGTAGAGGGGGCTTTCCGTCAAGGTTATAAAAATCACCCTCACACACCTCCAATTCCTTGGTGTATATTGCTTCTTGAGGCATTTGGTGAAAATTTCAGTGAGCGTTACTAAGATAGTGCAAGGAATTATCTATGCTAAGCGATATTTCTAAGGTGCTTATGGCAGGGATGATTTTTTTGGTCCTGCTGATATGTAGAGTTAAAAGGATCCGACCGCACACATCATCCCGTCGCTACTTACTCTAGTGTGTCAAGGCTGAACTTTCTCTCAAAACAACACCAAAAAAATATATATAGGAATAAAGAAAGAGAACGAATTCTAACATATTAATACGCGCTTATATACTAACTAAAAGTAAGAACTCAATTTAAGATTTCTAAGCAATGTCAATAGGTTTGAATTACATTATAAAGAAACTATCGACGTAAATGACCACAAACACAAGAATGATAATTGTGCTATAGTAACAAAAATCTAGTAGAGATATTGCACCGAACCAAAAAAGTGATAAGAATGAATAAAACAGCTATGTATGTATTTATGTGACGAAATCCGATCCATATGCGGCCAGTCGAGGTAAGTTTATTTTGAAAGTGGTGTAAGTCCATTTTTTAAAAAAATTAGATATGACGTAGTTTATGCTTAATTTAATGTAAAGTTTTTATGTATTACTTGACCGTGTTTAATTGAATTAAACACCTTATGTATCACCGTGTTTAATTGAAAATCGGTGGCTAAATGAAAAAACACACTCAGCGATTATGAAGTGCTGTAAGTCCAATTGACAGAGGTGGCCTAACAGATGTAACCCGATCAGTAGTCTGTTATTTTTAATTCTTTAGTTTAATCGTAATCCTACACATAAAAAAATGTAATAAAGCAATGTAGGAAACATTACAAATTCATTTTACATAAAGTGAAACGACTTTCGTTTCAACAAAAAAACACTAATGACGAACAGTTGAACTGGTTGCAAATATGTTGATTCAGGTTTCTCAAAAGTGCACCGTATACTATTTTATATAAAACATCATTGAAGAATGCAGAATTTAAAACTATAAATTTACGACACGTACATCCGGAAAGACCAATGAAGTTTGAAGAAATCACCATGGTGCCATTGTACGAAAATGCCTACAATTTCAAGTGCCTATTACTTACGAAAAATATATACATGAAGCAATTACTACCCTATATGCTGCCACTTGCAGAGCACAAGTAAATGTTATCAGTATCTCGTAATTTTGACAATGTAATTAGTGTCTAAAATTAATGTATTTAGCAACAAAATAGAAATTTAAAATCAAGATTATTTTGAGTGCTTTTTGATTTTTTAGAATTGAAATTGAACAATATTTACAGATGTCTAAACTTGAAAGTGGTGCAAGTGCATTTAGAGCCCATAAATATGTATTATTGTAGTTTAATTGGCCAAAAACAAATCTATTTAATACAATTAAATTATAAAACAATAGAAACCTTACCACACTTCATATCATTTGCCTAATTTTTGTAATTACATATATGCGAAACTCTAACTTTCTCGAAACCAGAGAATTTGGATTTACACCACTTTCAAATTTGAAATTTATTGAGCCATTTTGAATAACAGTATAAGCACAAGTAATTCAATTAACAAAATGTTACAATTAAAGACTATTATGTATTATCTATAAAACATGAATATACATCAGTATCAGATTTAAGGATGACAAGGTCAAATTAAACATTTTAATGACATAAAAGGAGATCGCTTTTGCTCCCGAAGCTAACATGATTTAGAGGTCACTTCGGCTAAAAAGTGCATCACAACATAAATTTACAGAAATAAGGCGAGGTAGAAGAAGGGTGAACTTAAGTTAGTTGCTTAAGTAATGATGTAATGTATGTGAGGTAATAATCCGCTTAGATTTCCTTGGCGATGTTAAGTTTAGTCAATATGCTCGAGAAGTTGATATTTTAAAGAGTTACTTCTAATAAAAGTTGAACAATCGGTTGAAACTTGTGTATTTTTCGGAGGTTTTCAACGATAGGCAACTGACGACAATATGATAATGAGTTTGTACAGCAGAGAGGACAAGTCGGTGCGGGATCTTTAGAAAAGTAGTGCTCATTTGTTAGACTTGTATGTCCTAGGCGGAAGCAAATTTTTGGAAACGCAAATTATACAATTTATATTAGCAATTTATATTGAATTAGCAATATATTTTATAACATACAGTTTTTCTGTCTACTCATATGGAGACTCTGTGAATTGAATTAGTGATATCCGCTTTCGAGTGACATGGATTTAAAGAGGTTCGTGATTTTAGTTTTGTATATAATAACCTGGATTCTAGTATTCCAAAGGATTGTTAGGTACAACCAAATAAGTTTGAATTGTACACATTTTTATGCAATGATTTTAGTCTTGTATAATTGAGATTGGGTGCGGAAATATTTAGAAATTATTGTGACTATTAGGATACTGTATTAATTGAGAATATTGTCTTCCCTTCCCATTAAAAAGCGGAGAGCTAAAGTCCAACCTCATAAACTGGTTTCTATGCGCTTTAATAGTTATTACTTTCTATATATATGTACATATGTACGTTTTGTTTTCTTCCATATTTCAGATTTATCACGAAATAGTTTTGTTGAATTAACCGATGATATCGCTACGTTTTTGTGTCTGGCAACACTGCTTCTCTATCATAACACCCTACGCAGTGTTCCGGAGTTCGCGAAGCAACTGATTTTGTTGACGTTCTTGGATTTTTTAGTTTTGTTTTAAAATGAAGCAATAATAAGAATGGAACTTAACAGTTTCCCGGCCACATCTTTACCGTTGCACAAAGGCTCCAATTTTTAGTTGTTTTTGGGGCTGTTTTTGGTGTTGTTGTAGACCCTAAACTATAAGAGATATCCGGACGAACTAAATACCGTTAGATAGATATTTTCAATATCTTTCACTTCTGTTAAGGTGTTTTTACCGTAGAACCTATATTTTTGTGTGCAACCCGCTTTTAATGTTTTTAGTACTTTTTTTTTAACACAAATTATTTTTTTACATAATAAAATGGCATAATTATGTAGTTTTTATATAAACTGACCTAATTGCTTGTAGCTTGGTGTTTTTTTATTAGAATTGGTCCCATACTTTACGAGAAAATTGATTTTAAAGATCAAGATTACATACTAATTTGATACCTTTTTGAACTTATCCATTTACACTTTTCAAAAATTCTTTTAACGCAGAGTTCTGCAACGATGAACTGTCATTTGAAAATTCCATTAAATTAAATTATGATTTACTTATCTTAATGTGAAAATCATACCATCATATAATGCACAGCAAAAGTAGAAAAATTGTTACTGTGGATAGTGCTGCAATAGCGTGCTCATTGACCGTGGCAGTAATATTTTCGAGCTGTTATTAGCTGCCAGTTGCATTTGTGCATTTGTGTCTGGGAGTCTTTGGTGGCCAACAACTTTAAGCAACGCGACCATCAAAGGAATCCAAGTGCGGGACAGAGTTCAAGTTTGTGAAATTCAAAGGCAAGTGTTCGATTTTATTGTCGTAAAAGTCCAGATGATGCAGATTCTGCAGATTCATCAATTTACAAAGCAATCACTTCTGCGTCGTTATCTTCTAGTGCAGGTACGTTTTTTGATAAATAAACAGGCAGTTACGCCAGCTCTGCAGTAGTACAACATTTACAAGCAACTATTTTATAGATATCAACTTTTCGTCTGGCAAACAGCCGAATTTCAACAGCCGCCGCAGCATCAACATATTCATTACACGCACTCCAGCAGCTCCAACAGTGGATCATCCCTGGGAAACGAAGTTCTGCTGTTTGAAAAGTCCTTGAATCGCTGCAATCACAGCTAATCAGATGATAAGCTTAACAAAAATTTGTGCAATATTCAAATCAACAAGTGACTAACTTCGATTGCATTTAATTTATTGTTCGTCATTTGGAAATTCGTCTCTAAACTAACACTTGTCGCAGAGAATACAAGGAAGCTTTGATGCAGCAACGCAGTCAAGAGATATCAAGTTTTTATGAAATCAAAGTCCAGAAAACACTGCGCGATATGACTGATTGCCAACGCGAGGAGACTGAACTAATGACCCAACTACGCAGTGTATGTTATCAAGTGCAAATAGTATTGGCTTTATTAGCAGGTTTTAAGGTTCCATTAGTCCTTAGATTATCGAAATCCGTCTCAAGATGACGCTGCCAGTAGACATCGCGTCAGCTCTAACCGACGGTGTTATATTGTCCCATCCAGCCAATTATGTGCGGCCCAGATCGGTTGCAAGTTTTCATGTACCCTCACCTGGTGTCGTAAGTGAAGTTTTCTTAGAATACAATGTATGCGTATAATAACCTTGTTCCTCTATGAATTTCAGTCGAAACTGACTATGGCTCTGTGTCGTAGAAATGTAGAACTTTGGAAGTTTGTCCGAAAATTGACGTCGATGAGGTGAGTTTTTTGCGTATTTTTCGTAGGTTTAAAGCATAAATTAATTATGTAGTGATGACAATTAAAATTACTAAAATGTTTATCTTTTTACTAATTTTTTTTTAACAATAACCGTGGACTCTTTCTTGTAATAAAAAGTCACTTTAGATAAATGCTTTGTTCATATTGATATTTTGCAATGTTGTTTATTTAAAATTAAATGTTTTAAGATGGAAGATATACGCTCAAAAGTATGGGGATATAAATTTATAAGAAACCAAGAATCATACGTCATTGAAGTTTGTGTGTGTGCTTCATGTAAACAGTGATCTTGGTATTTGCAGCATTTCTAGAAAGCTAAACCTTTGACCATTTCCAGCTAGCCGATAATTCTGTTGAGAAACTAAATGAATTTATGTGTAAAAAGAACTATTTTTGACATAGTGGTGCGTAGCGTTATTCGGGTAATTTTATTCTCGAAAAAAATGTCATCAGTTGAAGCTTTCTCGTGCTTGCATTCATGTGTTTAGCTTACAATTCGAGTAAGCAAAATGTTTTTGAAAAAGTGGAAAATATCTTTCGTAAGGTCTTTTTCAATGACTGTTTTAATAACTATCGCTGCTCTTAATATAAATACCTAATCCTCTTTATGCGGTTTATAGTATTTTGTGACGAACAATAATTTTGTGCAATACTTGAACACTTTTTTATTCACAAGCCAAAAATGTTTGCAATTAAATTTTCAACCTGTTTACTTAATCCTGCGCAGTTGCAGTTTATCTTTTCTTGTTTATACGATATTTTGCCCTGCGTCAACTAAGCTGAGCTAGTTATGGAATACGCGTGGCACCGCATAGAGTGAAAAGCGTGGGAGTCCCACTCTATCTTGGGGGCCGAACCAACTACCCACTAAAACCTTCCTCTTCGGTGAGTATAAGGAAGCAGACCAGAGCAAGTGGTCCCTTTTCACCCCCACGGACCCGGTCACTACGAATGGCCAAAAGAATCGACCTCTCGTCTCATGACCAGGTCCAGTGTTAATGCTAACGCATTCTTGAACCAAGAGTCCATACGTCCGTCAGCAAACTGATCGCACATACCAAGCCTCTTGGCCGCCAGAGCCGGGCAATGATTCACAATGTGATCCGCCGTCTCCTCCTCCTCCAGACACAGCCTACAGGTATCCTCTTCCACAAGACCCATCTTGTGGAGATGATACCTAAAGTTACCATGGACTGTGACCAGAGAGGTGAGCCAGCTCAGACTGTCTCTTCCGTAGTTGAGCAGTCTTCTGGCCTCTCCGCGAAGTGGTTGTTTAATAACCAACTTCGTCTTCCGGCAAGTGGTTAGCTCCGACCATCTCCGTGAGTGCTCGGAGAACAACCACGTGTCCATCAGGGACCCAATCTTCCAGTCACATAAAGCGACTCTCGTTTCGGGGCCGCAAAAACCTTCGGCAGCCCCTTTCTTGGCTCGATCTAGTTAGTCTTTGACTAACTTTATTATTAGTAAAAAATCGAATTTTCCATTTGAATACCAGTTCGAAAAGAACTCTAAACATCGCTCATGTTTAATCAAATAATTATTTTAGAAACAAAAACTACGAACAACTTTATATTAAAATTTTTTATATGAGAATATGATGTCTATTCCCAAAATTAAACAAAACAAAACAGCTTCAAGCTTCGATCCGTTTTTTCAGGAAAAACTTTTAATATTTGTTTTGAAAATAGTACCTAATTTATGCCATATTCTCGAAAAACTTTAAATTATCACAAATTTTTCTACTAAACTAAATTAGTTCTTTGTATGCGAAAAACCAAATGATAATATATTTTGAAATCGAATCAACTACCTAATATCAAAGAATTTACAATAATTTTTAAAATATTTAACTGTAGTTTCATTAGATAGCTGCTTAGTTTATGCATTTGTTAAATTGCATTTTTTCTTTAATAAATTTTCCAATTGTACTGCAAGAAACAGTCAAAGCAGAAGTCTGGAAGTTCTACTTTTCACTAAAATCCAATGTGTCGTCGTTACATTTCTTGTTTTGCATATGTAAGTTCAATATCAAAAACCAAAGTGATAGGGACAAAATCAATGATTAGATTCGCAAAAGATAAACCTAGTTGGCACTTACTAAGAAACCGGCTTTTATAATATATTAAAAATGCAACTGGAGCTCGAGATTAGATTTTATGTACTGTATTGGAATTAAAAGTAACGTAACATAAGCATAGGATTAGCGAAGTGGTAACTAAATAAATTCGAGTGTGGCAAATTAGTTACGGCAAAAAGATGGGAACAAATTCAAGAGACAGGAAGCAACTACATGTATTTATAGTTATATATAGTGTTAGGAAGTTTATATGTCCATCTAGGAATTTCTTAGAATTGTATTTTGTATTAAATATAATTTACTCATTCCCCTTTTGCGATTAATTTGAATTAATTTAATTATTCGGTCAGAGTTGTTATCTATTCTATAGAATGAAAAATGGTCAATTTTTTCTTAAATATTTAGTGTAAAACACGTTGAGGTTTTAAGAATTTAAACCTCAGAGAACGGTAATTAATTTTTTATTGCTGCGGGCGATTTTTAGGTTTTCCTGCTTCTTTAGAAACTTCATTTTCTATACTTTTTAAAAAACTAAGAAACTTTTAATTCAATTTCAATATTTTATATTAAATTCATTCGTTATTTGATGAAATTAACAAGGCTTTAGGAGCTTGCAATTGCAAAATAACTCTGACTCGCTGAATTGAATGTAACAATACAATTTAGCAAACATTGCTGAGTGGCTTTGCAAATAAGTAAGTTTTCGTTTCTCCTCTCACTTCTTTTGGCTTCGTTTGAAATTAATCTAGTAACTAAAATTACTTTCAGTTCAATTGCTATTAAAAACTTTAATGAAGCATCACATCACATTTATTACAGAACAAATCCAAGTAAAGTCGTAATTAAAAGATATGTAATAAATATGAAATCCGTGTAGTAATGCGTTGGTTGTAATGAATTGTTTTCCAATTTTTATAAACATTTTGAGAAATCACTTCACAATATGTAAAATTTATGAACTTTGAATTTTGCTGTACTTCAATTCGAACTGTTTGAACACTCAGTTGTCTCCGTATTCATTTACCTTTGGAACTGTGAACGTGAAAATAGTGCCTTAGACTGTATGACGTACAGAACTTTTCAGCTAAGAACGGTTTGAATATGTAACGGAAAGTAGAAAAGGAAGTAGGAATTAAGAAGCAATAATAGGATTTATGATTACCTGGAATGTTCCAAGGAAATTATCTGAACAGCATTCAACATACAAACCTAAGCTAGTCTCCTGAGTCTATTCGTTTTTTCTTATTTAGTATATTTTCACACTTTAAAGGTAATCGTTCGATAGTCCATCGATTACTTTAAACATTAGTAACGCTTCAATATAGGAATTCCTTTTTATTAGCAGAACATTTTTGTTTAACTAACTATTTGCAATTATAATTGCTTTTTTAATTTTCCTAAAATCTATTGAATTACATGTATTTACGAATAACGCATTCCTTAAAATATATGTTCTAAATATAACTCATATATCGACTGAACCTACGTCGTAATCTGAAGGAGGAAACAACTGAAAGAGAAAAAAAAATCAAAATTACACCTACAATATACTACTATATACGTTATATATCTAAAAATGACAGTAATGTTGAAGCAACAAATAAACACAGGAACTACAAATTTCATTATTAAAATAACATGCGGCCAAAATCAAGAAACCGCCAAAAAGCATAAAAATGTGAAGTCATAAATCGCATTACAATCGTATATATACACATTTACCAAAAAAATGAAAAAATTGCATTTATTATATTGTAAGATTGGAAAGGCTATGGATTTCCACAGGAACCAATTAATAAATAAATAAATATCTATACATTTTTTATACAAACTGAGTTTTTAATTTTATTAATTTCATAGCATAGATTTTCGTTATTGTATAGTTAATGGGGGTCATTTGTAGTTTATGAAATGGAGGAGGTTGGTTTTAGAGTCTACTCAAGCGAAGCTGCGAAACATTCATTTTTTTTAAGTTGTAATTTAATGTTTACGTAGCTATAATTATAATTATTATTTGAATAAGTATACTTATATTATTATTAAATGTATTTATTCACTAATACCGTGATTCAGAAAGTCTTCAAGTAAAGTCTACAGCAGAGTCGTTAACCACTTAAAATCGACTATCACAAAGTCTATAGCTGAGAATAGACTTACGTTACGTTATAACAACTCCTTCGTAACGTTTTTTGCTCAGCCATTGTTTTTGTTATGAAGATTTTAGTGGTTGAAATATTAATGATCCTGTAAAAATGTTTTTTGCGACCAAATTAAGGATTATAAATGCAGGAAAAATAAAAGCTAAACTTAAGAAATTTGTTTGTTTTGTTTTGCTATTGTATTTTTTCCTTAATATGGTGCAAAATATACCAAGAATTTTTATTTCTTTTGCAACGCTGAAAATTGGAAAAAATATTGAAAGATATTGGAACGAATTTCCGTCATCCCTTGTCAAATTTGATTTGGAGACAAACCGGTTTCGGCGATGTGCCATCTTCAGTGTCTAATTTCGTTCTCGTTTCGAAAAAATATATTCTACAAATTAATCGTGAAATTCGTGATATTGTCGAATCAAAGAATTTTTAATGAAAGTGATAGTATACACGAGTTTTTCAAAATGTTTTCCTTGGTGGCCTTCTATTTTTACGACATAGAACACCACAACATAGGTAAACATTCGCGCTCAGAATCGTGAGCTTCGGGACGCTTCAAATATTTATTTTGTAAAAAAAAAAAAGTTAATTATTCAAAATAAAACTAGTAAAGGTGTTGTCTACAGCCGGGCTGTAGCCGAAATACCCTACACCTTAAAGCTGCATATATACTCGTATATATAAGATATATAAGATAAACTATAATTATAGCTGCTTAACTATTTCTGTGCGTTACAAACACCGATACTAAGTGTTTACTCTCAAAATTTAGGTGTAGGGTATAAAAATATATCGCAATACTGGGTGGATGGGTAAAAAGGAGGCATGGCCCGCCCATTTTTTCCCCAACAGAATATTATTGGTTCACAAACTACAATATTATGTACACCATTATTCAGGAAACTTATATACTTTTCAATACAATCCTATGTAAACTAAAAGTGGGCGGATCACGCCCATATTTGGCATATTAACTGGACGCATTAGTCTAAACCTACATATAACATTTTCTTGTCTTCTCTCAAAAAGTGATGCTGATATGGCCTTTTTTAATAGGCAAAACAAAGGTACCTGCACTCTCGATATAAAAGTAGGCGTGGTCCTTAGGCGATTTTGCCCATTTTCAATACGAAACACCCCAACATAGCTACGAATATTTTTGCCAAATCTCATTTTGAAATCTTAATCCGTTCTCCTGTGATCGTGATTTCAACGGACAGACAGACAGACAGACATGGTTATTTCAATTTTTGTGGTGATGCTGATCAAGAATATATATACTTTTCCATACCTATCTTGTCTAGTTCTATGCGTTACACACTCCGATAGAAAGTGAATATACCTCAACCTTAAGGTGTAGGGTATAATAAAAATAATATTCATTAGGTATTAGGAACATTCATACATACATGAATATCGGTAACAATTCAGTGGCAAACTGCATTTCTATTAGAATTCTACAGCTCAGGGGCTGTAGACTTTATTGAGTCGTCGACAACCACTGCTATAGACTTTCTGATAAGGCTTTTGTAACGACCGACTCGTAACGCTTTAGCAAAAGCATAGAGGAGACACAACGCGTTGACTTTCTGAGCAAAAAATGTTGTTAAATGGTTGTTAAAAGACAACGGCAACCACTGATATAGACTTTCTGAATCACGGTATAAATTTCTATTTTAATTTATAAAAATGAATTTTTATTAAAAAGACAAAAATATGGAAAATAGAAAATTAATGGAAACGATAAGGAAATATACGCAAAATTTTGTATGAAGCGATCACTAAATTTTATTCTAGAGTATTTCGTTATTTGTTCTATTGTTTTTATTGTATTTTGTTTCTAATTACAGTGATTTATATTTTCTTTATTCAATATATATATTTATTGATTCAGTGTATTGATATTTTCATAGCTTACGTTATATATTTAATAACTTTATTATTATTGTAACGTAATTTTCATATTAAATATTAAAAGTTTTATTACCCATTTTGTTTAATATATAAATATAAACATTTTTTGGCTGAGTGAAGTTCATAAAACTTCGTTTATTTATTTATATTGCTGAAAATCTGACATCTCGAATATATTAAAATATATACGTATATATCGAGCATCACTACAATTACAATTTTAATGCAGAACTCAAATAATAGTTGATCAACTGTCCTCTTGCAGAATCTTATTTGCTGTGCTGCTGATGTGCTAGAAGGGAAAGGAGCCGTCCAAGTGGCTATCACGGTGTGTGAACTGTTTCGCATATACGCCGCATTTCAACAGAGCAACCTAAAGTCACCAACGCGAGTAACGCGCAGTACGATGTCGCCGTCGCCAATCGTTTAGAACTTCAAAAAGAAATAACAAACAAATGAAATACTTGTGATGTTGCTGTCCAAAGCCAAGAAATACGTAACTATCTCCATCTTGGAGCAATACTTTTTTGCTATTTAAAGTTTGGTTCTCGGATGAGTTTTAAGAAATTTTACTACATCGAATCAAAGCGAACAAAATCAACAAAACAAGACTAAAGCAGAGATTAATATGAAGTTTAGTGCATTTTCCGTTTTTTGTGAGTTATACGAATTTATTTTATATGTTATTATTTTACTTTTACTTTTAATGTTTTTGATTGTTAACAGCTTGAACACAGTCGTAGCAGCTAAATGCTGTTACTGCAATCAGAAAAAACTGCTATCTAGTCTCCATTCATGCGCCAATATAACAACAGCAAAATAATAATAATTAGAATGAGTTCAAATGCAAGCAGTGATTCTCTTCTATTTTCAATTTTGAAAGCTGCATTTGCTTCCTGCTGCTGTGATTGTGTTGAAGCCATAATGCGTCATCACCATCGAATTGTGCTCGTTTATAGAATTCCATTTTTTTTAATGGCGTTACCTGATTGGTATGTCCAATACAATTCCTGATTCGGTATATTCATTGCTTTTCTCTCTAAAACGATTGTGAAATACGAATTGCGTCTTATATTTATATACATACATATTTTCTATAATTTATTTTTATTTTAAAGTTTCGAGTTTTGGCAAAGCGTATATAGTAATAATTGGAATGCATGCATTTCCATTGGACCATGATTCGTGCAAAACCCATGCACGCCGTGGGAAACACATTGATTGCTTCTTGAATCGAGTTGAAACAACTCGGCAGCTAACGGAATACAACATTTGTTAGGGAACTTCATATGCGAATTCGAAGTCGCTCGTTTCAAAATTGGCTCGAAACGGTTCGATCGTGCATGAAGTAAATCATGAAACATACAACGGAGCACACAAATAGATGGAGCAGCAGCAACGTGTGTTGTTGATGGTGTTTCATAGAAATTATTTTCATGGCTTATTTGTCTTTTTCAGCGGAAGACGCGAGGCAAGGAAGCAATTCGTTTTCTTCCTTTTCTTGTAAAGCAACTATCATTAAGTATCATCATTTATGAGTGCAATTCGGCTTACAACTTAATCTTCCCGAGGACGGACGATTGTTCATGGTTTTTTCTTGTAAAAGAACACGAAGAAAACGAATTGCTTCCTGTCCTCCCGTCACCCGATAAGATCGGCATATCGTCCATGAAAATAATGTATATGAAGCACCAACAACAACACACGTTGCTGCTGCTCCATCCATTTGTGTGCTTTCTGTGTTTGTTTCATGGGTTACTTCATGTATGATCGAACCGTATCGAGCCAATTCTGAAATGGGTGACTACGATTTCGCATGTGAAGTTCCCTTACGAATGTTGGCTTGCGTTCGCTTCCGAGCTGGTTCAACTCGATTGAAGAAGCAATAAATGTTTTTTCAATGTCGTGCATGGTTTTTGCACGGATCGTGGTCGAGTGGAAAGCCATGAAAGTCCTCTTTATTAATACATATATAGTCGTTGCTTTCGCAAGGTTTCTCTGCATCGATGTCTGCACGCGCACTTGTTTGTCAATCTATCCCTGACTCTCAACACATCAGATAATCATGCCTCCTTTAGATGTATACATTTAGCTTCCATAACCAAGGCCGCAATTTTATTATTTTGGGGTCTACTTTTGGTGTTTTTATAGACTCCAAAAGGCCCACAATTGAGTTCAGCTATTATAACAATCGCTTTTATAAACAGTATTCAGACTCTAGCTTTTACACAAAAATATAAGTTTTCCGATAAAAGCGATTATCTAAATGTTCATAAAAAACTTATGTACTTAAGCTCCATTTCGGGCAAAAATATAAGGATTAAGCTAAAAAGAGCTTCATAATTTTTGTGAATGATATCCGTAAACAAAGATGATAATGACGCAAATAATTGTATGAATCAAAATTGCGATTGTGTTAAATATTACATTTTATATGAAGTCAGTATACTAAGAAACCATGAGTAGACTAACCACAGATAAAGAAATAATTTCAATGAAGGAAACAGTGAACCTTAGGGTGCCAATCAAATTAATCTTTCATCAACTTAACAAATTTGTGTGTAGTTTGGCTTTGAATTTTAATTTTTTAATTGAGCAGTTTTTGATGAAGAAGAAACTTGACATTATTAATTATACATGCTTAGATATTTAATGATATCTATTCGTAAGTTAGTATTATTAGCATAGATTTGTAACTATTACTTTACGCATGCACATTTTTAATGTTATTCACTCGAAATTAATGAGCATAAATGAATATGTAATTGTATTTGCAGTAAAAACATATATCAAACGAATAAATGACCATATTAAAATAAACATTTGGGCATTTTTACTCATAATGAAGCCGTAAAATATGTTCCACATAGGGTCATAAGCAAATCATTTGAGTTTGCGATTTCTATCTTAACGACTAGTTAGTTAACACAGATAAATCGGCTACTTCGATTGAAAAGGGTTTTCGTCCGGAATTACTTACCTTACCTAAATTGCGTGAAGTAAAATTCGTATCATGGCCGCCAACCACTAACCACCGCAGCACTTCATTCTAGTCACAAATACACCTCGAAAAGGGCTTTTCTATAATATCAAAATATAATTTGAAATCACAATTATGTCCGACGATTTTATTTAAGAAAACTTTTATAATCCTTTTTTCAGACGAGAGTTTGCCTTGTTGAATACACGCCATAGTAAAAGGGTATTTTTGCAGTCCGACCTGATCAATGGTACCAAAGTTTTGTTTCAGATAGCCAATGGGTGGATACACAGGTGACCTCTTATTGCAGCTCTTCTGAGGCATGGCTTCCTGGCCATGTCATTCGCCAGTTCATCATTACCCTTAGTATTTCCATGGCGGAACCGCCAGCAGAGCAGATTGCAATTTGCTTCAGATGTGCCTGGCTGTCAAAAAACAAAAAAAAAATATTTCCTTATTGGGAATCTTTTCTTTTATAACATAATCGCAAATGGCTTCATCTGAAACAAACTGTAATTACTGTGAAATCTTTGCGTTAGCGGTATCTGCAGTTAGCCAGAGTAGAAGCTCCTCTCTTTCGCGGTCATGGTGTTGTCTGTAGAAAACGTACTTCCGCCGAAAATTAGCTGACCTAAGCACCACTTCTTTCGCCGGCGAAAAGTAACCTCCGGTATTCCCTCAAAAAGCACTCTTGGAAGCATGTAGTCCGTCTGTATGGCGATCGATGACCAGGGTCCTGGTGCCATCTATCTTATCTCAGAAACTCTCATTGCACTTGTGTGTCCAAAGCTGGATTCGTAGCATAGGTTAAAGCAACTCAGCCTCAGGAAACTTGGGCAAAACCCTTGCCAAATGTGTATGGGTTAGGTATGCAAGGTATGCTTGTGATTCTTTTATGAGGACATCTCTGACGTTATCACAAGTATTGTAGAAGAGTGCTGTAGAGGGGGCTTTCCCGTCTAGGTTATAAAAATCACCATCACACACCTCCAATTCCTTGGTATATATTGCTTCTTGAGGCATTTAGTGAAAATTTCAGTGAGCGTTGCTAAGAAAGTGCTAAGGCATTATCTATGCTGGTGTTGCTCTCTCCATGACTATCATCTTTCGCAGTCTAGTCGCTTCGTTGACCTCGCATGTCTATTCACAGTACGCCTTCCATGAGTACCGCTTGACTTTCCAACTCTGCCAGTGTAGATCCTCAGACTTGCGCTCAGTCTATGTCTTACCAGTCGCCTTCCCTTTAATAAAAAGCACTCTAGTTGACTTCCCCAGAACCCGAATATAAGCTCCTTCAAAAGTTTGATTAAACAGTAAGATTCGCTGCAGAGCCCCTTTATAAAACAAATAGAATACTTACTTCCAGTAGAATCAGGGAATACACATACAATGAGTAGAATAAATATATGTATTTGCGAAATTGCAAAGCACAAAAAAACACTAAGAAAATATACACTGCCGTCCATAAATTTCCGGACATGCCATTTTTTCCCTAGAACTTATGAAAATCTCCACTGCTTTTAATTTTAGAAATTAAACTAATATTTATTTTGTTTTGTTAACAATATGTTTTGTTGAATATTAGATCATATTAACTTAACTTAACGATATAATTTAAAAAGAAATACATTTCGTTTCAAATATCTTTTTCGTCAAAAAATGCTCCTTTCACCTTTACTACTTTTGACGATATTTTTTGCATCCTTTCGATTAACTTCTGTATTGTTGGAAGTGGTGTGGATTCCCAGGCCTCTTGCAGAATATTCCAAAGATCTTTTTTCGATGTGGGACATGTTTTTCGAATATAGGAATAAAGAAAGAGAACGAATTCTTACATATTAATACGCGCTTATATACTAACTAAAAGTAAGAACTCAATTTAAGTTTTCTAAGCAAAGTAAGTGACCACAAACAAAAGAATTATAATTGTGCTATAGTAATAAAAATCTAGTAGAGATATTGCACTGAACCAAAAAAAGTGATAAGAATGAATAAAACAGCTATTTATGCGACGAAATCCGATCCATATGCGGCCAGTCGAGGTATGTTTATTTTGAAAGTGGTGTAAGTCCAATTTTTAAAAAAATTAGATATGACGTAGTTTATGACAGAGGTGGCCTAACAAATGTTCGCCGATCAGTAGTCTGTTATTTTTAAATCTTTTGTTTAATCGTATGTGTAATCCTACACATAAAAAAATGTAATAAAGCAATGTAGAAAATATACAAATTCATTTTACATAAAGTGAAACGACTTTCGTTTCAACAAAAAAACACTAATGACGAACAGTTGAACTGGTTGCAAATATGTTGATTCAGGTTTCTCAAAAGTGCACCGTATACTATTTTATATAAAACATCATTGAAGAATGCAGAATTTAAAACTATAAATTTACTACACGTACATCCGGAAAGACCAATGAAGTTTGAAGAAATCACCATGGTGCCATTGTACGAAAATGCCTACAATGTCAAGTGCCTATTACTTACGAAAAATATAGACATGAAGCAATTACTACCCTATATGCTGCCACTTGCAGAGCACAAGTAAATGTTATCAGTATCTCGTAATTTTGACAATGTAATTAGTGTCTAAAATTAATGTATTTAGCAACAAAATAGAAATTTAAAATCAAGATTATTTTGAGTGCTTTTTTAAATTTGAAATTAAACAATATTTACAGATGTCTAAATTTGAAAGTGGTGCAAGTGCATTTAGAGCCCATAAATATGTATTATTCTAGTTTAATTGGCCAAAAACAAATCTATTTAATGAAATTAAATATTATATTAATGAAATTATATAACCTTAGTAAATATGTTTAGTATGTTAAGAATCGCTAGTTTTAAGTAAATGTTTGTACACATTTTGTATAAATAAAATAAATAAATACATTATTTTATTCCTTAACGTGATTTTGGCTGTTCTCGTTACCAAAAAATGTACTTTTCATCGTTACAAAAATTGAATGTAATTTACTAAAAATAAATATAGAAAAAAAATAAAATTTGTTTCTACAGAAAGGGAACTAATCAAGGCAATTCAAAATAATATTCAATAATAATACGAATTCAGTAATAGATATGACATAATTAAATATTTTAACATAATGAAAAAGATTTTGTTTATTTCGAATTTCTTTCGCGGTTTTTTGTGTTTAGCAGTAAGAGAACCGTGTTTATAGCCAGCATGACAAAAAACACTGTAATATAATTTTTGTGGAATAAATCTTAACGGTCGAAGTTAACCGTTAAGGACATTTTGTGGCATACTTTTAGGCACTCCTATTTTCGCTTTTTTAAGGGAACAAAATTATTAAGTTTTCAACAAAGCTGCATATTTTTCAGGAATGCGATCATACAAACACACAAACGCACAGGAAGACCATGTGCATGCGTGAGTGGTTTGGATTCGAGGTTAATAGCACACTAAAAATCAACTGTAAGACACTTTCATCAATCGACGGAAAAGCTACTGAACGCACAAAAAATCGCCACAAATATTGGAAGAAATAAGAAGTTGTGATAAATGTCATCAATTTCAAAAGGACCATTATTTGTTATAGTGATATTCAGCTCTTTCACTTTAACTTTAATTTTTCTATACCATTATAAAAAAGTGAGGCGTTGGCGTAACTTCGACCTGGCGTAGGCGGATCAGGGCTTACCAGGGATACTATTCAATTGGAAACGCAAATTATACAATTTATATTGGCAATTTATATTGAATTATATTGAATTAGCAATATATTTTATAACATACAGTTTTTCTGTCTACTCATATGGAGACTCTGTGAATTAAATTAGTGATATCCGTTTTCGAGTGACATGGATTTAAAGAGGTTCGTGGCTTTAGTTTTGTATATAATAAACTGGATTCTAGTATTCCAAAGGATTGTTAGGTACAACCAAATAGGTTTGAATTGTCCACATTTTTCTGCAATGATTTTAGTCTTGTACAATTGAGATTGGGTGCGGAAATATTTAAGAATTATTGTGACAATTAGGGGAATGTATTAATTGAGAATATTGTCTTCCCTTCCCATTGTAAAGCGGAGAACTAAAGTGCAAAGATTCCAACCTCATAAACTGGTTTCTATGCGCTTTAATAGTTACTTACTTTCTATATATATGTACGTTTTGTTTTCTTCCATATGTCAGATTTATCACGAAATAGATTTGTTGAATTAACCGATGATATCGCTACGTTTTTGTGTCTGGCAACACTGCTTCTCTATCATAACACACTACGCAGTGTTCCGGAGTTCGCGAAGCAACTGATTTTGTTGACGTTCTTAGATTTTTTAGTTTTCTTTTAAAATAAAGCAATAATAAGAATGGAACAGTTTCCCGGTCACATCTTTACCGTTGCACAAAGGCTCCAATTTTTTAGTTGTTTTTGGGGATGTTTTTGGTGTTGTTGTAGACCCTAACTTATAAGAGATATCCGGACGAAGTAAATACCGTTAGATAGATATTTGCAATATCTTTCACTTCTGTTAAGGTGTTTTTACCGTAGAACCTATATTTTTGTGTGAAACCCGCTTTTAATGTTTTTGGTACTTTTTGTTTAACACAAATTATTTTTTTACTAAATAAAATACATAATAACATGGTATAATTATGCAGTTTTTATATAAACTGACCTAATTACTCGTATCCTGGGGTTTTTTATTAGAATTGGTCCCATACTTTACGAGAAAATTGATTTTAAAGATCAAGATTAAATACTAATTTGATACCTTTTTTAACCTATACATTTACACTTTTTAAAAAATCTTTTAACGCAGAGTTCTGCAACGATGATCTGTCATTATTCGTTAAAAATTCTATTAAATGAAATTATGATTTACTTATCATAATGTGAAAATCATACCATCATATAATGCACAGCAAAAGTAGAAAAGTTGTTACTGTGGATAGTGCTGCAATAGTGTGCTCATTGACCGTGGTAGTCATATTTTCGAGCTGTTATTAGCTGCCAGTTGCATTTGTGCATTTGTGTCTGGGAATCTTTGGTGGCCAACAACTTTAAGCAACGCGACCATCAAAGGAATCCAAGTGCGGGACAGAGTTCAAGTTTGTGAAATTCAAAGGCAAGTGTTCGATTTTATTGTCGTAAAAGTCCAGATGATGCAGATTCTGCCACGAGCCAAATGCATCAATTTACGTAGCAATCACTTCTGCGTCGTTACCTTCTAGTGCAGGTACGTTTCTTGATAAATAAACAGGCAGTTACGCCAGTTCCGCAGTAGTACAACATTTACAAGCAACTCTTTTATAGATATCAACTTTTCGTCTGGCAAACAGCCGAATTTCAACAGCCGCCGCAGCATCAGCATATTCATTACATGCGCTCCAGCAGCTCCAACAGTGGATCATCGCCGGGAAACGAAGATCTGCTGTTTGAAAAGTCCTTGAATCGCCGCAATCACAGCAAATCAGATGATAAGCTTAACAAAAATTTGTGAAGTATTCAAATCTACAAGTGACTTACTTCGACTGCATTTAATTTATTGTTCGTCATTTGGAAATTCGTCTCTAAACTAACATTTGTCGCAGAGAATACAAGGAAGCTTTGATGCAGCAACGCAGTCAAGAGATATCAAGTGTTTATGAAATCAAAGTACAGAAAACACTGCGCGATATGACTGATTGCCAACGTGAGGAGACTGAACTAATGACCCAACTACGCAGTGTATGTTATCAAGTGCAAATAGTATTGGCTTTATTAGCAGGTTTTAAGGTTCCATTAGTCCTTAGATTATCGAAATCCGTCTCAAGATGACGCTGCCAGAAGACATCGCGTCAGCTCTAACCGATGGTGTGTTATTGTGCCATCTAGCCAATTATGTGCGGCCTAGATCGGTTGCAAGTATTCATGTACCCTCACCTGGTGTCGTAAGTGAAGTTTTCTTAGAACACAATTTATGAGTATAATAACCTTGTTCCTTTATGAATTTCAGTCGAAACTGACTATGGCTCTGTGTCGTAGAAATGTAGAACTTTTGGAAGCTTGTCTGAAAATTGGTGTCGATGAGGTGAGTTTTTTGAGTATTTTTCGTAGGTTTAAAGCATAAATTAGTTATGTAGTGATGATAATTAAAAATACTAAAATGTTTATCTTTTTACTAATTTTTTTTAACAATAACCGTGGACTCTTTCTTGTGATGAAAAGTCACTTTAGTCACTTTTATGTGTAAAAAGAACTATTTTTTACATAGTGGTGCGTAGCGTTATTCGGGTAATTTTATTCTCGAAAAAATGTCATCAGTTGCAGCATTCTCGTGCTTGCATTCATGTGTTTAGCTTACAATTCGAGTAAGCAAAATGTTTTTGAAAAAGTGGAAAACATCTTTCGTAAGGTCTTTTTCAATGACTGTTTTAATAACTATCGCTGCTCTTAATATAAATACCTAATCCTCTTTATGCGGTTTATAGTATTTTGTGACGAACAATAATTTTGTGCAATACTTGAACACTTTTTTATTCACAAGCCAAAAATGTTTGCAATTAAATTTTCAACCTGTTTACTTAATCCTGCACAGTTGGCAATATATCTTTTCTTGTTTATACGATACTTTGCCCTGCGTCAACTAAGCTCAGCTAGTTATGGAATACGCGTGGCACCGCATACAGTGAAAAGCGTGGGAGTCCCACACTATCTTGGGGCCGAACCAACTACCCACTAAAACCTTCCTCTTCGGTTAGTATAAGGAAGCAGACCAGAGCAAGTAGTCCCTTTTCGCCCCCACGGCCCCGGTCACTACGAATGGCCAAAGGAATCGACCGCTCGTCTCATGACCAGGTCCCATGTTAATACTAACGCATTCTTGAACCAAGAGTCCATACGTCCGTCAGCAAACTCATCGCACATACCAAGGCTCTTGGCCGCCAGAGCCGGGCAATGATTCAAAATGTGATCCGACGTCTCCTCCTCCTCCAGACACAGCCTACAGGTATCCTCTTCCACAAGACCCATCTTGTGGAGATGATACCTAAAGTTACCATGGCCTGTGACCAGAGAGGTGAGCCAACTCAGACTGTCTCTTCCGTAGTTGAGCAGTCTTCTGGCCTCTCCGCGAAGTGGTTGCTTAATAACCAACTTCGTCTTCCGGCAAGTGGTTAGCTCCGACCATCTCCGTGAGTGCTCGGAGAACAACCACGTGTCCATCAGGGACCCAATCTTCCAGTCACATAAAGCGACTCTCGTTTCGGGGCCGCAAAAACCTTCGGCAGCCCCTTTCTTGGCTCGATCTAGTTAGTCTTTGACTAACTTTATTATTAGTAAAAAATCGAATTTTCCATTTGAATACCAGTTCGAAAAGAACTCTAAACATCGCTCATGTTTAATCAAATAATTATTTTAGAAACAAAAACTACGAACAACTTTATATTAAAATTTTTTATATGAGAATATGATGTCTATTCCCAAAATTAAACAAAACAAAACAGCTTCAAGCTTCGATCCGTTTTTTCAGGAAAAACTTTTAATATTTGTTTTGAAAATAGTACCTAATTTATGCCATATTCTCGAAAAACTTTAAATTATCACAAATTTTTCTACTAAACTAAATTAGTTCTTTGTATGCGAAAAACCAAATGATAATATATTTTGAAATCGAATCAACTACCTAATATCAAAGAATTTACAATAATTTTTAAAATATTTAACTGTAGTTTCATTAGATAGCTGCTTAGTTTATGCATTTGTTAAATTGCATTTTTTCTTTAATAAATTTTCCAATTGTACTGCAAGAAACAGTCAAAGCAGAAGTCTGGAAGTTCTACTTTTCACTAAAATCCAATGTGTCGTCGTTACATTTCTTGTTTTGCATATGTAAGTTCAATATCAAAAACCAAAGTGATAGGGACAAAATCAATGATTAGATTCGCAAAAGATAAACCTAGTTGGCACTTACTAAGAAACCGGCTTTTATAATATATTAAAAATGCAACTGGAGCTCGAGATTAGATTTTATGTACTGTATTGGAATTAAAAGTAACGTAACATAAGCATAGGATTAGCGAAGTGGTAACTAAATAAATTCGAGTGTGGCAAATTAGTTACGGCAAAAAGATGGGAACAAATTCAAGAGACAGGAAGCAACTACATGTATTTATAGTTATATATAGTGTTAGGAAGTTTATATGTCCATCTAGGAATTTCTTAGAATTGTATTTTGTATTAAATATAATTTACTCATTCCCCTTTTGCGATTAATTTGAATTAATTTAATTATTCGGTCAGAGTTGTTATCTATTCTATAGAATGAAAAATGGTCAATTTTTTCTTAAATATTTAGTGTAAAACACGTTGAGGTTTTAAGAATTTAAACCTCAGAGAACGGTAATTAATTTTTTATTGCTGCGGGCGATTTTTAGGTTTTCCTGCTTCTTTAGAAACTTCATTTTCTATACTTTTTAAAAAACTAAGAAACTTTTAATTCAATTTCAATATTTTATATTAAATTCATTCGTTATTTGATGAAATTAACAAGGCTTTAGGAGCTTGCAATTGCAAAATAACTCTGACTCGCCGAATTGAATGTAACAATACAATTTAGAAAATATTGCTCATTCTTTTGGCTTCGTTTGAAATGAATCTAGTAACTAAAATGACTTTCAGTTCAATTGCTATTAAAAACTTTAATGAAGCATCACATCACATTTATTACAGAACAAATCCAAGTAAAGTCGTAATTAAAAGATATGTAATAAATATGAAATCCGTGTAGTAAAGCGTTGGTTGTAACAAATTATTTTCCAATTTTTATAAACATTTGGAGAAATCACTTCACAATATGTAAAATGTATGAACTTTGAATTTTGCTGTACTTCAATTCGAACTGTTTGAACACTCAGTTGTCTCCGTATTCATTTACCTTTGGAACTGTGAACGTGAAAATAGTGCCTTAGACTGTATGACGTACAGAACTTTTCAGCTAAGAACGGTTTGAATATGTAACGGAAAGTAGAAAAGGAAGTAGGAATTAAGAAGCAATAATAGGATTTATGATTACCTGGAATGTTCCAAGGAAATTATCTGAACAGCATTCAACATACAAACCTAAGCTAGTCTTCTGAGTCTATTCGTTTTTTCTTATTTAGTATATTTTCGCACTCAAAAGGTAATCGTTCGATAGTCCATCGATTACTTTAAACATTGGTAACGCTTCAATATAGGAATTCCTTTTTATTAGCAGAACATTTTACATGTTTAACTAACTATTTGCAATTATAATTGCTTTTTTAATTATCCTAAAATCTATTGAATTACATGTATTTACGAATAACGCATTCCTTAAAATATATGTTCTAAATATAACTCATATATCGACTGAACCTACGTCGTAATCTGAAAGAGGGAACAATTGAAAAAGAAAAAAATCAAAATTATACCTACAATACACTACTATATACGTTATATATCTAAAAATGACAGTAATGTTGAAGCAACAAATAAACACAGGAACTACAAATTTCATTATTAAAATAACATGCGGCCAAAATCAAGAAACCGCCAAAAAGCAGAAAAATGTGAAGTCATAAATCGCATTACAATCGTATATATACACACATTTACCAAAAAAATGAAAAAATTGCATTTATTATATTGTAAGATTGGATAGGCTATGGATTTCCACAGGAACCAATTAATAAATAAATAAATATCTATACATTTTTGTATTGCCCATATTTGGCATATTAACTGGACGCATTAGTCTAAACCTACATATAACATTTTCTTGTCTTCTCTCAAAAAGTGATGCTGATATGGCCTTTTTTAATAGGCAAAACAAACCTGCACTCTCGATATAAAAGTAGGCGTGGTCCTTAGGCGATTTTGCCCATTTTCAATACGAAACACCCCAACATAGCTACGAATATTTTTGCCAAATCTCATTTTGAAATCTTAATCCGTTCTCCTGTGATCGTGATTTCAACGGACAGACAGACAGACGGACATACTTCGTTATTTCAATTTTTGTGGTGATGCTGATCAAGAATATATATACTTTTCCATACCTATCTTGTCTAGTTCTATGCGTTACACACTCCGATAGAAAGTGAATATACCTCAACCTTAAGGTGTAGGGTATAATAAAAATAATATTCATTAGGTATTAGGAACATTCATACATACATGAATATCGGTAACAATTCAGTGGCAAACTGCATTTCTATTAGAATTCTACAGCTCAGGGGCTGTAGACTTTATTGAGTCGTCGACAACCATTGCTATAGACTTTCTGATAAGGCTTTTGTAACGACCGACTCGTAACGCTTTAGCAAAAGCATAGAGCAGACACAACGCGTTGACTTTCTGAGCAAAAAATGTTGTTAAATGGTTGTTAAAAGACAACGGCAACCACTGATATAGACTTTCTGAATCACGGTATAAATTTCTATTTTAATTTATAACTAGTAAGGGTACCTTCGGTCAGACCGAAGCTTATATACCCTACATCCCGCCGATTTTCACCATTTTCAATACAGAGTTATCTATGATGGCAGAGAATATTCGTACCGAATTTCAAGTCAATTCTTCCAACCGTTATTCTGGAATTGCGGTTTATATCAATGTCATATGTTCGTGGGCGGACACGCCCATTTTTTTTAAAAATTTAATCTACCTGTACCGATGTATTCGGAAACAAAATTGAAGCTCAAAACTAAGTCTACAAGTTGAAATATTGTTAAAAGAATTAGTATTTGTTAAAAAAGTAGGCGTGGCGCTGCACCGATTTATCCCATTTTCAATCCCACAGAGTTTCGGATGACAAAGAATATACGTGCAAAATTTCATCGCGATAGCTTCATTCGTTCTCCTGTAATCGTGATTTCCACAGACAGACAGACAGACAGACAGACTACGGACATGGCTAAATCGACTCAGGAGGTGACACTGATCAAGAATATACCTGCCACGCCTCCTTTAATGCGTTACACACGGAAGCACAAAGTGAATATACCCTCATTCCTTCGGATGTAGGGTATAAAAATGAATTTTTATTAAAAAGACAAAAATATGGAAAATAGAAAATTAATGGAAACGATAACGAAATTTACGCAAAATTTTGTATGAAGCGATCACTAAATTTTATTCTAGAGTATTTCGATTTGTTCTATTGTTTTTATTGTATTTTGTTTCTAATTACAGTGATTTATATTTTCTTTATTCCATTTATATATTTATTGATTCAGTGTATTGATATTTTCATAGCTTACGTTATATATTTAATAACTTTATTATTATTGTAACGTAATTTTCATATTAAATATTAATTTTTTTACCTATAAATGAATTTCATAAAACTTCGTTCATTTATTTATATTGCTGAAAATCTGACATCTCGAATATATTAAAATATATATGTATATATCGAGCATCACAATCCTTTAAAGTTTGTACCTTTTTAAATAAAGTTGTAATTACAATTTTAATGCAGAACTCAAATAATAGTTGATCAACTGTCCTCTTGCAGAATCTTATTTGCTGTGCTGCTGATGTGCTAGAAGGCAAAGGAGCCGTCCAAGTGGCTATCACGGTGTGTGAACTGTTTCGCATATACGCCGCATTTCAACAGAGCAACCTAAGGTCACCAACGCGAGTAACGCGCAGTACGATGTCGCCGTCGCCAATCGTTTAGAACTTCAAAAAGAAACAACGAACAAATGAAATACTCGTGATGTTGCTGTCCAAAGCTAAGAAATACGTAACTATCTCCACCTTGGAGCAATACTTTTTTGCTATTTAAAGTTTGGTTCTCGGATGAGTTTTAAGAAATTTTACTACATCGAATCAAAGCGAACAAAATCAACAAAACAAGACTAAAGCAGAGATTAATATGAAGTTTAGTGCATTTTCCGTTTTTTGTGAGTTATACGAATTTATTTCATATGTTATTATTTTACTTTTAATGTTTTTGATTGTTAACAGCTTGAACACAGTCGTAGCAGCTAAGTGCTGTTACTGCAATCAGAAAGAAGCTGCTATCTAGTCTCCATTCATGCGCCAATATAACAAAAGCAAAATAATTGTTGCTAAAATAATAATTAGAATGAGTTCAAATGCAAGCAGTGATTCTCTTCTATTTTCAATTTTGAAAGCTGCATTTGCTTCCTGCTGCTGTGATTGTGTTGAAACCATAATGCGTCATCACCATCGAATTGTGCTCGTTTATAGAATTCCATTTTTTTTAATGGCGTTACCTGATTGGTATGTCCAATACAATTCCTGATTCGGTATAGTCATTGCTTTTCTCTCTAAAACCATTGCGAAATACGAATTGCGTCTTATATTTATATACATACATATTTTCTATAATTTATTTTTATTTTAAAGTTTCGAGTTTTGGCAACGCGTATATAGTATTAATGGGAATGCATGCATTTCCATTCGACCAACGATTCGTGCAAAACCCATGTACGCCGTGGGGAACACAGTGATTGCTTCTTCAATCGATTTGAAACAGCTCGGCAGCCAACGGAATACAACATTTGTTAGGGAACTTTATATGCGAATTCGAAGTCACTCATTTCAAAATTGGCTCGAAACGGTTCGATCGTGCATGAAGTAAACCATGAAACAAACAACGAAGCACACAAATAGATGGAGCAGCAGCAACGTGTGTTGCTGATGGTGTTTCATAGAAATTCTTTTCATGGCTTATTTGTCTTTTTCAGCGGAAGACGCGAGGCAAGGAAGCAATTCGTTTTCTTCCTTTTCTTGTAAAGCAACTATCATTAAGTATCATCATTTATTAGTGCAATTCGGCTTACAACTTAATCTTCCCGAGCACGGAAGAATGTTCATGGTTTTTTCTTGTAAAAGAACACGAAGAAAACGAATTGCTTCCTGTCCTCCCGTCACCCGATAAGATCGGCATATCGTCCATGAAAATAATGTTTATGAAGCACCAACAACAACACACGTTGCTGCTGCTCCATCCATTTGTGTGCTTTCTGTGTTTGTTTCATGGGTTACTTCATGTATGATCGAACCGTATCGAGCCAATTCTGAAATGGGTGACTACGATTTCGCATGTGAAGTTCCCTTACGAATGTTGGCTTGCGTTCGCTTCCGAGCTGGTTCAACTCGATTGAAGAAGCAATAAATGTTTTTTCAATGTCGTGCATGGTTTTTGCACGGATCGTGGTCGAGTTTAAAGTCATGAAAGTCCTCTTTATTAATACATATATACTCGTTGCTTCCGCAAAGTTTCTCTGCATCGATGTCTGCACACGCACTTGTTTGTCAATCTATCCCTGACTCTCAACACATCAGATAATCATGCCTCCTTTAGATGTATACATTTAGCTTCCATAACCAAGGCCGCAATTTTGTTATTTTGGGGTCTACTTTTGGTGTTTTTATAGACTCCAGAAGGCCCACAATTGAGTTCAGCTATTATAACAATCGCTTTTATAAAAACTATTCAGACTTTAGCTTTTACACAAAATATAGGTTTTTCGATAAAAGCGATTATCTAAATGTTCATAAAAAACTTATGTACTTAAGCTCCATTTCGGGCAAAAATATAAGGATTAAGCTAAAAAGAGCTTCATAATTTTTCTGAATGATGTCCGTAAACAAAGATGATGATTACGCAAATAATTGTATGAATCAAAATTGCGATTGTGTTAAATATTACATTTTATATGAAGTCAGTATACTAAGAAACCATGAGTAGACTAACCACAGATAAAGAAATAATTTCAATGAACGAAACAGTGAACCTTAGGGTGCCAATCAATGCTCAATTAATTGTTAATCTTTCATCAACTTAACAAATTTGTGTGGAGTTTGGCTTTGAATTTTAATTTTTTAATTGAGCAGTTTTTGATGAAGAAGAAACTTGACATTATTAATTATACATGCTTAGATATTTAATGATATCTATTCGTAAGTTAGTATTATTAGCATAGATTTGTCACTATTACTTTACGCATGCACATTTTTAATGTTATTCACTCGAAATTAATGAGCATAAATGAATATGTAATTGTATTTGTAATAAAAACATATATCAAACGAATAAATGACCATATTAAAATATACATTTGGGCATTGTTACTGATAATCAAGCCGTAAAATATGTTCCAGATAGGTTCATAAGCACATCATTCATCAATCATATCATTTGAGCATGCGATTTGTATCTTAACGACTAGTTATTTAACACAGCTAAATCGGCTACTTCGATTGAAAAGGGTTTTCGATTGAAAGGGCTCCAACCACTTACTCACCGCAGCACTTCATTCTAGCCACAAATACACCTAGCCAAAATATAATTTGAAAACGCAATTATGTCCGACGATTATATTTAAGAAAGCGTTTATAATCTATTTTTCAGACGAGAGTTTGCCTTGTTGAATCCACGCCATAGTAAAAGGGTATTTTTGCAGTCCGACCTGATCAATGGTACCAAAAGTTTTGTATCAGATAGCCAATGGGTGGATACACAGGTGACCTCTTATTGCAGCTCTTCTGAGGCATGGCTTCCTGGCCATGTCATTCGCCAGTTCATCATTACCCTTAGTATTTCCATGGCGGAACAGCCAGCAGAGCAGATTCAAATTTGCTTTAGATGTGCCTGGCTGTCAAAAAACAAAAAAAAATAATTCCTTATTGGGAATCTTTTCTTTTATAACATAATCGCAAATGGCTTCATCTGAAACAAACTGTAATTACTGTGAAATCTTTGCGTTAGCGGTATCTGCAGTTAGCCAGAGTAGAAGCTCCTCTCTTTCGCGGTCATGGTGTTGTCTGTAGAAAACGTACTTCCGCCGAAAATTAGCTGACCTAAGCACCACTTCTTTCGCCGGCGAAAAGTAACTTCCGGTATTCCCTCAAAAAGCACTCTTGGAAGCATGTAGTCCGTCTGTATGGCGATCGATCCGAGGGTCCTGGTGCCATCTAACTTATCTCAGAAACTCTCATTGCACTCGCGTGTCCAAAGCTGAATTCGCAGCATAGGTTAAAGCAACTCAGCCTCAGGAAACTTGGGCGAAACTCCTTGCCAAATGTGTATGGGTAAGGTATGCAAGGTATGCTTGTGATTCTTTTATGAGGACATCTCTGATGTTATCACAGGTATTGTAGAAGAGTGCTGTAGAGGGGACTTTCCGGTGTAGGTTATAAAAATCGCCCTAACACACCGCCAATTCCTTGGTATATATTGCTTCTTGAGGCATTTGGTGAAAATTTCAGTGAGAGTTGCTAGGATATTGCTAAGGCATTATCTATGCTAAGCGATATTTCTAAGGTGCTTATGGCAGGGATGATTTTTTTGTCCTGCTGATATGTAGAGATAAAAGGATCCGAACGCACACATCATCCCGTCGCTACTTACTCTAGTGTTTCAAGGTTGGACTCTCTCTCAAAACAACACCAACAAAATACATATAGGAATAAAGAAAGAGAACGAATTCTTACATATTAATACGCGCTTATATACTAACTAAAAGTAAGAACTCAATTTAAGATTTCTAAGCAATGTCAATAGGTTTGAAGTACATTATAAAGAAATTATCGACGTAAATGACCACAAACACAAGAATGATAATTGTGCTATAGTAATAAAAATCTAGTAGAGATATTGCACTGAACCAAAAAAGTGATAAGAATGAATAAAACAGCTATTTATTTGACGAAATCCGATCCATATGCGGCCAGTCGAGGTAAGTTTATTTTGAAAGTGGTGTAAGTCCATTTTTTAAAAAAATTAGATATGACGTAGTTTATGCTTAATTTAATGTAAAGTTTTTATGTATTACTTGACCGTGTTTAATTGAATTAAACACCTTATGTATGACCGTGTTTAATTGAAAATCGGTGGCTAAATGAAAAAACACACTCAGCGATTATGAAAGTGCTGTAAGTCCAATTGACAGAGGTGGCCTAACAGATGTAGGCCGATCAGTAGTCTGTTATTTTTAACTCTTTAGTTTAATCGTAATCCTGCACATAAAAAAATGTAATAAAGCAATGTAGGAAACATTACAAATTCATTTTACATAAAGTGAAACGACTTTCGTTTGAACAAAAAAACACTAATGACGAACAGTTGAACTGGTTGCAAATATGTTGATGCAGGTTTTTCAAAAGTGCACCGTATACTATTTTATATAAAACATCATTGAAGAATGCAGAATTTAAAACTATAAATTTACTACACGAACATCCGGAAAGACCAATGAAGTTTGAAAAAATCACCCTGGCGCCATTGTACGAAAATGCCTACAATGTCAAGTGCCTATTACTTACGAAAAATATAGACATGAAGCAATTACTACCCTATATGCTGCCACTTGCAGAGCACAAGTAAATGTTATCAGTATCTCGTAATTTTGACAATGTAATTAGTGTCTAAAATTAATGTAATTAGCAACAAAATAGAAATTTAAAATCAAGATTATTTTGAGTGCTAAACTTGAAAGTGGTGCAAGTGCATTTAGAGCCCAGAAATATGTATTATTGTAGTTTATTGGCCAAAAACAAATCTATATAATGAAATTAAATATTTAGAAAACAATAGAAACCTTACCACACTTCATATCATTTGCCTAATTTTTGTAATTAACATAAATGCGAAACTCTAATTTTCTCAAAACAAGAGAATTTGGATTTACACCACTTTCAAATTTGAAATTTATTGAGCCATTTTGAATAACAGTATAAGCACATGTAATTCAATTAACAAAGTGTTACAATTAAAGACTATTATGTATTATCTATAAAACATGAATATACATCAGTATCAGACTTAAGGATGACAAGGTCAAATTAAAGATTTTAATAACATAAAAGAAGATCGCTTTTGCTCCCGAAGCTAACATGATTTGGGGGTAGAACTCCTAAAATAATAGACTGAATACTAACTATGTACAATGTTAAACTTAATTTTAGTTATAATCTAAAAGTAACATATTAAAACAAGAACAAGAAAAAGAGCAAAGAAACCCTTAAAACACTTTTAATGCTAGCCTCTATGAGTACCGGGAGTTGAAGATTTATAAAAATCATGACATAAAGATACATTTAGATCAAAATTTGCCGGAAGTTCATTTATAAAGCCAATAGGTGATAAATACGTGGAATTCGACCAGTTAAAAACTCTTTGTTGGTTGAAAATATCAAGAATGCAATTGTTCTCGTGACAAGCAATTCTATTTACAAATCTGTGCAAGATGTCAGAAACGTAAAGTCCCATCGGAAATACTTTAGCCTTCTTATAGACAAAACGGTTCGAATAACGCTTTGTATGCGATTGAAAATATTTTCCAATACAGTGTCTCAAGACCTTTCGTTCTAAAATTTCAAATTTTTTAATGACCGTTGGTGAAACATTAAACCAAATAGGAAAGCCGTATAAGATTACGGGTCTTACGCATGTTTTATAAAGTAAAAGTTTGGTTTTCTTAGGCAAACTTCTGGCAAATATCAACCACTCTTGAAATAAAACCATACAATTGCCGTCATACAAGGAAGTCATGTGTTGGCCACATCAGATATTTTAATACTGCAGTCTGCAGAAAGCTGCAAACTTGCATCAACTCCACTCTGCAATACTTTCGGCGATGGAAAATTGCAATAAATGCCAACAAGACACAAGCCATATTCATAACCAGAAAACATAATCAAAATACCCCCAATTTAACCATAAGCTGCACCACAATTCCTTGGCTAAACACTGCCAAATATCTCGGACTCACTTTCGACAACAGATTAAAATGGCTACAGCATATACATAAAAGCAGAGGTCGCTGCGCAGGAACCATTCAATCATTCTACCCCCTCCTAAAAGAAAGTAAACTTAGCAACAAAAACAAACTTCTGCTTTACAAGCAAATAATTAGGCCGAGTCTGCTATACGGTTGTCTAGCCTACTCAACCGGCGCAAAATCAACAATAAACAAACTTCAATCCGCCCAAAATATCGCCATTAGAAAAATTTTTAACATTCCGTGGTACATAAGAAATAACGGCATTCACAATGACCTAAAACTCGAGACAGTAAAAGAATACATCAAAGATAAAGCTCTCAAACTTTTCGACAAAATAGCAAACATACAAAACACTTCATTAAACATTTTAAAAACTCCCACACTAACAAACAGAAAAACCTACCGTAGCATCAGAAATTTTTCCAACAGTTAACTCTTTATCAATTTAACTAATACAAAACCCGAATCAAATGCAATAGAAAGTAATATCTAAGCCCGCACCAACCAGACGCCAATTACATTGGCGATCAAATAAGATGGAGTAAAAGTGACGATACACTAGCTCCGAGAAACCACATGTTCCTAGCCTAGATATTTTAATACAATTCTTGCATGTTTGTTGAATTTTAGGAGACTGTAAAAATTAATGCCAAGATATTTTATGCTATCCCTGCAAGGAATCTCAGATCCATTGATTTAAAAATTTAATACAATTACAATTTTAAGTACACAGCTTAGCAACTAGCAACAGAGGCCTTCGGCTAAAAAGTGCATCACAACATAAATTTACAGAAATAAGGAGAGGTAGAAGAAGGGTGAACTTAAGTTAGTTGCTTAAGTAATGATGTAATGTATGTGAGGTAATAATACGCTTAGATTTCCTTGGCGATGTTAAGTTTAGTCAATATGCTCGAGAAGTTTTGATATTTTGAAGAGTTACTTCTGATAAAAGTTGAACAATCGGTTGAAACTTGTGTATTTTTCGAAGGTTTTCAACGATAGGCAACTGACGACAATATGATGCACCGATAATGAGTTTGTGCAGCAGAGAGGACAAGTCGGTGCGGGATCTTTAGAAAAGTAGTGCTCATTTGTTAGACTTGTATGTCCTAGGCGGAAGCAAATTTTTGGAAACGCAAATTATACAATTTATATTAGCAATTTATATTGAATTATATTGAATTAGCAATATATTCCGGAGAGCTAAAGTGCATTATCTCAACCTCATAAACTGGTTTCTATGCGCTTTAATAGTTACTTACCTTCTATATATATGTACGTTTTGTTTTCTTCCATATTTCAGATTTATCACGAAATAGATTTGTTGAATTAACCGATGATATCGCTACGTTTTTGTATCTGGCAACACTGCTTCTCTATCATAACACCCTACGCAGTGTTCCGGAGTTCGCGAAGCACCTGATTTTGTTGACGTTCTTGGATTTTTTAGTTTTGTTTTAAAATAAAGCAATAATAAAAATGGAACCTAACAGTTTCCCGGCCACATCTTTACCGTTGCACAAAGGCTCCAATTTTTTAGTTGTTTTTGGGGATGTTTTTGGTGTTGTTGTAGACCCTAACCTATAAGAGATATCCGGACGAAGTAAACACCGTTAGATAGATATTTGATATATCTTTCACTTCTGTTAAGGTGTTTTTACCGTAGAACCTATATTTTTGTGTGAAAGCCGCTTTTAACGTTTTTAGTACTTTTTGTTTAACACAAATTCTTTTTTTACTAAATAAAATACATAATAACATGGTATAATTATGTAGTTTTTATATAAACTGACCTAATTACTCGTATCCTGGTGTTTTTTTATTAGAATTGGTCCCATACTTTACGAGAAAATTGATTTTAAAGATCAAGATTAAATACTAATTTGATACCTTTCTTAACCTATACATTTACACTTTTTAAAAAATCTTTTAACGCAGAGTTCTGCAACGATGATCTGTCATTATTCGTTAAAAATTCTATTAAATGAAATTATGATTTACTTATCATAATGTGAAAATCATACCATCATATAATGCACAGCAAAAGTAGAAAAATTGTTACTGTGGATAGGGCTGCAATAGTGTGTCCATTGACCGTGGCAGTCATATTTTCGAGCTGTTATTAGCTGCCAGTTGCATTGGTGCATTTGTGTCTGGGAATCTTTGGTGGCCAACAACTTTAAGCAACGCGACCATCAAAGGAATCCAAGTGCGGGACAGAGTTCAAGTTTGTGAAATTTAAAGGCAAGTGTTCGATTTTATTGTCGTAAAAGTCCAGATGATGCAGATTCTGCCACGAGCCAAATGCATCAATTTACGTAGCAATCACTTCTGCGTCGTTATCTTCTAGTGCAGGTACGTTTCTTGATAAATAAACAGGCAGTTACGCCAGCTCCGCAGTAGTACAACATTTACAAGCAACTCTTTTATAGATATCAACTTTTCGCCTGGCAAACAGCCGAATTTCAACAGCCGCCGCAGCATCAACATATTCATTACACGCACTCCAGCAGCTCCAACAGTGGATCATCGCCGGGAAACGAAGTTCTGCTGTTTGAAAAGTCCTTGAATCGCCGCAAACACAGCACATCAGATGATAAGCTTAACAAAAATTTGTGCAATATTCAAATCAACAAGTGACTCAAGAGATATCAAGTGTTTATGAAATCAAAGTCGAGAAAACACTGCGCGATATGACTGATCACCAACGTGAGGAGACTGAACTGATGACGCAACTACGCAGTGTATGTTATCAAGTGCAAATAGTATTGGATTTATTAGCAAGTTTTAAGGTTCCATTAGTCCTTAGATTATCGAAAACCGTCTCAAGATGACGCTGCCAGAAGACATCGCGTCAGCTCTAACCGATGGTGTGTTATTGTGCCATCTAGCCAATTATGTGCGACCCAGATGAAATGTAGAACTTTTGGAAGCTTGTCTGAAAATTGGTGTCGATGAGGTGAGTTTTTTGAGTATTTTTCGTAGGTTTAAAGCATAAATTAGTTATGTAGTGATGATAATTAAAAATACTAAAATGTTTATCCTTTTACTAATTTTTTTTAACAATAACCGTGGACTCTTTCTTGTGATGAAAAGTCACTTTACTCACTTTTATGTGTAAATAGAACTATTTTTCACATAGTGGTGCGTAGCGTTATTCGGGTAATTATATTCTCGAAAAATGTCATCAGTTGCAGCATTCTCGTGCTTGCATTCATGTGTTTAGCTTACAATTCGAGTAAGCAAAATGTTTTTGAAAAAGTGGAAAACATCTTTCGTAAGGTCTTTTTCAATGACTGTTTTAATAACTATCGCTGCTCTTAATATAAATACCTAATCCTCTTTATGCGGTTTATGGCCAAAGGAATCGACCGCTCGTCTCATGACCAGGTCCCATGTTAATGCTAACGCATTCTTGAACCAAGAGTCCATACGTCCGTCAGGAAACTGATCGCACATACCAAGCCTCTTGGCCGCCGGAGCCGGGCAATGATTCACAATGTGATCCGACGTCTCCTCCTCCTCCAGACACAGCCTACAGGTATCCTCTTCCACAAGACCCATCTTGTGGAGATGATACCTAAAGTTACCATGGCCTGTGACCAGAGAGGTGAGCCAACTCAGACTGTCTCTTCCGTAGTTGAGCAGTCTTCTGGCCTCTCCGCGAAGTGGTTGTTTAATAACCAACTTCGTCTTCCGGCAAGTGGTTAGCTCCTACCATCTCCGTGAGTGCTCGGAGAACAACCACGTGTCTATCAGGGACCCAATCTTCCCGTCACATAAAGCGACTCTCGTTTCGGGGCCGCAAAAACCTTCAGCAGCCCCTTCTTTGGCTCGATCTAGTTAGTCTTTGACTAACTTTATTATTAGTAAAAAATCGAATTTTCCATTTGAATACCAGTTCGAAAAGAACTCTAAACATCGCTCATGTTTAATCAAATAATTATTTTAGAAACAAAAACTACGAACAACTTTATATTAAAATTTTTTATATGAGAATATGATGTCTATTCCCAAAATTAAACAAAACAAAACAGCTTCAAGCTTCGATCCGTTTTTTCAGAAAAAACTTTTAATATTTGTTTTGAAAATAGTACCTAATTTATGGCATATTCTCGAAAAACTTCAAATTATCACAAATTTTTCTACTAAACTAAATTAGTTCTTTGTATGCGAAAAAGCAAATGATAATATATTTTGAAATCGAATCAAGTACCTAATATCAACGAGTTTACAATAATTTTTAAAATATTTAACTGTAGTTTCATTAGATAGCTGCTTAGTTTATGGATTTGTTAAATTGCATTTTTTCTTTAATAAATTTTCCAATTGTACTGCAAGAAACAGTCAAAGCAGAAGTCTGGAAGTTCTACTTTTCACTAAAATCCAATGTGTCGTCGTTACATTTCTTGTTTTACACATGTACGTTCAATATCAAAAACCAAAGTGATAGGGACAAAATCAATGATTAGATTCGCAAAAGATAAACCTAGTTGGCACTTACTAAGAAACCGGCTTTCATAATATATTAATAATGCAACTGGAGCTCGAGATTAGATTTTATGTACTGTATTGGAATTAAAAGTAACGTAACATAAGCACAGGATTAGCGAAGTGGTAACTAAATAAATTCGAGTGTGGCAAATTAATTACGGCAAAAAGATGGGAACAAATTCAAGAGACAGGAAGCAACTACATGTATTTATGTTATATATAGTGTTAGGAAGTTTTTATGTCCATCTAAGAATTTCTTAGAGTTGTATTTTGTATTAAATATAATTTACTCATTCCCCTTTTGCGATTAATTTGAATTAATTTAATTATTCGGTCAGAGTTGTTATCTATTCTATAGAATGAAAAATGGTCAATTTTTTCTTAAATATTTAGTGTAAAACACGTTGAGGTTTTAAGAATTTAAACCTCAGAGAACGGTAATTAATTTTTTATTGCTGCGGGCGATTTTTAGGTTTTCCTGCTTCTTTAGAAACTTCATTTTCTATACTTTTTAAAAAACTAAGAAACTTTTAATTCAATTTCAATATTTTATATTAAATTCATTCGTTATTTGATGAAATTAACAAGGCTTTAGGAGCTTGCAATTGCAAAACAACTCTGACTCGCCGAATTGAATGTAACAATACAATTTAGAAAATATTGCTCATTCTTTTGGCTTCGTTTGAAATGAATCTAGTAACTAAAATGACTTTCAGTTCAATTGCTATTAAAAACTTTAATGAAGCATCACATCACATTTAGTACAGAACAAATCCAAGTAAAGTCGTAATTAAAAGATATGTAATAAATATGAAATCCGTGTAGTAATGCGTTGGTTGTAATGAATTGTTTTCCAATTTTTATAAACATTTGGAGAAATCACTTCACAATATGTAAAATGTACGAACTTTGAATTTTGCTGTACTTCAATTCGAACTGTTTGAACACTCAGTTGTCTCCGTATTCATTTACCTTTGGAACTGTGAACGTGAAAATAGTGCCTTAGACTGTATGACGTACAGAACTTTTCAGCTAAGAACGGTTTGAATATGTAACGGAAAGTAGAAAAGGAAGTAGGAATTAAGAAGCAATAATAGGATTTATGATTACCTGGAATGTTCCAAGGAAATTATCTGAACAGCATTCAACATACAAACCTAAGCTAGTCTTCTGAGTCTATTCGTTTTTTCTTATTTAGTATATTTTCGCACTCAAAAGGTAATCGTTCGATAGTCCATCGATTACTTTAAACATTGGTAACGCTTCAATATAGGAATTCCTTTTTATTAGCAGAACATTTTACATGTTTAACTAACTATTTGCAATTATAATTGCTTTTTTAATTATCCTAAAATCTATTGAATTACATGTATTTACGAATAACGCATTCCTTAAAATATATGTTCTAAATATAACTCATATATCGACTGAACCTACGTCGTAATCTGAAAGAGGGAACAATTGAAAAAGAAAAAAATCAAAATTATACCTACAATACACTACTATATACGTTATATATCTAAAAATGACAGTAATGTTGAAGCAACAAATAAACACAGGAACTACAAATTTCATTATTAAAATAACATGCGGCCAAAATCAAGAAACCGCCAAAAAGCAGAAAAATGTGAAGTCATAAATCGCATTACAATCGTATATATACACATTTGCCAAAAAAATGAAAAAATTGCATTTATTATATTGTAAGATTGGAAAGGCTATGGATTTCCACAGGAACCAATTAATAAATAAATAAATATCTATACATTTTTTATACAAACTGAGTTTTTAATTTTATTAATTTCATAGCATAGATTTTCGTTATTGTATAGTTAATGGGGGTCATTTGTAGTTTATGAAATGAAATGGAGGTTGGTTTTAGAGTCTACTCAAGCGAAGCTGCGAAACATTCATTTTCTTTAAGTTGTAATTTAATGTTTACGTAGCTATAATTATAATTATTATTTGAATAAGTATAGTTATATTATTATTAAATGTATTTATTCACTAATACCGTGATTCAGAAAGTCTTCAAGTAAAGTCTACAGCAGAGTCGTTAACCACTTAAAATCGACTATCACAAAGTCTATAGCTGAGAATAGACTTACGTTACGTTACAACAACTCCTTCGTAACGTTTTTTGCTCAGCCATTGTTTTTGTTATGAAGATTTTAGTGGTTGAAATATTAATGATCCTGTAAAAATGTTTTTCGCGACCAAATTAAGGATTATAAATGCAGGAAAAATAAAAGCTAAACTTAAGAAATTTGTTTGTTTTGTTTTGCTATTGTATTTTTTCCTTAATATGGTGCAAAATATACCAAGAATTTTTATTTCTTTTGCAACGCTGAAAATTGGAAAAAATATTGAAAGATATTGGAACGAATTTCCGTCATCCCTTGTCATTTGATTTGGTGACAAACCGGTTTCGGCGATGTGCCATCTTCAGTGTCTAATTTCGTTCTCGTTTCGAAAAAAATATATTCTACAAATTAATCGTGAAATTCGTGATATTGTCGAATCAAAGAATTTTTAATGAAAGTGATAGTATACAAGAGTTTTTCGAAATGTTTTCTTTGGTGGCCTTCTATTTTTACGACATAGAACACCACAACAGAGGTAAACATTCGCGCTCAGAATCGTGAGCTTCGGGACGCTTCAAATATTTATTTTTTTAAAAAAAAAAAGTTAATTATTCAAAATAATGGCATCATTTTCTACCACCGAACGTTTACGGTTGTTTCTATCACGGTGGTTCTTAAAACACAATTTTCTATCTTCCAGTCTACCGTTCGTTCAGCGCCTTGCTTTCGTTCAACTTTTCCAGCACTTCCCGACCAAACGTTTGGCTGCCAGTACTGTGTGTATACATACTATAGATTTGTCTTTTCGTGTATACTCGGTTAACTCTTTCCTTCTCATGATTGTCTCGATTCAATAATTCTGTTGATATACCTGAGCTTGCCTAGCACATTCTATATGCACAAATGTCAGCTGTTTCTTTGCTAGAGCTAGTAATTATAGAGTGAAAGTAAAGTGAATGTAAACAATATAAAGTGAATATATTAATAAAGTGCATTATAGAGCATTTATAGAGTGAAAGTAGAGTAAATATAAATAATATAAAGTGAATATATAAATTAAGTGTTATAAACAATATATTGATCATGATTTTCGCCGAGTTTTTGATGAGTAGCTCTGATGAGGAAGATGACGGAGCAACAACTTCATGCAGAGTTCGCAATAGAAAATTAAGGGATAATGGGAATCTACTAGATACGCCAGATACAGAGTAAGTACATCATAATATATGCTAGATTCTTTTACTTCGTTTTTGTTGTTATATTATATTATTATATTTGTTATATCACAAGAAAATTTGCAGCAACCAAAACTGTAATCTACATATGTATGCAAACGTTTGCTTTTTTGTGTACGTTTGGGAACACGGCGTTCGTTCGTTTGATAACGATCCAAAATACCACATTTTGCCTGGAACGCACAAATAGTATGGAAAGTGTTGTTGTAAATTTGGAAGAACAAACGATCTACGTTTGTCAAAGTAAACATTGGCTCGCCGTTCGTTGAGTACACATTTTGAACAGCTGTGTTATGAAAAGTTCAAAGCAACACAAGGAGAACCGTAAACGTTCGGTGGTAGAAAATGATGCCATAAAACTAGTAAAGGTGTTGTCTACAGCCGGGCTGTAGCCGAAATACCCTACACCTTAAAGCTGCATATATACTCGTATATATAAGATATATAAGATAAACTATAATTATAGCTGCTTAACTATTTCTGTGCGTTACAAACACCGCTACTAAGTGCGTTTACTTCCAAAATTTAGGTGTAGGGTATAAAAATATATCTCAATACTGGGTGGATGGGTAAAAAGGAGGCATGGCCCGCCCATTTTTTCCCCAACAGAATATTATTGGTTCACAAACTACAATATTATGTACACCATTATTCAGGAAACTTATATACTTTTCAATACAATCCTATGTAAACTAAAAGTGGGCGGATCACGCCCATATTTGGCATATTAACTGGAAGCAGTAGTCTAAACCTACATATAATATTTTCTTGTCTTCTCTCAAAAAGTGATGCTGATATGGCCTTTTTTAATAGGCAAAACAAAGGTACCTGCACTCTCGATATAAAAGTAGGCGTGGTCCTTAGGCGATTTTGCCCATTTTCAATACGAAACACCCCAACATAGCTACGAATATTTTTGCCAAATCTCATTTTGAAATCTTAATCCGTTCTCCTGTGATCGTGATTTCAACGGACAGACAGACAGACAGACAGACGGACAGACATCGTTATTTCAATTTTGGTGGTGATGCTGATCAAGAATATATATACTTTTCCATACCTATCTTGTCTAGTTCTATGCGTTACACACTACGATAGAAAGTGAATATACCTCAACCTTAAGGTGTAGGGTATAATAAAAATAATATTCATTAGGTATTAGGAACATTCATACATACATGAATATCGGTAACAATTCAGTGGCAAACTGCATTTCTATTAGAATTCTACAGCTCAGGGGCTGTAGACTTTATTGAGTCGTCGACAACCACTGCTATAGACTTTCTGATAAGGCTTTTGTAACGATCGGCTCGTAACGCTTTAGCAAAAGCATAGAGGAGACACAACGCGTTGACTTTCTGAGCAAAAAATGTTGTTAAATGGTTGTTAAAAGACAACGGCAACCACTGATATAGACTTTCTGAATCACGGTATAAATTTCTATTTTAATTTATAAAAATGAATTTTTATTAAAAAGACAAAAATATGGAAAATAGAAAATTAATGGAAACGATAAGGAAATATACGCAAAATTTTGTATGAAGCGATCACTAAATTTTATTCTAGAGTATTTCGTTATTTGTTCTATTGTTTTTATTGTATTTTGTTTCTAATTACAGTGATTTATATTTTCTTTATTCCATTTATATATTTATTGATTCAGTGTATTGATATTTTCATAGCTTACGTTATATATTTAATAACTTTATTATTATTGTAACGTAATTTTCATATTAAATATTAATTTTTTTACCTATAAATGAATTTCATAAAGCTTCGTTAATTTATTTATATTGCTGAAAATCTGACATCTCGAATATATTAAAATATATATGTATACATCGAGCATCACAATCCTTTAAAGTTTGTACCTTTTTAAATAAAGTTGTAATTACAATTTTAATGCAGAACTCAAATAATAGTTGATCAACTGTCCTCTTGCAGAATCTTATTTGCTGTGCTGCTGATGTGCTAGAAGGGAAAGGAGCCGTCCAAGTGGCTATCACGGTGTGTGAACTGTTTCTCATATACGCCGCATTTCAACAGAGCAACCTAAAGTCACCAACGCGAGTAACGCGCAGTACGATGTCGCCGTCGCCAATCGTTTAGAACTTCAAAAAGAAACAACGAACAAATGAAATACTCGTGATGTTGCTGTCCAAAGCTAAGAAATACGTAACTATCTCCACCTTGGAGCAATACTTTTTTGCTATTTAAAGTTTGGTTCTCGGATGAGTTTTAAGAAATTTTACTACATCGAATCAAAGCGAACAAAATCAACAAAACAAGACTAAAGCAGAGATTAATATGAAGTTTAGTGCATTTTCCGTTTTTTGTGAGTTATACGAATTTATTTCATATGTTATTATTTTACTTTTACTTTTAATGTTTTTGATTGTTAACAGCTTGAACACAGTCGTAGCAGCTAAGTGCTGTTACTGCAACCAGAAAGAAGCTGCTATCTAGTCTCCATTCATGCACCAATATAACAAAAGCAAAATAATTGCTGCTAAAATAATAATTAGAATGAGTTCAAATGCAAGCAGTGATTCTCTTCTACTTTCAATTTTGAAAGCTGCATTTGCTTCCTGCTGCTGTGATTGTGTTGAAGCCATAATGCGTCATCATCATCGAATTGTGCTCGTTTATAGAATTCCATTTGTTTTAATGGCGTTACCTGATTGGTATGTCCAATACAATTCCTGATTCGGTATATTCATTGCTTTTCTCTCTAAAACGATTGCGAAATACGAATTGCGTCTTATATTTATATACATACATATTTTCTATAATTTATTTTTATTTTAAAGTTTCGAGTTTTGGCAACGCGTATATAGTAATAATTGGAATGCATGCATTTCCATTCGACCATGATTCGTGCAAAACCCATGCACGCCGTGGGAAACACATTGATTGCTTCTTGAATCGAGTTGAAACAACTCGGCAGCTAACGGAATACAACATTTGTTAGGGAACTTCATATGCGAATTCGAAGTCGCTCGTTTCAAAATTGGCTCGAAACGGTTCGATCGTGCATGAAGTAAACCATGAAACAAACAACGAAGCACACAAATAGATGGAGCAGCATCAACGTGTGTTGCTGATGGTGTTTCATAGAAATTATTTTCATGGCTTATTTGTCTTTTTCAGCGGAAGACGCGAGGCAAGGAAGCAATTCGTTTTCTTCCTTTTCTTGTAAAGCAAATATCATTAAGTATCATCATTTATGAGTGCAATTCGGCTTACAACTTAATCTTCCCGAGCACGGAAGATTGTTCATGGTTTTTCTTGTAAAAGAACACGAAGAAAACGAATTGCTTCCTGTCCTCCCGTCACCCGCTAAGATCGGCATATCGTCCATGAAAATAATGTATATGAAGCACCAACAACAACACACGTTGCTGCTGCTCCATCCATTTGTGTGCTTTCTGTGTTTGTTTCATGGGTTACTTCATGTATGATCGAACCGTATCGAGCCAATTCTGAAATGGGTGACTACGATTTCGCATGTGAAGTTCCCTTACGAATGTTGGCTTGCGTTCGCTTCCGAGCTGGTTCAACTCGATTAAAGAAGCAATAAATGTTTTTTCAATGTCGTGCATGGTTTTTGCACGGATCGTGGTCGAGTGGAAAGTCATGAAAGTCCTCTTTATTAATACATATATAGTCGTTGCTTTCGCAAAGTTTCTCTGCACCGATGTCTGCACACGCACTTGTTTGTCAATCTATCCCTGACTCTCAACACATCAGATAATCATGCCTCCTTTACATGTATACATTTAGCTTCCATAACCAAGGCCGCAATTTTGTTATTTTGGGGTCTGCTTTTGGTGTTTTTATAGACTCCAAAAGACCCACAATTGGGTTCAGCTATTATAACAATCGCTTTTATAAAAACTATTTAGACTTTAGCTTTTACACAAAATATAGGTTTTTCGATAAAAGCGATTATCTAAATGTTCAAAAAAAAACTTATGTACTTAAGCTCCATTTCGGGCAAAAATATAAGGATTAAGCTAAAAAGAGCTTCATAATTTTTGTGAATGATATCCGTAAACAAAGATGATAATGACGCAAATAATTGTATGAATCAAAATTGCGATTGTGTTAAATATTACATTTTATATGAAGTCAGTATACTAAGAAACCATGAGTAGACTAACCACAGATAAAGAAATAATTTCAATGAAGGAAACAGTGAACCTTAGGGTGCCAATCAAATTAATCTTTCATCAACTTAACAAATTTGTGTGTAGTTTGGCTTTGAATTTTAATTTTTTAATTGAGCAGTTTTTGATGAAGAAGAAACTTGACATTATTAATTATACATGCTTAGATATTTAATGATATCTATTCGTAAGTTAGTATTATTAGCATAGATTTGTAACTATTACTTTACGCATGCACATTTTTAATGTTATTCACTCGAAATTAATGAGCATAAATGAATATGTAATTGTATTTGCAGTAAAAACATATATCAAACGAATAAATGACCATATTAAAATAAACATTTGGGCATTTTTACTCATAATGAAGCCGTAAAATATGTTCCACATAGGGTCATAAGCAAATCATTTGAGTTTGCGATTTCTATCTTAACGACTAGTTAGTTAACACAGATAAATCGGCTACTTCGATTGAAAAGGGTTTTCGTCCGGAATTACTTACCTTACCTAAATTGCGTGAAGTAAAATTCGTATCATGGCCGCCAACCACTAACCACCGCAGCACTTCATTCTAGTCACAAATACACCTCGAAAAGGGCTTTTCTATAATATCAAAATATAATTTGAAATCACAATTATGTCCGACGATTTTATTTAAGAAAACTTTTATAATCCTTTTTTCAGACGAGAGTTTGCCTTGTTGAATACACGCCATAGTAAAAGGGTATTTTTGCAGTCCGACCTGATCAATGGTACCAAAGTTTTGTTTCAGATAGCCAATGGGTGGATACACAGGTGACCTCTTATTGCAGCTCTTCTGAGGCATGGCTTCCTGGCCATGTCATTCGCCAGTTCATCATTACCCTTAGTATTTCCATGGCGGAACCGCCAGCAGAGCAGATTGCAATTTGCTTCAGATGTGCCTGGCTGTCAAAAAACAAAAAAAAAATATTTCCTTATTGGGAATCTTTTCTTTTATAACATAATCGCAAATGGCTTCATCTGAAACAAACTGTAATTACTGTGAAATCTTTGCGTTAGCGGTATCTGCAGTTAGCCAGAGTAGAAGCTCCTCTCTTTCGCGGTCATGGTGTTGTCTGTAGAAAACGTACTTCCGCCGAAAATTAGCTGACCTAAGCACCACTTCTTTCGCCGGCGAAAAGTAACTTCCGGTATTCCCTCAAAAAGCACTCTTGGAAGCATGTAGTCCGTCTGTATGGCGATCGATGACCAGGGTCCTGGTGCCATCTATCTTATCTCAGAAACTCTCATTGCACTTGTGTGTCCAAAGCTGGATTCGTAGCATAGGTTAAAGCAACTCAGCCTCAGGAAACTTGGGCAAAACCCTTGCCAAATGTGTATGGGTAAGGTATGCAAGGTATGCTTGTGATTCTTTTATGAGGACATCTCTGACGTTATCACAAGTATTGTAGAAGAGTGCTGTAGAGGGGGCTTTCCCGTCTAGGTTATAAAAATCACCATCACACTCCAATTCCTTGGTATATATTGCTTCTTGAGGCATTTAGTGAAAATTTCAGTGAGCGTTGCTAAGAAAGTGCTAAGGCATTATCTATGCTGGTGTTGCTCTCTCCATGACTATCATCTTTCGCAGTCTAGTCGCTTCGTTGACCTCGCATGTCTATTCACAGTACGCCTTCCATGAGTACCGCTTGACTTTCCAACTCTGCCAGTGTAGATCCTCAGACTTGCGCTGAGTCTATGTCTTACCAGTCGCCTTCCCTTTAATAAAAAGCACTCTAGTTGACTTCCCCAGAACCCGAATATAAGCTCCTTCAAAAGTTTGATTAAACAGTAAGATTCGCTGCAGAGCCCCTTTATAAAACAAATAGAATACTTACTTCCAGTAGAATCAGGGAATACACATACAATGAGTAGAATAAATATATGTATTTGCGAAATTGCAAAGCACAAAAAAACACTAAGAAAATATACACTGCCGTCCATAAATTTCCGGACATGCCATTTTTTCCCTAGAACTTATGAAAATCTCCACTGCTTTTAATTTTAGAAATTAAACTAATATTTATTTTGTTTTGTTAACAATATGTTTTGTTGAATATTAGATCATATTAACTTCACTTAACAATATAATTTAAAAAGAAATACATTTCGTTTCAAATATCTTTTTCGTCAAAAAATGCTCCTTTCACCTTTACTACTTTTGACGATATTTTTTGCATCCTTTCGATTAACTTCTGTATTGTTGGAAGTGGTGTGGATTCCCAGGCCTCTTGCAGAATATTCCAAAGATCTTTTTTCGATGTGGGACATGTTTTTCGAATATAGGAATAAAGAAAGAGAACGAATTCTTACATATTAATACGCGCTTATATACTAACTAAAAGTAAGAACTCAATTTAAGTTTTCTAAGCAAAGTAAGTGACCACAAACAAAAGAATTATAATTGTGCTATAGTAATAAAAATCTAGTAGAGATATTGCACTGAACCAAAAAAAGTGATAAGAATGAATAAAACAGCTATTTATGTGACGAAATCCGATCCATATGCGGCCAGTCGAGGTATGTTTATTTTGAAAGTGGTGTAAGTCCAATTTTTAAAAAAATTAGATATGACGTAGTTTATGACAGAGGTGGCCTAACAAATGTTCGCCGATCAGTAGTCTGTTATTTTTAAATCTTTTGTTTAATCGTATGTGTAATCCTACACATAAAAAAATGTAATAAAGCAATGTAGAAAATATACAAATTCATTTTACATAAAGTGAAACGACTTTCGTTTCAACAAAAAAATCTTACAAAATACAAAAAAACACTAATGACGAACAGTTGAACTGGTTGCAAATATGTTGATTCAGGTTTCTCAAAAGTGCACCGTATACTATTTTATATAAAACATCATTGAAGAATGCAGAATTTAAAACTATAAATTTACGACACGTACATCCGGAAAGACCAATGAAGTTTGAAAAAATCACCCTGGCGCCATTGTACGAAAATGCCTACAATGTCAAGTGCCTATTACTTACGAAAAATATAGACATGAAGCAATTACTACCCTATATGCTGCCACTTGCAGAGCACAAGTAAATGTTATCAGTATCTCGTAATTTTGACAATGTAATTAGTGTCTAAAATTAATGTATTTAGCAACAAAATAGAAATTTAAAATCAAGATTATTTTGAGTGCTTTTTGATTTTTTAAAATTGAAATTAAACAATATTTACAGATGTAATAAATTTGAAAGTGGTGCAAGTGCATTTAGAGCCCATAAATATGTATTATTGTAGTTTAATTGGCCAAAATCAAATCTATATAATGAAATTAAATATTATATTAATGAAATTATATAATCATAGTAAATATGTTTAGTATGTTAAGAATCGCCAGTTTTAAGTAAATGTTTGTACACATTTTGTATAAATAAAATAAATAAATACATTATTTTATTTCTTAACGTGCTTTTGGCTGTTCTCGTTACCAAAAAACGTAATTTTCATCGTTACAAAAATTGAATGTAATTTACTAAAAATAAATATAAAAAAAAATAATAAAATTTGTTTCTACAGAAAGGGATTTAATCAAGGCAATTCAATAATAATACGAATCCATTAATAGATATGACATAATTAAACATTTTAAAACAATGAAAAAGATTTTGTTTATTTCGAATTTCTTTCGCGGTTTTTGTATTTAGCAGTAAAAGAACCGTGTTTATAGACTCAGGTAATTTTTTTGACAAGGGCCATTTTTTGTTATAGTGATATTCAGCTCTTTACCTTTTACTTTAATTTTTCTATACCATTCTAAAAAAGTGAGGCGTTGGCGTAACTTCGACCTGGCGTAGGCGGAGCAGGTCTTACGAGGGATACTATTCAATTGGAAACGCGAATTATACAATTTATATTAGCAATTTATTTTGAATTATATTGAATTAGCAATATATTTTATAACAAACAGTTTTTCTGTCTACTCATATGGAGACTCTGTGAATTAAATTAGTGATATCCGCTTTCGAGTGACATGGATTTAAAGAGGTTCGTGGTTTTAGTTTTGTATATAATAACCTGGATTCTAGTATTCCAAAGGATTGTTAGGTACAACCAAATAGGTTTGAATTGTCCACATTTTTCTGCAATGATTTTAGTCTTGTATAATTGTGATTGGGTGCGGAAATATTTAGAAATTATTGTGACAATTAGGATACTGTATTAATTGAGAATATTGTCTTCCCTTCCCATTGTAAAGCGGGAAGCTAGCTAAAGCTAAAGTGCAAAGATTCCAACCTCATAAACTGGTTTCTATGCGCTTTAATAGTTACTTACTTTCTATATATATGTACGTTTTGTTTTCTTCCATATGTCAGATTTATCACGAAATAGATTTGTTGAATTAACCGATGATAGCGCTACGTTTTTGTGTCTGGCAACACTGCTTCTCTATCATAACACCCTACGCAGTGTTCCGGAGTTCGCGAAGCACCTGATTTTGTTGACGTTCTTGGACTTTTTAGTTTTGTTTTAAAATAAAGCAATAATAAGAATGGAACTTAACAGTTTCCCGGCCACATCTTTACCGTTGCACAAAGGCTCCAATTTTTTAGTTGTTTTTGGGGATGTTTTTGGTGTTGTTGTAGACCCTAACCTATAAGAGATATCCGGACGAAGTAAATACCGTTAGATAGATATTTGCAATATCTTTCACTTCTGTTAAGGTGTTTTTACCGTAGAACCTATATTTTTGTGTGAAACCCGCTTTTAACGTTTTTAGTACTTTTTGTTTAACACAAATTATTTTTTTACTAAATAAAATACATAATAACATGGTATAATTATGCAGTTTTTATATAAACTGACCTAATTACTCCTATCCTGGGGTTTTTTTATTAGAATTGGTCCCATAGTTTACGAGAAAATTGATTTTAAAGATCAAGATTAAATACTAATTTGATACCATTTTGAACCTATTACATTTACACTTTTTAAAAAAACTTTTAACGCAGAGTTCTGCAACGATGATCTGTCATTATTCGTTAAAAATTCTATTAAATGAAATTATGATTTACTTATCATAATGTGAAAATCATACCATCATATAATGCACAGCAAAAGTAGAAAAGTTGTTACTGTGGATAGTGCTGCAATAGTGTGCTTATTGACCGTGGCAGTCATATTTTCGCGCTGTTATTAGCTGCCAGTTGCATTTGTGCATTTGTGTCTGGGAATCTTTGGTGGCCAACAACTTTAAGCAACGCGACCATCAAAGGAATCCAAGTGCGGGACAGAGTTCAAGTTTGTGAAATTCAAAGGCAAGTGTTCAATTTTATTGTCGTAAAAGTCCAGATTATGCAGATTCTGCCACGAGCCAAATGCATCAATTTACGAAGCAATCACTTCTGCGTCGTTATCTTCTAGTGCAGGTACGTTTCTTGATAAATAAACAGGCAGTTACGCCAGCTCCGCAGTAGTACAACATTTACAAGCAACTCTTTTATAGATATCAACTTTTCGCCTGGCAAACAGCCGAATTTCAACAGCCGCCGCAGCATCAACATATTCATTACACGCACTCCAGCAGCTCCAACAGTGGATCATCGCCGGGAAACGAAGTTCTGCTGTTTGAAAAGTCCTTGAATCGCCGCAAACACAGCACATCAGATGATAAGCTTAACAAAAATTTGTGCAGTATTCAAATCTACAAGTAACTAACTTCGATTGCATTTAATTTATTGTTCGTCATTTGGAAATTCGTCTCTAAACTAACATTTGTCGCAGAGAATACAAGGAAGCTTTGATGCAGCAACGCAGTCAAGAGATATCAAGTGTTTATGAAATCAAAGTCGAGAAAACACTGCGCGATATTACTGATCACCAACGTGAGGAGACTGAACTAATGACGCAACTACGCAATGTATGTTATCAAGTGCAAATAGTATTGGCTTTATTAGCAGGTTTTAAGGTTCCATTAGTCCTTAGATTATCGAAATCCGTCTCAAGATGACGCTGCCAGAAGACATCGCGTCAGCTCTAACCGATGGTGTTATATTGTGCCATCTAGCCAATTATGTGCGGCCCAGATCGGTTGCAAGTATTCATGTACCCTCACCTGGGGTCGTAAGTGAAGTTTTCTTAGAACACAATGTATGAGTATAATAACCTTGTTCCTTTATGAATTTCAGTCGAAACTGACTATGGCTCTGTGTCGTAGAAATGTAGAACTTTTGGAAGCTTGTGTGAAAATTGGTGTCGATGAGGTGAGTTTTTTGAGTATTTTTCGTAGGTTTAAAGCATAAATTAGTTATGTAGTGATGATAATTAAAAATATTAAAATGTTTATCTTTTTACTAAGTTTTTTAACAATAACCGTGGACTCTTTCTTGTGATGAAAAGTCACTTTAGATAAATGCTTTGTTCATATTGATATTTTGCAATGTTGTTTATTTAAAATGAAATGTTTAAAGTTGGAAGATATACGCTGAAAAGTATGGGGATATAAATTTATTTGAAACCAAAAATCATACGTCATTGAAATGTGTGTCTGTGCTTCATGTAGACAGTGATCTTGGTATTTGGAGCTTTTCTAGCTAGCTAAACCTTTGACCATATCCAGCTAGCCGATAATTCTGTTGAGAAACTAAATGAATTTATGTGTAAAAAGAACTATTTTTCACTATAGTGGTGCGTAGCGTTATTCGGGTAATTTTATTCTCGAAAAAATGTCATCAGTTGCAGCATTCTCGTGCTTGCATTCATGTGTTTAGCTTACAATTCGAGTAAGCAAAATGTTTTTGAAAAAGTGGAAAACATCTTTCGTAAGGTCTTTTTCAATGACTGTTTTAATAACAATCGCTGCTCTTAATATAAATACCTAATCCTCTTTATGCGGTTTATGGCCAAAGGAATCGACCGCTCGTCTCATGACCAGGTCCCGTGTTAATGCTAACGCATTCTTGAACCAAGAGTCCATACGTCCGTCAGCAAACTGATCGCACATACCAAGCCTCTTGGCCGCCAGAGCCGGGCAATGATTCACAATGTGATCCGCCGTCTCCTCCTCCTCCAGACACAGCCTACAGGTATCCTCTTCCACAAGACCCATCTTGTGGAGATGATACCTAAAGTTACCATGGCCTGTGACCAGAGAGGTGAGCCAGCTTAGACTGTCTCTTCCGTAGTTGAGCAGTCTTCTGGCCTCTCCGCGAAGTGGTTGTTTAATAAACAACTTCGTCTGCCGGCAAGTCGTTAGCTTCGACCATCTCCGTGAGTGCTCGGAGAACAACCACGTGTCCATCAGGGACCCAGTCTTCCCGTCACATAAAGCGACTCTCGTTTCGGGGCCGCAAAAACCTTCAGCAGCCCCTTTCTTGGCTCGATCTAGTTAGTCTTTGACTAACTTTATTATTAGTAAAAAATCGAATTTTCCATTTGAATACCAGTTCGAAAAGAACTCTAAACATCGCTCATGTTTAATCAAATAATTATTTTAGAAACAAAAACTACGAACAACTTTATATTAAAATTTTTTATATGAGAATATGATGTCTGTTCCCAAACAAAACAAAACAGCTTCAAGCTTCGATCCGTTTTTTCAGGAAAAACTTTTAATATTTGTTTTGAAAATAGTCCCTAATTTATGCCATATTCTCGAAAAACTTCAAATTATCACAAATTTTTCTACTAAACTAAATTAGTTCTTTGTATGCGAAAAACCAAATGATAATATATTTTGAAATCGAATCAACTACCTAATATCAACGAGTTTACAATAATTTTTAAAATATTTAACTGTAGTTTCATTAGATAGCTGCTTAGTTTATGGATTTGTTAAATTGCATTTTTTCTTTAATAAATTTTCCAATTGTACTGCAAGAAACAGTCAAAGCAGAAGTCTGGAAGTTCTACTTTTCACTAAAATCCAATGTGTCGTCGTTACATTTCTTGTTTTGCATATGTAAGTTCAATATCAAAAACCAAAGTGATAGGGACAAAATCAATGATTAGATTCGCAAAAGATAAACCTAGTTGGCACTTACTAAGAAACCGGCTTTTATAATATATTAAAAATGCAACTGGAGCTCGAGATTAGATTTTATGTACTGTATTGGAATTAAAAGTAACGTAACATAAGCATAGGATTAGCGAAGTGGGAACTAAATAAATTCGAGTGTGGCAAATTAATTACGGCAAAAAGATGGGAACAAATTCAAGAGACAGGAAGCAACTACATGTATTTATAGTTATATATAGTGTTAGGAAGTTTTTATGTCCATCTAAGAATTTCTTAGAATTGTATTTTGTATTAAATATAATTTACTCATTCCCCTTTTGCGATTAATTTGAATTAATTTAATTATTCGGTCAGAGTTGTTATCTATTCTATAGAATGAAAAATGGTCATTGTTTCCTTAAATATTTAGTGTAAAACACGTTGAGGTTTTAAGAATTTCAACCTCAGAGAACGGTAATTAATTTTTTATTGCTACTGATTTTGCTATTGATTTTTAGGTTTTCCTGCTTCTTTAGAAACTTCATTTTCTATACTTTTTAAAAAACTAAGAAACTTTTAATTCAATTTCAATATTTTATATTAAATTCATTCGTTATTTGATGAAATTAACAAGGCCTTAAGAGCTTGCAATTGCATAATAACTCTGACTCGCCGAATTGAATGTAACAATACAATTTAGCAAACATTGCTGAGTGGCTTTGCAAATAAGTAAGTTTTCGTTTCTCCTCTCACTTCTTTTGGCTTCGTTTGAAATTAATCTAGTAACTAAAATTACTTTCAGTTCAATTGCTATTAAAAACTTTAATGAAGCATCACATCACATTTATTACAGAACAAATCCAAGTAAAGTCGTAATGAAAAGATATGTAATAAATATGAAATCCGTGTAGTAATGCGTTGGTTGTAATGAATTGTTTTCCAATTTTTATAAACATTTGGAGAAATCACTTCACAATATGTAAAATGTACGAACTTTGAATTTTGCTGTACTTCAATTCGAACTGTTTGAACACTCAGTTGTCTCCGTATTCATTTACCTTTGGAACTGTGAACGTGAAAATAGTGCCTTAGACTGTATGACGTACAGAACTTTTCAGCTAAGAACGGTTTGAATATGTAACGGAAAGTAGAAAAGGAAGTAGGAATTAAGAAGCAATAATAGGATTTATGATTACCTGGAATGTTCCAAGGAAATTATCTGAACAGCATTCAACATACAAACCTAAGCTAGTCTCCTGAGTCTATTCGTTTTTTCTTATTTAGTATATTTTCACACTTTAAAGGTAATCGTTCGATAGTCCATCGATTACTTTAAACATTAGTAACGCTTCAATATAGGAATTCCTTTTTATTAGCAGAACATTTTTGTTTAACTAACTATTTGCAATTATAATTGCTTTTTTAATTTTCCTAAAATCTATTGAATTACATGTATTTACGAATAACGCATTCCTTAAAATATATGTTCTAAATATAACTCATATATCGGCTGAACCTACGTCGTAATCTGAAAGAGAACACAACTGAAAAAGAAAAAAATCAAAATTACACCTGCAATATACTACTATATAGGTTATATATCTAAAAATTAAAGTAATGTTGAAGCAACAAATAAACACAGGAACTACAAATTTCATTATCAAAATAACATGCGGCCAAAATCAAGAAACCGCCAAAAAGCAGAAAAATGTGAAGTCATAAATCGCGTTACAATCGTATATATACACACATTTACCAAAAAAATGAAAAAATTGCATTTATTATATTGTAAGATTGGAAAGGCTATGGATTTCCACAGGAACTAATTAACAAATAAATAAATATCTATACATTTTTTATACAAACTGAGTTTTTAATTTTATTAATTTCATAGCATAGATTTTCGTTATTGTATAGTTAATGGGGGTCATTTGTAGTTTATGAAATGGAGGAGGTTGGTTTTAGAGTCTACTCAAGCGAAGCTGCGAAACATTCATTTTTTTTAAGTTGTAATTTAATGTTTACGTAGCTATAATTATAATTATTATTTGAATAAGTATAGTTATATTATTATTAAATGTATTTATTCACTAATACCGTGATTCAGAAAGTCTTCAAGTAAAGTCTACAGCAGAGTCGTTAACCACTTAAAATCGACTATCACAAAGTCTATAGATGAGAATAGACTTACGTTACGTTACAACAACTCCTTCGTAACGTTTTTTGCTCAGTCATTGTTTTTGTTATGAAGATTTTAGTGGTTGAAATATTAATGATCCTGTAAAAATGTTTTTCGCGACCAAATTAAGGATTATAAATGCAGGAAAAATAAAAGCTAAACTTAAGAAATTTGTTTGTTTTGTTTTGCTATTGTATTTTTTCCTTAATATGGTTCAAAATATACCAAGAATTTTTATTTCTTTTGCAACGCTGAAAATTGGAAAAAATATTGAAAGATATTGGAACGAATTTCCGTCATCCCTTGTCAAATTTGATTTGGAGACAAACCGGTTTCGGCGATGTGCCATCTTCAGTGTCTAATTTCGTTCTCGTTTCGAAAAAAATATATTCTACAAATTAATCGTGAAATTCGTGATATTGTCGAATCAAAGAATTTTTAATGAAAGTGATAGTATACACGAGTTTTTCGAAATGTTTTTCTTGGTGGCCTTCTATTTTTACGACATAGAACACCAAAACATAGGTAAACATTCGCGCTCAGAATCGTGAGCTTCGGTACGCTTCAAATATTTATTTTGTAAAAAAATAAAGGTAACTATTCAAAATAAAATAAAAACTAGTAAAGGTGTTGTCTACAGCCGGGCTGTAGCCGAAATACCCTACACCTTAAAGCTGCATATATACTCCATGACCTATGTAAACTAAAAGTGGGCGGATCACGCCCATATTTGGCATATTAACTGGAAGCAGTAGTCTAAACCTACATATAACATTTTCTTGTCTTCTCTCAAAAAGTGATGCTGATATGGCCTTTTTTAATAGGCAAAACAAAGGTACCTGCACTCTCGATATAAAAGTAGGCGTGGTCCTTAGGCGATTTTGCCCATTTTCAATACGAAACACCCCAACATAGCTACGAATATTTTTGCCAAATCTCATTTTGAAATCTTAATCCATTCTCCTGTGATCGTGATTTCAACGGAGAGTCAGACAGTCAGACAGACAGACAGACAGACAGACGGACAGACATCGTTATTTCAATTTTGGTGGTGATGCTGATCAAGAATATATATACTTTTCCATACCTATCTTGTCTAGTTCTATGCGTTACACACTCCGGTAGAACGTGAATATACCCTCAACCTTAAGGTGTAGGGTATAATAAAAATAATATTCATTAGGCATTAGGAACATTCATACATACATGAATATCGGTAACAATTCAGTGGCAAACTGCATTTCTATTAGAATTCTATAGCTCAGGGGCTGTAGACTTCATTGAGTCGTCGACAACCACTGCTATAGACTTTCTGATAAGGCTTTTGTAACGACCGACTCGTAACGCTTTAGCAAAAGCATAGAGGAGACACAACGCGTTGACTTTCTGAGCAAAAAATGTTGTTAAATGGTTGTTAAAAGACAACGGCAACCACTGATATAGACTTTCTGAATCACGGTATAAATTTCTATTTTAATTTATAAAAATGAATTTTTATTAAAAAGACAAAAATATGGAAAATAGAAAATTAATGGAAACGATAACGAAATATAGCAAAATTTTGTATGAAGCGATCACTAAATTTTATTCTAGAGTATTTCGTTATTTGTTCTATTGTTTTTATTGTATTTTGTTTCTAATTACAGTGATTTATATTTTCTTTATTCAATTTATATATTTATTGATTCAGTGTATTGATATTTTCATAGCTTACGTTATACATTTAATAACTTTATTATTATTGTAACGTAATTTTCATATTAAATATTAATTTTTTTACCTATAAATGAATTTCATAAAGCTTCGTTCATTTATTTATATTGCTGAAAATCTGACATCTCGAATATATTAAAATATATATGTATATATCGAGCATCACAATCCTTTAAAGTTTGTACCTTTTTAAATAAAGTTGTAATTACAATTTTAATGCAGAACTCAAATAATAGTTGATCAACTGTCCTCTTGCAGAATCTTATTTGCTGTGCTGCTGATGTGCTAGAAGGCAAAGGAGCCGTCCAAGTGGCTATCACGGTGTGTGAACTGTTTCGCATATACGCCGCATTTCAACAGAGCAACCTAAAGTCACCAACGCGAGTAACGCGCAGTACGATGTCGCCGTCGCCAATCGTTTAGAACTTCAAAAAGAAACAACGAACAAATGAAATACTCGTGATGTTGCTGTCCAAAGCTAAGAAATACGTAACTATCTCCACCTTGGAGCAATACTTTTTTGCTATTTAAAGTTTGGTTCTCGGATGAGTTTTAAGAAATTTTACTACATCGAATCAAAGCGAACAAAATCAACAAAACAAGACTAAAGCAGAGATTAATATGAAGTTTAGTGCATTTTCCGTTTTTTGTGAGTTATACGAATTTATTTCATATGTTAATATTTTACTTTTACTTTTAATGTTTTTGATTGTTAACAGCTTGAACACAGTCGTAGCAGCTAAGTGCTGTTACTGCAATCAGAAAGAAGCTGCTATCTAGTCTCCATTCATGCACCAATATAACAAAAGCAAAATAATTGCTGCTAAAATAATAATTAGAATGAGTTCAAATGCAAGCAGTGATTCTCTTCTATTTTCAATTTTGAAAGCTGCATTTGCTTCCTGCTGCTGTGATTGTGTTGAAGCCATAATGCGTCATCACCATCGAACTGTGCTCGTTTATAGAATTCCATTTGTTTTTAATGGCGTTACCTGATTGGTATGTCCAATACAATTCCTGATTCGGTATATTCATTGCTTTTCTCTCTAAAACGATTGCGAAATACGAATTGCGTCTTATATTTATATACATACATATTTTCTATAATTTATTTTTATTTTAAAGTTTCGAGTTTTGGCAACGCGTATATAGTAATAATTGGAATGCATGCATTTCCATTCGACCATGATTCGTGCAAAACCCATGCACGCCGTGGGAAACACATTGATTGCTTCTTGAATCGAGTTGAAACAGCTCGGCAGCTAACGGAATACAACATTTGTTAGGGAACTTCATATGCGAATTCGAAGTCGCTCGTTTCAAAATTGGCTCGAAACGGTTCGACCGTGCATGAAGTAAACCATGAAACAAACAACGAAGCACACAAATAGATGGAGCAGCAGCAACGTGTGTTGTTGATGGTGTTTCATAGAAATTATTTTCATGGCTTATTTGTCTTTTTCAGCGGAAGACGCGAGGCGAGGAAGCAATTCGTTTTCTTCCTTTTCTTGTAAAGCAACTATCATTAAGTATCATCATTTATGAGTGCAATTCGGCTTACAACTTAATCTTCCCGAGGACGGACGATTGTTCATGGTTTTTTCTTGTAAAAGAACACGAAGAAAACGAATTGCTTCCTGTCCTCCCGTCACCCGCTAAGATCGGCATATCGTCCATGAAAATAATGTTTATGAAGCACCAACAACAACACACGTTGCTGCTGCTCCATCCATTTGTGTGCTTTCTGTGTTTGTTTCATGGGTTACTTCAAGTATGATCGAACCGTATCGAGCCAATTCTGAAATGGGTGACTACGATTTCGCATGTGAAGTTCCCTTACGAATGTTGGCTTGCGTTCGCTTCCGAGCTGGTTCAACTCGATTGAAGAAGCAATAAATGTTTTTTCAATGTCGTGCATGGTTTTTGCACGGATCGTGGTCGAGTGGAAAGTCATGAAAGTCCTCTTTATTAATACATATATACTCGTTGCTTTCGCAAAGTTTCTCTGCATCGATGTCTGCACACGCACTTGTTTGTCAATCTATCCCTGACTCTCAACACATCAGATAATCATGCCTCCTTTAGATGTATACACTTAGCTTCCATAACCAACGCCGCAATTTTGTTATTTTGCGGTCTACTTTTGGTGTTTTTATAGACTCCAGAAGGCCCACAATTGAGTTCAGCTATTATAACAATCGCTTTTATAAACAGTATTCAGACTCTAGCTTTTACACAAAAATATAAGTTTTCCGATAAAAGCGATTATCTAAATGTTCATAAAAACCTAATGTACTTAAGCTCCATTTCGGGCAAAAATATAAGGATTAAGCTAAGAAGAGCTTCATAATTTTTGTGAATGATGTCCGTAAACAAAGATGATGATGACGTAAATAATTGTATGAATCAAAATTGCGATTGTGTTAAATATTATATAAGTTTCTACGCAAGCTTTATAACTACTTAACTAATTTAAAATAGTGTTTTTCTAAACCAATGTTTTACGGATTTTAAGAAAAATTGTATGTTTATTTATTTGCTTAACTGTATACATTTTATGTGAAGTCAGTATACTAAGAAACCATGAGTAGACTAACCACAGATAAAGAAATAATTTCAATGAAGGAAACAGTGAACCTTAGGGTGCCAATCAATGTTCAATTAATTGTTAATCTTTCATCAACTTAACAAATTTGTGTGGAGTTTGGCTTTGAATTTTAATTTTTTAATTGAGCAGTTTATTGATAAAGAAGAAACTTGACATTATTAATTATACATGCTTAGATATTTAATGCTATCTATTCGTAAGTTAGTATTATTAGCATAGATTTGTAACTATTACTTTACGCATGCACATTTTTAATGTTATTCACTCGAAATTAATGAGCATAAATGAATATGTAATTGTATTTGTAATAAAAACATATATCAAACGAATAAATGACCATATTAAAATACACATTTGGGCATTTTTACTCATAATGAAGCCGTAAAATATGTTCCACATAGGGTCATAAGCAAATCATTCATCAATCAAATCTTTTGAATTTGCGATTTGTATCTTAACGACTAGTTAGTTAACACAGCTAAATCGGCTACTTCGATTGAAAAGGGTTTTCGATTGAAAGGGGCTCCAACCACTTACTCACCGCAGCACTTCATTCTAGCTACAAATACACCTAGCCAAAATATAATTTGAAAACGCAATTATGTCCGACGATTATATTTAAGAAAACGTTTATAATATATTTTTCAGACGAGAGTTTGCCTTGTTGAATCCACGACATAGTAAAAGGGTATTTTTGCAGTCCGACCTGATCAATGGTACCAAAAGTTTTATTTCAGATAGCCAATGGGTGGATACACAGGTGATCGCTTAATGCAGCTCTTCTGAGGCATGGCTTCCTGGCCATGTCATTCGCCAGTTCATCATTACCCTTAGTATTTCCATGGCGGAACCGCCAGCAGAGCAGATTGAAATTTGCTTCAGATGTGCCTGGCTGTCAAAAAACAAAAAAAAAATATTTCCTTATTGGGAATCTTTTCTTTTATAACATAATCGCAAATGGCTTTATCTGAAACAAACTGTAATTACTGTGAAATCTTTGCGTTAGCGGTATCTGCAGTTAGCCAGAGTAGAAGCTCCTCTCTTTCGCGGTCATGGTGTTGTCTGTAGAAAACGTACTTCCGCCGAAAATTAGCTGACCTAAGCACCACTTCTTTCGCCGGAGAAAAGTAACTTCCGGTATTCCCTCAAAAAGCACTCTTGGAAGCATGTAGTCCGTCTGTATGGCGATCGATGACCAGGGTCCTGGTGCCATCTATCTTATCTCAGAAACTCTCATTGCACTTGTGTGTCCAAAGCTGGATTCGTAGCATAGGTTAAAGCAACTCAGCCTCAGGAAACTTGGGCAAAACCCTTGCCAAATGTGTATGGGTAAGGTATGCAAGGTATGCTTGTGATTCTTTTATGAGGACATCTCTGACGTTATCACAAGTATTGTAGAAGAGTGCTGTAGAGGGGGCTTTCCCGTCTAGGTTATAAAAATCACCATCACACACCTCCAATTCCTTGGTATATATTGCTTCTTGAGGCATTTAGTGAAAATTTCAGTGAGCGTTGCTAAGAAAGTGCTAAGGCATTATCTATGCTGGTGTTGCTCTCTCCATGACTATCATCTTTCGCAGTCTAGTCGCTTCGTTGACCTCGCATGTCTATTCACAGTACGCCTTCCATGAGTCCCGCTTGACTTTCCAACTCTGCCAGTGTAGATCCTCAGACTTGCGCTCAGTCTATGTCTTACCAGTCGCCTTCCCTTTAATAAAAAGCACTCTAGTTGACTTCCCCAGAACCCCAATATAAGCTCCTTCAAAAGTTTGATTAAACAGTAAGATCCGCTGCAGAGCCCCTTTATAAAACAAATAGAATACTTACTTCCAGTAGAATCAGGGAATATACATACAATGAGTAGAATAAATATATGTATTTGCGAAATTGCAAAGCACAAAAAAACACTAACAAAATATACACTGCCGTCCATAAGTTTCCGGACATGCCATTTTTTCCTTAGAACTTATGAAAATCTCCACTACTTTTAATTTTAAAAATTAAACTAATATTTATTTTGTTTTGTTAACAATATATTTTGTTGAATATTAGATCATATTAACTTCACTTAACAATATAATTTAAAAAGAAATACATTTCGTTTCAAATATCTTTTTCGTCAAAAAATGCTCCTTTCACCTTTACTACTTTTGACGATATTTTTTGCATCCTTTCGATTAACTTCTGTATTGTTGGAAGTGGTGTGGATTCCCAGGCCTCTTGCAGAATATTCCAAAGATCTTTTTTCGATGTGGGACATGTTTTTCGAATATAGGAATAAAGAAAGAGAACGAATTCTTACATATTAATACGCGCTTATATACTAACTAAAAGTAAGAACTCAATTTAAGTTTTCTAAGCAAAGTAAGTGACCACAAACAAAAGAATTATAATTGTGCTATAGTAATAAAAATCTAGTAGAGATATTGCACTGAACCAAAAAAAGTGATAAGAATGAATAAAACAGCTATTTATGCGACGAAATCCGATCCATATGCGGCCAGTCGAGGTATGTTTATTTTGAAAGTGGTGTAAGTCCAATTTTTAAAAAAATTAGATATGACGTAGTTTATGACAGAGGTGGCCTAACAAATGTTCGCCGATCAGTAGTCTGTTATTTTTAAATCTTTTGTTTAATCGTATGTGTAATCCTACACATAAAAAAATGTAATAAAGCAATGTAGAAAATATACAAATTTATTTTACATAAAGTGAAACGACTTTCGTTTCAACAAAAAAATCTTACAAAATACAAAAAAACACTAATGACGAACAGTTGAACTGGTTGCAAATATGTTGATTGGGGTTTCTCAAAAGTGCACCGTATACTATTTTATATAAAACATCATTGAAGAATGCAGAATTTAAAACTATAAATTTACGACACGTACATCCGGAAAGACCAATGAAGTTTGAAGAAATCACCCTGGCGCCAATGTACGAAAATGCCTACAATGTCAAGTGCCTATTACTTACGAAAAATATAGACATGAAGCAATTACTACCCTATATGCTCCCACTTGCAGAGCACAAGTAAATGTTATCAGTATCTCGTAATTTTGACAATGTAATTAGTGTCTAAAATTAATGTAATTAGCAACAAAATAGAAATTTAAAATCAAGATTATTTTGAGTGCTTTTTGATTTTTTAGAATTGAAATTAAACAATATTTACAGATGTCTAAACTTGAAAGTGGTGCAAGTGCATTTAGAGCCCATAAATATGTATTATTGTAGTTTATTGGCCAAAAACAAATCTATATAATGAAATTAAATATTTAGAAAACAATAGAAACCTTACCACACTTCATATCATTTGCCTAATTTTTGTAATTAACATATATGCGAAACTCTAATTTTCTCAAAACAAGAGAATTTGGATTTACACCACTTTCAAATTTGAAATTTATTGAGCCATTTTGAATAACAGTATAAGCACAAGTAATTCAATTAACAAAATGTTACAATTAAAGACTATTATGTATTATCTATAAAACATGAATATACATCAGTATCAGATTTAAGGATGACAAGGTCAAATTAAACATTTTAATAACATAAAAGGAGATCGCTTTTGCTCCCGAAGCTAACATGATTTAGAGGTCACTTCGGCTAAAAAGTGCATGACAACATAAATTTACAGAAATAAGGAGAGGTAGAAGAAGGGTGAACTTAAGTTAGTTGCTTAAGTAATGATGTAATGTATGTGAGGTAATAATCCGCTTAGATTTCCTTGGCGATGTTAAGTTTAGTCAATATGCTCGAGAAGTTGATATTTTAAAGAGTTACTTCTAATAAAAGTTGAACAATCGGTTGAAACTTGTGTATTTTTCGGAGGTTTTCAACGATAGGCAACTGACGACAATATGATAATGAGTTTGTACAGCAGAGAGGACAAGTCGGTGCGGGATCTTTAGAAAAGTAGTGCTCATTTGTTAGACTTGTATGTCCTAGGCGGAAGCAAATTTTTGGAAACGCAAATTATGCAATTTATATTAGCAATTTATATTGAATTATATTGAATTAGCAATATATTTTATAACATACAGTTTTTCTGTCTACTCTTATGGAGACTCTGTGAGTTGAACTAGTGATATCCGCTTTCGAGTGACATGGATTTAAAGAGGTTCGTGATTTTAGTTTTGTATATAATGATTTTAGTCTTGTATAATTGAGATTGGGTGCGGAAATATTTAGAAATTATTGTGACAATTAGAATACTGTATTAATTGAGAATATTGTCTTCCCTTCCCATTGTAAAGCGGAGAGCTAAAGTGCAAAGATTCCAACCTCATAAACTGGTTTCTATGCGCTTTAATAGTTACTTGCCTTCTATATATATGTACGTTTTGTCAAAGAGTATTAATAGGTAAAGAGATTTCACGAGGGCGATGTTGCTAACAACATTTAATTATCATGAACAGAGTTAAGCTCGCATACCAAAAATAAGTTCGATAGCTCCGACGTCCGCTTTGGCAGCGGTCGCATCAAACCGTTCCCTAAGCAAATCAATAAACGAAGGTACAAAGCACTGAGTGTTGTTGTTGCTTTTCCTACCCATTTTTTATATTTTATGATCGTCGTCAGGCTTTCATGGCGATCAGGCAAGTCGTCTTCTTCTTGTTCTTTCACAAAAACAAATCATGAGCAAATGTCCGTCCACTGAGTTGCGGTCCCAATTTAGTTATTTCAATGAAATTGTGCATTTTGTGATTTTTTGCAAGCATCCAGGGCATATGATGTGTGAAGTAAAACACATGTAGGAATCTTCCGAGACGAGGAGAGGCAACGGGTAAATTTGCCTAATTTTTGTGCTTCTGATCATTTGGCATATTTTTACATTTTCAGCTTCAGAGCATTTTTGGCTTTCTATTCAATTTGCTCCTTTCGTACTTATTGACTACAATTTTATTGTGGGTGTGGAAAAAGTTACTGCTTATTTTAAAAAGTATGTAGGTCAGTTGAATAAAATAAGAACAAAGAAGATTTTATTTATTTTAAGTACAATTAAGAAAACTAAAAAATTTTCCAAACTTGTCATTAAACATTAATTATTAAAATTTGTTTTTTAATTTCCCTAAAATTGTTTTTTAAATTTTTTTTTGCATTAGCACTTTGCTGATTTAAAGTTCAGAATTATAAAGAAGTACGTATATTTAAGAAAGCTTAAAGGAATTAATCTAACAATTAATTAATTAACTAATCTATACTAATTAATATACATATGTAAGTTAACTACTTTTTAAAGGAGCACTACCTTCTTCTATTCCCGCATTAAAATTGTACTCAATCAGTGCGAAAGGAGCAAATTGAATAGAAAGCAGAAAATGATCAGAAGCTGAAAATATAAAACTTCACCAAAATATCAAGACAAGAAACCAAATCATGCACAAAAACAAAATATTCAACCTTCACAGACGGACAGACTGCATATATTTTGTTAGTGCCATGGACGAAAACAAAGTCGAATTCCTTCAACTCACAGAATCTCCCTATTTCTTTCCACTCATTAAAAATTTAATAGCTGATGTTTGTCATGCGTTCACTCCTTAAGCGAGAAAATAATTCATACATACACACGAACACGTAGTTTCTGCCGTATGATCGCTGTCGACGTTTTCTAGGGCTTCATTTTCGCTGTCACCTTAAGCCCGCGCACCGTCTCGAGGTGCTCGGTGCTCTGTTATTGTAAAAGAATAAGAAGAAGGCAAATTTACCCGTTGCCTCTCCTCGTCTCGGAAGATTCCTACATGTGTTTTACTTCACACATCATATGCCCTCGATGCTTGCAAAAAATCACAAAATGTATAATTTCATTCAAATAACTAAATTGAAACCGAAACTGAGTGGACGGACACTTGATTTATTTTTGTGAAAAAAACAAAAAAGAACAAAAAAAGAAGAAGAAGAAGACCACTTGCCTGGTCGCCATGAAAGCCTGACGACGATCATAAAATATAAAAAATGGGTAGGAAAAGCAACAACAACACTCAGTGCTTTGTACCTTCGTTTATTGATTTGCTTAGGGAACGGTTTGATGCGACCGCTGCCAAAGCGGACGACGGAGCTATCGAACTTATTTTTGGTATGCGAGCTTAACTCTGTTCATGATAATTAAATGTTGTTAGCAACATCGCCCTCGTGAAATCTCTTTACCTATTAATACTCTTTGGTTTTGTTTTCTTCCATATTTCAGATTTATCAGTTTTTGTGTCTGGCAACACTGCTTCTCTATCATAACACCCTACGCAGTGTTCCGAAGCTCGCGATGTAGTTGATTTTGTTGACGTTCTTAGATTTTTTAGTTTTGTTTTAAAATAAAGCAATAATAAGAATGGAACTTAACAGTTTCCCGGCCATATCTTTACCGTTGCACAAAGGCTTTAATTTCTGAGTTGTTTTTGGGGCTGTTTTAGGTCTTGTTGTAGACCCTACACTATAAGAGATATCCGGACGAACTAAATCCGTTAGTTAAATACCGTTAGCTAAATATTTGCAATATCTTTCACTTCTTTAAGGTGTTTTTACTGTAGAACCTATATTTTTGTGTGAAACCCGCTTTTAATGTTTTTAGTACTTTTTTTTTTAACACAAATTATTTTTTTGCATAATAAATTGGCATAATTATGTAGTTTCTATATAAACTGACCTAATTACTCTTATCCTGGTGTTTTTTTATTTAAATTGGTCTCATAGTTTACGGGAAAATTGATTTTAAACATCAAGATTACATACTAATTTGATACCTTTTTGAACCTATACATTTACACCTTTTAAAAATTCTTTTAACGCACAGTTCTGCAACGATGATCTGTCATTATTCGTTAAAAATTCCATTAAATGAAATTATGATTTACTTATCATAATGTGAAAATCGTACCATCATATAATGCACAGCAAGAGTAGAAAAGTTGTTACTGTGGATAGGGCTGCAATAGTGTGTCCATTGACCGTGGCAGTCATATTTTCGAGCTGTTATTAGCTGCCAGTTGCATTTGTGTCTGGGAGTCTTTGGTGGCCAACAACTTTAAGCAACGCGACCATCAAAGGAATCCAAGTGCGGGACAGAATCCAAGTTTGTGAAATTCAAAGGCAAGTGTTCGATTTTATTGTCGTAAAAGTCCAGATGATGCAGATTCTGCCACGGGCCAAATGCATCAATTTACGTAGCAATCATTTCTGCGTCGTCATCTTCTAGTGCAGGTACGTTTCTTGATAAATAAACAGGCAGTTACGCCAGCTCCGCAGTAGTACAACATTTACAAGCGGACTCTTTTATAGATATAAACTTTTCGCCTGGCAAACAGCCGAATTTCAACATCCGCGGCAGCATCAGCATATTCATTACACGCACTCCAGCAGCTTCAACAAATAGTATTGGCTTTATTAGCAGGTTTTAGGGTTCCATTTTCCTTAGATTATCGAAATCCGTCTCAAGATGACGCTGCCAGTAGACATCGCGTCAGCTCTAACCGACGGTGTTATATTGTCCCATCCAGCCAATTATGTGCGGCCCAGATCGGTTGCAAGTATTCATGTACCCTCACCTGGTGTCGTAAGTGAAGTTTTCTTAGAATACAATGTATGAGTATAATAACCTTGTTCCTCTATGAATTTCAGTCGAAACTGACTATGGCTCTGTGTCGTAGAAATGTAGAACTTTTGGAAGCTTGTGTGAAAATTGGCGTCGATGAGGTGAGTTTTTTGAGTATTTTTCGTAGGTTTAAAGCATAAATTAATTATGTAGTGATGATAATTAAAAATACTAAAATGTTTATCTTTTTACTAATTTTTTTTTAACAATAACCGTGGACTCTTTCTTTTGATGAAAAGTCACTTTAGATAAATGCTCTGTTCATATTGATATTTTGCAATGTTGTTTATTTAAAATGAAATATTTTAAGTTGGAAGATATACGCTCAAAAGTATGGGTATATAAATTTATAAGAAACCAAGAATCATATCATTGAAGTTTCTGTCTGTGCTTCATGTAAACAGTGATCTTGGTATTTGGAGCTTTTCTAGCTAGCTAAACCTTTGACCATTTCCAGCTAGCCGATAATTCTGTTGAGAAACTAAATGAATTTATGTGTAAAAAGAACTATTTTTCACATAGTGGTGCGTAGCGTTATTCGAGTAATTTTATTCTCGAAAAAAATGTCATCAGTTGTAGCTTTCTCGTGCTTGCATTCATGTGTTTAGCTTACAATTCGAGTAAGCAAAATGTTTTTGAAAAAGTGGAAAACATCTTTCGTAAGGTCTTTTTCAATGACTGTTTTAATAACTATCGCTGCTCTTAATATAAATACCTAATCCTCTTTATGCGGTTTATAGTATTTTGTGACGAACAATAATTTTGTGCAATACTTGAACACTTTTTTATTCACAAGCCAAAAATGTTTGCAATTAAATTGTCAACCTGTTTACTTAATACTGCGCAGTTGGCAGTATATCTTTTCTTGTTTATACGATATTTTGCCATGAGTCAACTAAGCTCAGCTAGTTATGGAATACGCGTGGCACCGCATAGAGTGAAAAGCGTGGGAGTCCCACACTATCTTGGGGGCCGAACCAACTACCCACTAAAACCTTCCTCTTCGGTGAGTATAACGAAGCAGACCAGAGCAAGTGGTCCCTTTTCACCCCCACGGACCCGGTCACTACGAATGGCCAAAAGAATCGACCTCTCGTCTCATGACCAGGTCCCGTGTTAATGCTAACGCATTCTTGAACCAAGAGTCCATACGTCCGTCAGCAAACTGATCGCACATACCAAGCCTCTTGGCCGCCAGAGCCGGGCAATGATTCAAAATGTGATCCGACGTCTCCTCCTCCTCCAGACACAGCCTACAGGTATCCTCTTCCACAAGACCCATCTTGTGGAGATGATACCTAAAGTTACCATGGCCTGTGACCAGAGAGGTGAGCCAGCTCAGACTGTCTCTTCCGTAGTTGAGCAGTCTTCTGGCCTCTCCGCGAAGTGGTTGTTTAATAACCAACTTCGTCTGCCGGTAAGTGGTTAGCTCCGACCATCTCCGTGAGTGCTCGGAGAACAACCACGTGTCCATCAGGGACCCAGTCTTCCCGTCACATAAAGCGACTCTCGTTTCGGGGCCGCAAAAACCTTCAGCAGCCCCTTTCTTGGCTCGATCTAGTTAGTCTTTGACTAACTTTATTATTAGTAAAAAATCGAATGTTCCATTTGAATACCAATTCGAAAAGAACTCTAAACATCGCTCATGTTTAATCAAATAATTATTTTAGAAACAAAAACTACGAACAACTTTATATTAAAATTTTTTATATGAGAATATGATGTCTGTTCCCAAACAAAACAAAACAGCTTCAAGCTTCGATCCGTTTTTTCAGGAAAAACTTTTAATATTTGTTTTGAAAATAGTACCTAATTATGCCATATTCTCGAAAAACTTTAGATTATCACAAATTTTTCTACTAAACTAAATTAGTTCTTTGTATGCGAAAAACCAAATGATAATATATTTTGAAATCGAATCAACTACCTAATATCAACGAGTTTACAATAATTTTTAAAATATTTAACTGTAGTTTCATTAGATAGCTGCTTAGTTTATGCATTTGTTAAATTGCATTTTTTCTTAAATAAATTTACCAATTGCACTGCAAGAAACAGTCAAAGCAGAAGTCTGGAAGTTCTACTTTTCACTAAAATCCAATGTGTCGTCGTTACATTTCTTTTTTTACACATGTAAGTTCAATATCAAAAACCAAAGTGATAGGGACAAAATCAATGATTAGATTCGCAAAAGATAAACCTAGTTGACACTTACTAAGAAACCGGCTTTTATAATATATTAAAAATGCAACTGGAGCTCGAGATTAGATTTTATGTACTGTACTGGAATTAAAAGTAACGTAACATAAGCATAGGATTAGCGAAGTGGTAACTAAATAAATTCGAGTGTGGCAAATTAATTACGGCAAAAAGAGGGGAACAAATTCAAGAGACAGGAAGCAACTACATTTATTTATAGTTATATATAGTGTTAGGAAGTTTTTCTGTCCATCTAAGAATTTCTTAGAATTGTATTTTGTATTAAATATAATTTACTCATTCCCCTTTTGCGATTAAAATTAATTAATGTAATTATTCGGTCAGAGTTGTTATCTATTCTATAGAACGAAAAATGGTCAATTTTTTCTTAAATATTTAGTGTAAAACACGTTGAGGTTTGAAAAATTTAAACCTCAGAGAACGGTAATTAATTTTTTATTGCTACGGGCGATTTTTAGGTTTTCCTGCTTCTTTAGAAACTTCATTTTCTATACTTTTTAAAAAACTAAGAAACTTTTAATTCAATTTCAATATTTTATATTAAATTCATTCGTTATTTGATGAAATTAACAAGGCCTTAAGAGCTTGCAATTGCATAATAACTCTGACTCGCCGAATTGAATGTAACAATACAATTTAGCAAACATTGCTGAGTGGCTTTGCAAATAAGTAAGTTTTCGTTTCTCCTCTCACTTCTTTTGGCTTCGTTTGAAATGAATCTAGTAACTAAAATTACTTTCAGTTCAATTGCTATTAAAAACTTTAATGAAGCATCACATCACATTTATTACAGAACAAATCCAAGTAAAGTCGTAATTAAAAGATATGTAATAAATATGAAATCCGTGTAGTAATGCGTTGGTTGTAATGAATTGTTTTCCAATTTTTATAAACATTTGGAGAAATCACTTCACAATATGTAAAATGTATGAACTTTGAATTTTGCTGTACTTCAATTCGAACTGTTTGAACACTCAGTTGTCTCCGTATTCATTTACCTTTGGAACTGTGAACGTGAAAATAGTGCCTTAGACTGTATGACGTACAGAACTTTTCAGCTAAGAACGGTTTGAATATGTAACGGAAAGTAGAGAAGAAAGTAGGAATTAAGAAGCAATAATAGGATTTATGATTACCTGGAATGTTCCAAGGAAATAATCTGAACAGCATTCAACATACAAACCTAAGCTAGTCTCCTGAGTCTATTCGTTTTTTCTGATTTAGTAGATTTTCGCACTCAAAAGGTAATCGTTCGATAGTCCATCGATTACTTTAAACATTAGTAACGCTTCAATATAGGAATTACTTTTTATTAGCAGAACATTTTACATGTTTAACTAACTATTTGCAATTATAATTGCTTTTTAATTTTCCTAAAATCTATTGAATTACATGTATTTACGAATAACGCATTCCTTAAAATATATGTTCTAAATATAACTCATATATCGACTGAACCTACGTCGTAATCTGAAAGAGAACACAACTGAAAAAGAAAAAAATCAAAATTACACCTACAATACACTACTATATACGTTATATATCTAAAAATGAAAGTAATGTTGAAGCAACAAATAAACACAGGAACTACAAATTTCATTATCAAAATAACATGCGGCCAAAATCAGGAAACCGCCAAAAAGCAGAAAAATGTGAAGTCGCTTACATTCGTATACATATATACACGCATTTACCAAAAAAATGAAAAAATTGCATTTATTATATTGTAAGATTGGAAAGGCTATGGATTTCCACAGGAACCAATTAATAAATAAATAAATATCTATACATTTTTTATACAAACCGAGTTTTTAATTTTATTATTTTCATAGCATAGATTTTCGTTATTGTATAGTTAATGGGGGTCATTTGTAGTTTATGAAATGGAGGAGGTTGGTTTTAGAATCTACTCAAGCGGAGCTGCGAAATCATATACCTACACTTGTAATTTAATGCTTGCATAGCAATAATTATAATTATTTTTTGAATAAGTATAGTTAAATTATTATTAAATTTATTTAATCACTAAATTTCTATTTTAATTTATAAAAATGTATTTTTATTAAAAAGACAAAAATATGGAAAATAGAAAATTAATGGAAACGATAACGACATTTACGCAAAATTTTGTATGAAGCGATCATTAAATTTTATTCTAGAGTATTTCGTTATTTGTCCTATTGTTTTTATTGTATTTTGTTTATAATTACAGTGAATTATATTTTCTTTTTTAATTTTTTATATTTATTTATTCAGTGTATTGATATATTCATAGCTTACGTTATATATTTAATAACTTTATTATTATTGTAACGTAATTTTCATATTAAATATTAAAAGTTTTATTACCTATTTTATGTTTAATATTTAAATATAAACATTTTTTGGCTGAGTGAATTTCATAAAACTTCGTTAATTTATTTATATTGCTGAAAATCTGACATCTCGAATATATTAAAATATATATGTACATATATATCGAGCATCACTACAATTACAATTTTAATGCAGAACTCAAATAATAGTTGATCAACTGTCCTCTTGCAGAATCTTATTTGCTGTGCTGCTGATGTGCTAGAAGGCAAAGGAGCCGTCCAAGTGGCTATCACGGTGTGTGAACTGTTTCGCATATACGCCGCATTTCAACAGAGCAACCTAAAGTCACCAACGCGAGTAACGCGCAGTACGATGTCGCCGTCGCCAATCGTTTAGAACTTCAAAAAGAAACAACGAACAAATTAAATACTCGTGATGTTGCTGTTCAAAGCTAAAAAATACGTAACTATCTCCACCTTGGAGCAATACTTTTTTGCCATTTAAAGTTTGGTTCTCGGATGAGTTTTAAGAAATTTTACCACATCGAATCAAAGCGAACAAAGCGAACAAAATCAACAAAACAAGACTACAACAGAGATTAATATAAAGTTTAGTGCATTTTCCGTTTTTTGTGAGTTATACGAATTTATTTCATATGTTATTATTTTACTGTTACTTTTAATGTTTTTGATTGTTAACAGCTTGAACACAGTCGTAGCAGCTAAGTGCTGTTACTGCAATCAGAAAAAACTGCTATCTAGTCTCCATTCATGAACCAATATAACAAAAGGAGAATAATGTTTTGTTGCTGCTAAAATAATAATTAGAATGAGTTCAAATGCAAGCAGTGATTCTCTTCTATTTTCAATTTTGAAAGCTGCATTTGCTTCCTGCTGCTGTGATTGTGTTGAAGCCATAATGCGTCATCATCATCGAATTGTGCTTGTTTATAGAATTCCATTTGTTTTTAATGGCGTTACCTGATTGGTATGTCCAATACAATTCCTGATTCGGTATATTCATTGCTTTTCTCTCTAAAACGATTGCGAAATACGAATTGCGTCTTATATTTATATACATACATATTTTCTATAATTTATTTTTATTTTAAAGTTTCGAGTTTTGGCAACGCGTATATAGTAATAATTGGAATGCATGCATTTCCATTCGACCATGATTCGTGCAAAACCCATGCACGCCGTGGGAAACACATTGATTGCTTCTTGAATCGAGTTGAAACAACTCGGCAGCTAACGGAATACAACATTTGTTAGGGAACTTCATATGCGAATTCGAAGTCACTAATTTCAAAATTGGCTCGAAACGGTTCGACCGTGCATGAAGTAAACCATGAAACAAACAACGAAGCACACAAATAGATGGAGCAGCAGCAACGTGTGTTGTTGATGGTGTTTCATAGAAATTCTTTTCATGGTTTATTTGTCTTTTTCAGCGGAAGACGCGAGGCAAGGAAGCAATTCGTGTTCTTCCTTTTCTTGTAAAGCAAATATCATTAAGTATCATCATTTATGAGTGCAATTCGGCTTACAACTTAATCTTCCCGAGCACGGAAGATTGTCATGGTTTTTTCTTGTAAAAGAACACGAAGAAAACGAATTGCTTCCTATCCTCCCGTCACCCGCTAAGATCGGCAAATCGTCCATGAAAATAATGTTTATGAAGCACCAACAACAACACACGTTGCTGCTGCTCCATCCATTTGTGTGCTTTCTGTGTTTGTTTCATGTATTACTTCATGTATGATCGAACCGTATCGAGCCAATTCTGAAATGGGTGACTACGATTTCGCATGTGAAGTTCCCTTACGAATGTTGGCTTGCGTTCGCTTCCGAGCTGGTTCAACTCGATTGAAGAAGCAATAAATGTGTTTTCGATGTCGTGCATGGTTTTTGCACGCATCGTTGGTCGAGTGGAAAGTCATGAAAGTCCTCTTTATTAATACATATATACTCGTTGCTTTCGCAAGGTTTCTCTGCATCGATGTCTGCACACGCACTTGTTTGTCAATCTATCCCTGACTCTCAACACATCAGATAATCATGCCTCCTTTACATGTATACATTTAGCTTCCATAACCAAGGCCGCAATTTTGTTATTTTGGGGTCTGCTTTTGGTGTTTTTGTAGATTCCAGAAGGCCCAAAATTGAGTTCAGCTATTATATCGCTTTTACAAAAACTATTCAAACTTTAGGTTATACACAAAAATATAAGTTTTCCGATAAAAGCGATTATCTAAATGTTCATAAAAAACTTATGTACTTAAGCTCCATTTCGGGCAAAAATATAAGGATTAAGCTAAAAAGAGCTTCATAATTTTTGTGAATGATATCCGTAAACAAAGATGATGATGACGTAAATAATTGTATGAATCAAAATTGCGATTGTGTTAAATATTACATTTTATATGAAGTCAGTATACTAAGAAACCATGAGTAGACTAACCACAGATAAAGAAATAATTTCAATGAAGGAAACAGTGAACCTTAGGCTGCCAATCAATTTTCAATTAATTGTTCATCTTTCATCAATTTAACAAATTTGTGTGGAGTTTGGCTTTGAATTTTAATTTTTTAATTGAGCAGTTTATTGATAAAGAAGAAACTTGACATTATTAATTATACATGCTTAGATATTTAATGATATCTATTCGTAAGTTAGTATTATTAGCATAGATTTGTAACTATTACTTTACGCATGCACATTTTTAATGTTATTCACTCGAAATTAATGAGCATAAATGAATATGTAATTGTATGTGCAGTAAAAACATATATCAAACGAATAAATGACCATATTAAAATACACATTTGGGCATTTTTACTCATAATGAAGCCGTAAACTATGTTCCAGATAGGTTCATAAGCAATTTATTCATCAATTAAATCATTTGAGTTTGTGATTTGTATCTTAACGACTAGTTATTCAACACAGCTAAATCGGCTACTTCGATTGAAAAGGGTTTTCGTCCGGAATTACTTACCTTACCTAAATTGCGTGAAGTGAAATTCGTAGCATGGACGCCAACCACTAACTCACCGCAGCATTTCATTCTAGTCACAAATACACCTCGAAAAGGGCTTTTTTTATAATATCAAAATATAATTTGAAATCACAATTATGTCCGACGATTTTATTTAACACAACGTTTATAATCCCTTTTTCAGACGAGAGTTTGCCTTGTTGAATACACGCCATAGTAAAAGTGTATTTTTGCAGTCCGACCTGATCAATGAAACCAAAGTTTTGTTTCAGATAGCCTTTTTTCAGATCGTGTATGGGTTCATCCGAAACAAACTGTAATTACTGTGAAATCTTTGCGTTAGCGGTATCTGCAGTTAGCCAGAGTAGAAGCTCCTCTCTTTCGCGGTCATGGTGTTGTCTGTAGAAAACGTACTTCCGCCGAAAATTAGCTGATCTAAGCACCACTTCTTTCGCCAGCGAAAAGTAACTTCCGGTATTCCCTCAAAAAACACTCTTGGAAGCATGTAGTCCGTCTGTATGGTCAGATCGATCCAAGGGTCTTGGTACCATCTATCTTATCTCAGAAAGTCTCATTGCACTCGCGTGTCCAAAGCTGAATTCGCAGCATAGGTTGAAGCAACTCAGCCTCAGGAAACTTGGGCGAAACTCCTTGCCAAATGTGTATGGGTATGCAAGGTATGCTTGTGATTCTTTTATGAGGACAACTTTGACGTTATCACAAGTATTGTAGAAGAGTGCTGTAGAGGGGGCTTTCCCGTCTAGCTTATAAAAATCACCCTCACACTCCTCCAATTCCTTGGTATATATTGCTTCTTGAGGCATTTACTGAAAATTTCGGTGAGCGTTGCTCAGATAGTGCTTAGGCACTATCTATGCTAAGCGATATTTCTAAGGTGTTTATGGTAGGGATGATTCTTTCGGTCCTGCTGATATGTAGAGTTAAAAGGATTCGACCGCACACATCATCCCGTCGCTACTTACTCTAGTGTGTCAAGGCTGAACTCTCTCTCAAAACAACACCAAAAAAATATATATAGGAATAAAGAAAGAGAACGAATTCTTACATATTAATACGCGCTTATATACTAACTAAAAGTAAGAACTCAATTTAAGATTTCTAAGCAATGTCAATAGGTTTGAATTACATTATAAAGAAATTATCGACGTAAATGACCACAAACACAAGAATGATAATTGTGCTATAGTAATAAAAATCTAGTAGAGATATTGCACTGAACCAAAATAGTGATAAGAATGTAATCCTACACATGTAGGAAACATTACAAATTCATTTTACATAAAGTGAAACGACTTTCGTTTCAATAAAAAAATCTTACAAAATACAAAAAAACACTAATGACGAACAGTTGAACTGGTTGCAAATATGTTGGTTGAGGTTTGTCAAAAGTGCACCGTATACTATTTTATATAAAACATCATTGAAGAATGCAGAATTTAAAACTATAAATTTACGACACGTACATCCGGAAAGACCAATGAAGTTTGAAGAAATCACCCTGGCGCCAATGTACGAAAATGCCTACAATGTCAAGTGCCTATTACTTACGAAAAATATAGACATGAAGCAATTACTACCCTAAATTATAAAACAATAGAAACATTACCACACTTCATATCATTTGCCTAATTTTTGTAATTAACATATATGCGAAACTCTAATTTTCTCAAAACAAGAGAATTTGGATTTACACCACTTTCAAATTTGAAATTTATTGAGCCATTTTGAATAACAGTATAAGCACAAGTAATTCAATTAACAAAGTTTTACAATTAAAGACTATAATGTATTATCTATAAAACATGAATATACATCAGTATCAGACTTAAGGATGACAAGGTCAAATTAAAGATTTTAATAACATAAAAGGAGATCGCTTTTGCTCCCATAGCTAACATGATTTGGAGGTAGAACTCCTAAAATAATAGACTTAAAACTAACTATGTACAATGTCAAACTTAATACTAACTATAATCTAAAACTAACATATAAAAACAAGAACTAGAAAAAGAGCAAACAAACCCTTAAAACACTTTTAATGCTTAACTTAACTAAAATAACTTGAAGATTTATAAAAATCATGACATAAAGATACATTTGCCGGAAGTTCATTTATAAAGCCAATAGGTGATAAATACGTGGAATTCGACCAGTTAAAAACTCTTTGTTGGTTGAAAATATCAAGAATGCAATTGTTCTCGTGACAAGCAATTCTATTTACAAATCTGTGCAAGATGTCAGAAACGTAAAGTCCCATCGGAAATACTTTAGCCTTTTTATAGACAAAACGGTTCGAATAACGCTTTGCATGTGATCAAAATATTTTCCAATACAGTGTCTCAAGACCTTTCGTTCTAAAATTTCAAATTCTTTAATGACCGTTGGGGAAACATTAAACCAGATAGGAAAGCCGTATAAGATTACAGGTCTTATGCATGTTTTATAAAACAAAAGTTTGGTTTTCTTAGGCAAACTTCTGTTTTAAAAAATACTGGAAAAAGTGCCAAAAATTCTGTAAGCTTTTTTTAATACAATTCTTGCATGTTTGTTGAACTTTAGGAGACTGTAAAAATTAATGCCAAGATATTTTATATTATCCCTGAAAGGAATCTCAGATCCATTTAATGTGATTTGTAATGTTTTGCTTTCGGGAACAACAGACGACTTGCATTTCCCAGAAGCATTCCTGATACAAATAGTCTCACTAGCCATATAGACTGAAAATACAGCAACATCGACTGCTTTCATTTTCTCTTAGTGCGCTGTCACGTGGCTGTAATCGAGCCCAAACAATTATCGATGTTGATCAAGATGTCTGCGTAGTCAAGACTCAAATCCAACGTAGTGTGTTTCATGCCTGCGTGTTAAGTGCCCACCATGCACACTGCATCCTCATGAGGAAGCCGTCATCATGTTCGTATCAGAAGCACGAAATGATGACGGGTATTTTTCCCATTTTTGTTTTTTTTTTTTTTGGAGTCAGCACACCCAAAAGCTGTGGTGACTTAGACATCGTCATTCTTTGGCTACTCACCTACCAATTGAGTTCATGGAGTCGAGGTATTCCTATGTTTTTGGCTGCTCCACTTCCATGGAGTCTTTGGATACGGCGGCGTACAAGATTCAAGCATACTGCCTTGTGTTTTCCTCCAACGAAACAAGCGCCCACGGTATAACTTTGCTAAGGATTGTTTTTCAAGGAGTGGCGACAATTTAATCCCTGCTCTGAGATGCTGCTTCTCCTGCTCCTTGATGCAAGAATGTGTGTTAGCGTCGCTGCAACAGAATTACGCATTTTATTTGAGGTTACAACAAGCGTCAAAGCGCAGCAAAACAATAAAGAACCAGTCGGTCAAGCGCGGCAGCAAATTGGTCATGAAATTATCTATGAATTTGCCAATTAGCAACAAAGCAACCAGCTTACATCACTGTCGGGCAGGGACCCACTTCGCCAGAAGGACAGACAGGGTCGGATACGTCACGTTCTCGCTCAGTGCAATTAGAGAACGCATCTTAACGCTATTTAGGCAGCAGACCCGCTTACTTTAACTACGGTGGGTGCAAGTAGCATATGCACGCGGAGGCCCAAATTCCCGCTTCCAGCATTCGGCATTATTTTTCCGCTAATGGACTAGAATAACGCGCACGAAAGCGTAGCCAACGACGAAAGCGTGTAAGACAAAGACTTGCTTTTGTGCGGACCAATCAAACGAAACATTGTAATCCTTTTCTGCAGTGCGGCAGCATCATCAGGAAACCGATTCATCAAATAGTATATATTCATATTCCTTTTATGAGTTTCGTGTTTTGAGACGATATCCATCGAAAGACGCATGTTGTAAGCGTTAACAATGGCCAGAAATCTGAAGATGCTGCGAAGGGCTCTTTGCGGGACGAAATTATTCATTTATCTGGAAAATGCATTTTGGGAAAAACTAATGTGAAGAAGACGTATGAGGACGTATGAATTCGACGTTTAAATTATTGTATCTTTCAGAATATGCAATTTTCATGATGTAAATTCCGACGTTTTTGGTTTTCCCAGATGTTTCGCAGTCTTGGATAAAAGTTTTATATAGTAATTTTGATATAAGTAATATAAAATGCTTTCTTTTTAAAGAGCTTGTGACGGAAAATAAATTTTTTTTTTTCCTCACAACGTACGGGTGTAGAACCTGGACGACACCCAATTCAAAGTGGATTTAATTCTGCATTATACAATGCAAACAAAATATACGATGCAGGGCTAATGATCATTAAAATAATTCAACTGGAGCAAAACGAAGAAATAATCACTGCACAAAAAAATGATTAGGTAAACACACATAGAACTGGTTTTGGGACAACAACAATACAACGCAACTTTAACTAAAACAGAAGCGAGTAAACAAAAGAATCAATACAAGGTCAATGTAAAATTATGTACGAAGATTTTGCACACGGCACTAATTGTTAGATAAAACGCATAACCGGTTTCACATGCTGGCTACGCCAAAAACGAAGAAGACGAGAAGCATAATAAGAAATAATACAATAACAATTGTATTGTTGTCGGCACAAATTATGCAAACATAAGTAGCAGAATGAGAAAACGCCAAAAGAAATGTGCCGGAGTAAATATGTGAGTTATCACATAAAAGGTATTCAGACAATAACTACCGTTATCCTGAAGGGTATAAAAGCGCGGCTTTTGCATGCAAAGCGTCACTTTCGTATACGGATCCAAAGCGGTGAGTGCCTTCTTCTATTATTATAAATTACTAATCCTTGTCTTGTGCTCTTATGCGGAGACATCCTTGATCCTTGCCAAGCTTGATCCTTGCAACTCTTGATCCTTGTCTTGTGCTGTTATGCGGAGACATCCTTGATCCTTGCCAAGCTTGATCCTTGCAACTCTTGATCCTTGTCTTATGCTCTTATGCGGAGACATCCTTGATCCTTGCCAAGCTTGATCCTTGGAAATCTTGACCCTTAATCCTTGCTTGCATGTGGAAACTGATTAACATCATAATTTACTACAAAGTGCGTACTAGTAATGCACCGTAATTAATGAATAAAAATGAAACGTCACAACCTCGCGAAGTGCACGCATCCGACCAGTCTAGGGTAAACGGTCCAAAATAACTAGTTTGCCACTGGAGCGAATCCAACGCAACCAAACCAGAACCATAACCAGTCCAGTGGAACTGGACTCCCATAAGGAACCCTAACATCCACAGCATAGAAAGGGTTCACTAATATTAAACCACGACTTATGTATAGAATTAAACCATTATTAGCTAGTAGTCGTAGACATCATATAATAACTAAATAAAGATTTGAATACACAATAAAGCGTTTTGATTATTCACGAACCTTGGTTACGACGAGTATATCCTGGAAAGAAAACATCGTTACAAGCTGTAAATATGTGGTCACGTAGCATTACCTTGAAGTTTAGGTTAAGATATTTTTAAGTTTGTAGTCATAGGTTTTTTATTAAAAAATAATAATTTTATCCATTTTTTTCTCCATTTTTTGAAGGAATTAAGTGTTAAGTTGTAAATAATGTAATGTATATAATCTTAGTAAATATGTTTAGTATGTTAAAAATCGCTAGTTTCAAGTAAATGTTTGTACACATTTTGTATAAATAAAATAAATAAATACATTATTTTATTTCTTAACGTGATTTTGGCTGTTCTCGTTACCAAAAACTTAATTTTCATCGTTACAAAAATTGAATGTAATTTACTAAAAATAAATATAAAACTAGTAAGGGTACCTTCGGTCAGACCGAAGCTTATATACCCTACATCCCAGCAACCTTTATTATACATATTTAGTAAGTTATAAAAAGTAGGCGTGTCACTCCGCCGATTTTCCCCATTTTCAATACAGAGTTATCTATGATGGCAGAGAATATTCGTACCGAATTTCAAGTCAATTCTTCCAACCGTTATTCTGGAATTGCGGTTTATATCAATGTCATATGTTCGTGGGCGGACACGCCCATTTTTTTTAAAAATTTAATCTACCTGTACCGATGTATTCGGAAACAAAATTGAAGCTCAAAACTAAGTCTACAAGTTGAAATATTGTTAAAAGAATTAGTATTTGTTAAAAAAGTAGGCGTGGCGCTGCACCGATTTATCCCATTTTCAATCCCACAGAGTTTCGGATGACAAAGAATATACGTGCAAAATTTCATCGCGATAGCTTCATTCGTTCTCCTGTAATCGTGATTTCCACAGACAGACAGACAGACAGACAGACAGACAGACTACGGACATGGCTAAATCGACTCAGGAGGTGACACTGATCAAGAATATATATACTTTTCCATACCTGCCACGCCTCCTTTAATGCGTTACACACGGAAGCACAAAGTGAATATACCCTCATTCCTTCGGATGTAGGGTATAAAAATTAATAAAATTTGTTTCTACAGAAAGGGATTTAATCAAGGCAATTCAAAATAATATTCAATAATAATACGAATTCAGTAATAGATATAACACAATTAAATATTTTAACATAATGAAAAAGATTTTGTTTATTTCGAATTTCTTTCGCGGTTTTTGTATTTAGCAGTAAGAGAACCGTGTTTATAGCCGGCGTGACTCAGGTAATTTTTTTGACAAGGGCCATTTTTTGTTATAGTGATATTCAGCTCTTTAACTTTAACTTTAATTTTTCTATACCATTCTAAAAAAGTGAGGCGTTGGCGTAACTTCGACCTGGCGTAGGCGGATCAGGACTTACCAGGGATACTATTCAATTGGAAACGCAAATTATACAATTTATATTAGCAATTTATTTGAATTATATTGAATTAGCAATATATTTTATAACATACAGTTTTTCTGTCTACTCATATTGAGACTCTGTGAATTAAATTAGTGATATCCGCTTTCGAGTGACATGGATTTGAAAAGGTTCGTGGTTTTAGTTTTGTATATAATAAACTGGATTCTAGTATTCCAAAGGATTGTTAGGTACAACCAAATAGGTTTGAATTGTCCACATTTTTATGCAATGATTTTAGTCTTGTATAATTGAGATTGGGTGCGGAAATATTTAGAAATTATTGTGACAATTAGGATACTCTATTAATTGAGAATATTGTCTTCCCTTTCCATTGTAAAGCGGAGAGCTAAAGTGCAAAGATTCCAACCTCATAAACTGGTTTCTATGCGCTTTAATAATTACTTTCCTTCTACGTTTTGTTTTCTTCCATACTTCAGATTTATCACGAAATAGATTCGTTGAATCATAGAGAAAGAATAACTTTTTCTTAATTCTTTCTCTATGCTTGAATTAACCGATGATATCGCTACGTTTTTGTGTCTGGCAACACTGCTTCTCTATCATAACACCCTACGCAGTGTTCCGGAGTTCGCGAAGCAACTGATTTTGTTGACGTTCTTGGATTTTTTAGTTTTGTTTTAAAATAAAGCAATAATAAGAATGGAACTTAACAGTTTCCCGGGTACATATTTACCGTTGCACAAAGACTCCAATTTTTTAGTAGTTTTTGGGGCTGTTTTTGGTGTTGTAGACCCTAAATTATAAAAGATATCCGGACGAACTAAATACCGTTAGATAGATATTTGCAATATATTTCACTTTTGTTAAGGTGTTTTTACCGTAGAACCTATATTTTTGTATGCAACCCGCTTTTAATGTTTTTAGTACTTTTTTTAACACAAATTATTTTTTACTAAATAAAATACATAATAACATGACATAACTATGTAGTTTTTATATAAACTGACCTAATTACTCGTATCCTGGTGTTTTTTTATTAGAATTGGTCCCATAGTTTACGAGAAAATTGATTTTAAAGATCAAGATTACATACTAATTTGATACCTTTTTGAACCTACCCATTTACAATTCTTAAAAATTCTTTTAACGCAGAGTTCTGCAACAATGATCTGTCATTATTCATTGAAAATTCCATTAAATGAAATTATGATTTACTTAACTTAATGTGAAAGTCATACCATCATATAATGCACAGCAAAAGTAGAAAAATTGTTACTGTGGATAGGGCTGCAAAAGTGTGTCCATTGACCGTGGCAGTCATATTTACGAGCTGTTCTTAGCTTCCAGTTGCATTTGTGCATTTGCGTTGCATTTGTGTCTGAGAGTCTTTGGTGGCCAACAACTTTAAGCAACGCGACCATCAAAGGAATCCAAGTGCGGGACAGAGTTCAAGTTTGTGAAATTCAAAGGCAAGTGTTCGATTTTATTGTCGTAAAAGTCCAGATGATGCAGATTCTGCCACCAGCCAAATGCATCAATTTACGACGCAATCACTTGTGCCTGGCAAACAGCCGAATTTCAACAGCCGCCGCAGCATCAGCATATTCATTACACGCTCTCCAGCAGCTCCAACAGTGGATCATCGCCAGGAAACGAAGTTCTGCTGTTTGAAAAGTCCTTGAATCGCCGCAATCACAGCAAATCAGATGATAAGCTTAAAAAAAATTTGTGCGGTATTCAAATCTACAAGTGACTAACTTCGATTGCATTTAATTTATTGTTCGTCATTTGGAAATTCGTCTCTAAACTAACATTTGTCGCAGAGAATACAAGGAAGCTTTGATGCAGCAACGCAGTCAAGAGATATCAAGTGTTTATGAAATCAAAGTCCAGGAAACACTGCGCGATATGACTGATCGCCAACGTGAGGAGACTGAACTAATGACGCAACTACGCAATGTATGTTATTAAGTGCAAATAGTATTGGCTTTATTAGCAAGTTTTAAGGTTCCATTAGTCCTTAGATTATCGAAGTCCGTCTCAAGATGACGCTGCCAGAAAACATCGCGTCAGCTCTAACCGATGGTGTTATATTGTGCCATCTAGCCAATTATGTGCGACCCAGATGAAATGTAGAACTTTTGGAAGCTTGTCTGAAAATTGGTGTCGATGAGGTGAGTTTTTTGAGTATTTTTCGTAGGTTTAAAGCATAAATTAATTATGTAGTGATGATAATTAAAATTACTAAAATGTTTATCTTTTTACTAAGTTTTTTAACAGTAACCGTGGACTCTTTCTTGTGATAAAAAATCACTTTAGATAAATGCTTTATTCATATTGATATTTTGCAATGTTGTTTATTTAAAATGAAATGTTTTAAGTTGGAAGATATACGCTCAAAAGTATGGGGATATAAATTTATAAGAAACCAAGAATCATACGTCATTGAAGTTTGTGTCTGTGCTTCATGTAGACAGTGATCTTGGTATTTGGAGCATTTCCAGCTAGCCAATAATTCTGTTGAGAAACTAAATGAATTTATGTGTAAAAAGAACTTTTTGTCACATAGTGGTGCGTAGCGTTATTCGAGTAATTTTATTCTCGAAAAAAATGTCATCAGTTGTAGCTTTCTCGTGCTTGCATTCATGTGTTTAGCTTACAATTCGAGTAAGCAAAATGTTTTTGAAAAAGTGGAAAATATCTTTCGTAAGGTCTTTTTCAATGACTGTTTTAATAACTATCGCTGCTCTTAATATAAATACCTTATCCTCTTTATGCGGTTCATGGCCAAAGGAATCGACCGCTCGTCTCATGACCAGGTCCCATGTTAATGCTAACGCATTCTTGAACCAAGAGTCCATACGTCCGTCATCAAACTGATTGCACATACCAAGCCTCTTGGCCGCCAGAGCCGGGCAATGATTCACAATGTGATCCGCCGTCTCCTCCTCCTCCAGACACAGCCTACAGGTATCCTCTTCCACAAGACCCATCTTGTGGATATGATACCTAAAGTTACCATGGCTTGTGACCAGAGAGGTGAGCCAGCTCAGACTGTCTCTTCCGTAGTTGAGCAGTCTTCTGTCCTCTCCGCGAAGTGGTTGTTTAATAACCAACTTCGTCGGCAAGTGGTTAGCTCCGACCATCTCCGTGAGTGCTCGGAGAACAACCACGTGTCCATCAGGGACCCAATCTTCCCGTCACATAAAGCGACTCTCGTTTCGGGGCCGCAAAAACCATCAGCAGCCCCTTTCTTGGCTCGATCTAGTTAGTCTTTGACTAACTTTATTATTAGTAAAAAATCGAATGATCCATTTGAATACCAGTTCGAAAAGAACTCTAAACATCGCTCATGTTTAATCAAATAATTATTTTAGAAACAAAAACTATGAACAACTTTATATTAAAATTTTTTATATGAGAATATGATGTCTATTCCCAAAATTAAACAAAACAAAACAGCTTCAAGCTTCGATCCGTTTTTTCAGGAAAAACTTTTAATATTTGTTTTGAAAATAGTACCTAATTTATGCCATATTCTCAAAAAACTTTAAATTATCACAAATTTTTCTACTAAACACAAACTATTAATTCCTAAACCCTAAGTAATCACATAATTCCTAACATCGTAATGAATTAGTTCTTTGTATGCGAAAAACCAAATGATAATATATTTTGAAATCGAATCAACTACCTAATATCAAAGAATTTACAATAATTTTTAAAATATTTAACTATAGTTTCATTAGATAGCTGCTTAGTTTATGCATTTGTTAAATTGCATTTTTTCTTTAATAAATTTTCCAATTGTACTGCAAGAAACAGTCAAAGCAAAAGTCTGGAAGCAATTTAAAGCTAATTAAAATAAGTTCTACTTTTCACTAAAATCCAATGTGTCGTCGTTACATTTCTTGTTTTACACATGTACGTTCAATATCAAAAACCAAAGTGATAGGGACAAAATCAATGATTAGATTCGCAAAAGATAAACATAGTTAGCACTTACTAAGAAACCGGCTTTTATAATATATTAAAAATGCAACTGGAGCTCGAGATTAGATTTTATGTACTGTATTGGAATTAAAAGTAACGTAACATAAGCATAGGATTACGAAGTGGTAACTAAATAAATTCGAGTGTGGCAAATTAATTACGGCAAAAAGATGGGAACAAATTCAAGAGACAGGAAGCAACTTTTTTTGCTTCTAAGAATTTTAGAGTTAAGAGTTTTTATGTCCATCTAAGAATTTCTTAGAATTGTATTTTGTATTAAATATAATTTACTCATTCCCCTTTTGCGATTAAAATTAATTAATGTAATTATTCGGTCAGAGTTGTTATCTATTCTATAGAATGAAAAACGGTCAATTTTTTCTTAAATATTTAGTGTAAAACACGTTGAGGTTTTAAGAATTTAAACCTCAGAGAACGGTAATTAATTTTTTATTGCTGCGGGCGATTTTTAGGTTTTCCTGCTTCTTTAGAAACTTCATTTTCTATACTTTTTAAAAAACTAAGAAACTTTTAATTCAATTTCAAGATTTTATATTAAATTCATTCTTTATTTGATGAAATTAACAAGGCTTTAAGAGCTTACAATTGCAAAATAACTCTGACTCGCCGAATTGAATATAACAATACAATTTAGCAAACATTGCTGAGTGGCTTTGCAAATAAGTAAGTTTTCGTTTCTCCTCTCACTTCTTTTGGGTTCGTTTGAAATTAACCTACGTCGTAATCTGAAATAGAACTCAACTGAAAAAGAAAAAAAAAATCAAAATTACACCTGCAATATACTACTATATAGGTTATATATCTAAAAATGAAAGTAATGTTGAAGCAACAAATAAACACAGGAACTACAAATTTCATTATCAAAATAACATGCGGCCAAAATCAGGAAACCGCCAAAAAGCAGAAAAATGTGAAATCATAAATCGCATTACAATCGTATATATGTATACATACATTTACCAAAAAAATGAAAAAATTGCATTTATTATATTGTAAGATTGGAAAGGCTATGGATTTCCACAGGAACCAATTAATAAATAAATAAATATCTATACATATTTTATACAAACCGAGTTTTTAATTTCATAGCATAGATTTTCGTTATTGTATAGTTAATGGGGGTCATTTATAGTTTATGAAATGGAGGAGGTTGGTTTTAGAGTCTACTCAAGCGGAGCTTCGAAACATTCATTTTTTTTTAAGTTGTAGTTTAATGTATATTGACTATTGAATATTTAAATATAAACATTTTTGCCTGAGTGGATTTCATAAAACTTCGTTCATTTATTTATATTGCTGAAAATCTGACATCTCGAATATATTAAAATATATATGTATACATCGAGCATCACAATCCTTTAAAGTTTGTACCTTTTTAAATAAAGTTGTACTTACAATTTTAATGCAGAACTCAAATAATAGTTGATCAACTGTCCTCTTGCAGAATTTTATTTGCTGTGCTGCTGATGTGCTAGAAGGCAAAGGAGCCGTCCAAGTGGCTATCACGGTGTGTGAACAGTTTCGCATATACGCCGCATTTCAACAGAGCAACCTAAAGTCACCAACGCGAGTAACGCGCAGTACGATGTCGCCGTCGCCAATCGTTTAGAACTTCGAAAAGAAATAACAAACAAATGAAATACTTATGATGTTGCTGTCCAAAGCTAAGAAATACGTAACTATCTATACCTTGAAGCAATACTTTTTTGCCATTTAAAGTTTGGCTCTCGGATGAGTTTTAAGAAATTTTACCACTTCGAATAGAAGCGAACAAAGCGAACAAAATCAACAAAACAAGACTACAACAGAGATTAACATAAAGTTTAGTGCATTTTCCGTTTTTTGTGAGTTATACGAATTTATTTCATATTTTATTATTTTACTTTTACTTTTACCTCTATTTTTAACTTTTATTTTCGGGATTGCCTTCGAGTTAATAGCAGTAGTCATTGCAGCATTTAGAATATCAATACTAGCGTCAATTTCAACTTCACTCGCAACTCTGTCAACTGGCAGCCAACCATCATCGAGATTGCTTGATAGAATTTCATTAAAGACTCTTTTATTAACATTTTGAAAGTCGAATACAAGCTTCGGTTCAGCTTTAAGAACATTTTGGCCTATATTAGTAAGCATTTCTACCGCTTTACGATCGGAATCAAAATCATGAACCCTCAAGCGATCAACGTATTCTCCTGCCGTGTCAAATTTTACATCGACTTCTGGGGAAACTAGGAATAAGTCAAGAAAAGAACTAGTAGTGTTTGTAACTCTGGTTGGATATTTCGTTGGAATTATCTGAACCATAGGGTTATTGCCTAGCCAATTTTGCAAAACATTACCATTAGTGTTTGCAACCGAATCACTCCATTGAGGATGTTTCGCATTTAAGTCACCTGCAAGTACAAATTCATTCGTACCCAGCGACTTGATTAACAGCTCAAAGTCATTTATTGACAGCTTATCTTGAGGACGATTATATAAAGCCACAAAAGCTATTTGTCTACCAGCCGAAAAATATATTTTAACAGCAGTATTTTCAGCAGATTCAGTCTTTTCAACTTGAATAACATCGCGCTTAAAATTTTCTCTAAGGGAAATTGCGGTACACGTACCCTGACGCGGGTTACTCCGACCACCCTTATTAGCCTTAACTGTCTGCCTTATCAAATTGTAGTTTTTAAATGTCATCGAATGTCTACTACTGTGGTGGTGTTCAGCAATTAGGACCACATCAGGCTTATGTTCCTTTAAAAACAAGTCAAAGCTACATATACTTTGTTATTTAATCATAAAGAAGTGAGCAGATTAAATAAAGCTATCGTCTTATCTTCGTCGCATGTAAGCATTCGGTAATGCTTTGAGAAATTCTTTATTTATGCAACACTTTGATAAAGATTGCTTCCAAATAATCTGATGCATTCATCGTTAATGCTTTTATTTTGACTCAGTGGTTGCGCTGAAAGTCTGTTATTTTTAACTGCTGAAGCTTACGATACGGTGTTGCTAGCTTTAGTTGATGGAATTGCGCTCTTTACTTATTTCTTAGTATCTATTTGATTGATGTTGCGGCTTTGCAAACGTTGAAAAAATTCAACTCTTTTCGGGCATCCGTTAAAATTGGCAGTGTGACCCTTACTACCACAGTTAACACAACCTACCAAGACACCTGCCTGTTTCCTAACTTTCCCAGTATCTGGGTCTGTAACCGCAAATACCTCACAATTTAACTCCTTTGCAGGAATCCTGCATTCCCCTGGCTTATGGTCCTCCAGACACTTTACGCACCTATATTGCATGTGACAATTACTCGCCACATGCGAGAAACGTTGACAGTTTTTGCACTGAATTAATTTGGGAGGTTTTAGCTTCTCCAAACCAACGCTACAATTTAAAATAAATTTAAGATTAAAGAAATCTTTTATATTAGAGTCCTTGCTCAACTGAATCAGCCAATTAACCTTTTTAAATTTTACTAGGTTAAGTATTTTAATATCTAATTTTAAATCTTCAATATACGACAAAATGTCTTCCTTATCGTAATCAACCGGTAATTTCTTAATCACAATTGAATTTGGCTTCTCACCGTTTGGTGTATAAGTATAAAAATTCACACCACGAGACGAAAGGTGATTTTTAATTTTTATGTAGTCACTTACCACTAGCGTACAAATATTGGACCCTTCTTTGTTAATAATTTTAAAAGAAAAATTTTGTTGACCAAGTAATGTAATTGCATCAAATATAATACTTTTCTGGTTGATGTTGTAACATACCGGGATAGGCAGTTTGTCAACCTTCTTGTGGTTACCTTTTGCAGAGCTGTCATCAATTTTCAATTTAGTGTTGGAGGCAGTTGTCATCCTAACCTTACTAGCACTAGGCCGAGTACTAAGTTCCGGGTATTCCTTCAGATTTCCAGTTGTTTCTCCAGTATCGTCTTGCACATTGTCGTATTGCATGATATCATCAGGCTCGGATACCTCATTAACGTTGTCAGATCTTGAATTTTAACTAAACACTTCATGCTGATTGTCTATTGTTGGCTTAGTGACAGCATTTTCGGAATCTTTTATTGTAATTTCAATTTTTCCTGCTTTTATACCATTTCGAATATAAGACAGTTCAGCTTCTATTTTTCTGCAGTAATCAGCAAGCTCTGTGACAGATAATGAACGTTGAAACAACGTTTGTTCTACGACTTTGCTTAAATATGAGGATTTGACCGTCAGGACGGTGAAAATCCTGTGATGCAAATTGGCATCATTGGGCATTTAAAATATTAAATATTAAATACATTTAATATATAAAAAGACTAAAGTTCAGTTTTGTTTTATGAAATGACTTTCCTTTTTTTTATGAAATTTAACGAAGCAGTTGCTTCTGCTATTAAGGCAAAGCGCTACATTGCATTTCTGACAAATTATTTGACTTTGTGCTTTGCAGTCAGGCAGCTTACACCTCAATATTTTTGACTGGAAGCTGGGAAAATGGTCAATATCGTCCATTCTAACGTTTTTGGTTGGAATGCCCTGAATTGGTCCTCTTTTCCTTTTCAACTCGAAGGTTGAAACTTAGGTCGAACAATTTTTTTTTTGTCCCAAACATAAGGAGTGTCAACGCTAAATTTTTTTCTATACTCCATTAACGTAAGCTCAACTTTTTGCTGCTTTCGGTTTTGAACTATCCAAGAATTTATTACTGCAATATCTAACATATGGTAGAATAGCCGCATGTACCACTTTGTCGACTGCATTTTTATTTTATAGCGACCAATTAAGCTGTCAAGAAGATCAACACCTCCCATATGGCGATTATAATCTTTTACAATAGCAGTGCATTTGATTGAAATTGTTTGCTTATTCTTACGGTCATATCTTTTGATAATTGTTTCAGGCTCAATACCGCTGAAAGAAGACAGAAAGGTCACAGGTTTATTGTCTTTCCACAATATATTAGATAGATGTACGCCATCACAATTGGCTACAAACGAATAGCCTCTCGGTTGCTTTGCTACTTCTCTGTCAGTTGGCAATTTTCAGTTCGGTATTCTGTTTCGCCTAACAGTTCCAAGTGATTGTATGCCTGTAAAATATATTTATATATTTTTATAAAACCTGAGATAAGTTACTGCAAATATTTTTTCCACCTCTTTTCCCCAAATAAACTTGAAGTGCAATCGAAGTGTAATAGTTGTCGAAGTACACTTTATAATTGCATCTAATAAGAACTTCGCGCAGCAACCGGACAACAACATTTCCTGAAGCTCCTAAATCTGGTTCTTCGTACAGACGCTTATGAGGCAAGTTCTCTTGGCCTGTATATATTTCAAATTTGTAGGCAAAGCCAGATACATAGTACAAAAAATTTGTAAGCCCACTTGTGAGGTTTAGCAGGCATATATTGTTTAAGATGATGTTTAGCCTTCGACGCGCACATTTGTTCATCAAAGGATAGACATTGCTCTTTAGGAATTGTGGATAATTTTTGATTTAAATAATCATGAAGGGACTTATTTTAAACAACTTGTCATAATTTGGATCATTGCTGTCACTGACATAATTTTCGTTATTATTGAAATGGAGAATGGAGCGAATTTTTTCGAACTTATTCCGTGATATTGCCCGCTTAACGCAATCCAATCCAATTGAGTTATCCGAAAACGAAGGTGTGTTTGCATAACTTACAATAGATGATGAAATTAGAATACCAAAGAATTGGCGTAGTTCTGGTAGTGTCAGGACAAATAAATCGTCTATAGCTTTTTGCCTTACATACACATTAGTTTGCTCGACGATTTTTTGTATTATATCCTCATCAAAGATATATTTAAAAAAGTCGTAGGGAGTTTCCAAATTATCGACATTATTTGGTAAGGATGTTTTTGACTTGAATTGTAATTGCTGGTCAGACACAGTGAGCTTCGAATTCTTCCATATTATTTTAGCGAATGTTGCTTTGTACTTTCTTTGGGGTTTGATAAATCTAAATTTTCTTCTTCAACACTATTTTCTATTTGAACTGTTCTTTCTACGTTTAACTCCATTATCTCATCATCGTCAAGCATTTCGCAAAAGTCTTCATTTGAGAGCAAATTTCCATCCACCGTACCTTTAGCAATTGAGTATTCGTCTTCCTCCTCAGACAACTCCAAGTCATCTTCGCTAATGTCTGGATCAAACAATATTTTTAAAATTTCACTCTCGGATAACTTTTTTTACTCATTATGCACAGCGTAAATTAATTTCTAAACACTTTCAACTCAAGTCAAAAGCAGCCAAGAACTGAAATTCCGTTAAATTTTTTGTATAACTGAGAACTGAATGTGACACACAGCAACAGCAAAAAACGGTACTCTGTGCGTTCTAATGCCCACAGATGCAAATATGCATCAAACGTATTTTTAGTCATACAAAAGAATTGATAAACATTGTGACCAAAATATATTAATAATATTATACTTAAAACTACATCACAAAATAATAATAATAATAATACTTACGTGCATATTACCGATAGATAGAAGTTTTTTGTAAACTTTTCTAGCAAATTTTGAAAATACCATTTTATCGCAAACTCCACAATCAACTAAAAAAATTTATACAAACTTAGTAACGTTATGTAAAAATCAAAGTTTTAAATTGTTGATTGCTCTTTTTTCAATTAGTTTTAACGCATATTTAGAACTAAGCTAATTCAATTCTGTAGATAAAACGCGGAATATGGTACGATTCAAATTTGCATCACTGGGCACTAGAGGGTTAATAATTTTAAAAGAAAAATTTTTGTTACCAAGTAATGTAATTGCATCAAATATAATACTTTTCTGGTTGATGTTGTAACATACCGGGATAGGCAGTTTGTCAACCTTCTTGTGGTTACCTTTTGCAGAGCTGTCATCAATTTTCAATTTAGTGTTGGAGGCAGTTGTCATCCTAACCTTACTAGCACTAGGCCGAGTACTAAGTTCCGGGTATTCCTTCAGATTTCCAGTTGTTTCTCCAGTATCGTCTTGCACATTGTCGTATTGCATTATATCATCAGGCTCGGATACCTCATTAACGATGTCAGATCTTGAATTTTGACTAAACACTTCATGCTGATTGTCTATTGTTGGTTTAGTGACAGCATTTTCGGAATCTTTTTTTTTATTTTCAATTTTTCCTGCATTTATACCATTTCGAATATAAGACAGTTCAGCTTCTATTTTTCTGCAGTAATTAGCAAGCTCTGCATTTTGTTTAGTAAGCTGTTGGTTTTGTGTATTCAACTGCTCTATTAACTTTTTCGTGTCCACTTTAACAGCATGCTTGCGCTTTTTACGCGTCTGAAATTCTGCATCAAACTTAGCTGTTTTTCTTCCTCAGTGAGGTTCATTTTACTATCTGAGTCATCACTCAGAACACTAAATGTATCAGCCGTAGTTTCACTTGGTTTCTCAGAATATCTCTCACTCATTTTTGCTGATTTTTAATTTTTATGTAGGCACTTACCACTAGCGTACAAATATTGGTCACTTCTTTGTTAATAATTTGAAAAGAAAAATTTTTGTGACCAAGTAATGTAATTGCATCAAATATAATACTTTTCTGGTTGATGTTGTAACATACCGGGATAGGCGGTTTGTCAACCTTCTTGTGGTTAACTTTTGCAGAGCTGGAGCACCCTCATCTAAACAAGCCTTCAGAAGGCATTGTCTCAATGAATACTTACGTAAGTTCGTATTTCTGGGAAACTTAGCAACCAATGGCTTATCCGGTGGCACTTTTTCGGCTACCACAGCGTCGACCACTAATGGATCCATCCCAAAATCAAAATTTTCCAAAAAAAAAATTGAAAATTTATTTTTATTTATATTTGTTGGGATGGAAGAAAAAAAAAGAGTTAGGTATGTGGGGTTGAGGTTAGTTTTAGCTTGAACATAAGAGAATGAGATGGACTCACCGGTAAGGTGGGGTGGCGATGGATGATGGTTTGACGATGACGGATGTGGTGGTGATAATACGATGTTGCTTCCCTTCGTCACAACAAATTGGCTTTGCAATTTGACGCTCTTTAGTAAAGTCCTTCTTGTTGAATATTAGTATACGTCGATTTGTTCGCAGAGGTAGAGTTGATTAGATGGCTTCTTGTGTTCAAGTATCCGTGGTTTTATTCGCAGAGGTAGAGTTGATAAGATGGCTTCTTGTTCAGTCAAAAAAAAATGTGCTCGAGGATGATAATGGTGAAGTCGAAAATATAATAGGTTGTGTTGGAAGTGTGTAAGATTTGGTGTTGCTGCTCGGACGTCCAAAAAGGTTAAGAGATGAGTTAAATGTGGCGAGTTGATGATGATGATGATCGATGCTTGATGCGTCGGTGGATTTTTTGGGGTTGAAATTGGCGCACGAGCAAAGATGTAAAGTTGATATGTCGAAAGTATAACAAGTTGTGCCGGAAGTGTAAAAAGAAAACCTGGAATTAAACAGAAAAGATGGCCATGGGAAGGCCAGGAAAGGGACAGTGCTGCCAGAGCGAATGCATTTCCACGGGTGCGGGAAACACAACTTAATCTTCCCGAGGACGGACGATTGTTCATGTTTTTTTCTTGTAAAAGAACACGAAGAAACGAATTGCTTCATGTCCTCCCTTCACCCGCTAAGATCGGCATATCGTCCATGAAAATAATGTTTATGAAGCACCAACAACAACACACGTTGCTGCTGCTCCATCCATTTGTGTGTTTTCTGTGTTTGTTTCATGGGTTACTTCAAGTATGATCGAACCGTATCGAGCCAATTCTGAAATGGGTGACTACGATTTCGCATGTGAAGTTCCCTTACGAATGTTGGCTTGCGTTCGCTTCCGAGCTGGTTCAACTCGATTGAAGAAGCAATAAATGTGTTTTCGATGTCGTGCATGGTTTTTGCACGCATCGTTGGTCGAGTGGAAAGTCATGAAAGTCCTCTTTATTAATACATATATACTCGTTGCTTTCGCAAGGTTTCTCTGCATCGATGTCTGCACACGCACTTGTTTGTCAATCTATCCCTGACTCTCAACACATCAGATAATCATGCCTCCTTTACATGTATACATTTAGCTTCCATAACCAAGGCCGCAATTTTGTTATTTTGGGGTCTGCTTTTGGTGTTTTTGTAGATTCCAGAAGGCCCAAAATTGAGTTCAGCTATTATATCGCTTTTACAAAAACTATTCAGATTTTAGGTTATACACAAAAATATAAGTTTTCCGATAAAAGCGATTATCTAAATGTTCATAAAAAACTTATGTACTTAAGCTCCATTTCGGGCAAAAATATAAGGATTAAGCTAAAAAGAGCTTCATAGTTTTTGTGAATGATATCCGTAAACAAAGATGATGATGACGTAAATAATTGTATGAATCAAAATTGCGATTGTGTTAAATATTATATAAGTTTCTACGCAAGTTTTATAACGACTTAACTAATTTAAAATAGTGTTTTTCTAAACCAATGTTTGACGGATTTTAAGAAAAATTGTATGTTTATTTATTTGCTTAACTGTATACATTTTATGTGAAGTCAGTATACTAAGAAACCATGATTAGACTAACCACAGATAAAGAAATAATTTCAATGAAGGATAGAGTGAACCTTATGGTGCCAATCAATTTTCAATTAATTGTTAATCTTTCATCAATTTAACAAATTTGTGTAGAGTTTGGCTTTGAATTTTAATTTTTTAATTGAGCAGTTTATTGATAAAGAAGAAACTTGACATTATTAATTATACATGCTTAGATATTTAATGATATCTATTCGTAAGTTAGTATTATTAGCATCGATTTGTAACTATTACTTTACGCATGCACATTTTTAATGTTATTCACTCGAAATTAATGAGCATAAATGAATATGTAATTGTATGTGCAGTAAAAACATATATCAAACGAATAAATGACCATATTAAAATACACATTTGGGCATTTTTACTCATAATGAAGCCGTAAACTATGTTCCAGATAGGTTCATAAGCAATTTATTCATCAATTAAATCATTTGAGTTTGTGATTTGTATCTTAACGACTAGTTATTCAACACAGCTAAATCGGCTACTTCGATTGAAAAGGGTTTTCGTCCGGAATTACTTACCTTACCTAAATTGCGTGAATTAAAATTCGTAGCATGGCCGCCAACCACTAACTCACCGCAGCACTTCATTCTAGTCACAAATACACCTCGAAAAAGGGTTTTTCATAATATCAAAATATAATTTGAAATCACAATTATGTCCGACGATTTTATTTAACACAACTTTGATAATCCCTTTTTCAGACGAGAGTTTGCCTTGTTGAATGCACGCCATAGTAAAAGGGTATTTTTGCAATCCGACCTGATCAATGGTACCAAAGTTTTGTTTCAGATAGCCAATGGGTGGATACACAGGTGATCGCTTAATGCAGCTCTTCTGAGGCATGGCTTCCTGGCCATGTCATTCGCCAGTTCATCATTACCCTTAGTATTTGCATGGCGGAACAGCCAGCAGAGCAGATTGAAGTTTGCTTCAGATGTGCCTGGCTGTCACAAAAAACCAAAAAAATTATTTCCTTATTGGGAATCTTTTTTTTCATAACATAATCGCAAATGACTTTTTCTGGAACAAACTGTAAGTACTGAGAAATCTTAGCGTTAGCGGTATCTGCAGTTACTAGAGTAGAAGCTCCTCTCTTTCGCGGTCATGGAGTTGTCTGTATAAAGCGCACTTCCGACGAGAAGTAGTTGATCTAAGCACCACTTGTTTCGCCGGCGAAAAGTAACTTTCGGTATTCCCTCAAAAAGCACTCTTGGAAGCATCTAGTCCGTCTGTATGGCCAGATCGATCCGAAAGTCCTGGTGCCATCTATCTTATCTCAGAAACTCCCATTGCACTTGTGTGTCCAAAGCTGGATTCGTAGCTTAGGTTGAAGCAACTCAGGAAACTTGGGCGAAACTCCTTGCCAAATGTGTATGGGTAAGGTATGCAATTTTAAGGTATGCAAGGTATGCTTGTGATTCTTTTATGAGGACATCTCTGACGTTATCACAAGTATTGTAGAAGAGTGCTGTAGAGTGTTCCTTCCCGTGGAATGACCACTAAATTTGTTACTCCGTTTAAAATCCGACTTTTGCTTGCTAAGACGTTTTTAATGCCTAGCCTTTTGTATGGTAGTGAGCTGTATTGCAACTGTGATTGCGCAAGTAAGGAGAAATTGACTTCTGCATATAATAATATTATTGATCACATCTCGATGTATCGTAATCTGGTGTATGGCATATCTTTTGACTCCTTATTGGTTCTTAGGGTTTTGATTTGCCTGCATAAGGTAATTGCTCTCAAGGAGCCCACATACCTATTACGTAGACTAAATTTTTCCAGATCTAACCGCAAAAACGTCTTAATTCCAATCAGGCACCAATATTTGATTTCTGAGCGTCATTTCTATATATTCGCAATCAGGCGGTCCTTACCAACTACAGTGAATCACCAGATACAGAGAATCACCAGTACACTGCACTTCAAGCGGAAATTGTTAAAACATTTTATATCCGCTTCACAATAAACTTGTAGTTGGTCTGCGTCGGTTCTTGTCTCCCACTTTCGTTATTGTTCTCTCTCTTTATCCTTTCTTCAACCTACTAGCTTCTGTATCTTAAAAACTCTGTATCCTTTTTCGATATAACCTACTTCTCGCATTATTGTATTATTATTATTATTATTATTATTAGTATTACAGCTATTCATTTATCATTTGTTGTACACTGAAATATACAATTAATAAGACCTCCTAGTCTTAAAGTTTAATGTATTGAAAGAATTAAATAAATAAATAAATAAATAGAGGGGGCTTTCCCGTCTAGGTTATAAAAATCACCATCACACACCTCCAATTCCTTGGTATATATTGCTTCTTGAGGCATTTGGTGAAAATTTCAGTGAGAGTTGCTAGGATATTGCTAAGACATTACCTATGCTAAGCGATATTTCTAAGGTGCTTATGGCAGGAATGATTTTTTTTGTCCTGCTGATATGTAGAGATAAAAGGGTCCGACCGCACACATCATCCCGTAGCTACTTACTCTAGTGTTTCAAGGCTGAACTCTCTCTCAAAAGAACACCAAAAAAATATATATAGGAATAAAGAAAGAGAACGAATTCTTACATATTAATACGCGCTCATATAATAACTAAAAGTAAGAACTCAATTTAAGATTTCTAAGCAATGTCAATAGGTTTGAATTACATTATAAAGAAATTATCGACGTAAATGACCACAAACACAAGAATGATAATTGTGCTATAGTAATAAAAATCTAGTAGAGATATTGCACTGAATCAAAAAAGTGATAAGAATGAATAAAACAGCTATTTATGTGACGAAATCCGATCCATATGCGGCCAGTCGAGGTACACAGAAAAATATGCCGTGCTAAGCAATTAAGTATCCGAGGTTTATGGGAAGCATGACTAGGCGTTCTTGATTAAAACATTGTAATGCCTTAGTCAAGCATTTTCTATGCTTACGAGAAGCAAAACATTTGAAATTTTAGCATTTTTCGTCTTATTTTTCGCTTTTCTTTACAAATTTGAAGAAAAACAAAAGATTTAGTCTTGGATAGCTTAAGAGAAGCTTGTTATGCTTATAAATATGAAAAATATGTTTTTAAAAACGTGCTTAAATTGAGAATGGCGCTATTGAAGTATTGGCTGCTTAATACAAGTGGAAAGAACTTAAACGAAGAATTAACATACTAATTTACTTATGTATTTAATAGGACTACTAAATAGGATATTTAATATGATATATTTATGAGAATATATTCAGTTCGATCTTTCCTACTTGTATGCGTTAATGTTGTAAGAAAAAATATTAAGTAGAAAAGTATAAAAGGCTGAAATCTAGTGCGACAATACTTAATTTTCTCCATTTAAGTATTATATATAAGAATATATCGAGATTGAAATGCTATAATCTAGCACGCCAATACCTAATATCGCCTATTTACGAATATACATTGAATCAAAATTGAGTTTGGAGTTCTAAAATCTATCACGTCAGTACTTAATTTTTTCAATTTGAGTATATGTTAAATATGAGCGTCGGTTTCTTCTTCAGTTGTGATTTCTAGTTTGTGGTGGATGCATGTGCAATTCTAATGTCTACTTCAGATAAGGGTAAGCACTTAGATAATATTAGTAACTTGCTTCTACACTATTTGCAACTGTAACTTTTTTAATTAAACTATTTCGACGGTGAGTTTGTTTTAGAAGAACCAATTTTAAAATTGCTTAAAATTTGGGAAGTAACTTTACATACCCATCAAAGCTTATTAACGTTGAAACTAACACCACGCGTCTACTACAAATAAAAGAATGGGACATTAATTGTTTATTTCAACAAAACGAGCTCGGGACAAAATTTGATTTTATACGGGAACTGGAAAACTGGATGAAAGATATTGATCTACAAATTGCAGACACGGATAGCGCGTCAGAAGATAGTTACTCAAGTTCCGTATGTATTTTCAGCATTAATTATTGTCAATTATTGTCAGTTTCAGAGTATGTACATTTTTTACCTTGTTTGAAATTCAAGGGCTCGCTTTATAAAACAGAATTATTTATACTGAATTATATGTTAATTTTTCAAATTAAAGATTGTATTTTATTCAAAAGTGAAATATATTTATGTTGTAAACATTGTAATATTCTAAGATATGACCACAATCTAATTGCTGTTATATTGGATAAAACCAAAACACAATTATTAAAATTTTCTATAATAAGAATTGGAAAATTAAGTGGTCCGCCATTCAATTTATATGTACTGCCAACAGGCGAAACTGCATGGAGTGTGAAATCCTTCTTAGAATAAAAGAAAAAATAAAAACTTTTTGTAGTTGTATCAGTGTAATCTTGTGTTTTATTTCAAATAAACTTTTTCTAACAAATTGATTTCAGACATACAACAAGAGAATACTATCTTCTCTCTCACTGTTATTGAGGTCTTTTTAATTTGCAGCTGCCAATGTGAATATAGTAAGTGTGAAATTGAGATCGATATGGATGTAAAAATGCTTGAATTAAAAACTTCCTCAAATAAGGTCCTCAAAATAAGTTTTGTATTCTTAATACAAGCATTGGGGCCTTTGCATAGAATATTAACCAATTAACCATTAACCAATTAAAAGAGTGGAAATTTTGGTCATTCTATCATTAACCAATTACAAGAGTGGAAATTAGGCCAAACATCATAAAGCTCATCAGTTACTTCCTTCGCAATAGAACATTTAGGGTGCGAGTGTTCTCATCCTTATCCGATTCTAACTGTAACTTCCACAAGGTTCACCATTATCTGTCGTTCTCTTCAAAATTGCTTTTGAAGGGTTGAACAAAATCATCTTCAAACGTAAACACTTCAGAGATTGTCTCTATGCAGAGGATGCCCCTCCACGTTTTCCTTCAAATTGTAAAAGGCCACACATGCAAAAATATGGAAGACTCCGGATTAGGCACACACACATATGACACATCAACACTTGATGACAGCGACTCTATCTTCGTTTTGCCCTTTACAAAGAGTATTAATAGGTAAAGAGATTTCACGAGGGCGATGTTGCTAACAACATTTAATTATCATGAACAGAGTTAAGCTCGCATACCAAAAATAAGTTCGATAGCTCCGACGTCCGCTTTGGCAGCGGTCGCATCAAACCGTTCCCTAAGCAAATCAATAAACGAAGGTACAAAGCACTGAGTGTTGTTGTTGCTTTTCCTACCCATTTTTTATATTTTATGATCGTCGTCAGGCTTTCATGGCGACCAGGCAAGTCGTCTTCTTCTTGTTCTTTCACAAAAACAAATCATGAGCAAATGTCCGTCCACTGAGTTTCGGTCCCAATTTAGTTATTTCAATGAAATTGTGCATTTGTGATTTTTCTTCCGAACTGAATATATTCTCATAAATATATCATATTAAATATCCTATTTAGTAGTCCTATTAAATACATAAGTAAATTAGTATGTTAATTCTTCGTTTAAGTTCTTTCCACTTGTATTAAGCAGCCAATACTTCAATAGCGCCATTCTCAATTTAAGCACGTTTTTAAAAACATATTTTTCATATTTATAAGCATAACAAGCTTCTCTTAAGCTATCCAAGACTAAATCTTTTGTTTTTCTTCAAATTTGTAAAGAAAAGCGAAAAATAAGACGAAAAATGCTAAAATTTCAAATGTTTTGCTTCTCGTAAGCATAGAAAATGCTTGACTAAGGCATTACAATGTTTTAATCAAGAACGCCTAGTCATGCTTCCCATAAACCTCGGATACTTAATTGCTTAGCACGGCATATTTTTCTGAGTGAGCTCATCCGTTAAGAAAAAACATTCAATAATTTTAAGTCAGTTCACCATAAAACTACAACGAGTCTTATCGAGCATTTCTTGCAAACGACAATAAAAACATTAATAGCGCTGTTAATTATCGCTGCTTTTATCGATGATTCGGTCGGATTATAATTATCATTCACCTAATTATACGATTCAGTTAATTATAATTAAACTTAGCCAAAGACGATTACCTCTGTTATGATTGAGTTGCTTATATCAATGAACATGACAATTTTCAAATAACTTTTTGGTCAGTTGTTCTTCCGTTAATAAAACTCGAACAGAATGAAGTTACAATTTTATTGGGCTTTAATGAAGGCAATTCTTCTAAACTATTTCTTTTGTTTTTTTTATGTAACCGGACATTGCTACCATCTGTAAAAAATCAACCTATCAGATATATCACAATGCAGATTCTACATGAGGCCTGTGGAGACAGCACTGAATATAATTGCTGAGTCTTCGGCCTTTCATCATAGCAGAATGTCAGGAGTAGGGTGCTGGATCAGCCAATGTTAAAGAGCTTATAATATTTGCAAGTATAACTTGATTCGGCTATCTCATCTAAGCAAACAGAGTCTTCGCACAATATACCTATATATTTATGTAGGGCCGTCACACAAAATACTTAACTTAATAATAATAACTTTTCGCTGGAATGGCGATTCTATACCAGACAAGTATACATTTTTTGTACAAAAGAGAGTGTCTTTTCTCATAAACTCTGGCAGAAGTGTTCTCGTTTCTCGTGAGAGTTTTTTTAAGCTTCGAAAACTCTCATAGACTTTCCCAGTGGTAAAGATCATCATGACATCATCGATGATTTCTTGATGATTTTGTGTCGTCAACCACTTCGCACTTCGATTGACTTTCCGCATTACATTAACCCGGGACTGTCCTAGGGCACGCAAGTACTTTGCTTTCCATTACAAGCGAAGGGAGATGCGAATGATATCTAACGATTACTACATTTATTCCGCTTACGAAAACTAAAACAGATTTCATTTATCGTTAACTTACAAAGTAGACGGATTTTGGAATGATAACTAATCCCATTCCTACATTGAATTGTAATTGAGGCCTAATGAGTACTCATTCGCTTCTCCATTACTCTGTAAATGGAGCGTAATGACTACTAATTCGCTTCTCCATTACTCTGTAAACGAAGCGCATGCCATTGAATCTTCAGTTTCGCCTAAAAACAGACTAATAAAAGCAAAAAGACAAATATTTTTTATTTTATGTATTATTTAATGATATTGATGAAAACACTCTGTAATATAATTTTTGTGGAATAAAATCTTAAATCTTGATGAAGAAAATTATGATGACAATTAATTAAATTTAATTTTGTGAATTTTCCTTTCGCTTTAGGCATTCCTTCCCTTATAATTTTTGAAGCATTTCCTTAGTAGGGCAGTGTATTCCTTTTCGTTAAAACCATCTGTTCTGCCTCTGCTTCAGTTCAGTTTATTATACTGCAAATACCGCAAATTATAAACAAATTTATTCGTATATTTAATTGGACTAATTATGTAAAGAAGCTTACCTGGTTTATTTTAATTTTGTGAAAATGTATACGAATAGCACAATTTTAAGAATTTTTTCCAACACACGTCTTTCACTGACGACTTCTGTAATAATAATATCATTATGTGGCGACAAAGGTCTGAAAATTCTGCTGGCGATAAAGTGTTAGAACAGTTACTGGCTGAGCTCATATAATTCCACGAATTCAGAACTGCAGTTCTAGAGAACTACATGTACTGCAGCGTATTCACATTTCTATGGCGCATTCGCTTCTGATGACAATGTAAACGAATATTGTAAGTACTTTTATTTTCATACAACCGCTCGCTTACATCCAAATTACTTCGAAGTTTTTCAAGTAATCATCATGCGCAAATCGATGATTGTCAAAGTACTTTCGATTCTTGACCACTGGGTTATGCTTATTTATCAATGGCTGAATTGCCAGAGAGAATTAACTCGAGAGACTCATTGAGTCTATCTCTTTTTGCCACACTTACAGAAGCGGAGTGTTCGAAAATAACGTTAATGCGATGGTAATTTTCGGAAATGAAACCAGAGAGAAGGGAAAAGAAAAGTTCTGTTATGTCAAAAAACCAGTTTCAAAGCATTCTCCTCTCTTTAGAGCATTGCGAGTGGCTGAATTTAAAATTACAGTAGAAAGGGTTTTCTTGTAACATAATAAAATCTTTTAAAACAGTACAATAACGTCCGCCTGACTATAGATTTAGTAAACTAGAAATCAGTTACAGAAAACCAGAAACTGAGAAAAAGACACATGTTAGTTTTAATAATAACTTAAAACTATTTTCTAGGAAATTCAGATGAATTTCTATGATTTTAAAATGTAAAAGTCCGTTAATTAGTGTTCAAACACTTGTACTGAATTTATTGCAGGAATCCCAACTGTTGGAGAACGCGTTCAACTTTGGAAAGATGCTTGATCCTGATGTGCATCTTGGCGCTCTTCGCAGTAGTGGGCTTGGTTATTGCACTTGTGTCAGTGATCCTCTTCAATCGCGCTGAAGGTGATAAAACTTATATATAAATATTTTATACCAATTGGAATCCTTGCAGAGCTGAAGACGCTTTCAACTGAGGCATGGCACGGAACTAGAGGACCAAATCCGAATGAAGTAAACAAACGTCTTCCCAGCGCGACATCCGAAATTTGCCTGACTACGGAATGCATTCACACTGCCTCAGCAGTCCTGAGCAAAATGAAACTGGATGTGGAACCCTGCGATGACTTTTATCAATTCGTGTGCGGAAGTTATATCGACGAGGTGCCGATACCCGACGATAAGGAGTCGGTGCACACCATTTCGTTGATCTCGGACAAATTGCAAGAACAACTAAGAGATATAATTAGAAAAGATCGTCCGTCCACTGACCCCAAACACTTGCGCATGCCGAATACTTTGTACAAGGCTTGTATGAACAAAAGTAGGTGTTGTTATATATTAAAACTATGTCATGTATATGTAACATTTCCATGTATTTTCCACAGCCCTAATTGAAGAACTGGGTGCTACTCCAATAACAGAAATTTCCGAGAGTCTGGGCGGGTGGCCTGTGATTAAGGGTGACGCTTGGGATCGAGAAAATAAGTGGCGTTGGGATGACACGGTCAAGAAGTTTCGCAAACTCGGCTTAAGATCGCACTACATATTCACCTTTGCTATTGGTTTCGACTTGCAGAATAGCACAAAACCTCTGATTAATGTAATTAAGAAACATTGTCGCGATTTATGGCTTCTTCGATAAAAGCTAAATTTTAATATCACTGCGGTTCACCACTTTTCAGCTCGAACAATCATCCATCGGCTTGAGCAGAGAGTTCCTGATTAAGGGCTTCAACGAATCCCTAGTGAAAGCCTACTACGATTACATGGTTGACATGGCTGTACTCTTCGGGGCCGACAAACAAAGAGCCGTTAAAGAGCTCAGGGAATCCTTGGAGTTCGAAACTAGTCTTGCAAATGTAAGCATTTCTGAAAAATTTTAACTATATTTACCCTTGCTTAATCTTGGGTAGATTTCGTGGCCAAATGAGAAACGCCGTAACGCGAACGACCTGTACAACTTGCGTACGATCAAACAGCTACAGGAATCCTACCCTTATGTCCAGTGGTTGGACTATATAAACGCATTGCTGCCCGAAGGACTCGATGTAGACGAAAACGAACCGATTATCTTGTCGGTCCCGAGTTTCTTTGAAGAATTGGGCCCTCTATTGGCGAATACTCCTAGTCGTGTCATCGCTAACTATATGATGTGGAGAATTCACGACCTCTCAGTGACGTTCCTACCTGAGGCTTTCCGGAAACGTCAACTCCAGTACGATACCGCTTTATTAGGGCGACAAGAAATGGAGGCACGTTGGAAGGAATGCGTTGATAAAAGCAGCAGCAGGTAATATATACAAAGGGGGTACTCTATGCCAAAAGTAGACATTACACTAGGTTTAGACTCCAATTTTAATACCCACTAGGCCTTTTGTTGATTCCATCGTTCAGTCTCGAAAGTTAATTCTACAAACGCGAATTGAGAAAAGTTAACCGAATTGGATGTTTTCCATTTCTGAGTAAACAAAAGTTTTTCTAAATTGTAATAATAAATACATAATAAATTACCTTTTTGCTGCACTTCAAATGTTTACCGCAGTTTTTTACTCGAACTGAGCAAATAATAATCACATTCCATTCGGACCACTTGAATTATATAATTAATATACTTTGTTCTTAGTAATTATAAAATATATAATTAATATATTATGTTATTATTAATTATATAATTATAATATATTAATATTCGTTGACATTCTCGTTACTTCGCCTCAATCGCAGGCTGGAATCTTCCAAATGTGAGTTTGCTCGAAGTTTGTATGGACAAATTCGGAATATAGCGACGAATATTTATTACTTTTAGTGCCTTAATTCGGAATTATGGAGGAGCCTTGACGTAGTATTAGCAAAGCAAAATAAGAAAAAAAGAAAGAATTGATTACCATCGAATATAACTTAAATAAAAATTCGGTATGAAGAATTCTATTTAAACTTCAACGATTCGTACCCCACACACGTTACGTTATATTGGCCTATTATTCAATCTTCAGTTCTGCTTATTGTTAACTTAATCAGTTCACACTATCTCGTTTTTTAATTGGTGTTCGATTGAGCGTAAGAAGTACTAAAAAGCGCAGCCATGTTAATATACAACGCTTTGTTTTTGTTTTTACAGCGATAATGGCGATGTCGAAAGTGGAATCGGGTATATTGCATTATGCCTTATTTATTAAAAATAGTAGAAGTTGTTGTTTCAATGTTCCACGCTGTTTTGTATGTGTATTTTTTACTAACATTTCTGCCATCGATAATATTTATCGGAAATCTATTTACACTTTATTGGGTTGTTTTTGATGTTTTATAATTCATTTGTAATCTATTTTCTTTAGATTTTATTGATTAATTTTTTTGTGTGATTTCATTTTAGAAGTTTCTTATTTCATGGGATAATGATGATAATGATATAATGGGATAATTTAGAATACCTTTTGATTTAATTCTATACGTAGTAATGCAAGAAAGCATTGTAATCGCGAAAAAATTGACATGGAGATCTTAATAGTAGTACACATTTTGGGCATCGCTCTGTCCATTTTGACTAGTTTATTGGTGGCGTGTGAACGCATGTACGTATCCTCAATAACACAAAAACGGAGAGACTTTGTATTTGAGACTCTTATAACACTTCGCCTTGCATTTCTTGTTATGCACCACCCTTTTTGGATGCAATCAGTGGCGCCACAACTCAAAAGCAAACACTCCTAGAAATTAAATATTTTGTGTTTGGGTCTTCCATAAGATCCATCGGATGTTTTTGTAATGTGTGGAATTAAAGTTAGTTTTTAGAGACGCTTCTGAAATTAATCACGCTGAACACTTTTGTATCCAGACCACAACAAAACATTCGCACCCATTAATTATTTATATTGAGCTGGAATCCTACCAATAGCTTTGAAACCGAATATAGAGACTTAAATCCACAAGGAGTTACGTTTATAGCGACTGCGATGGTTCTTACTGGTACTGGTACCAATAAGCCTTCCAATATTTAATGACTAAAACGTTGGTTCATTTTCTATCGGCATTTACACTTACGGATGAGCATTTGGCTAATAGTCTGGCAACAATGTCGATTGGAAGCAGCTCCAGTGACATATAATCCTGTAATCCCCTAAAATCCTCTATCACTTAGCTGACAATCTGTAAGCGCTTCCCGCGTTTTCGAATATGGTTTGTGGACCTGTAATCCAACAGACTCCGTTCTCAAAACTGAGTTCCTTGTCGTATGCCCTATTCCTTCTATGATTATTGTCTTCGGTGCCACTGTGACCTCTGGAAATATACCACTCATACTTATGCTGCCTTGGGAAAAGCTGATTACAGCATCAACATATTCCGCAGCAGAAAACGAATTGTGCTAGGCCATCCTTTCCTAGATTCGGCAGACTGTTAGTTTTTCGTTATGCGGCTTCAATAAATTTTTCCACGATTGCTGCAGTGAAGTGGCCTGCTGTGAAGAGATCAGTATCACACCGTTAAAACTATCTCAGGTTTCCAGGTTTTCGAATACTCCGCTGATATCGCACCGTCAGATAGCGATGACAATTCATTATTAAAGCCATTGCCGGGTTCTAATGCTCAAAATTCAAATCGAGTTAATTTAATTTTGTGGGTCTCTTTACAAAAAGTTAAATGTAGTTGGTTTCTTTTGTTTATTGCTGTGTGCATTATGTGGCTTGACTATAAAGATCATATTGTACAATTCATACACATTGTATTTATTAATTAATTAGTAAACACATTGTATTTATTAAACGATATGCCTTATCAGATACGCATCAGCCCATGACATTTTTTCCTTTATATTTTCTAAATTATGTATTACATTTTCCATGTCCCATTCAACACATACATACGCATACGTACATTCATGTATTCAGTTTGGCGCTATCTGTGGGTTCCCTTTACGTGCAGAACTATTTCAAGAAGGAGTCGAAAGCCATCGCACTCGATATGGTGCACAATATACGTCTAGTCTTCGGCGACATATTGAGTGAGGTTACCTGGATGGACGACATTACGAAAGCAGAGGCCCAGAAAAAGCTGCAAGGAATGGCTACTTATATTGGTTACCCCGACGAATTGTTGGACGATAGCAAACTTGAGGAATTCTACCGCAAGTTGGAAATCGACCCCGAAAAATACTTCGAGTCGTCTTTAAATATCAGCATATTTTTGACTGATTACATTTACAATAAACTGCGTCAGCCAGTGAACGAGATCGACTCGATGCTTAATGCTCAACCAGCTGTGGTTAATGCTTTTTATTCCTCAATTGAAAACAGCATACGTACGTAAATAGTCATATATACTGCCAATATTACTATATTATACGAGACCATTGCTTGATTTCTATTTATAGAATTTCCGGCCGGTGTATTGCAAGGTCATTTATTTAATGCGCAGCGTCCAAAGTATATGAACTATGGCTCCATCGGCTATGTCATAGGTCACGAAATCACCCACGGCTTCGATGATCAGGGCCGACAATTCGACGTAAACGGCAATCTAGTCAACTGGTGGCAACCCGACACTCTGAAAGCCTATTTGGAAAAGGCGAGATGCATTATCGATCAGTACGGCAACTACACGGATAGGGCAACGTCTTTAAATGTGAGTTATGAGAAATTTGAAATAAATAAAGGAATGATAATTTCTGTATTACCCGTAGCTCAACGGTATCAATACACAAGGAGAAAATATTGCCGACATTGGCGGCGTTAAGGAGTCTTACATTGCCTATCATCGATGGGCGGAAGCCAACGGACCGGAGCCTAAATTGCCTGGCCTAGATTTCACTCCCGAACAAATGTTCTGGATTTCAGCAGGTCAAACATGGTGCGCTAAATACAGAAAAGGTAAAGGCTATACGATATTGGTTGTATTTGTACGATTCAAATGAGTTCTTCTTTTCAGAGTCTCTCAAAATGCAAATCACGACAGACGTTCATTCACCTTCCGAGTTCCGTGTGCTTGGATCCTTCAGCAATGTGAAGGATTTCTCCAAAGACTTCCAATGTCCGGAAGGTTCACCTATGAATCCTGTGCATAAGTGCGAAGTCTGGTAGAGACTTTAAACCGATTAGTAACTTTCCGATTTTATACTGGACAACTGTTATCTCTGTTATCTGTTATTTTAATTATGTTATGTAAACAATTTTCTGTTATTTACTCGTAAAACAACAAAGAATTAAATTAAAATACCATTAAAAGAACAAATTCCAAAGTTAATAACGATTTTAAGAATCTATTTTGAGAAAATATTTGGTGGAAAATATGGTTTCGTATTAGGAGAAAGACCAATACAGCCGTATACTTGTGTAACTCAAGGTTTTTAAATTATTAGGCATACAACCAGGGTATGTAAGCGCACGCTCGCGGTCGACCGCGGTCGACTCATTTTTGAACCCGACCGCGTCCGCGTGCGCTTAAAATATTTTTTATTGAACCCGACCGTTATGATAAAACTAAAGGTGTATATTATTTTTTTCCACTTTAATTGCTTCTTTGCCTGTGATTGCGTACTTACTTTTTCAGGTTAGTAAAAAAGTCTTACTCTTTCAATGGAGTTTCGATTTCTGTCATAGCCTTAGTAAGCAATATAACAGCACAAGATCGGAGTCTAAACACACTTTTACCCAATTCAAAATGAATACACAAGATGACAAATAACTACCTGGATATTGCGAAAATAACATATGCATATCTATGAATCACATGAACGATCATCAGGCAATTGTCTCTATCGACTTCGAAAGAGCCTTTGCATAGAATAGGTGCTCATTCTATCATTAACCAATTAAAAGAGTGGAAATTTTGGTCATTCTATCATTAACCAATTATAAGAGTGGAAATTAGGCCCAAACATCATAAAGCTCATCAGTTACTTCCTTCGCAATAGAACATTTAGGGTGCGAGTGTTCTCATCCTTATCCGATTCTAACTGTAACTTCCACAAGGTTCACCATTATCTGTCGTTCTCTTCAAAATTGCTTTTGAAGGGTTGAACAAAATCATCTTCAAACGTAAACACTTCAGAGATTGTCTCTATGCAGAGGATCTGCTGGACTGCATTGCAGACGCCCTGGGTTCGATACACGACACGGATCGAAAACTATTTTCAAGTTTAAATTTATATTTTCAGATATGTATTTGTATGCAAATAAGTATATATAGACATACAAATATGTGCAAGCGCTTAGGTTTGGAAAGAGAAACAGTTGCACCGGAGTTTAAATTATTTATAAAAATTAATTATTTTAAATTATTTTATAAAAATACTTATAAAATTACATACTTTCTGTAAAAAACTGCAAATGTAATAGTAGTAAAATACTATCGATGCCGTGAAATCACGCATTAACATCTGTGATTTGGTTATTTACATATAAAAGTGTAGGGAAAACAAGATTATACGAAACCACACAAAGTTTGTTTTTACATATTTTATCGCAAGTGTGCATTGTGCATTTTAACTGCTTTTGTTGTAGTATTTTCACACATTTGGATTTCCATTTTTTTGAGTGTGTGCAAGAAAATTGAACATAGAAGTCAAGTCCTACTATAAACAAATTCCTTGCAACCGTCATTATCAACTTTCGGAACGGAACACCTTAAAAGCACTTACCTGTATTTCAAAGATGGGGACTGACCAGCCAATCTACATTTGAGTCTTTAGGCAGACCTTGACTAACTACAGAAATTGGAAAATCTACTACACGGACGGATCAAAAAACGATTCCGTCATATTATACGCAGTCATCAATAACCCCATGTGCATTGCAACACTCCCATTGCTACACCCTCTACATTCCATTAATCTTTGCAAGACAAGGAAAGGTAAATATATCGCGTGGACCGACTGTCAGTAATTTTTTAACGCCATAAACAGCATGACCAACCACAGCTTAACAATCTCCAAAAGCAGGGCTTTACTCATACAATTCCTGATGAAGTGGCAAAATATGGCGAAATATATGTTGCGTACAAAAAATCAGACATAAAGCGTCAGGCTTTCATGGCGACCAGGCAAGTCGTCTTCTTCTTGTTCTTTCACAAAAACAAATCATGAGCAAATGTCCGTCCACTGAGTTTCGGTCCCAATTTAGTTATTTCAATGAAATTGTGCATTTGTGATTTTTCTTCCGAACTGAATATATTCTCATAAATATATCATATTAAATATCCTATTTAGTAGTCCTATTAAATACATAAGTAAATTAGTATGTTAATTCTTCGTTTAAGTTCTTTCCACTTGTATTAAGCAGCCAATACTTCAATAGCGCCATTCTCAATTTAAGCACGTTTTTAAAAACATATTTTTCATATTTATAAGCATAACAAGCTTCTTTTAAGCTATCCAAGACTAAATCTTTTGTTTTTCTTCAAATTTGTAAAGAAAAGCGAAAAATAAGACGAAAAATGCTAAAATTTCAAATGTTTTGCTTCTCGTAAGCATAGAAAATGCTTGACTAAGGCATTACAATGTTTTAATCAAGAACGCCTAGTCATGCTTCCCATAAACCTCGGATACTTAATTGCTTAGCACGGCATATTTTTCTGAGTGAGCTCATCCGTTAAGAAAAAACATTCAATAATTTTAAGTCAGTTCACCATAAAACTACAACGAGTCTTATCGAGCATTTCTTGCAAACGACAATAAAAACATTAATAGCGCTGTTAATTATCGCTGCTTTTATCGATGATTCGGTCGGATTATAATTATCATTCACCTAATTATACGATTCAGTTAATTATAATTAAACTTAGCCAAAGACGATTACCTCTGTTATGATTGAGTTGCTTATATCAATGAACATGACAATTTTCAAATAACTTTTTGGTCAGTTGTTCTTCCGTTAATAAAACTCGAACAGAATGAAGTTACAATTTTATTGGGCTTTAATGAAGGCAATTCTTCTAAACTATTTCTTTTGTTTTTTTATGTAACCGGACATTGCTACCATCTGTAAAAAATCAACCTATCAGATATATCACAATGCAGATTCTACATGAGGCCTGTGGAGACAGCACTGAATATAATTGCTGAGTCTTCGGCCTTTCATCATAGCAGAATGTCAGGAGTAGGGTGCTGGATCAGCCAATGTTAAAGAGCTTATAATATTTGCAAGTATAACTTGATTCGGCTATCTCATCTAAGCAAACAGAGTCTTCGCACAATATACCTATATATTTATGTAGGGCCGTCACACAAAATACTTAACTTAATAATAATAACTTTTCGCTGGAATGGCGATTCTATACCAGACAAGTATACATTTTTTGTACAAAAGAGAGTGTCTTTTCTCATAAACTCTGGCAGAAGTGTTCTCGTTTCTCGTGAGAGTTTTTTTAAGCTTCGAAAACTCTCATAGACTTTATGCTTATTTATCAATGGCTGAATTGCCAGAGAGAATTAACTCGAGAGACTCATTGAGTCTATCTCTTTTTGCCACACTTACAGAAGCGGAGTGTTCGAAAATAACGTTAATGCGATGGTAATTTTCGGAAATGAAACCAGAGAGAAGGGAAAAGAAAAGTTCTGTTATGTCAAAAAACCAGTTTCAAAGCATTCTCCTCTCTTTAGAGCATTGCGAGTGGCTGAATTTAAAATTACAGTAGAAAGGGTTTTCTTGTAACATAATAAAATCTTTTAAAACAGTACAATAACGTCCGCCTGACTATAGATTTAGTAAACTAGAAATCAGTTACAGAAAACCAGAAACTGAGAAAAAGACACATGTTAGTTTTAATAATAACTTAAAACTATTTTCTAGGAAATTCAGATGAATTTCTATGATTTTAAAATGTAAAAGTCCGTTAATTAGTGTTCAAACACTTGTACTGAATTTATTGCAGGAATCCCAACTGTTGGAGAACGCGTTCAACTTTGGAAAGATGCTTGATCCTGATGTGCATCTTGGCGCTCTTCGCAGTAGTGGGCTTGGTTATTGCACTTGTGTCAGTGATCCTCTTCAATCGCGCTGAAGGTGATAAAACTTATATATAAATATTTTATACCAATTGGAATCCTTGCAGAGCTGAAGACGCTTTCAACTGAGGCATGGCACGGAACTAGAGGACCAAATCCGAATGAAGTAAACAAACGTCTTCCCAGCGCGACATCCGAAATTTGCCTGACTACGGAATGCATTCACACTGCCTCAGCAGTCCTGAGCAAAATGAAACTGGATGTGGAACCCTGCGATGACTTTTATCAATTCGTGTGCGGAAGTTATATCGACGAGGTGCCGATACCCGACGATAAGGAGTCGGTGCACACCATTTCGTTGATCTCGGACAAATTGCAAGAACAACTAAGAGATATAATTAGAAAAGATCGTCCGTCCACTGACCCCAAACACTTGCGCATGCCGAATACTTTGTACAAGGCTTGTATGAACAAAAGTAGGTGTTGTTATATATTAAAACTATGTCATGTATATGTAACATTTCCATGTATTTTCCACAGCCCTAATTGAAGAACTGGGTGCTACTCCAATAACAGAAATTTCCGAGAGTCTGGGCGGGTGGCCTGTGATTAAGGGTGACGCTTGGGATCGAGAAAATAAGTGGCGTTGGGATGACACGGTCAAGAAGTTTCGCAAACTCGGCTTAAGATCGCACTACATATTCACCTTTGCTATTGGTTTCGACTTGCAGAATAGCACAAAACCTCTGATTAATGTAATTAAGAAACATTGTCGCGATTTATGGCTTCTTCGATAAAAACTAAATTTTAATATCACTGCGGTTCACCACTTTTCAGCTCGAACAATCATCCATCGGCTTGAGCAGAGAGTTCCTGATTAAGGGCTTCAACGAATCCCTAGTGAAAGCCTACTACGATTACATGGTTGACATGGCTGTACTCTTCGGGGCCGACAAACAAAGAGCCGTTAAAGAGCTCAGGGAATCCTTGGAGTTCGAAACTAGTCTTGCAAATGTAAGCATTTCTGAAAAATTTTAACTATATTTACCCTTGCTTAATCTTGGGTAGATTTCGTGGCCAAATGAGAAACGCCGTAACGCGAACGACCTGTACAACTTGCGTACGATCAAACAGCTACAGGAATCCTACCCTTATGTCCAGTGGTTGGACTATATAAACGCATTGCTGCCCGAAGGACTCGATGTAGACGAAAACGAACCGATTATCTTGTCGGTCCCGAGTTTCTTTGAAGAATTGGGCCCTCTATTGGCGAATACTCCTAGTCGTGTCATCGCTAACTATATGATGTGGAGAATTCACGACCTCTCAGTGACGTTCCTACCTGAGGCTTTCCGGAAACGTCAACTCCAGTACGATACCGCTTTATTAGGGCGACAAGAAATGGAGGCACGTTGGAAGGAATGCGTTGATAAAAGCAGCAGCAGGTAATATATACAAAGGGGGTACTCTATGCCAAAAGTAGACATTACACTAGGTTTAGACTCCAATTTTAATACCCACTAGGCCTTTTGTTGATTCCATCGTTCAGTCTCGAAAGTTAATTCTACAAACGCGAATTGAGAAAAGTTAACCGAATTGGATGTTTTCCATTTCTGAGTAAACAAAAGTTTTTCTAAATTGTAATAATAAATACATAATAAATTACCTTTTTGCTGCACTTCAAATGTTTACCGCAGTTTTTTACTCGAACTGAGCAAATAATAATCACATTCCATTCGGACCACTTGAATTATATAATTAATATACTTTGTTCTTAGTAATTATAAAATATATAATTAATATATTATGTTATTATTAATTATATAATTATAATATATTAATATTCGTTGACATTCTCGTTACTTCGCCTCAATCGCAGGCTGGAATCTTCCAAATGTGAGTTTGCTCGAAGTTTGTATGGACAAATTCGGAATATAGCGACGAATATTTATTACTTTTAGTGCCTTAATTCGGAATTATGGAGGAGCCTTGACGTAGTATTAGCAAAGCAAAATAAGAAAAAAAGAAAGAATTGATTACCATCGAATATAACTTAAATAAAAATTCGGTATGAAGAATTCTATTTAAACTTCAACGATTCGTACCCCACACACGTTACGTTATATTGGCCTATTATTCAATCTTCAGTTCTGCTTATTGTTAACTTAATCAGTTCACACTATCTCGTTTTTTAATTGGTGTTCGATTGAGCGTAAGAAGTACTAAAAAGCGCAGCCATGTTAATATACAACGCTTTGTTTTTGTTTTTACAGCGATAATGGCGATGTCGAAAGTGGAATCGGGTATATTGCATTATGCCTTATTTATTAAAAATAGTAGAAGTTGTTGTTTCAATGTTCCACGCTGTTTTGTATGTGTATTTTTTACTAACATTTCTGCCATCGATAATATTTATCGGAAATCTATTTACACTTTATTGGGTTGTTTTTGATGTTTTATAATTCATTTGTAATCTATTTTCTTTAGATTTTATTGATTAATTTTTTTGTGTGATTTCATTTTAGAAGTTTCTTATTTCATGGGATAATGATGATAATGATATAATGGGATAATTTAGAATACCTTTTGATTTAATTCTATACGTAGTAATGCAAGAAAGCATTGTAATCGCGAAAAAATTGACATGGAGATCTTAATAGTAGTACACATTTTGGGCATCGCTCTGTCCATTTTGACTAGTTTATTGGTGGCGTGTGAACGCATGTACGTATCCTCAATAACACAAAAACGGAGAGACTTTGTATTTGAGACTCTTATAACACTTCGCCTTGCATTTCTTGTTATGCACCACCCTTTTTGGATGCAATCAGTGGCGCCACAACTCAAAAGCAAACACTCCTAGAAATTAAATATTTTGTGTTTGGGTCTTCCATAAGATCCATCGGATGTTTTTGTAATGTGTGGAATTAAAGTTAGTTTTTAGAGACGCTTCTGAAATTAATCACGCTGAACACTTTTGTATCCAGACCACAACAAAACATTCGCACCCATTAATTATTTATATTGAGCTGGAATCCTACCAATAGCTTTGAAACCGAATATAGAGACTTAAATCCACAAGGAGTTACGTTTATAGCGACTGCGATGGTTCTTACTGGTACTGGTACCAATAAGCCTTCCAATATTTAATGACTAAAACGTTGGTTCATTTTCTATCGGCATTTACACTTACGGATGAGCATTTGGCTAATAGTCTGGCAACAATGTCGATTGGAAGCAGCTCCAGTGACATATAATCCTGTAATCCCCTAAAATCCTCTATCACTTAGCTGACAATCTGTAAGCGCTTCCCGCGTTTTCGAATATGGTTTGTGGACCTGTAATCCAACAGACTCCGTTCTCAAAACTGAGTTCCTTGTCGTATGCCCTATTCCTTCTATGATTATTGTCTTCGGTGCCACTGTGACCTCTGGAAATATACCACTCATACTTATGCTGCCTTGGGAAAAGCTGATTACAGCATCAACATATTCCGCTGCAGAAAACGAATTGTGCTAGGCCATCCTTTCCTAGATTCGGCAGACTGTTAGTTTTTCGTTATGCGGCTTCAATAAATTTTTCCACGATTGCTGCAGTGAAGTGGCCTGCTGTGAAGAGATCAGTATCACACCGTTAAAACTATCTCAGGTTTCCAGGTTTTCGAATACTCCGCTGATATCGCACCGTCAGATAGCGATGACAATTCATTATTAAAGCCATTGCCGGGTTCTAATGCTCAAAATTCAAATCGAGTTAATTTAATTTTGTGGGTCTCTTTACAAAAAGTTAAATGTAGTTGGTTTCTTTTGTTTATTGCTGTGTGCATTATGTGGCTTGACTATAAAGATCATATTGTACAATTCATACACATTGTATTTATTAATTAATTAGTAAACACATTGTATTTATTAAACGATATGCCTTATCAGATACGCATCAGCCCATGACATTTTTTCCTTTATATTTTCTAAATTATGTATTACATTTTCCATGTCCCATTCAACACATACATACGCATACGTACATTCATGTATTCAGTTTGGCGCTATCTGTGGGTTCCCTTTACGTGCAGAACTATTTCAAGAAGGAGTCGAAAGCCATCGCACTCGATATGGTGCACAATATACGTCTAGTCTTCGGCGACATATTGAGTGAGGTTACCTGGATGGACGACATTACGAAAGCAGAGGCCCAGAAAAAGCTGCAAGGAATGGCCACTTATATTGGTTACCCCGACGAATTGTTGGACGATAGCAAACTTGAGGAATTCTACCGCAAGTTGGAAATCGACCCCGAAAAATACTTCGAGTCGTCTTTAAATATCAGCATATTTTTGACTGATTACATTTACAATAAACTGCGTCAGCCAGTGAACGAGATCGACTCGATGCTTAATGCTCAACCAGCTGTGGTTAATGCTTTTTATTCCTCAATTGAAAACAGCATACGTACGTAAATAGTCATATATACTGCCAATATTACTATATTATACGAGACCATTGCTTGATTTCTATTTATAGAATTTCCGGCCGGTGTATTGCAAGGTCATTTATTTAATGCGCAGCGTCCAAAGTATATGAACTATGGCTCCATCGGCTATGTCATAGGTCACGAAATCACCCACGGCTTCGATGATCAGGGCCGACAATTCGACGTAAACGGCAATCTAGTCAACTGGTGGCAACCCGACACTCTGAAAGCCTATTTGGAAAAGGCGAGATGCATTATCGATCAGTACGGCAACTACACGGATAGGGCAACGTCTTTAAATGTGAGTTATGAGAAATTTGAAATAAATAAAGGAATGATAATTTCTGTATTACCCGTAGCTCAACGGTATCAATACACAAGGAGAAAATATTGCCGACATTGGCGGCGTTAAGGAGTCTTACATTGCCTATCATCGATGGGCGGAAGCCAACGGACCGGAGCCTAAATTGCCTGGCCTAGATTTCACTCCCGAACAAATGTTCTGGATTTCAGCAGGTCAAACATGGTGCGCTAAATACAGAAAAGGTAAAGGCTATACGATATTGGTTGTATTTGTACGATTCAAATGAGTTCTTCTTTTCAGAGTCTCTCAAAATGCAAATCACGACAGACGTTCATTCACCTTCCGAGTTCCGTGTGCTTGGATCCTTCAGCAATGTGAAGGATTTCTCCAAAGACTTCCAATGTCCGGAAGGTTCACCTATGAATCCTGTGCATAAGTGCGAAGTCTGGTAGAGACTTTAAACCGATTAGTAACTTTCCGATTTTATACTGGACAACTGTTATCTCTGTTATCTGTTATTTTAATTATGTTATGTAAACAATTTTCTGTTATTTACTCGTAAAACAACAAAGAATTAAATTAAAATACCATTAAAAGAACAAATTCCAAAGTTAATAACGATTTTAAGAATCTATTTTGAGAAAATATTTGGTGGAAAATATGGTTTCGTATTAGGAGAAAGACCAATACAGCCGTATACTTGTGTAACTCAAGGTTTTTAAATTATTAGGCATACAACCAGGGTATGTAAGCGCACGCTCGCGGTCGACCGCGGTCGACTCATTTTTGAACCCGACCGCGTCCGCGTGCGCTTAAAATATTTTTTATTGAACCCGACCGTTATGATAAAACTAAAGGTGTATATTATTTTTTTCCACTTTAATTGCTTCTTTGCCTGTGATTGCGTACTTACTTTTTCAGGTTAGTAAAAAAGTCTTACTCTTTCAATGGAGTTTCGATTTCTGTCATAGCCTTAGTAAGCAATATAACAGCACAAGGTCGGAGTCTAAACACACTTTTACCCAATTCAAAATGAATACACAAGATGACAAATAACTACCTGGATATTGCGAAAATAACATATGCATATCTATGAATCACATGAACGATCATCAGGCAATTGTCTCTATCGACTTCGAAAGAGCCTTTGCATAGAATAGGTGCTCATTCTATCATTAACCAATTAAAAGAGTGGAAATTTTGGTCATTCTATCATTAACCAATTACAAGAGTGGAAATTAGGCCCAAACATCATAAAGCTCATCAGTTACTTCCTTCGCAATAGAACATTTAGGGTGCGAGTGTTCTCATCCTTATCCGATTCTAACTGTAACTTCCACAAGGTTCACCATTATCTGTCGTTCTCTTCAAAATTGCTTTTGAAGGGTTGAACAAAATCATCTTCAAACGTAAACACTTCAGAGATTGTCTCTATGCAGAGGATCTGCTGGACTGCATTGCAGACGCCCTGGGTTCGATACACGACACGGATCGAAAACTATTTTCAAGTTTAAATTTATATTTTCAGATATGTATTTGTATGCAAATAAGTATATATAGACATACAAATATGTGCAAGCGCTTAGGTTTGGAAAGAGAAACAGTTGCACCGGAGTTTAAATTATTTATAAAAATTAATTATTTTAAATTATTTTATAAAAATACTTATAAAATTACATACTTTCTGTAAAAAACTGCAAATGTAATAGTAGTAAAATACTATCGATGCCGTGAAATCACGCATTAACATCTGTGATTTGGTTATTTACATATAAAAGTGTAGGGAAAACAAGATTATACGAAACCACACAAAGTTTGTTTTTACATATTTTATCGCAAGTGTGCATTGTGCATTTTAACTGCTTTTGTTGTAGTATTTTCACACATTTGGATTTCTATTTTTTTGAGTGTGTGCAAGAAAATTGAACATAGAAGTCAAGTCCTACTATAAACAAATTCTTCGCAACCGTCATTATCAACTTTCGGAACGGAACACCTTAAAAGCACTTACCTGTATTTCAAAAATGGGGACTGATCAGGCAATCTACATTTGAGTCTTTAGGCAGACCTTGACTAACTACAGAAATTGGAAAATCTACTACACGGACGGATCAAAAAACGATTCCGTCATATTATACGCAGTCATCAATAACCCCATGTGCATTGCAACACTCCCATTGCTACACCCTCTACATTTCATTAATCTTTGCAAGACAAGGAAAGGTAAATATATCGCGTGGACCGACTGTCAGTAATTTTTTAACGCCATAAACAGCATGACCAACCACAGCTCAACAATCTCCAAAATCAGGCCTTTACTCATACAATTCCTGATGAAGTGGCAAAATATGGCGAAATATTGTTGCGTACAAAAAATCAGACATAAAGAAGCATGCGGATAAGTTCCTAAAACAAGAACGCAAAAGCACCTGGAACGACTGGTGCCATTTTTATAAGGTGATAAACCCGTGCGGTTCCCCTCCATGTTTTCCTTCAAATTGTAAAAGGCCACACATGCAAAAATATGGAAGACTCCGGATTAGGCACACACACATATGACACATCAACACTTGATGACAGCGACTCTATCTTCGTTTTGCCCTTTACAAAGAGTATTAATAGGTAAAGAGATTTCACGAGGGCGATGTTGCTAACAACATTTAATTATCATCAGAGCTGTAATGTATTCAGTACTTTTGGTACTTCAGTACATTTTTTCAAGTACATTTCAAGTCCTTTGTACGTGAAAAAGGACTGGTACTTGAGTACTGGAAGGACTGGTACTGGTACTGAGTACGAAAATGAACAGCTCTGATTATCATGAACAGAGTTAAGCTCGCATACCAAAAATAAGTTCGATAGCTCCGACGTCCGCTTTGGCAGCGGTCGCATCAAACCGTTCCCTAAGCAAATCAATAAACGAAGGTACAAAGCACTGAGTGTTGTTGTTGCTTTTCCTACCCATTTTTTATATTTTATGATCGTCGTCAGGCTTTCATGGCGACCAGGCAAGTCGTCTTCTTCTTGTTCTTTCACAAAAACAAATCATGAGCAAATGTCCGTCCACTGAGTTTCGGTCCCAATTTAGTTATTTCAATGAAATTGTGCATTTGTGATTTTTCTTCCGAACTGAATATATTCTCATAAATATATCATATTAAATATCCTATTTAGTAGTCCTATTAAATACATAAGTAAATTAGTATGTTAATTCTTCGTTTAAGTTCTTTCCACTTGTATTAAGCAGCCAATACTTCAATAGCGCCTCAATTTAAGCACGTTTTTAAAAACATATTTTTCATATTTATAAGCATAACAAGCTTCTCTTAAGCTATCCAAGACTAAATCTTTTGTTTTTCTTAAAATTTGTAAAGAAAAGCGAAAAATAAGACGAAAAATGCTAAAATTTCAAATGTTTTGCTTCTCGTAAGCATAGAAAAGGCTTGACTAAGGCATTACAATGTTTTAATCAAGAACGCCTAGTCATGCTTCCCATAAACCTCGGATACTTAATTGCTTAGCACGGCATATTTTTCTGAGTGTTACTACCCTATATACTGCCACATGCAGAGCACAAGTAAATGTTATCAGTATCTCGTAATTTTGACAATGTAATTAGTGTCTAAAATTAATGTATTTAGCAACAAAATAGAAATTTAAAATCAAGATTATTTTGAGTGCTTTTTGGTTTTTTAAAATTGAAATTAAACAATAACAGATTTAACAGATTTAAGATTTATGCCACGAAAAATTATATTACAGAGTGTTTTTTGTAAACATTCACTTTAAATAGATATTCTTAACATACGAAAACATATTTAACAAAGATTATTAAAATTGAAATTATGTACAAAACAACACTTACTATTTTAAATTCGATTACATTTAATTTCCTTAAAAAAAAGCAAAAAAAGGATAACATTATTATTAAATTAAGCAATACTTACAGATGTCTAAACTTGAAAGTGCTGCAAGTGCATTTAGAGCCCATAAATATGATTTATTGTAGTTTAATTCCCCAAAAACAAATCTATATAATGAAATTAAATATTTATAAAACAATAAAAACATTACCACACTTCATATCATTTGCCTAATTTTTGTAATTAACATTAAGGACATTTTGTGGCATACTTTTAGGCATTCCTATTTTCGCTTTTTTAAGGGAACAAAATTATTACGTTTTTATAAAGCTGCATATTTTTCAGGAATGCGATCATACAAACACGAATAAACATCGCCCCACACAGGAAGACCATGTGCATGCGTGAGTGGTTTGGATTCGAGGTTAATAACACACTAAAAATCAACTGTAACAAACTTTCTCATGTCTGCGTAATAAGTGCCCACGTTGCCGAAGGCACACTGCATCCTCGTGAAGGAGCCGTCATCATGTTCGTATCAGAAGCACGAAATGAGACCCTCAGAGAGTGGGCTGCATCCAGCTAAATTCCACCCAAAAGCTGTGGTGACTTAGGCATCGTCATTCTTTGGCTGCTGGCCTACAAATTGAGTTCCTGGCGCACAGGTGCTTAGGACGTATTGAGTTATTGGAAAGTCGACCGCGATACCAAAAATCACCGACACCAACCATCGCATGATGTACGGCAGCAAAAGTTAGACTGGAGTCGAGGTATTCCTATGTTTTTGGCTGCTCCACTTCCATGGAGTCTTTGGATACGGCGGCGTACAGGATTCAAGCATACTGCCTTGTGTTTTCCTCCACCGAAACAAGCGCCCACGGTATAACTTTGCTAAGGATTGTTTTTCAAGGAGTGGCGACAATTTAATCCCTGCTCTGAGATGCTGCTTCTCCTGCTCCTTGATGCAAGAATGTGTTTCAGCGTTGCTGCAACAAGCGTCAAAGCGCAGCAAACCAAGAAAGAACCAGTCGATCCAGCGCAGCAGCAAAGTGGTCATGAAATTTGCTATGAATTTGCCACTTAGCAACAAAGCAACCAGCTTACATCACTCTCGGGCAGGGACCCACTTCGCCAGAAGGACAGACAGGGTCGGATACGTCACGTTCTCACTCAGTGCAATTAGAGAACGCATCTTAACGCTATTTAGGCAGCAGACCCGCCTACTTTAACTGGGGTGGGTGCAAGTAGCATGGGCACGTGGAGGCCAAAATTCCCGCTTCCAGCATTCGACATTATTTTTCCGCTAATGGACTAGAATAACGCGCACGAAAGCGTAGCCAACGATGAAAGCGGCTAAGACAAAGACTTGCTTTTGTGCGGACCAATCAAACGAAACACTGTAATCCTTTTCTGCAGTGCGGCAGCATCATCAGGAAACCGATTCATCAAATAGTAGAGCAAGCGTCCTTCGGAGTGAGTTTTTATTTCTTTTATGAGTTTCGTGTTTCGAGACGATATCCATCGAAAGACGCATGTTGTAAGCGTTAACCATGGCCAGAAATCCGAAGACGCTGCGAAGGACTCTTGCGGGACGCAATTATTCATTTATCTGGAAAATGCATTTTGGGAAAAACTAATGTGAATGATGAATCATCGACGTTTAAATTATTGTATCTTTTAGAGTATGCAATTTTCATGATATAAATTCCGACGTTTTTGGTTTTTCCAAATGTTTCGCAGTCTTGGATAAACGTTTTATATAGTAATTTTGATATAAGTAATATAAAATGGTTTGTTTTTAAAGAGCTGTAAATATGTGGTCACGCAGCACTACCTTGAAGTTTAGGTTAAGATATTTTTAAGTTGTAAAAAATTAATAAAATTTGTTTCTACAGAAAGGGATTTAATCAAGGCAATTCAAAATAATATTCAATAATAATACGAATTCAGTAATAGATATGACATAATTAAATATTTTAACACAATGAAAAAGATTTTGTTTATTTCGAATTTCTTTCGCGGTTTTTGTATTTAGCAGTAAGAGAACCGTGTAGTGATATTCAGCTCTTTAACTTTAACTTTAATTTTTCTATACCATTCTAAAAAAGTGAGGCGTTGGCGTAACTTCGACCTGGCGTAGGCGGATCAGGTCATACCAGCGATACTATTCAATTGGAAACGCAAATTATACAATTCATTTTTTTACATTCATACATTCAGTTTTTCTATTTACTCATATGGAGACCCTTTTTGAATTAAATGGACTTGGATTTAAAGAGGTTTGTGGTTCTAGTGTTATATATATATATTAGTAAATTGATTCTAGTATTCCAAAGTATTGTTTATTTGGTTTGAATTGCACACATTTTTATGCAATTATTTAAGCATTGGATAATTGAGATTGTGTGCAGAAATATTTAAAAGAAATTATTGTGACAATTAGGATACTCCATTAATTGAGAATATTGTCTTCCCTTCCCATTGTAAAGCGGAGAGCTAAAGTGCAAAGATTCCAAAATCATAAACTGGTTTCTATGTGCTTTAATAGTTACTTGCCGTCTATATATATGTGCGTTTTGTTTTCTTCCATATTTCAGATTTATCACGAAATAGATTTGTTGAATTAACCGATGATATTGCTACGTTTTTGTGTCCGGCAACACTGCTTCTCTATCATAACACCCTACGCATTGTTCCGGAGTTCGCGAAGCAACTGATTTTGTTGACGTACTTGGATTTTTTAGTTTTGTTTTACAATAAAACAATAATAAGAATGAAACTTAACGGTTTCCCGAATGTATGGAGATGGTATTTGAAAGTTGGCAGCTAAAACTTTTAAATATATGAAGTGTCAGTTTTCCTCGGACAGAGTACGAAGCTCTTTATGCGAAATGTATTTTTGAGATCTATCTTTTAAGTGTTAATCTTTTTTTGATTCTGCCACTATTTTCTGAGATAATTTAGTTTTAGAAACAATTTCGGAGGTTGTCTTAAAAAGACATAAATTGTTAAAAATATTACGTAATGATGTCATAAGCTAGCATCATCCCCTGAATGCTTACAGTCTCCCCTTTCTAATAATATATAACATTATGGGGTTATCTCTTACGATTCCGACGATATTCATCGAAATGTTCAAAATTAGTGTTAAATGCTCAAACTGTGTAGTGTGCATATCTGTACACTTGCAAGTGCTTATTATGAAAAGTTTTTCTATATTCGATGCGACGATTTTTTAAATAAAGAAATATGAAAAAAGCAAGTACTTATTATGATAAATCAATTTCTTTGCCTAAGAAACAACGCTCGATTTTAATCATGTGTGTAAGTCTTCTGTTACAATTTAAAATGTTGCGGCGATTTCAACTGCAACACATTCACAGAACCTGTTACACTGTTACAATTTAAAATGAAAAACGTTGATGTCTATCAATAGATGTCTAACAAATAGTTTCTTGGTGACTTTAGCCTATTTACTTAGACTTTTTTATACACTTCGAACGTCATTCACGGTAACTTCTTAGGGAAAAGGCAAAAGCTTGGGCATTTTTTGGAACGAAGGGAATTTTTGTCAACATTAGTGCTACTATAAAAGACGAAATTTATACGTATTATGTATATAAATTGCTATTCTATACTAATTTTTGTCCGACATCTGCTTCCACTTTATCACATTGTTTTTTCTTTGACATTTATTCCAAATTTAAACTAATAATTGCAGGTTATTATAAATCATTTAACGGCAAATATACAACGTTTCTTTAACTTTATAAAAATTCAAATTGTATATATTTTGCAGTATTTATTAGCTGTTATCTACTAAATTACGATTATTGATCGCTGATGTTGCTGTCTAGTTTTTATTAAACCATTTGAACCTGTTTTTTAAACAAATCAAAATCGTTTAACAGTTTCTGAACCATAAATTCCAATCGGCTTGACAAATTTAAGCCAACGAAACAATCAGCAGTAATAAAAACAACAACAAACACAGCAATATTGTGAACAATAATTGTTATTGTCACCTGAACAACAAACACAGTCGCCGTTGACCACACTACGGCCGACAACGACAGCACACGACGTCCCGAAAAAATGAGTATAATAAAAATAAGAAAATGTTATCTGATACTTGATGTGGTCGCCTCGCTCAGGTATCGTTTTGTATATCTTTCGATCTCCAATCGATTAAATTATAATAAAAGTTCCCTTCAACAAATCAACTCTCGGAGCAACAATAAAAACGTTTCTCGGCATCGTTCTTAATTAAATTAACGACATGTTTTTTCGACTGATATGAATCCAGTTGATTTGAACCTTTTCACTGTTGGACATCACAAAAAATAGACTAAACATTTTTAATCGTAATTAATTCGAATATAAAAAAATTATAGAAAGAAGGAAAATATGTTGTTCCTTGTGCATTATGTTTTTAGTGTTGATGGTGATAATAAAGCTGTTTTCGATGACCTTCTTAAGTCGCCTTCACAAACGAGTACCCATTAAAAATTAAAGCTTCATTCACTGCAGCGCTTATTTTATTTTATCACGCATTAAAAATATGAATCCACAAAAGAAAAAAGAAAAACTCAAGCAAACAAAAAAGCAACAACAGCTTAACTACAACAACATTATAAATGTGTCAAGAAAGCTATTAAAAAATTATACTAAATTTGCAAATTTATTGGTCAAGGCAATAAATTAAAGCGAATTTTGTGGTTGATTGGTGTAAATAAAGAACTTGCGATGAGAGGGAGAGGGAGAAGGAGATGGATAATAATAATCTCTTCAAATCACGATTAAAATTAATTAAAAGTCCGTAATGAATGCAAACTTTTTTGGGGAACTGCTTTTAAAACGACCAACAAATAATCGTATAATAAGAATAAATTTTATTTGTTGTTAATCATTATGGAGGTGATTGAAAGTGCTTGTTTCAATGAACAGTTTTATGAAGTAAGGTTGAATATTCTTTAATTTGGTCAGATTCATTGAATTACTGCAGCAGAAACTAATCGAATCTAATAAAATATTAATTAATTTGCAGTTTTACGCCACTTTCTGGAGTTGAAGTCGACAATATTCGAAGTTGATGCCCATCGTCACTTCATTTGGTCTGAATCCGTTGGAAATTTCAAAGCAAATATTATCACTGCAAGTTTGTTCTTTTATCGATGGACCGTAAATTTCGACCGGCCGTTTTTTCCGCACGCAGACCGCAAACTGTGAAAACTAATTTGCAAGCGTCTGACAAAAAATTTGCTGCTGCGAATTGATGCTAAGAGCCAATCCAGCATTAACAAACAAAGAAGAAATGTGCGTAAGAAAAGAACGAGCCAATTTTGAAGAAGATATACAAGAAATCAATACGTAGTTTTATTGTTCTGTTGCGAGTGTAATTTATTAGATCCACCCTGCAAATGAAAGCACAAAAGTCTTCACTCCTGCGGTAGGGCAAGGGGAAAGGGATTGCAACGGCAAGGGAGAGAAAGATCGCTAACGAAAGGAAGTAAGTAAACTGTAGAGAGAGGGGCAAACGAACACAATTAAAATAAAGTTTGTGTCTTAAGTCTTTTGTTACTGAGCGCCACTATACAACAAACAAATAAACGAAGAAACACAGCAGTGATTACAACAACAACAACAACATCAACAATCAACGATTAACAATCAACATCATCATTATCTCTAAGCCAATGCAACATTCCAATTGTTATTATTGATTCTGTTGTGTTGCTGTTGTTAGTTTTTATTCCATTTCGTTAATCTTCTTTTACTTGTTGTTGCAGCTGCATTGTTGTTGTATTAACTTTGTAACATTTAACCACATGACCTCATTTGACGCTGATTTACGCCGAAATAAATTAAAATATCATAAAAAGGAAATTAAACTCCTTTGTTAGTCAGTTGTTACTTTTTTTTGTGTTTTCTTTTCCTTTTTGGTCAACTTGCAACAGCAGCAGCAGCTCGCATCCAAGTGATCGTAACTGATTCTGGAAATGAGGTAAAAAATGCATAAATATTTAAATGTGTGATTTACGACAATAACACGGCAGGAGACGCCGCTTAAGCGGGCATCCTTCATCATCAGCGGCGCGTCGTAGTGTCGAAGGGGCTGAGGGCGCGGCGCGCTGTTGCTGCAGTCGAATTGTTAGTTCATCGGTAATGAACACCGCTGCTTAAATAAATAAAGGAAAGCATACGGCAACAACAACCTCAAAGAGAACAAAAACAAGAATTTTAAATTGGATTTGTGCGCCCCTGGCGCTACGCGGTGTTTGATGCCCGGTCGAGCTGCTCAAGAAACCAAATAACAAATACAGCGAAGGAAAAAGAAGAAGCACAAATACACACACACACAAATTGCCCAAAAAATAATAAAATACATTTTAAGGCATTTAATGGCAACAACAACAACCTAATGAATTGGTTTTCTGTGTGTTGTTGTTATTGTTCTTCTTAATATTCTTATTGCTATTCTTATTTATTATTGTTTGTGTTTGGTTTGTTGTTGTTGTTGTTGCCGATTGTACGTTGTCCGCATAAATTTGTTGTTTGTTATAATAATTACGCGCTCTCGCTTTGTGTTGTTTAATTATTATTAAACTTTTTCTTGTTTTCCATCATTTATTGTAGAAAGCTATTGATTTTGTATTTTTACGTTGCAGCCGCCTCCCTGCGACCCCAACGGCTGGGAAACATTAGGCAAAACACAAATAAGCACCCCGCTGCTTTTTAATTGTGTTTCTGATGAACCTTTGCTCAACTCCATTTGCAGCTTTTTAATGTTGCGTTAAAAATTTAACTACTTTCTGCTTTTTGAAATTAAGGAAAATTTAAATAAATTTAAATTTCATTGTACACTGTATGCATCAACGAATGCAACCAAACGATTGGCCATAAACAATATTCAATAGTAACTTCAACCATAGATGAGTAATAACGAAGCTGGTTTGTCGCTTAAGTCTTTTGAATTGAAGTGCGATTCCTTCTCATCGAAATTTCATTCAGTTATTAAATAGTGTTTAAATCAAAGCGAAACTTAATTCTTATAGTTTTAAATTCACCTGCTGATTAAGAGGCATTCATTCACAGATTAATTTCCGCTTTAAAACACAAAAAATTCTGAATTTACTTGAATTTTTCAGACTTAATTTCGAGTTCAATCCAAAACAGTCCGCCAGTTGGTCTCTTAACAACTATCTTTATCTTTCTTCGGTATTCCGTTGATCGAACTAAGCTTCAGCTGCTTTAATTAGCAGCCACTAGCAACGATCTTAAGTGAGTTCGAACTCATTTATCTTCATTTAACTAATTAAATAATTAATTGGACTATCATTGGAGTTTGTGTTTGACTCTTAGCTAACAATGTCTTCATAATTGTGGGCAATTTTTTTAATTGTTGCCGTGTGTTCTTTGGAAGTCTCAGTCAACAGCTTTATTATTAAACATTGTTGCTTACGGCGTTGATTTCGATTAATCACTTCAAGCCGCATTGATTTACAGCGCAAGGCTTAACGCAGCAGCCTATTTAATGCCTTTCTGTGGTATTAATCAAAGGCACAAATGACGGCTGTAGTTTGTTGAGAGACCTGCTTTAAATTGGGGACTATTCTGTCTGCGAGTCGTAATGGAGAACGAATTCTTCTGAATGTTTAAAGATTAGTTTAAAATTTATCCAATGTTTTTAAGTCGATTTGGTTTAGAGTTTGTTAAATGCAGCAGCAGCAACAACGGAAACAGTGAAAGCTTCGCAAGCGCAAATAACGAAAAGACTTATTAACACAATCGGATTAATTTGCATTTTTAATTTGTGTCTTTATGAAGAATTGAGCACTGTTTGTAGCAAACGTTTACGTAGTTGCCTGATTCCTTAAAACAGAAAGAGTGATTCCTTAAGCCCTGTAGCTGCTTCTGTTAGTCGTTTCTCCTGCTTCAATTCGCCCTGCTGAGTCTTCCTCTGTTCATTTTGATTTGCCTATATCTTTGCTGTTGATTAATTGGAATTGTTGATTAATTGAAAACTGCTGCTATGATGCCGTCGCTGCCGTTCTCAATCGATCTCCTCAAACACCGTTGCGAACGGCCATAAAACGATGCCTGCTGCACAATGATCTGCTGTGCAACATCTCTTTGTTTGCTGCCTCTGAATTATTAATGCTTCTTTCCGTAAAGCTCTGAAAATATCATACTTTATAATTTATAAACGCTGGAGGGAGGCGCAAGAGTACAGATGAAAGCCGCAATATGTTTCAGCATTCGGAGTTAATTAGCTAATTTATGAAATTAAATTAAGTTGATTGGCTTAAATGCGTTCTCCTCTTTTCAGTTAATTAAATGGAAAAATATATCCATAATCATTCACAGCGAATTTGTGAATGATGTTTGTACAATTAATTAAATTCCTTGCCAGTTTCACGGAAGAAACAGGCAGAAGCAAAAGACTTAAGCCAGAAACTCGTTGTGAATGCACGTGTTTCGGACATCAAGTGATGGTATATGAAAAATGTAACCGCGTTATTGAAAGTATCAACCTAATAAACCTTAAGCAAACAAATGTAAATATTCAAAATAATAATTAAGAAACACATAAATCGCAAGCAATTAATAAAGACCAATGAATAATGAATTAGAAGTGTTTAAAATGCTTTCGAGGATATCGCAGGTAAAAAAGTTATTAACGGGAATGAACTTATGTCTATCCTAGCCAAAAAAGCATACCTAAGTATGTTGCGAACAATTCGGAGCATGAATTCAATGCCTAATTTAAAAACGCATTCAAATTCTGCTTTACAAAATTTTTGGATTAATCTCTAATTTTATTCGTGAACGATTGACAAATTACTAATGTAATTAAAGAAATTGTGTAGAAATAAACGCACCATTTAAATAATATTTAGTAATATGAATTTTAATTTTATTGGAAATTAGTATTATAAAATTTTAAACTTTCTAAAAAGCTTAGTTTTTTCTTTCGATGCATCGGAATTGTTTTAGCCCACTTCTGTAAATTCCCACACTAATCAATGTAAGCATCGCCCAACTTGTGCGCCCCCCGTCGTCGCACTTCCCCTCCGCCTTCTTGCAGAAAGGAAGGCATACAACAAGCCACGTAACAGTCACATTTTAAGTAAATTTCAAAATAAATTAGAATCGTTTTACGGCGCAGTATTCTGGCTCCGCTTCTGGCTGCTCGCCTCTGCCGGGAAAGGAGCACAGAAAATGGACGCCTCCCTGCTGCGTATTAAATTAACAAAGACTCCATGCAGCGTATAGTGGCACTTGTGCGCATATCGCCGCAGCCGCAGCCGTAGCCGCGGTCGAGGCTCTCTCCACCTCAAAACTGTTACAGACTAAATAAGTCTTCTTTCTTAATTTTTTGTAAATTTCCTTTAATTTTCACTTTCATCAAACTCTCAGTTAAAACCGAAATACGCCAAAACTAAATTCTGTCCATTTGCCTGAAGTTTGTTTGTGGCTGGTGGCTGTACTGCGCTGTTCTGCCATTTGAAGGCGTTTACAGTGCTTACGACGCCGCGTCGTTGTTGCGTTTCGGCGTCTACTGCGACGTGGTGTTGCATTTAAATATTTAATGAACTTAAGAACTGTTAAGGCCGTTTTATGTCACTCGCCCCATTCAGAGATTTCGCCATAAAATATGAATACTGAGAAAACTGTGCGCCGTTGCTGTGTTGGTGCTGGTGTTGGTCGGGGCGGCGCGACTCAAACTCGCCGCTGACACTTTGGGTGGTTACGCTCGGACGTTGATAAGGCTGTTAAAGGTGTGTGCTGCTCGACCCAGACCTATCGCATATTGATTGCTTGGCAAGGGGCGTGAGAGACCTCAACATTTATGAATAATCAGCTGAACAGTTGGGTGCTCGGCTGATTAATTAACATGTAGCTTTCAATTCTAAAAATGCTTCTTTAATGAAAATTAACAGTAAAGAAATAATAGAAACTTGAGGATAAACGTGGCGGCGTTGATAGACTTTAATTCCATGATTTTATGCTGAAGAAAATGCAAAATTGACTGGAAATTTTCACTTTTCATACGCTTTAATTTTGTTGGGTTGCATTTGTGAAGTTTCTCCCGATCAATCACAAAACCACTTCGCTAATATTAACAATCAACACCAGGATTAAGATTGTTATGGGCTTTCTCTACAAGCAACTTTTCTACAGAAGCCAAAAGAATTCAGAAGAGTTCGGAAGAACTAAAATTGGTTGGTGATTCTAGTCGCTGTTGGTGTTGCTTCGACTGCTACGCGTTGCGCTCTGTTCGCGTTTTGCTCATTTTGGCCGATGATGGAGCCACGCAGAGCAAGCAGCTAAGGAAAAAAGCTGACGAGTTGATGGGCAGGATGAACACGCTCATGAAGAAGACAACGACGATGATGGCCAGTAAAGGTTCAGCAGTGATGACGATGGTGATAAGAACGAATTTCTTCGGTGATAACTGGTTAGGAATATTATTAATGATTATGAAATTGCTGGCGTTGATCGAAATCATTAAATGTTTCTTGGTTCACGTCGCAGTCGTTGTTGACGACGAAATCCGTTTGATGCTGATACTGAAACAATGACGACGATAAGGATTTTAATGAGTTTGCGTTATCACGGCTCCGCCCAAACTCGCTGAGTGCGGAGTTGACCGATCACTTTGCGGCTTTGCTTGCTGTGAGGCCGCCGCTTTAACGGCAGGAAATTTATAAAGTTTCTCCAACATGATCAGCATATGATTTCCCATATGATGCCATGGATAAACGAGTGAGTGTGGCAACGCTGCGAACTCTGCACGAGCGTCATTTAACTAATTCACAAAATGTAATTCGCGCGCTTTTGCGGTGGTCAAAACCTTCGTTGCGCATGCGTTCGGTAATGAAACTGACTTTGAGCCGCTGAAGTTGCTGCTGCTGCGTGTTGGCGGTTAATAATCACAATGGCAACGCAACAACAACACCAAACAAACAACATTATAAGTAATTTTTAAATTGAAGCTTTCTGACAGGTTGCTGTCATATAAATTTAATTGAATCTACTTTTTATAAATTGCTTTCATGTTGTTGTTGCTGTTTGTGTTATGTGGCTACTAAAGTATCTTCGAATGTGCTGCTGCTGCTGGCCATCATTTCCAGTCTACATCATGAAGTCAGAAATGATTTAAGTAACTTCTGTGGTTGTTGTTGTCGTTTTTCTCTCCTTTCTTCTGGTTATCAATGAATTTATTTCATATATAAAACATAATTTTGTTGTTGCTGCTGCTTAAGCGAGCATAAAATTGGTCGAGGGGCGAGCAACTTGATTAATTGGAATAAGTTAATTAAAATGAGGCTCATTTGAAAATTAATTAAATGTCCTTCACTGATGCCTCCCTACTCCGCCTCCTGCCACTCCATCAGCTTCCATCCACATTTGACGCGGCGATGTGTCATTGTTTTCGATGGATCAGTGACCGTGCTTGGTTCGACTCTGATTTTACTCTGATAAAAATTAAAAGAATAGAAATTTAAAGGAGAGGAACATTTTAGAATTCCAGAAAATGTGTTACAGCAGTTAATCGCAGCAATAAACAGAAAATCACAAGAATTTATCGTTTAATTAAATCAATGGAAGCCATCGCAGTGATTCGCTGCTTGTGGTGCATTGAATTAAATATAATATTTAACAATATTCAGTGTTTAACTCTTTTAATTAGCTTGAATTTATTTAATCAAATACAAGGTTACTTCTAACCGCTGTTCTTTTTATTGTATGTTGATAAATCAGCCATTCAATCATTAGTGTTCATTAATGCCACGAATTGCGCTCATGAGGAGCTTCGGAATATTAATTAAACAACCACGTAACGCTTAGAAGTATGATCAACAAATGCTGTATCAAAAATTGATTAATTGAAGTGATATTCATACAATTATCAAGCGATGAATCGTGAGAATTCGTAGAAGTATTATTTAATCGCAGAAAGGCCGATAAATTCTGAAAAATGAAGTAGTGAAAAATACACCAATAAAAGTTGCATTATAATCCGTAAATACAAGGAAAAATTAGAATAGGTTTAGGTTATTCTGAAAGATTCGTGATTGTTTTGCTTACGCCTTTATTAAATCATTTCTGTAGTTGCTTGAATACAAAATAAATCCATTCTAGAGACAAAAGCACATGAATTTGTCAGAACAATTAACAAAATCGCATACATTAGAAATTAAATCCGAAGTTCATCTGCTTCAAGGGGAGTTCGCACTGGTATTGAAAGAGGTTCCTATTGCGGCTGAATAGTTTTTGTAAATTTAGTGGCTGATTGGCAACGCGGCGCCTGACGCACTAGCTGATGACGTCGCCGTGGCCATTCTGGCGCAGCATCTCCAGTTTGAGTTCGTGCTCGCGCGCCTTCAAGCGCAGCGCTGCAATCGAGGAGCTGCGACGGTCTTCGGGGGGAGTTGCTGGGCGCATTGACGACGACGACGACTGCAACTGCGTCTGCTGCTGCTGATGCGTTGCCGGAGGCGGAGGTGCCGCTGGCTGGGCCACGGTGGGAATGTTGTGCGGTGCTTGCAGCAGTTGATGCGCCATCGCAAGGCTGACGGACGAAGCTGCACTCACAGGCTGATGCTGATGAGCCGAGGCTTGCGATGCCACCGAAGAGGTCGGTGAAATGGGCGGCGACGCGATCAAATGTAAGGGTGGCGAGTGGTGCGAATGGATGTCGGGCGAGCCGAGCATCAGCGGCGGCTTGGCGACCATCCCGACGGGCGCTTGCGACGGCGGCGGCGGATGGGCGTGGCGCGGCACTGCGGTCATGTTGGCGAGCAGCGACTGGAAGGACGTCGACGGCGAGTACATGGCGGCCATGCCGGGCGGCAGCATGTGCGGCGGTGCTCTGAAGAAAGAAAAAAGGTGATTAGTTGAAGTGTCACGCCTCAGCAGCGGACGTCGCCCACCTCTGAAACTGGTTGAAGTAGCCGGAGGGGATCATCGGCGCCCCGCCCAAATGCGGGTACCGGAAGGCGGCGAGGTTGGCGGGCGTGTCGAAGGGCTTGCGCAGATTGAAGCCCAGGTGGGTGAAGGGATTCGGCGGCAGCGCAGAGCCGACGACCTGCTGTATCGAACCGGGGCCCGTCGGCAAGTACGGGTTGTACGGATGCGACTGCGGACCCACCTTCTCCTGTTTCCGCCATTTGGCCCGACGGTTTTGAAACCACACCTGCGAAAAGAGCAAAAATCCTTTATTAAATCGTCATCGAAGGAAGTCGCGCCAACTCGACGACGGATAACGATGGAAAAATCAATTAGCTGCTAAAAAATACCACTTTAATTAATGGAATCTTTAAGTTTATTTAAAAAATTAAAGTGCAATAGAAAAGCGTGACGCCCAGTTCCGTTGGACGAGCCAACAGCAGCGCGGTAGGCGTGGCAGTGCAGCGCTATCTCGTTACAGAGCCTTACAAGATCGTCGCTGCTGATAGCGATAACAACGGCTCCAGTGGAAGCGACGACGGCGAGGATGACGATAGATTTTTAATTAATTCAACATTTTTTCAAACATTTATTAAAATTAAGCAAGCTGCGGATGAAGGTCGAGACTGACGCGGGGCGAGCGCGCATGCAATGAAGACCGAATGAGACAAGAAGTGGGCGTCGCCTGTGCACCCGCCTCTTTAATTAGTTTTGAGCAAGGGCGTGGCCGGTAGCCGTGTCGTCATCGCAGTCCTCGTCGTTGATCGCCGATCGTATTACCGAATACGCTGCTTTTTAACATAGTGATCGAGTTCGGCTTTTTCTGGGCTCCGTTCGCGAAGGCAGACGCTTAATTAAACGACGCGATAATGAAATGTGTACACAAACAACAGCGATTACGAGATCGCAGCCACGAGATACCGCAGCGCGCATTTTACGGCCAGCACCGAGCAAATGGAAGTCGTACGGAAGCGTCCGAAGGAGCGACTTCTGTCTGCGGTCGAAGAGCGCGGCTTTGCTTTCCGCAGCTTCGCTTTGCGGCTGAAAAACGAAGTGAAATCAGATCAAAGAGCTTCTAGTTTAGTGCAGAGAAAGTTTGGAAATTTTAGTTAAACTTTAATATGTGTAATCTCATCCCGTTTCTCCACGAATTAAGAAAGAAAACATGAATTATTCGTCTTTCAACAACTTGGGAAATCGTCATAATTTCATCGAACTAAGTAATTAAAGTTCGTATTCGTCATTCGCGCAGCAATTCACAAGATTAACCAAGAAAATAAAGATTCATATCAGATTGTAATTTTATGTAATTTATAAAGAAAGTTTACTTTAATAACCTTTCATCTCCAATCAAAATTCTTTATTAAGACACACGAACACAACTGCTGATTGCTAAGTTTCAGCTTCAATCAAATTGCAGCTAAAATCAGTAGCCAATTCCGTCGTTGTGTGCATGATCCATTTGCATACGTCGCACGGCCCGAACTCTACATTTACGCATCCATTTGCGCATGTTTCTGTCCGTTGCTTGGCGTTCATTGCGCGCCAATTCTAATTGTTCGACCGGAAACATGTTTGCTACAATTTAAACTGCCTCCGCCGTCGGCCATTTGTTCAGCGACGGTCGCTACGATTGCGTGCGTGTGTCCGCCCGTTCATTTAACGCCGGTCAGTGTTGCGCACTGCTCACTGCTGTGTTTTCAATCAGCAGACAAATGCGTCCATTAACCGGAATCACTTTATTTCTTTTAAATGGAGCCATTTATAAGCAGACGCTGCTGATTGGAGCAGTCATAGATGGCCATGAAAAATGCCCCGGTAAGAAGATAAAAAGTAAAGCCTTTCCGCGCTTTTTTCCCCGATTCAACGGAAGAAGAATCAATATTGAAGCAGATGGTTTCGTGCTCGAGCGATGTGTGCGCGGCTATTTCGAAATATTTCACTCATTCGTCGTTTTGTGAATAGAAGAATAACTCACAACTCAGCTTTTAATTGGATCTGGAGTTCGAGAAATCAAGTGTAACTGGGAAGTTTTGTTCATGGACATTTGGTTTTTATTACTCGAAGAAACTCAAATTGAAGCTTGAACGATTTCACTGCAAAATGCCGTTTTATTATTGTGTTTATTTGCGTGTGCCGTATGTGTTTACTTGCGAGCTTATTTTCCGCCCAATGGATTAAACCTGGCTAATCTTGTGTTGTCTAGTGTAAGTCTTTAATTAGCTGGAGGCAGGCGAAACTTATTCACGTTAATCTTGTTGCTTACTCAGCGAACAGCAAATGGAATTTGAATGCCGATTATTATTGTTGTTGTAAGCGGTATTTTCCACCGCCAACAACACGCAATTGTTTCTGAAGTTGGTCGTAAGCAATTTAATTGCGAGCTTCGTAAACAGCAAGTTCGCTGCTTAAGTCTTTTATATTATCTAGTTCGTTGTTCTCTACTTCGGCTTAATTTAATTAATTACGCCACTAATGCTGTGTTGCTACCATAATTAACATTAATTAAAATAACTTCTTTCATCAAGTTTTTATTTAGTATTTTTTTAATAATGATATTGCTTTTTTCATATTTGTTGTTGGATTCTTTTTCTATTGCATGTTTCTCGCTTTACTTGATTGAGTAATTTTAGAGCATTCGCATTCAGCAACGACGTTACAATTCATTTGTAGATAAAAACGAATATAAAAAACTGCATCTACTTAGTTTTTGTTTTGCATCAAAGAAATTTTGTTATCTTAATTGAATTAATCTCTGTATTGAACCTGGGCCACATCAGTAATAATTAATATCAATTGTGTTCGATATAAATAATAATACTTGCGGATGCTGTGTGATTTCAACTATTAACAACTAAACTCAATTTTATTGACCTTAATAATTGTATCATGAATTATTCCATAATTCAATTAATTAACTGATTGAGCATTTGAACTGAATATTTAAAGTAAATCACTCACTTGAATGCGGGCTTCTGTTAAACCTATTTTCATGGCGAGTTCTTCCCTGTAAAAAGTAGAAAAACACACAAATTAAAGTTACATTGTAGATACTAAATTAAGAAAGAAAGCAGTTAAAATACAATAATCATTCAGTCATTCATATAACATTTAATAAAGTAATCAATGAGCAATTATCTTCTGTTGACTGTTGATTGAATTTGTTTATCAACTGCGCATTTGCACTCAGTAGGAAAGTCCATAATTGAACGCAATAAAACTCAATTAGCAACAAAGTATTTGAAACGGTCGAGTTGCGCAAACCTTTAGCACTTTAAACTCAATTAAGTCGAAGTGGCCGCCAAGTCGTTCGCAGAGTCGTTGGCGGCGAAAGGTAACAAACAACCACAACTGCGAAAACTGAATTTTACAGCGTCGTTATACAGTGAATGTTAATTGAAGAACAGCAAAGTTTTGCTTCAAGTCGAGCGACTTGTAAACTGCTCATTGAACTCATTTCACACAGAAAACATCGGCGATGGAGTTCACAGTTTAAGGACTCAAACGCTTGAGAAGGCAGAAAAAGGAAAACATTTTCAAAAGAAAAGATCTCAAAATGTGTTAAAATATTAATTAATGCAAAATTGGAATTCTATTGGCCAGCTGTGAATTATATATCGCCTGTTCTTCAGTCAGCCGCTGTGTTTATTAAACATTTCCATGATCCGTTCAAAACCAACATCGAAGCAATGATACATTGCTTGCAATAGTTGTTTTTGGTGCCAGAAAATTGTTTCAGAGAGCTTCCCGTCGCTGCCATTAAAGTGCAATAACCACAATTAAGCTAAGTCAAATCAAAGCTAATCTGACTCGAAGCTGCATGAAGGAGAAACACAGCACAATTAAATGGGATCAGAAACACGGCAAGAAAACAAAGCTCAATGCATTGGTCTTTGTAGAGAAGTCAGATATGAAAGACTTAAGAAACATGCTCGTTAAATTTCAATGCACGAGTACATTTATTAATGGAAGTCTTAGGATTAAACAACCGTCATTGCAGACGTTCTTCTCAGCCAAAGCGAAAGACTTAAGAAGCGAACCTTTTATTGCTTTGACTACTTTCAACACAGCGACGAAGAAGCATTTAAGTTTCCAGCTATGATTATGAAAAATGGATATTAATTGCAAAAACTACATAATAAAATACGATAAAATAATACAAGACTTTTTGCTATGTTTTGTACAGCTATTCTAATAAATCATATTCTTATTCATACAAGCAGAATCTGCATTTGAATTTGATTGAATATAATTAAGTTCCGTCATTAAATCGTGTTTGTATTTTATATTTTCCTATGTGTAATTATACAAACACCAACTGCACGTACAAAGACCATTATTAGCGTTGATCTCAGCTAAATTACAGCAAAGTTAAACGAAACTCAGCTGAGCGCCGCCGCCGCCGCGAAAGTGTGCAAAATTATGCAATAAACGATTAAGTTATAAAACGTTGCCGGAGCAAGGATTTTATTAAGCAGCAAAAACAACAGTATCAACACCATATCTGGCACCACCGACAACATCAGATCCACCAGAAGCAACAGCAGCACCAGCAGCAGCCACAGCCACAGCCCCAACAAGTCGCGCATCGGCTTCGTGCATCGAAGGGGCTCCTCGGAGTGGCCGCTGCGTCGAATGATGATTATGATAATTTATTTAATGGATTTCCATGTTTTCTGTAATTGAATTTATTTTAATTAAACTGAAACTGCGGCAATCTTGTCCGTGGCAGCTAAATTCTGTGCATTAGCGAGGCGGAAGGAATGCAGCGGTCGCATTGAAGCGAGCAGCATGCGGCGACTCCAACTGGAAAATCGTCAGCGCGGATTGACGGTTGCTGCCTGCTGTCTGCACTGAATTCTACTGCGGTCTGCGGAGGCTTTGGCAAAGTGCCAATTTTAGGTGAGCTACTTTAATTGATTATAATTTCAGCAGATCCGGTCGAGGCGGCAGATATTAATTTTAATGGTAATACTTGAAAGTTCTCTGCACATCGATCTGCAGTCTTTCACTCGTCCCAATCACCTGCTGCGTCTGCTTCTGCTTCTGATGAACTTTACGCAGTGTCCCAGTCGATGCTGATCGCATTATAATTGATGATGTAATTTGTCACTGTACAACAACAAATCAATCACGTTATGAATTCGATTTTTATCTCTGCAGCCGCATCGCCGCCGTTGCTGCAGCCTTTCAACTCTGCAATTTATTAATTAAAGTGCGCAAAATTGCGTCAATTAAGGAAATTACTTATTAAAGTAAACTGCAGCGTTGCGGCGGCCGACGATGAGCGGCGGCTGCATCAGATTCAATTACATCCAGCATCGAGCGAATTATTGCCATCATCATGACAACGAAATCATTAATTTTTCGATTAATAAAAGGTTAATTTCTGAATTCCGTTGATTATTAAGGTGATGTGGTTTTTTTTTATATATTTTTCATTAATTTGCAATTGGTGATTGAATAAAGAAATGCATGCAACGACTCGCATGGCGTCGACTCGCACTCACCTGGTGAACACATCCGGGTAGTGGGTCCGTGAGAAGGCCTTCTCGAGCTCCTCCAACTGGAAGCTGGTGAAAGTGGTGCGGTAGCGGCGCTGCTTGCGCTTCGGCGCGTAGTCGTCTATGTCGCCGTCGCTGTTGGCGTCCGAGATGGGGCTGTTGGTGCCGCCGCTGGCGCCGGTGGCCACGATGCACGAGGCCGAGCGCTCAGCAACGACGTCCTGATGAGCTAGTTTCGCTTCTTGCGGTAGGTCCTCCAGCTTGACTTCCTCTGATATGCCCATAATCAAAGGGGTCCACAGCGACGGGCGGCTCGGAATGGCGCGGGAAGGCGGCTCGGCTCTTCGTCGTTATAAGTGACACTGAAAGAGGTGAAAATGGGAAAATGCTTCAACTGATATGTGCAATAGTAATACTAAGATTTCTGAAATAGTTTTGCGTAATTCGATTTTATTGCTTTTCAGAGAAAATCAGGGAAAACTTGACTTGTTGGAGCATCTGTAGCTGCGTGGCTGTTGATTGAGTTGTTTTTCTGTGGCCCATAACAGCCATTTTACCAAATTCGGTCAGCAGCTCGCATTCCAAGCACACACACACACACACACACACAGCGCTGAATGCTTGCAACGCGGTTGCAGTAATTAAGCAACCTCTTTACGGCGAGCTTTGCGATTATTTTGGGGAGACGCCAGGTTTTTAAACAACTCGCTTGTTGTATAAATTTGTTAAATTTATGCAGCAGCAGCAACGGCGACGGCAGCCAATTTCAGCTTAAAATATGCGCGGTGAGGCAAGGAAAAACGCGTCGCGTTTGCGCCGAAGAATTTTGAGTAGAATTGATTATTTTTTTGGGTAGATGTTGCATTGGTCGCTTTAATTTATTGCGCACGCAATCCGCAAATGATGTCGCGCAATTACTAGGAGCATCAACGACAGCAGCAGCCGCCAAGTGCAAATGTGAACAATTATGGGACGAGTTAATTACTCGATGCTGCGTAGAGAAGGACGACGACTGCGGCGCCGACAGATGCTGACGGAGATGCAGATGCACAGCGTCAAATGTTGCACATGCGACACGCATCGTCGTGTTGCCGTCGCGCTACGGACTTCGCGCGCATCACGACGCTGCGAATGCCGACATTTAATGTATTCACAAGCTCAGCTGCTGCTTGGAGTCAGAGCCCGGCCTTTTGTGGTGCAATGCGATGCCTTGCGCTGCGTTTTCCTTAACGCATTCTTGATTTTCTTCCCACTTTTTCACTCCGACAAAATGGCAGCGAGTCCTTTTTTAGCGACGCCGCATTTCACGGAACGCAGAGGTGAGTCGCTCCGATGCCTGCTTACAAATTGTTTGATGCCTTTCGTCGTTAATGTAGGCAATGGTTTAATTAAGTTGTCGTCGAGCAACGCGCTGCATTTGGAATGTTTTATCACTTTTTAGAGATACGCGAGGCTTTTTCACAAGGACTCGCTTCTGTGAACTGATTTTCTAGGAAGCTCAGAGACGTTGAAGGGCCACTCAGGCAATAATTAGTGTCTCCTATTGGGAAAAGGGACAAGGAGTAATTCAGAAGAATTCTCATTAATCGACTGCGCCTTTTATTGAATTTTTGCACTCTTTTACACTGAATTTATCCAGCAGATTGAGTCCATAATTTCAAGCATGAACTGATTACTCCTGGTTAAACGGTCGACGTGATCCCTCGCGCCTCTCCTAACGCCGAGAATTACTAATTAACATTTTCGACGAGCAGCCCGCGAGCCTCACCCCGCACATCCCGAATGGTCTCGACCGCGTGCTGCACTTGTCTTGATCTGCTGATCTTGTACAATCGGCAACAACGAAGCGCAGTCGCGTTGACAACTTAACATGAGCGCAGCCGTGCGTGGCTGTCAATTGGCAAAAACGATTGCAGCCACCGTCGCTGCCACTCCTCGAAGCACCAACAACGCTTCCAAACACAAGCAGCGAAATGCGAAGGTGAAGACAAGCAACGGCAGCCACATGCAGCACTCAATTCGTCTTCATCTGCAGCTGAGACTCGTTTTATTTCTGCAAATCCATTGCATATCTGTTCGCATCTACATCGACATCTCCATCGGCGCGTTGAACATCAGATTCCCGTGCAGCAGCCCAGGGTTGCAATCGCACTTGGCTCTGTGCGCCGATCTTAAACAATATTTGCTCCAAATGATTTTGGAATTGTCCGCGCTGAGCAATCAATGGGAATGCTTTAAGCCGTCCTCACTTAGGCCACATTTTCCTTTACTCGAATTCAGTTTTTAATTTTCTTCGACTTTCCTACGCCCGTGCGCGCTGCGCACCAACAAAGATATCGATTGCATTTGCCAAGTTGAGTTGTAGTCGCGTCCGCGGCTGTTGCTGCTGCTCGAAGCGGCTGTTGATGTGGCTATTGACAGCCGAACTAAGCCAAAACGTGTTCTGATTTAATGAATAACATGCTGATTGCTGATACGAGTGCTGGCTGGAGCTGGACGCTACGTTGGCTGCTCCGTCGACCGCGTTGCATCAGAACGTTTCCAGCCCGGACGCTGCGTTGCTGTCGATCTCCTTTTTTGATACTTTTCTGTATTAATTTGATGCATTTCGCAGCGCATAACGACGTTGTTGGTTATCCATTTTTAATGGAAATAATTAAAAACTCATTTCTCCTTTCTTCATTTTATTTGCGCCTTGTTTCTCCATGGAATTTCAAGAATTTCATTTAATTCTTTTATAAAACAAGATGCAAACGTCAAACATTGGAGTGAAATCCATAATTCTGCAGCGTTTGTGACCCATTGACTGTACATTTTACAGATATTCACTTTGAAGTCAACGTAATTATGACGCCTTTTATTGGTGCATTACACGTGAAGTGATTACACAAGCGTTGATTGTGATTACTATCGGAATTACACAATTTCTGCATGTCTGCGCCGTGGCAAGGGCTGCGTCTGTGCGTGTCCGTGTCCGTGGCAAGCGCCGACATGAACATGACTACTGCGCTACACCGAACAAGCAGCTCCGCAACAACACGAATGGACGAGGCGCAGGGCAGTGCAGCCGAGCGCCCGAATGCAGCCGACGGTCGAAAAGCGATCCACGGACTTCCGGCGCTTTAATCATACAGACAAAAGTCAAGGGCGTCGTCTGTAGCTGCTTTAATTAGTGTCGAAATGTCCCCGAGCGTAATTTATGCAATTGATTTTAAATTGAAATTTCAGGTTGAGTTGCATTTCGTTTGTACATAATTTAAAAAATAAATTGTTTATAAAAAATATTCATCATTATTTTGTGTAGAAGTGGATTTTTCATTTTCTGTATTGCCAATGGATAATATTAAAAGTCATTAAAATTTCCCCTCCCAGTATCTACGCCCCTCGCTTCCTGCTCGGCGCTGGGTTGGTCTTCGATTACATTTCTATTAGGATTGAGACTCAGCGATGTTTCGGAACCAGAAACGTGTGCCAACGAGAAACAAATAAATCGACGAGCATTAAAACAGCCTTGTTAAGAGGGGAAGGGAGGTTCACACACGTCTGAGGAGGGGAAGCAGCAACGGAGATCCGAAGGTGAGAACGCGAAAATCGATAAAGTCCCGCAGCGGTACAGGAAGTCGATAATAGGTTCATCAACTTACGAGAGGAAATTAAGACATTTTGGCACTTAAGTGCTTCTCAGCGGAGTGGAGCGACTGTACATTGTTGCTTCTTTAATTGATCGCATCTGTACACTTCGCAGGATGCACAAATGCGTCTGCTGCAACTGTTGCGCCACTGAAGAATTGAGCAACGAGCAGCTCACCTAAGCAAAAACTACAGCGATAATAGCAACAACAACAACTGAAGGAAGGATGACTCCAGCCGGCGGCTGCAATTATTTTTATTCCTTGCCTTTTATTGCAGTGAAGGAGCGGAATCCATGCATCCAACTTCACCTCCTTCCACTTTAATTTACTTTAATATTCATGAAGTTAATTGAAAAGACTAATTAATTTCGGAGTTATGAAAATCGAGGTCGTCGTTAACGTTGCGCTGTCATTAAACGGACTGTTGTACCAGAAACTACTGGAGTTACGAGGCGAGGTCGATTCAACAAGCACTAAAAACGGGAAATTACTCCTCTTGCATTCGATATTCGCATAAATTATGACTCGGAATACGATGACAGGGAATTCTCAAAGGGTTTTTATAGAAATAAATAGAATTAATAATGGAATTAATAATAATTAATTAATAATTAATTAATAGAATTTTTTATAATAGAAAAGTTGAGTTTATATATGAGAGTGAAGGTGCCAGAGTAGAAAAAACCTGAAGTCATCCCAATTTGGAGCAATCTGTTTAGAATCTGACTGGATTTCCCGATTTTATCCCACTTGGGGCTAAACTGAATGGAATCTGAATGGATTTGTCGATCAGATTGGGATTTTGACTGGAAGAATTTGAAGTTATGTATTTAAAGATATGAGTTCTCGATTTTCTGGTTAATGAAATCATATTTTGGATGTGGTTTTGTTATAAAACCAAAGTGAAAATTCGGGTACCCAAATGAAGAACGGAAACCAAAATCAGACATAGAAAAACGCTTCCATGAACAAACTTTTCAGCAAAGCCAAGACCACCAGCAGCAGTAATACTGAAACAACAACAACAGCAATAATAATAACTACAAGAAATAATAATAATAGTAACTATGAATAAGAATAATAATAACACTGTAATGAAGATAGAATCAAGTTCGTTACTTTAATTGAGTGACTGAAGTGAAGAGTTGATGTGAGCTGCTGCATTATATTCGTATATAAGTAATTACTGTGCGAGTGAAGCGTTGATGGCGCATTAAGTAACCGCCCAATTTAATTAAAATTCCAGAGGGGCTCAAGTCATGAGCAAACAACAACAACAACAACAACAGAAGCAGCAGCAGCAAGTGCAAAGTATTTTGTTGAGTGCAACAGCACTAGAAGGATGCATCAACGGAAAGACGTTGGATTTAACTTAAATGAAAATCAGTCGCTGTTCCTCCCTCCCAAATAAAGCTGGGAACGTTATAAAAAGTGATCAAATACCATAAATAAACTAACTGTGATTATTTTACATCAAATCAAACTGATAAATCGTAAATTAATTATGGTGAAAGCAGCGACAGAGCACGTAATATTGTTTTCCCCATTTTAACCTATTAGAGCCGGCTTCTGCAGCAACCTAGACACTTGATTTTGGCCTTCTTCTTCCCTCCGCTCGCGCCGCTGCTCCTGCTCCGGATTGCACACTGTGCGGTGTGCATTAGGCACGGCTCGCGCTCCACTCGATTAGTTTTATTTCCATTCTAACAACGGCTGAAGATGGATCGGTTTAGAGCCGGCCACATCAGCCACATCTGAGCCAACTCGAGCTGCAACGTCTAAACAACGTGCGGCTTCATGTCAGCGCGTTTTCGTGCTCGTGCAAAATTGCAAATTGCAAATAATAAAGTGCAAAATAATTGCATGTTTGGCGTTTATTAAATTACGCGAATTAAACAGTGAGAAAGGCCGCGCACACACACACGCGCGCGCGTCAGAGGTTAACACACACACACAAACGTAATTGATAAACTTGACTTTCGGGTTGCTGCCAACACGCAGCGATTGACTTCTAATGCAACCGTCAAGTGATCCTTTGCGCGTCCCTCTCCGTCTCGTTCCCCCCCTCCACTTCGCCGACGACTACTCTTGCACTTTACACTCGCGTTTATCCAATTCTAACAACTTCGCTTTTGCGGTAACCTTCAGTTGCCGATGCTGTGCAGCGGTTTCCATTGATTGACTCCGTGCACTCGGCGAACTTTCGGCTCGACTCCGTCCGCTTGTGGTAATTCAATTAATTTTATTCTGTCTGCGATCGACTGACGACGGCGGCGGCTTCACCAATCTACGTGCCAATGAGAATTTTATTAATTCTAATCGGAAATTTATGATGTTCCTTCCCTCTTCTTAATGAGTTTCTGCTAATCGAAATAACTGATGAAAAAAAATAATTTAATTTTTTCTTTATTTAATTATTCCGTTTAATTGCAAACGGAGGGAATCTTTTTCTTATTCCTCTTCTGTTGCCATATTTAAAAAGGAAATACTCACAGTATTTTGCCATTTATTTAATTAATTTAGAAGAGAGAAAATGAGAGAAGAAAGAAAGAGAAGAGGAAAGAAAAGAAAACCAAAAAACAGTTGATTTTAAATGGAATTCGAACTGATGAAAAGTCAAACAACCGAAAAAGTTGACGTCCACGGATTTTGGCGCAAATTTCCTCCGTGAAAATTGGTAATTGTTATAAATGTGAAGTGCACACACACACACACACACACACACACGCAACATCCTTCCATAAAAGGTTCTCCGTTTTGCTTCGGGCAAATTTTGTCTTAATTCCTTTTACATTTTTGCCAATAATTATAAAATAAACCGGCGTCGGCAACACTTGAAAAGCTCAACAGCGGCTCAACTTTTTTTGTTTGATTTACAGAAGCGCATCAAGCGTCGTTGTCATCATCAATCGTTGTCAATTGGCGGTTGTTGTTGCAGTTGTTGCTGCTGTTGTTGTGTTTGTTACGATTGCGCGACCGCCAACAATTCAATCAACGCCGCATGAGAGAATTTCTTCAATTAACGACAACAACGAAAAGCCAGCAAAAACATGAACAAACTTGCAAACAACAGCAGATAAACACACACACACACAAGCACTCACAAACACTCTGAAAATTAAATATTTGATTGAATTTCAAATATTTAATCATTCGCTTTAAATGATTTCTTCTCCATTCGCTTTTGCGCTGCCTCCTTTTCTCGATTGTTAATTGCATTAAATGGCAACTCCGGCAATGTTAATAATTTAATTAGTCCATTAATTACAGCATTGCTTGGATTCGCTGATTGACTTTGATCCTCGCTTCCGCGTTGAATTCCAAGCGTCAAAATCGATCGATCGCTGACCTCGATTATGAAGAAAAGCGACAGAAACGGTAAAAGTAACGATCGATAATGATCCAAAAGAAAAAATCTCATAAAGAAATAATTGGAAAATAATTCTTCATCCATATAAATAAATAAATAAATGTTTAAAGTTATTAAAACTTCGGTTATAGAAAATCAAATAAAATTACTTTTAAACGGTAGTGAAAATTATTAATGGTAAAAAGTAGTTAATTAAAATAATTAAATACTAAATAAAATAAGAAAAAATCTGAAATCATCCTAATTTGGAACAATCTGTATAGAATCTGACTGGATTTCCCGATTTTATCCCAATTTGGAATAAACTGAATGGAATCTGAGTGGATTTATTGGGTTGAGCGTTACACATCTATCTAAAATCAAATTAGAATTTGAGTGGATGCCAGTTAGATCACGAGCAAATTTCTACTTGGGAGCGTCAACAGGATTTTCACCTAAAATTTATTGCATATAAAACTAATTCATTGCATCAAAGGAAATCCTTAAAAGCTTCAATATTTCTTGTACAATAATAATTTAAAAACAGTGGCATTATTACTTTTATATGTACAGATTATTTTATATATATACATATATATATTGTGAGCTGCAATTATAGATTTCTCTGAACTGCTTTGCTTTTGCTCCTTGATTTGTTGTTATAAATCAGCGTAAAACAAACCCTCATCGCAGTTTTAATATCGGGCTTCCTTTAATATTATCCGCTCCTTCAGCCAAATGCCCCCCGCCGACCCCTCGCACCCGTTGGCACATCTTCCGCTGGCGTTTCGAAGCTGGCAACCGGTCATTATATAATTATCAACATCAATAATGATGATGGCCCATCAAAACGAGTTTTTCATATTCTTAGGATATTCCTTGTTTTTAGCTTTGTCTTTCGCTTTTCCTTGGTTTCGAGTCCAAATTTCGATTGGCCGAATCCAACTTTTTGTGTTATAATTTTTCTACAGAAATCATAAATTAATTTCAGAACGAATTTCAATTCCGTTTGTTGTGTGCTGTCGGAACCGAGTTGATAAACGTGCGTGTGCCAAAACGAAACCCATGGGGGAAGGGGGAGGGGATCAGGCAGGAAATTTACTCCGTCTGTTTTAAAACCTTCATCATCATCATCCGCGTCTGCTTTGTTCCTTTCCTGGCGAAGAATTTCGTTGGATGCAAACCAAATCAAACCAAAATCAAATAAACACGTTGGAAATTCGTCCGCTGACGATGTTTGGACGTCGATGTAGTCTCATGTCATCTCATCGCCGTTGACAGCTGCAACAAAACGAAGATGATGCGTTGACATTTCGCTGGACTCCGGAATATGTCTGAATTGTCCAAATACCATGTTTAAATGGCAAATTAGTGTCCGCATGATTGATCTTTGCTGCCTGCCTTCGTCTTCGCGTCTTCTGCTCCCCGTTCGGCGGACATTCGGCGGAGCGGCGCATTGCTTCACGTGACTGTATAACGTGTCCAAGTGCTGTGCTTTTTGTGGCGGTGGCTTGGCTTTGATGCTGACCACATCGCTGCTGCCGGCTGCTGGATGTTTGACTGCTTCTTTGTAGCTAATAAGTCATTTCTGTCCCGTCGCATGCTCTCCAAACAGAGGACTTCTTCAGCGATACATCAATGTTTATTATGATGTCTACTGTCAGAATTATTATGTTAACAAATTCTTGAAATGTCGACGTGACAATTTCACTTTAAACTCGATTTTGTGCTGTGTGAATGCTGTTGATTCATTCACTCTCAAAAAAGCCTTTTACCGTGGGAAAGATGCTGTTAATCGTAGGTCCACGTTCGGACCCACGAAATACTTATATCAATCCTTAATATTACCCTTATCTAATTCCAGCCGACCTCTGATTTCTTTGGATCATAATCACACTTGATAAGCAACACTTTCGCCGACTTCTACTTCAAATTTCCGGTCTTGGAATTCAATTTCCCATCCATCGTTAAGAGAATTAATATATTAAATTAATTGAGATGTCATTATCGGGTCTAGCGCTAGAGTGACGGAGTGTGGAGCGTGGAAGAGGGAGAACTACACGCTGAAGTCTGCGTCGGAAGACACCAAAAGATTAATCGTTATAAGACGGAGAACCTTGGCGCACGCTCAAGCAATTACAGCACAAAGAAATATTTCCATCGAGCTCTCCAGATGATGACTGGCGACGAAACCACTCAAAAGCAAATACAAACAACACACACAGAGAGCGAAGGAAGAATCCAGCCCGAAACGCAAACCGTGGACGGAGATGGACGATGGACAAGCGAACACGCGAAGAGCCGAAACCAATCGCTAGCGTATGCATGTGTGTGCATTTCTATGTATTGGACATGTCCGCAGACAGAGGCAGTATCGCGCTATCTAAAGCCCATTAACTCAGTCACTAATGGAGCTTATCTCCAAAACGAAACAAGCAACTGAACACGATGGTCCAAGCCGCATGTCGCTCATTTGTTACCGCGTAGAAATTTTATGTCCCGAATACAGCCGAAGAAGAAGAGCATAAGGCAAATATTTCATGAATGTCGTTAGTGGATGAGGAGATGCTGACGTCGGGACCTAGGCGACAGACGAAGGAATGGAAAGAGCGTCAAGGAGAGAGGGAGGGTGATTGAAACAGATCGTCGACTGGTCTCTGCTGCTGTCTGTCCCTAATTCGTTACGATCGGGGCGTCTCCGATCGCCGTCGTCCCCACGCTAAGCAGCCGTCCGTCTGCCCACCTGTCTGCCGCTTGATTCCTCGTGTCCATCTCCGCGTGCCCGTTGTGCGTGGTCCACGTCGGTGCTGCGCCCGGCTGGTCTCTGTAACTGGATTTCACGCTTGATCACCACCGAATAAACTGTTAGATCGGGAGCTCAAAGAACTTCCATCAACACCGCGGCCCGTAGTGCCCCGTATTGAATACCAAACGACAGACCGATTTACGTGGAACCAATTAGTAACTGGGTATTAATTCGACTTGCGACCGCCTCGACAGAACCGCCTCAGGAGTCGCCAGTTCCAAGGCGACGTCGGGTGAGATTGTGCCAAATTACTGCTAATTTTGTTGTAGGTCGTGCCTAGCGTAACGCGAGCGAGACGCCGGCGGAAGTTGCACTTCTCAAGTGCCGCAAACGACGCTTGGACCTCTCTTAGACCCACAACAGTTCAAATGGCGTCGCTGAATGGTTTTTTCTATTTATCACCGAGTTTATGAGTGGAAACGATCCGAATGCGGTGAATCTGAACCTTTGAGAATTCGGTAACGGGCTTTTAAACGTTTTACGACTTCGTATGGGGAAGTTTCTATCAGAAGAGCGAAGGAATGACTCATGCTGCGGAGATCTCTTACATGGTCAGTGGCACTTGATCTTTTACACTTTCGTCAACTTTGTTGCCTGATGTGAAGTCAGGTTCAACCACTTTAAGGCCTGGAATCGCAACTCGAACTGCTCTTCAGTCCCGAGCTCTTCCTCTTAACGAAGGAGACGTTAAATCGATCAGAAGTCGTTAAATGAAATTTATTTATTCTTTCCACAAATTGATTGCACTGATTTATTAATATTGAAATTTCTCTTTGCGTCAGTTTACGGTATCTCGAAGCCAGCTTAACGCAGTAAAAGGTTTTTGCACGCAAATTTGGTGATGACGCAGTGCAGCAGAAACGCAACGCAACGCAGCGCACCGCAACGCACGGAACGCATTAAGCGAAGCTTTTATGAGTCTAGTTGAATCCTTTAGCTAATTTTAGAGCATAAAAAGTGGTAAGCAGCCAACATAAACCGCGCTAACGAACATAAAATGCTTGTTACAGGGTACAAATTGACTAAAAACGAAAATGTGCTCGTAAAAACGGCGCAATGAGCGCGCGAAGCGTGAGTCTGCGTTCATTGTTAATGAATGCTGCTGGACGGCTGAATCGCGTTTACGAGTTTGTTTATTGTGCCGACTGCATCGAGCCAAGATAATTGAACAAATTCATATCAAAGTTGGCTCTCTCCCAAATCAATGCAATTAAAATTTAATTGCTTGTCAGTCACTTAAACTTTTAATTGTAAATATTAACAATTTACCATTATAATTCCATCGTATTGAGGAGTTTAATAACACGTAATAATAGTAAGTAATAATAAAGGAATAATTGAATAATAGAACTTGCAATAATCATCACAATAATTATAAAAATAATATTAATTATAGCGTTAACAAAAATATAAATTAACTTTGCAATGTAGCGTTAAATTAAGATTTTCTTGCAATTGTAGATGCTTTTATAATTCATAAGGAGTTCATGAAAATCTTACATAGGTATCTAGAGTAAATATTTCTCTATTGTATAGCATTATGGGTCTTCATGGTCCACGTATTCATTCGCCCAATTATGTGCGAATCTCGAGATTGGCTCACAATTTGTTTCTCGTCCATGTTTTAATTAAAAAATTAATATTTCATTATGCACACGGGAATCTTATCTGAAATTGTTATCGAAGCTCCAACTTAAATCATTATAAATCATTATTAAAGACCTGCAGCTCTTGCCATAAATTGTTTTCCACTAATCTGATAATATCCAACACCTCTGTACCACATTAAGTCAGGAATATTAAGCGACGCGACTGGCTTCACTCCACTTTCATCAATCAATTCAATCTTATCCTCGGATCTTGCTCGAACATGCTTCACTAGCGATTAACTTGATTTGCTTTCGTCACGCTGACGCGCAGGGCTACAAGCCGCGAATACACTTGAAAAAAACAACGCCGAAGACGAGAGAACTTCTTGGAGTGATTGCGATTTTAGCAGCCTCCTTTTGACAATCATTATTGCGAGGTCCAATGAATATGAACGACGCCAGCCATCAACAGGAAAAACACACATGTTTAAAGGACATCCTCTTGTATAAAGGACGTCCGGATGTCATACAGATTCATTTTCTCGTAGTTCCTCCATGAGTTCGTGGTCTTTATCACGATCTCTATTAGCATTGATGCTTATATTCCTAATCTTTATTTATATTTACCGTTTCGTACTCATACTTTAAAAATTACTAACGGTTCTAGTGGTCGTTCCAGCTTCAGTAGTCCTCAGCGTCGTTTTATTATTCTACGGAGCACAATTTTAAGCTCTATCATCGTCTTTCCCTTCTGATTACCATCTCTATCTCGGATCTGCTCGCAGTATCCTCGTATAATCCTCATCCTCGTAAAAAAGATCTCTGAAATCGCCATCACCATCACCATTATCATCATCATTATAATTATCACCAATATAATCACTGTTTAGCATCTACTTATGCTGATGATAACCTTCTGACGATGTACAAAAGCCATTTTTTAAGTGTTGTTTTGTCGCCAATTTCTGTGGTCTGACAGCTTCTGGATCCTTCCGCTTCCGTCTGCCAAGCACGTCAGCCGGCCCAGCAACCTGCACCGCATGCAGCGGCAGCAGCAAGCGTTACTCTGACATGCCGATAAGGATCAATGTTTAATTTGCTGTGTTTTAATAATAAGCGAGGACGAGAGAAGAGCACCATCGGCTCCGATACCAGCCGATCCCAGCCGATCCCATTTGTGAGAAGCCCATTTTTGGTTTTTTTTTTTGGTTTTCTTTTTCTCTCTTCTGCCGAGGTTTCTGTTGTCGTTGTTGTATTTTGATGGTGGTTGCACTTTTCGCCTGTGATTCTTTTTTGTTGTATTTCGTGCTGTCTCCTCGGGATATTGTTTAATGGTGTTGATAGACAGACACATACATGGACAGCCAGCCGATGGACAGCAGTGCTTCGAACCTAAAACAGAAGCACTCCTTGTAGACATTTGGTTAATGTGCGCATGCGCTTTAGGCCACAATTTATGGGTTTACATTAGGCTAAACCACTTTGGTCACACTTTCGTATGCTGCTCTGCGAGATGTCGTCCAGCCACGGCGACATTTATTATGATCGGCTTTCTTCTTCCTCTTCTCTTTGCTCGGCCGGAAATTAATTATTGTAATTAGTTCATAGCAAGGATCGACTGCAAGTTGCTGACCAAGGGGTCTTTTCCTTTTTGAACACCTTGCGAACCTTACAGCCGGAGGTTTGACGGTATTTCAGGTATATACTGATGACAATTAGACTATTCCCTCCATTCGCCTCTCTGCCTGTGGAAACACGATCGAGGGAAACAGAAAAAACAGGAATTCGGAGAAAGCGGAAGGACGTATAAAGATTATTTATAACTTAGACCACTTAAAGGCCTAAACTTAGGACACTTAAATCAAAGTTTGATCAGAGGTCAACGGCCAATTCATAGGGAACTCTTTTTCGAGTTTTATATATGCACTTTGAAATACTTATTTTAAGGTGACTTGGGACTTTGGCGATGAATGTGGCTGTCTTCTACAGGCAGCACATGATCTTCGTGTAGTTTTATACTAAGTTTATATGTAGTGTTTGAAATCACTCATTTGAACACTGTTTACAGTATTTTTGCTCATTTGGTTAACAGATCCACCGAGTGTTATATCGGTTAAAAATAAGATTGTACTTAGTGAAAAAATTAATGATTTTTTGACAGGAATTGTCATATGCATCTTTAATGATTTTATTGTGGTGGTTCCATACTTTTAATTTTTGCTTTCTGCCCGCCTAATTTTTTATTATTCTTTGCCTAATTTTGGGTATTATTTTCGTTCCACTTCCATGTGATACAAGCGAAAGAATGATTTAAAATGTTAATTTTGCTCTCAGTTTTGCAATTAGCATCATTCTCATTTCGAAAATCGTATGGGAATTATTCTCATTTAGGAAACGGAGATCAAATGTGTCATTTAGTTTCAGTGTAAACAGGATTAAACAATGAAAGGAAATGAGTTTTTAAACCTTTCAATATGTTTTTAATAAAGCCCAATAGAAATAAACATGCGACTTGATAGCTGATACTGTTCCGTTCATAGTTTCACCCTTGGTCCACATTTTTCCGATATAATATCCATTAAAAATGGATCTAATAAAAACGTGGTTTTACGCAGTGACTAAAAATTAATACGAAAACTGCTCAAGGTGAGTGAGGGCCGAGCGTCAAAGTCATAATATGATTCATAGGCGTCTGATCACCGTTGGAGCGCAGCCATCGTCCACTCGCAGATCGGCAGACTCCTGAATGCACCGAGACGCAGCGCTTTTTAATTTTTCAACTTGGCATCATTAAAACATTTACAACCACTGATAACAGCTGGCGCCAAAATACAAATAAATGCAAAGAGTGACAGAGAAGTTGTTTCATTCTTTTAAGGAATGCCGAGAATGAAGACTGCTTCGCAAAGTGCGATCCAACAACACAGAAACCAGAAAAGGTAAAAGGCAAAATAAATCCGAAAAAATCACACACAAAATAATATTTCATTAATTCTGCAGCAACACCGTTGGGCCCGGACCAACAGAAGTGCCACGGTCCTGCGACATGGACCATGGTTAATGCCGTGGAGACACAAATCGAATCGTCGAATTGCATATAAATTAATGACCAAGAAAATGACAAGCAACACGATGACAAAAGATCGTTCAACGTTTTTCGGAGAGACTCGGGACTCTTTGTTTTAATTGTTTTGCTTTTAATACATTTCAAATCTCTTGTTTTACATAATTTTTATGAGTAATTCTTTAGATGCGGCCACAGTGAAGTGGCTGGCGATGGTAGGAATCACCGAAAAGGAAGAAGCAGTGGCCTGCGTCGACAGTTTCGTGGTGACTCGGGCGTTTTGTTGTTATTGTCTGGCTACTGATTGTGGCATATCAGCAACGCATCCATTAGGGTGGCTAGTTGTTGTTGCTGCTGGTATGTCAAAAGGCACGATGAAGGGGACGCACAATAGTGAAGGAAGAACAAATGCAGCCCACAACCAACAGGAAAAAAACGCGATAATGACTAAATTGAATTAAGATTGCAGCGAGAGAAAGAAACAGCAAGTAGAGGGAAATAAATGGGGAAACAAGAAGAAGTAATACGGAGCCAGGCCACCGAAAAGGGAGCACTCAAGCAACAGGAAGGAATTCAATGACATTGACTGATTTATTTTTGCACAGAACGACGTGGAAGATGATTTGGCTTCCTTGCGAATGAAAGTTGAGAGAAAAATTCGTAACAGACGTTGGCTTAAATCCTGAATAATTAAGAATTATGGAGAAATAAAAAATATTCCACATAAATTAAATATTATATACATTTAATGTAAGCAGAAATTCAAATTGAAAATCTTTTTTGTATCAAATTATTCTTTTAACTTTTTAAATATTCATTACTTTCAAATTTACTTTTTAGATTTTTGTCTGACTCAAATAATTGTCGAAATTGTTGACTTATTTTCCGTAATTGTAATGACACCGGCACCAACTCCGATTTAAGTCGTCGTTGGGAACACTTCGGCAGTCGCAATGTGATAACGTCCACAACAAGCAAACAACGTAAACAATTACAATAACTTCCAAATATCGTGAATTGTAATAAAACAAGGCACGCTTTAATATCACTTTGGATACCGAGTCTATGAGTCAGCGGCCTGGAAAATAGCCCAGTAACAACAACGAACACAACGTCCAGCAAACCAACAGTCAGACATTCGAAGAGTCGGACAATCGTCGAACCCTCAGCCAACCTGAAGCCCCGCAGATACGCACACACACACACATTAAAAGCAGTGTTTCTTGTGTTTATCGGCTTTTGTAGTTGGATAACTGTTGCTTTGTGGCAACAGTCTGTTGTTGGGGCTTAATAAATTATTAATGGGTTTATCACTTGGATTAACTCGCGTACACCTCTTAAACGTTGTGTCAAGTGAGTTAATAAACTTTATTGTCCGACGCTAGTCGCAGTGGATACACTCGTATTTCGTGTTTCGTTCGTTACTCAGCCGAGGCGAATAAGAAAAACATGGAACCTCCCGGCGTCGTCTGAGTTGTCGTTAAACTGATAAGAAAGTCTCGTTTCTTTGTCGTGTTTTCCTTAAATCGGGCATCAATTAAAGCAAGCTTTTTTGTCGTCGGATTCTTGTTTCGTGGTCGGATGGTCGAAAAGAATTAAGAATATCATACAAATACACATGCGAACATTTATTTATTTATATTTTATCGTTGATTGATTGTCTGAAGAGTGTTATTAAAAGTTTTCTAATATTTATTGATATTTCAGAAAAATCAATTAATTTTATTGTTGCACTTTTATGATGGCCACACACGATCGCTGCTGTTGACTGCTAAGAATTCTAATTGGCAATTATTGTGTCCAGTCTGATCAGAAATGAAGGATAGAATCGATGGAGTGAAACTCGAAGAGATTAGAATAGAGGAGGCAAGAACAAAAATAAACATTTATTTACCTTGTTTCAAAAACTGTTGCTATAAACTCACTTTACCAATTTTAACCAAGGTTTTTTGCAATTTTTTTCCAGGTTTAAGCAAACGTGTAAAGGAAGTAGTTTTTTGTGAGGTTTGGTATTGAATTTGGCCATTTATTTTATGATTCTAGTGACAATTAACATCGAAGGTGATTACTAATCAAAACGACACAAAACAGGACAAAAACGAGAGGATTATTCAAGTTTATTAGGAGATTGTGGTAAAGCTTGTTAATAATTAATTCACTTAATTTTAGTTAATTATGAAGTGAACCATTTTCCAGATAAAGTACGTGTCAACATGTCGTTTAATATCATTGATTTATTGAATTAAATTTATCATTATTATTGGTAAATATACTTTATGTTAGCAATCATTAATTATAATCGTGATATATGTACTTACTATATTATTAAATCACTTTTCATTTGTTTATTGACCAACAACAATTTTAATTAAATTGGTTTCTGATATTGAATTTAATCCAATAAAGAAACCACTTCAAAACTTATCATCACTCACAAATTCATTGGCCACAATCACAACCATTGCCCGATGTGCCATTATTTTGACAGCTGGACCCACTGACAGTTGTCGGTCACCTGCCCCACGGCTCCGTGTTGTTGTTGGCTTTTATTGGCGCTGTCACACACTCTTCAGGAGAGCTGATTGAAATGGTAGATCTGAGGCTTTGATTTATTATCGTGAATATTTGATTATGTGATGTGTGAGTAACTTGAGTGGTTTTTTATGACGTTAATAATAAAATAAACTTTGATATTGCCTTAAAAAAAATATTTAAAATAAAGAAAACATTAAAAATGTGGTTCACAAATTAGATGCGTTTTGGAATGTATTTTATAATAAAATTTTAAAATAAAAAAAAAAATTATGTATAAAAATACATAATTTTAATGTTAATTAATTTATTAATATTAAATAATTTTAATCTTAATACAAAAATTAAAAATTATTTGAATTTCAATTTAAATGTTTGCTTGTAACTTATATAAATACAATTATTGTTTCTAATTAAAATAAGGCTGTAAATTAAATAAATCCATAAAAAAATAAATCATAATTTGTACTAATTATAATATATATACTTTAAATAGATAATTAATTATAAATGTTTTAAAATAAAGCAACAAATCTTTTTAAAATGCAACAGAAATAAATGATAATGAAAATAAATATGGAAACTAGTTCATTGATGTTTACTAGAGTTGTATTTGGAAAATATTAAAATCTTTCTAAAAATTCTTAAGTAGAAAAAAACGCTTGGAAAAAACAAAGATTGCAAGCGAAAACTCGGCTCAAACCAGTTTCGATTGTTTTTTTCACTGGCCTCTTTGATTAAAAAAACGAGAATTTATAGTAAAAGCAATAAATTTTCGTAATTTAGTGCTTCTCGATAGAGAGATAAATCAAATCGCTACTTGAATGCTTACGGCCTACGCTTGAAACTCGAATTTCGTAGAATTTCTGCACACTTTAAAGGAGTTTGGAAATTAATTTAATTAAAATACAAATTAAAAATTCATTATTTTTTCGATTTAAATGCGGCGAATCAATTTAATATTTGATTCAATGGAATGCATAATTAATTAATTTGTTCCTGTTCGTGTTTCTTTTATTAGTTGTACATATTTACTGAATAATACGAAAACCCATCGGACGCATTCTTCACAATTCTGCGGAATTCAATTCAATTAACCGAATTTTTAATTAATTCAACTGCCGATGGAGACAAAAAGTGATGAGATTGTGTGTGGAAATCTTTAAGAACCGATCGAGGAACAGCAGAAAACTTTTATTGAAGAGAAGTGCAAACAAAGTGGAATCAAATTGAACGAAATCGAATAGTTTCATGTTAAACAATCCATAATTGATTGTTTCGGTAATTGAATTGATCGCTGGGCAAACGTTATCGAGCTTTTCAAATGCAAATACTTCAGTCACAGCGCTTCGAATGCGATCTGATAAGTTTTCGACAATTTTTCAATTACAATCCTCAAAGAAAACCGCTGACAGTCAATCGGTATCGATCTTTGATATCTTCTTTTTATTGTTGCTTTTCCTGTTTACTCCACGCAAAGTTAATCAATTTAATTACGATAAGTTTGCGGTACTCGTAGCTTTATTGTTTGATACACTTTAGGTAGAAAAAGCAGCATTTTCGGCAGCAGTCTTTGATATCGTTACGCTTTCGGCTCCTTATCAGAATCTTCGTCAGCACCAACATCGTCTCTACACCGACATTAATAGGTACATCGTCGACAGCTAGATAAGGCAACTACTTACAATGGAGACTATCGTGTACGGTCCTTTGTCATTACTTACTGTAGGAGCTTTTCAACATTCAAAATTCATTGAATAATAATATTAACAATAAAATAGGCAATAGACCAATATTAATATTATACAAATAATTGGCTTTTTTATATACTTTTGTATAGGAAAGGCACTTTAGTGCACTTTTTAAAGGGCATACAGGAATAATGGGTTTTTCACACTAATTTTGTACCGGAAAAACCCTTTGGTGATTCAATTTTAGCTTGTGTGAAAAGTCATACAGTGGCTGTTCACGAAAGGATCACCGTAAAACGCTATAAGGAAATGTATTGTACATCAGAATTGATAGTCGTAAAAAACATGGGCCAATTCTTCTGTGCATCTATAACAATTGAGATGACTTTATATCAGGGTTTGCTGATAGGAATATGCATTTGAATCCTCGCCAATATTATCTTTGCAACAAACTTGAAATTAGGGAAAGTGGGTCTTTAAACAGATCACTTCTTTTGCGGAATCCATAGAGGTTGTAATAACTCCACTTCTTTTCAAAATAGTATAATATTTTTCTATTATACTAACTACTCTTTTAATTCTCACAGAAAATATAATATTAATATTGAATCGATAAATAATATTAATATTTTTTATCGTGTGCATACTAATATTTATTATGTTCTTCTATGAAGCGTTTCTTATAGCTTTACAGAGCTTCCCTAAGCTACAGGTTTCACTATTGTTGCCTCCGCAATGTCTAAAGCCGGTACAACCTCTACAACCTCAACGAATTTATGTTTTTTGAAAGTGATCGTGCTTTTTTCTTTACACAGATTTAATATTATCCTGTTCTAAGAGGCGAATACCACCCCACTGCCCCAATTGTATTGCTAAGAGTCTTAACTGTTTAAAAAGCCCGCATATGTTTGAAAGTCTGCTCAAATTAAAACCTCCTAGTTTGAGCCTGAAAGTGATTTAGAGTTAGATATGAACGATATTCCCGAAAAGTCTATAATTTTCTGGTTAAAATTAGTCTTGGGATAATTTAAAAATGTCGCGACTAATTTAAAAAACAAAAATTAGTTGTTACAATATTTTTATTAGTATTACTATAATTTTTAATTTGTTTATGAATTATTGTTATTATAGAGATGTACATAGATATCTTAATTAATAATCTTCAGTTGGTTAGACGATCTTTTATCTGCAGTCACGATTAAAAGAAAGGCTAGGAAAATAACTTACCGTTCTTGAAATGTATTTTGTGAATATGCACCTTGACTGGCTTATCCTTTAGTAACCGTGGTTGTGTTTATAACATATTTTAAGATGCGAGATCTTCAGTGTTCATTAAAGTGGCTGTTCAAAGTTTTACCGACGGCACTTGAAGTCTTTTATGGTTGTTTAGTTATATTTTCAGCAGGTCCACACTTAATAATTAGTGCAAAGGTTCAAAGTATAAAACGCACTGCTCTGGCGTTAACGGTTGAGCATGTTTCATTTGGAATTGTTATTTTATGGTATGCGCAGTACTCACACTTGGACAGTCTTTTATCCGGCGACGGAAGTCACGTGATTCTTCTACGATCGGACTGATTAAACAAGCCACCAACACGAATTCGGAGCCGAACGATTAACTACAAGCTGCAGAACTGAGCGCTGAACAAGCGATTCATCGGAAGAGGCAAAACGTGCAGACGGACGACGATGGCGCAGCACAACCGAGCATGGCCAACGCTACAAGCGGACTACTGTTGTTGGAGTCGACCAGCCGTGAGGTGAGTCGTGGTGCTCGGGTTGGGTACCGGCAAATCGCCAGGTGAGTCGCCGACAACAGCTGAGCCGCACCGGTTCTTGCGGTTTTTGTTGTGCTTTACCAATTGGTTAAGTTGCTTGGCATTGTGTTGCCATCTCCTTTGCTCTTGCCGGGCTTTCGAACGTCCAATTTCTCGTTCTCTCTCTCTCCCTATGCAGTACGTATGCTCTCTCGTCTACGGTTGCAGTCTCTTCCAAATGATCCATGAATGATCGCGGATCACAGCAACAGCCACCACGATGCGACGAGTAGGCGTCACTTGCGCACGAACTGGTTTCTGCTTTCTGTGCAAATACCGAGCCAGAAGCCAGACTCCGCCTCTTTGAGGTCACGTCGCTGTTGTTGCTGCAATGACGCTGCTTGCAACATGGCAGCCACCACCAATTGCTCTGCTTCACGTTCTGCTGTTCACTGAAAATATGGCGGGCTGCCTTCAGCGCCTTATACTAAGTAATACTGGACGCTGGAACGAGACAGAGTCAGTAAATTGCTGTAATTTCGGTTTTATTTGCACGTAGAATTCGCCATTGTGTACACAAGCCGAACCCTTAAAGCGCGAAGCTAAAACACCTTCAGCGGGTGGAAATCGACCGCCAACTCCGTCCACTTCTGTTAATGAACAGAAGCACTTCAGCAAATCAGGCGAATTATGTTAAAGTCATGAAAAGGAAGAAGGGAAGAGAGCTTTCAGTGAACTGCTCTGTTGCTGGTGGTTGGGAAAGAGGAACCGCCCCACGAGCTACACATGAGCTGCGTCGTGACGGTCGCTGCCATCGTTTAAGTAGCTGCACGCTATTTTCAGGCTTCTCGTGCTGCGTTGTTGCTGTTTCATTGGGCCTTTGAAGAGCCACAATCTTGCAAATATGTTTTTAATATTAATTGAATAAAGTTTTGCGGAGAGGGCGATAAATTTGATTAGCGAACTAACAGCTAATCATCTTATAAGTTTCTGGTAGCAGGTGCGGAAGGCGGAGGAGGGAAGCGACTAATTAAGTAAGATAACAGGGTGCGGAGTTTTAGTAGTTGCCGTCGCGTGGTTGTGGGCTTTTAATGTTTCCCATGCTGCAAATAAACGAATCGTCGTAGTTGTTCTTAACTGATCCTAAAACAAATACCACTTCGTTGAGTTGATGTCTTAAATCCGCTTCCAGGCTTCGTCACAATTAAAATGTTGCTGTAATAAACTCGCGACAACGTGTACACTGAATAGAAAACCACTAAAAATGGATCAACAGTTGGTGACGGTGGATCAACACTTTCTTCTCTTTCATGTTCCTTTTTTTAAACCGAACACAAGACTGCAACTTACAATTGATTGAAGCAGAAATCATTGAGAATGTGGTTCGTTTGATTCGGTACCGCGATGGATTTTACACACACTTTTCACCTCCATTTGCTTCTAGCAGAGGATTTTTTTAGGTGCTGTGTCACTTTTTTAGCATTTACTCCTATTTCCGTAATGAGATAATATTATAAATATTGCATTATCATTATACATCATAATATTATAATGAAAATGTGCCGAGTTTGCATGGAGGAAATTACACCATGATTACGCAAATATTGGATTATCATTTATCCTATTATTGAAGCACTTTCATATATGCTGAAAAGATGGACTGCAAATTTGATAGCAATACAGGTTTTTCGGATAATTCATTCGGTAATTATATGAAATATGTGCACAAAGATTTCTATGAACTTTTTTTGAAATGGAATGCGTTACTAGGAAAAGTTTACCCAGAGTCTTTCTATTGCTGAATTTGGAACTGCTCCCCTTCAAGTATTTCCGACAAAAATGTTACTTTCAAACGACGATCGGAAGGAAGCGATTCAATGTCATCAGTAATGCATTTGTGCTGTTAGATATTTTAGATTAGAAATGATATTAGATAAGAAATGGTATTTTAATATCTTCTCCATCTCTCAAGTTTATTGAGTTCCCGTAGAATGGGAAATATATTCTTACATTAGAATTATATACTTTGTTATGTACTATTACCGTTTATTTTATTACGTTTACCATAATAGCGCAAAAACTAGCGCAGCTTTATATGGCAGCTTGTCTGCTATTTCCTAAATCGCAATACGCTCGGATGTTCTTATCGTTTCTTTCTCTGTTTAATTGCTTCCTAACTTGTCTCATTCGCTTCCTTCAAAACCGCAAATTTTATTATTTTTTTATTATTATTTAGTTATTTTCCGAAGTGTAAGCAAAAACTTGTTAAAATCATATAAAAAAATTAAAAGTAAACTAAATTAAAAATCAAAAAATCATAAATAAAATCAATATTTTCTTCAATTTTCCTAATAATAAAAGTTTATTAGCAATTCATTTTATTATCTGTTATTCCTCAGTAAAATTTCCTTATAATTATTTTATGCAATACACCCAACTCGCAATTTACACGCATTTTTTTACACGATTTCGAAACAACACGATTAAACTCGAAGCAGAATCTCTTTTTATCCACGATTTTCGAGGAAGGTTTCGTGTTAAAAGTTCTCCTCTCAACTTCAACTTAGAAGTTCCGTATTATATTTGAAGCATTCAAAATCTGAAAGAACACCTTTGTGAATATGTAGTAGATTCACCCATTGGACAAATCCGTTTATGTAAATTTTGTCAGAATGTGTTTAAACTGAAAAGATACATCACTAGATACATCACTCGCTCTGGAATCGTAACTGCGTCCCAAGGAATTTCCGGTGAGAGCATTACCAGCTTGCACCCTCGGAGTTCGACGAATTGTTAATTGAATTTGGGCGTTAAATTATGCAAGTAAAGGCTGAATTAATCCGCGAACTTTTGAAACTTGGCGCAGGTTTGGAAGAGTATTTTGTCACACGTGATTTCCATTTAAAGCGTGCGTCAAAATTTTTACGATCTGTATAGTCGGGTTTTAGGAAATGTATAAACTAAAGAAGTCAGAAAGCTATTGAATTTTTTTTTTTGAAAAGCAAATAACGTCGAGGTCGCATTTTCTATTTGATTCAAGATCGATTGATGATGATTTTAATATAAAAAGTGATAAAGACAATAACAGCTAAAGTTTTAAAATTTTATTTAAACAAAAAAAAAAAAAAATATCTAAGTTATTAATTAATTAATAATTAGTTAATTTGCTAAGTTATTTTTTGTAGTTTTAACCGTATTCTTTTTAATGATATTTTTGAATATGTGTAAACAAATAAATCTGTTTAAATTTAGCTTTTAATGGTTCTCATCGTATTCTGTTTTACACGATTTTCCAAACAAAATTTTGTATATCTATATATATTTAAAATTTCGTTTTTCCACAAGGTATGTATATTTTCTACACGATTTTTTTGCACTCGTCATTGCTGGAACGCATAAATCGTGTTAAAGTGATGTGACTCTTCTTTAAATTTTGTACTCAATACATTTTTTTTAAATATAATTTTTAAATATATACAAATATAAATGTATTTTTTATTTAAGAATAATTGTAAACTTATCGTAAAGATAGGTTTTTTCCGACTACATGAAATTAAGTGAATTTTTTATATTATAAGTCCATATGTTTCACTTAATATTTGTTAAGTTTTCCATTAAGTAAAGAAAAAAGTTTTCCTTATTCCAATGATTTTTTTTTTCATATATTCAAGTTCATATCTTTTCCAGAGTTCAATTCAATTTTCCTTACAATTCACAGACTAAATATTCCTTATAGTTTCGAATTTATGTTACTAATTCAGTAATTACATATAATTCTTTTTTCCATAAGTTACTGCTTGGTAAACTGGGATATATAATAAGTGGAAATACAGTAAATCGCTAACGTATTCTCATCCCAAAAAATATTACTTGATATCGTCGTTTTCTATATTGACATACAAAGGACATTCTGGTAAAGATTTGAATGGGGAAAATGTATATTTAAAGCCACGTTGCAACATCAGATACATCGTTTTTGCATCGTGTTGCAACTAACGGGTTCACGATCCACTGATCAACCACAAGATTCCTTTGATAATACATCATATCACTTCCTTCATATTTTAAAGGTTTAATACTAAAATGTTTACATAATTACGAATCCGTGAAAGTTCAACTGATAAAAAAAAATGTTTAATTCCTATTTCAATATTGCAATTGATATTATTATAATCTTGACTTAAAGTCGTCATATTTAATATTCAAAACTCAATTGTAGATTTATTTAAAATTCAAATCTCTAATTTCATGTTTAAATTTAATTTATTATTAAATTTTATGCCATTTTTAACTCAAATTCAATCTGAATGTTGTATCCATAATAACTAAACTTGTTGGAAAATATAAACTAATGCACTTAGTTTAATTATTGAAATAAATAAATGAAGAAATGTTATTTTCCTTCTTTAAATACTCAGGAAACATCCTGCAACTGAACGATTTAAACATTAAATATCAGTTTCAAGCAGCCTTTAATTCAATTTAATTTATATTCATCTGACGCGATCATCATCCGTCGTCCGAAAAACTTTTAAGGGAAACTTCTCTAATTTAATGGCACTTTAATTGCCTTCTCCTCAGAAAACAAAGAACTTAACAAATGTAAATGAAATGAATTGTCAATTGCAATGTACTTTATGGTAAACGAAATATCAAAAAATCATCTTTTATTTATTTTTATTTTAAATTATTATTATTTATTATTATAAATTTGGAAACATCTACGATTTAAATTGGTTGTCGTTGTGGTTGCTAGGTTGAAGTAAGAAGTGGAATATTATAATTTTTATGGTTTTTAGATGGAATTTTACAGTTCATCAAAGCCTGGTCGAAATCCCTTTGATGTCGTGATCTCATCTCGTCCCTGCTGCTGCTCTACTCCGTAGTCCTGCGCACAAGTGACTCAATAAAAAGCCGTAAATTACTCAGCAATCAATTTGAAATTAGTTTCAATATTGGTTCTTTCAATTAAACTCTGATAACAAATCGCGCTTTAATTGAAACCATGTGCAAATGAAAGAGAAGCTCAGCGGAAGAGAATCCTTTGCGGAGTGATTTGATGGTGCCTTTGTAGTTGTTAGGCCGCCACTGCGCCTCACCTCAGCCCCACCCGAGCCTCTTCCACGATGCTTGAGCCGCACTTTACACGCAGCCGCGGGCTCGTGATCATCAACGCAGACGATTATTTATTTAATCAATAAGCGCGGCAGGGAAACCGTCGAGAGGCTCTCAGCGATTCAATGCTTCCTCGCTGCGATGCTGCGCCGCTGATCTGGTTAGCGCCAGCTTCGAGAGGAAGTCCTGCCAAGCATGTTGTTGCATTCCTTGATTTTAATTTCAAAATTTAAATTGGATTTACAGCGCGCATTCCTCCGTGCGGTTGCTTATCGGTCCCAAAGATCAGCTGGTCGCTGCCTGCATTCGAGTTGCGAATCTGCCGATGGAGGGAAACGTTCTTCCCGCGCGCTCAAAGCGGCGGAAGCAATAGCTTCATTTCTTTCAAGATTGCAGCCTGGCCAAAGGCTATTTGTTTTAGACAACTAAAAAGGACTTCGCTGATGACAGATGATTCCTTTGCTGGCCGCAGTTTTCTACAGAATCCAGTTGCGGCTGGCGGCTTGATGTCTTCGACGATGTTCGCTACCAAAATAGAGTCCTACGGGAAATAATTAAAGAACGTTTCCGCTCTTGTCACGTTTTTAATTGCCTGAAGTTTATGCAACATCTATTAAATGAAGTGTTAATTTGCCCTTCGCTGCCGCTTCGCAGCAGATATGAAATTGCAAATGCTTGCAGCTGAAGCGGGGGCGTTGCCGAAGCTAGTGAAAAGTAGAAAGAACCATCGAAGAACCCTTCGAATGCTTTGCTAAATGAGCCAATTTCACGCTTCAGCGGTAAACAAATTGGGAAAAATGTTCACATCCATCAAGAATTGTTAATTTATTTTCAATTTACGGTCGAGAGGTATCGGTTAAATAACAACAACAACAGCAACAACTCGGGAACAGAATTCAACCTGCCGGAGTCAACGAATAAAGCAAATAAAAAAAACAGTTCTGCATTTGACAGTTGCTCTGCGACTGGCGCGATCGTGGCTGAAAGTCTTCGACTGTTGTCCGTTACCATGCAGCGGAACACGATCCCTTCTTTCTGTGTATGTGGGTGTGTGTGTGTTGAAATGACGTATCGATTTTTTGATCATTGCCATATCCCAAACTAGAATAAATGCTTTATTTGTTCCTAGTTATTTAATTTATTTATGTTTGCTTATTTATAATTAAACATTTTAATTAAATCATCCTTTTAATATTAAAAAACACAATTTTAATTCAAGTCCTAAAATGTCCCAATGGATTTTAGTTTTAATTGGATTTCGTGTGTTGGTTTGCAATTATAACTCATTTTCTATAACTATTGGAACATCATAAATAATGTACAAGACGTCGTTCCATTATAGCGAAGACACTTGCAGATGGCAACGCTGTTCCACTTCCTTTCATTCGTCCACGTCTCCGCAATTCGATTGCTCATGCGCGCGTTTCTCTCGTCCTAATGTAATTACCAACGCAGCAATTGAATTTCCGGCCAGCGAACGGATCACCGCGCACACAGCAATCAGCAGATGTCACGGGAAACACATCGAGCTGAGAACTACGACGACTTGAACATTTAATTGCGCAATTAAATTGCTTTCCATTTAGAGATATCTTCTTTCTTGTTTCGTTGCTGCTCTTTAGTTCAGTGCAGTTTTTTAGTGTTTTAATTGGTTGCTCCTTTTCCTAGCTCAAGGTATTTCCTCCTAATTTTCGGTTTGTTAATTTTGGAGTTTTTTATAAATCGAGTATAATTCATTATTTAATAAATTCAAAGACACGCAAGAGCAGAAGAATCAAAAAACACTTGAGGAAACTCTTTTAACATGTGTAAGAAATGATTTGGTTTTTAAATAAAGTTAATGAAGTGCGGCAAATGATTGCATTCTTCTAAATTATTCACTTATCCACACATTAATTAATTTATTCATTGGCTAAACAATTTTTCATCTATTCTCCATTTTTGATTCATCCACTATTCATTCATTATTCATCGATTATTCATTCATTATTTCATTTTTTCATTGCTCCTTCCATTAACAACTCGATCAAGTCAACAGCTTCTTCATGAAGTCATTTATCGATTCATGAGTTCATCCTCAATTCCTTCATTTACATCATTCATAAAGACATCAATCAATCGTTTATTCATCTCCTCTTTGTGACACGAATAAATAAATTATTATTAAATAATTAATTTTATTACAATTGATTATTATTCTATTTAAATTTATTATAAATAACCTCAATTCACTTGATCTTTTTCGATTTATTCATTCTTATATCGCTTTTATTACGCTTTGCGAATTCGAAATTCATAATTTTACGATTTCGTTAATGGTGAAAACTATTTTGAACCTTTTTGCTTCTATTATGCGTCAACTTAAAGTTAATCTAATTTAGATAATGTGAACAATTTAAAAATAATTTCGCCTTAATCACATTCGTTGATTTCAGCTTTTGCTTTCTTCTTCATGTGAATCTGATAAGAATACAAAAGACGTTTTTTTTTTATATGATTCTATATAATTACGTGGGCCTCTGTTATATAATTTCTGTGGTGGTGATTGTTGTTGTTGCAATGGACAAAATTGCCTCATACAAACTGCGTTCGAAGCTCGTGATAAGGATCTGCGTCGGTGGCATTGAAAGGGGGAAAGAATTGCTGAAAAAAGAAAGAAATTGTGAGTTTGTATTGTCTAATACGAGGTAAATATTTAATTTTATCGTATTTTTAAGGCACATAGAATATTTTTTATTGCATTTCGTTGACTAATTAAATAACAATTTGTCATGATAATTAAATAATGAATGGGTTCCCAGTCCTAATTAAATTACATGAAAAATGTAATGTTAATTATAGAAAAGTAATGGAAACTCCAAAATTGAAGGAACTAATTAAAGAAATGAAGATTTAGAAAATAGTTTCATTTATTATTCTGCTACACTTAGAGAAAAGACTGAAGCCTTCACAAAAACCACAAATAACAATATTTAATATAGAAAATAATAAATAATTATAATAAATAAAAAGTAGTGACGATGTGCATATATTTGTAGTTACAATTTATTATTTTACTTAGTTATAATAATTATAAAACTAAGCAATTATAAAAATAATATGAAAACAATTATTAAAACCCAAGCCATTAAAAGAACGGATTAAAACTGTAATAAAATTGAATTTATTATTAATACGATATTTTATTATTTTCTTTATTTTGTTTGTTTATTATTTTGTCCTTTATTTAACGTTTGCTACGAGTCTCATTAACGTAATAGAAAAATGTGTCTGGTTTTCCTTTCAATTGTTTCGTGCTTTTTTATTTGCTTGATTTTTTGGTTTTATCTTAACTGAAATCTCGATTTTGTTGCCTAAGTTAATAGCGAACTTCCGTTTAAGGTCACCGAGAAAAGCCACAATAATAAAAACTAAATACAAAATATCAACTTACAAATTGTTGTAATTATGTAAACGTGACACATACAAAGGCTGCCAAAGGTTGTCCGTGTGTCCGTGTGCGTCTATTTTCTGTGTCGTTAGAAGCTGCCATTTCTAATTGACTTAAAGTAGCTTACAAACGATGTTAATAATAATTATGACTTCGTTTTATCGCATTCAGTTCATCGTGAACAATCACCCCCAACAACAACCAACTTAACGGTTGTTAGCATTTGTTATATATCCAAGTGATTAAGAGAAAGTCAAGTGAACGGCGAGTACAGCCGACTTAGTCTAAGGTTTAGAGAATATAATAATAATCACATCGCACTAATGACGGCGATATTTTCTCCGTTGATGAGATTTCTTTTCTATTTCTGGTAGCTAAAATGTTGGTTTATTCCTGCAGACACTTGACAATTTACTCGGTATTTGACCCACTCATTTATTATTTTTATTTATTTGCAATTAAAATTTATTTTTATTGCTTTTAATTTGACACAAATTTAATTTAGTGTTTTTATTGCATTTACAAATAGTTTCCCTGAAATATTTAATTGTACAATATTTAATTACATTTTAAAGGTTCCATTTAAACATTTTTTTTTTAAAAATGGATTCATTTTAAAATAATGAACTTTTCAACAGTATTCGATCCATCGACTTCGCCTTTTATTACATATTTTTTAGTAAACGAACTTTAAACTGCAATTGCAATAGCAAAATTCTGATGACTTTGATTATAAAAATGTTAATCGCCAGTGAAGACGATGATGATGATGGTGATGATGCCCCATGAACCGTTATTTAATAATTCACCTTTATGCATTATAGATTTTTCATTATTACTTATTCACTTTTTGTTGTAGTCGTGATTTGCTAATATTTCGTCCCGTTTAAATACAATGACTGCTTTTTTATGGTCCTGACATTTGGCTACTTGTTCGATCGCCGTTCAGTAGCAGGCTTCGCTAATTCTTCCTTAAAGACCGATTGTTCGGTTATAAAAAGCGTATACAATAACTGTAGATGTATAAGTTGGAAAACCATAAAATATTCTATTTCAATTTGCGGTCATAAACAAACGAAACATTTAATTTATCCATTAAATGAACCTCCCAGGTACTGCAGCGACAGCACGAAGAGGAGGGAAGCGAAGCGAAGGAAAAGGAAGCATATGGAAAGGTTCAGTTATGCGCTGTCCGAACATGATAAGGATAACGCATGTCGAAAGGCAATTAACACAACAACTACAAAAGAGACAACAAACAAAGCCGACCTCTAATTAATAAATTAAAAAACAAACCGAGGATGTCGGAAACACAAAGCAGCCAGAGCGCACCAGCGGCAATCTGACCGAGCACCGGCCCCAGCACCAGTCACAGCAGCAGCAGCAGCAGCAGCAGAAGCACGACCACGAACACCGGCAGCTCTGCTAACGTGCAGTGCGATGGATCGAGTGGAGGCGGCAGCGGTGAAGCGTTAATTACCGACGCAGACGCACATGTGCATGGGCGACCTCAAAGCGCTGGCCGTCGCTTGCAGTGAGTGAGGAGCTCGAGGATAATCAAATCGGCAGCAACAAATTATTAACGCACCAAGCTGATGACAACAACAATAACAATAATAACCAACCGACGAATATTGTTGCAAACAACCTGCGACTGTGGACCAATGCATTTTACGACGGTAGATGGACAGATACAAGAGCAAAAGAGTCGCTTAAACTCTAACAAATCGAAGCCTAAAAACAATGTGCTTCGCTCGCTTCTTCATCCTCCTCTCACTGCCTCTCCTCGACCGCCTTCCATTTTTTGGCATGGAGCCTGGGAAATATTATTATTATTAGTTATCATTACAGTTGTTGTTGTTGTTGTTGTTGGTTGCTGTTGTCTTTGAAATGAAATGGAAATCCTCCGACTTCCAACAGTCGATAGAAGACTTTGTTGTGGCCGTGTAACCTGGCCGTTGTCGTGTGTGAGGTCTGCGAAGGTGCGCGTCCGAAGACTTTTAACTAATTTACGCTGTCATCATTAAGCAGTTGGATTGCCCGAGCAGACGGAGTTTTATTGTTTTGGCCATTTTTATCCTTAGCCTAGACACACATGAACAGCAGCAACGAAATTAAATATCGTTTCGTGGGGCTGTCGTCGTCGCCACAGTCGCCGATGGTAGTTTTAATTTACCTGACGGCCCGAGCACCCATCTGTTCTAACGTTCGGCGCCGTTCGGTGCTTGGAATAATCGCGCAATGAAGGATTAAAGGAGTGAGCTGAAGAAAATTCGAAGGTCTCAATGTGTCGAAGTAGAAAAAAATATAAGAAGACAGAAAGAGGAGGATATTGTTAAGTATTATTATTATAGAGGCCTATATTGCTCCTTGATCTATTAAGATCTCTTGAGATTGTCATTGCGTTTAAATATGACGCCTAGTTGCCACATATAGTTTGACAATATTTACGGTCTTTTGCGAATATTGTCGCAACCCTCATTTGCGTAGTCCCCAAAGAACACGCTTCAGCACAGTACCATGGCTTGAAACTGTAATGTCACAGAAATTAGAAGATCCCGACAAGTGCCAAAAATTTATATGGCCTAACTCGTTGCAGACTTTGTTGACACTTCGATCTACAGGTAGATTCTTGATCTCCTAAACTTGTTACACTGTACCAAAATGTTTCTGTATACAAATTTTGTCTTTCAATATCTAAGTATTGCTTTACCAAGCACTGATTATCAATGTGATGTTTGGTTAAGCCTATATTTTTAAAGCGTTTTTCTATTCTCACTATTCGATGGTCTTTTTTGCTTTACTACGGAGCCTTCGTTATTCTCTACGTAAGTTTGGAGAAAGCTGTTTACCCATAGAAACTTTTTGATCGATTGTAGACAGATATATTCAAGTTCCTATATTCGAAAGTTGTGTGATATAATATAATATATATGTTATAATTAATTATTAATAATAAACTCGAGCTACTCACCTTCTGCGTTGATGTCCGAGCTTCTCCATATTGAGTGATGAGCGTTATCATCGCTGTAGTTCTGCTGGTAAAGTTTCTGCTATTGCTGTCTGTCCTGTATGCTAAGCATTTTGTCTACTTTCTGTCGTCGTCTACTTTCATATCGTCGTTTATGTTTGCGGCCGCGCGTTGCCAATTTCTTTCCCCGGTTTTTGCAGAGCTGTGTTTGCTCCTCCTTCTTCCTCGCTTGTCACCAGTTGCCAGTTGCAGCAGTAGATGGCTGTGATGACATACTAGCCGCTTTCTCGGTTGGTTTTATTATCATTGAGGCGAAGAGATAGCTGACGATCTTTCACTGCGATGTCTGATACTCAATATATATTTTTCACTGGTTAAATTTAGGCACAGATGTCTTTAACCAATACGCATTGTAGTGTCCTTGCAAGTGACGTTTATCGCGACTGGCTACTCCCTCAATATTAGTCGCCATTAAGCTACCTAACCTACTGGTAACTTGGGCTAAAAACCACTGTCCTATTCAAAGGCGGATTTGCTCTCTTGAGAATAAAATTTGGAGAAGAAGTTAATAGCATATCCTCGGTTTCCTTTGGAGTGCTTGACACCGGACCGTCAATGCTTCAGATGATAATAGTTCACCTTCTCTCATGGCTGAAGTAGCCACTGACGCAGCTGGTGCGAGATCCGTACTGTCCCGTATTTGGTTGAGAGGCACTGATAACTTTTTTGAGAATAGCTTTTCAGAAAGTTTTCACGCGTAGAAATCTGCCTCTATTACATCGTTGAGTCTGTGATCTCATATATCTATTAAAGATATCTGATCAATTTCGGCTATTTAGATCCCTCAATATATGATGAATGCGCCCTGTAGGCCAAACGGTACGAAATAATGTTTGCTTGGTGTTTGGTATTTGCTGATACTAATTAAACGATTTATTGTACACTTTGCTGATTAAACTCGTTAACTTAGTTTGTGGGTTCAAACTGATTATTAATTCGTTTTTATTTTCTTATGAAACCGTGTTTAGTGTACTTTCGAAATCTGTTCTCGAGCTGCGAACGTCGGACCCCGCATTGTATCGCCGTAAATAACAAATAAACATGCTAACAAGTGTTGCACCTTTTTTCGGAGCCTCTGAGGAAAAAAGAGAATTAATTGCGTTTTCGTAATTAGCTGAAGCTGCAGCGCACAGCGAGATGGTTCTAAAAATCCACAACCAGCCAAAGATTAATTACAACAACCTAATGAATGTAAATTTAATACATTGTTAGTGTCAGTGGAACCTGTAGCTGTGGAAACCTTAACGTTGACTTGATTGAAGGACGCTGACTGACTGGCTGACTAACGAGTAAACCGTCTCCCTGACAGACCGGGCGATCCGTCCGAATTCTATGCTTCTCCGTGCCTCTTTCTTCTGGGCCTGCGTTCGCTGTTTCAGCGAGGGGTAATAAATTTCATTAGGCCGTGACGAGAGCTTCTGCGGTACTCAGCAGTCACACACAGGCTCAACTTTGGCGGTCTAACCTCGAAGCCGTCCAGCAGTTGGTTGGTTCGTCGTCCGTCCGGCTGAATTTTCACCGCCGCGTAGCCAAGATGATGAGCCAAGATGAATTACAGCGATGAATTTAATAAACTGTGCAATCTGTTGATGGACAGCCAAAGAGTTCAACGCGACGACTCGATCCCGAGTGCCCAGTCACCGAGCTGCTACAGGGGAGCACGACGCTTCTTCGCCTGTTTGTAGGCGGTGCTGCGCATTCCGAACACTGGCAGCTAAATTTAATTTGTGAACAGGTTTATCAAACGTCCAGCAACTCGTCGAACGTCGTCGTTCATATTCGGGCGGCCGTCGTTTGCGACTGCGATGCATCACCGATGATGGGCGATGAAAAATGTGCGCCCCACTCATTTGGGTTTAAATTAAAACACGCAGAATTGTCTGTGACCGTGTGTGCCACTTACTTGCATGCACGCCGAGTGCCTGAGTGGCTGAGTTGTTGGCCAACAGCGCCAACTGCCTGCGGGGCTGCCTGCGGAGATCGAAAGATACTTGTAAGTTTTTCTCGTTCTAATTGTTGTTGCTGTCGTTGTTGTTATTGTTGTTGGATTGGTACTTTTCTGATTTCATAAATCGTTTAATTAATTACGAGCATAATTTAAAGCTTGTGCATAATTAAAGCGAGTTTATGAAATTTTTAATCAAAAGTTGATTTGTGCTCTGTGGCACGTCATGGAGCCCGTCGCTATCGCTATCCCCGTCGCCTCCTCGCCGGACCGATCCTCAACGATCGAAAAGGAACACTCACTGCAATTAATTAGTACAGTTTTGCTGGCAAACAACGCAGCATAGAAAATATTAGATACATCGGCCGCAAATGGCGGGTAATTAATTTTTTATATGAATCCAAGATAATGCAATACGAGGAGTCATCCGATGTTGGGCAAAGAAACACAAAGGCTTTTCTCCTGTTGTTTTGATTTTTAATTATTTTTGCGAGCGAAGATTTCAGTTTAAATTCGTCTTCCATTCAAAGCTTCTATTAAGGTTTTTATATTAAAACAGATCTCTTTTGGCTTTTTTATTGTGTGAAGTACATACATGATTCCTTTTACTGTTTCCTTACATGCAAATCCCAGCTACCGACGAAATACATATAATTTTCATATTGATCTGAACCGCGGCTATAAGACTAAGACTTTGCGCTAAACTTAAGATTTAGGTCCTCAATAGACGAGCAGCTCTTATCGAACGTCTAAGCTAAAAACAACTAGAGATACTATCTCTGATAATACTCAAGCCGACGAGTCACGGAACACTTGTTCCCGTAGATTATAACCAAGCGGAATCTAATTGGAATCTGTGCCAAGCTACCGTTCTAATTCAACTATATTCATCTTCAAATATGGAGCTATGCTGCAGTAATAACGAAAAGTTTTTTGATTTTATTAATTGCAATAAACACTCTATGTAACAAGTCTCACCATCAGTACAGGTCCATTGGTCGATTAGAAACGGTTGTTTGTTCCCCAAATATTCCACTTGTATTTACTCAACTGTCAACTTGAATAACGGCTTTAAGAAGTTTTTTCTTTTTTGATACATGCCTTACCAATAAATTTGTTCATCGTTCACGCAGGATCTACAAGGTCTGGCATTTTAAAAACACTTGCAAAAACTGAATTTTCCCAGTACGAACCACCACACCATACAAAATATTGCAGTCTTTTTGAAAATGCAGTTTTGGATGATTTTCTTACTTCGTAAGACTTCGTTTGCGCAGTCATTGAAATAACGTAAATCGACGTGACGATCGTAAAATTTTTTACGATAATTGTTGATGCTGCCAAGCAGTTAAAAAAATGTCAACGAAAACAGATCACATAATTGGGCTGATTTCTAAATACATTTTCAATTATAATTCCAATGCAAGAGTGAAAAAAAAAGAAGAAGAATATTAAAAAAAATTTTTTTGAAAAAGCTTTCTTTCCATTTTCAGTTATATGTTTTTTTATTTTTTATGAATAATATATAGCAATGCATTATCAGAAAAATGTATTTTTATTTGATTACTTCTTTCAATTTTAAACTTTAATTACTCCAATAATCTTCGAATACCAAATATTTATATATTTTATTTAATAAAAAATTAAAAACTAAAAAAGTTACAAAAAATTTTTGAAGCCGATTTTTTTTAAAAATAAAATCTTCATGATAAAAATTAATTTCAAATAATTGAAAGATGTGAAAAAACCGTTATAACGCTGTTTCCTGCTACCGGAAATGCTTGCTTGTTGAGGAGTTCTGGGTTGTAGAAATTTCACATTTCAACGGTCTATAACTCCGGAACCGGTGATCGGCCAAAGGTGTTGTTGTTATTTGCAGGTGTTACAACACAACTACAATAAAAAACAACCAAATTGGTGTATTTTCCAAGCGCTTAAATTAAGCCGCTAAAACGTTTAATGTACAACATGCAAATATAAATGGTATGAAATAAAAATAATGCCGTTGTTCCTTCAATATTCTTCTGTATTTAAGAATACTAAAATGACATAGAGTGTGTGTTTAAATAACCAAAAATATGTACATCCCTGCAAGAAAGCTACCGGTTAATTAACCGGTTATTCCAGAGGTAGCATTAACCGAAGTTTCGGTTAAAGTTTCTTAAGGGCCTTTCGACGATACTAACCGAAACTTTCCTCCTCCTTTCTCTCGTACGTCCAACTTCATAAGTGAAAATGTATAGTGTTCTCTTTCGCACGTCGCAGCTCTCGGTTATTGCTACCGTTAAAATAACCAGTGAAATAACCGAGAGTGATAACCAAAACTTCGGGTATTGCTACCGGTGAAAAAACCAGTAAAATAACGTTTTTTTCCGCAGAAATATAAGTTAAAAAGGTTTTCCTTTTCATTGTTTTATTGTCTTTAAGTATTAAATTTTATTTTATGAACTCACGAGGAAATGCTTAAGTATGAATTGAATGCAGTTGAACAATTTGCGACAGCACTGATCGCAAGCTGTCAAGTTAGAATAGCAAAATAAGAAAGAAAGAGCTAGAAAGAGTTTAGTATTTGGTTTGTCACAGTATGGTCGTTATCCCTTTCGCACTTAGAAAAGCTGCTGAAAATGTCATGAGAGAGTATTAGTGAACCACGAAAAATTTATCATTGTGTGCGCGACTCGCTTATTGAGGTCTTGCACGGATATATCCTTTAAATGAGCGCTAAAACTAAAAGGTTGTGACACAAGTTTTGACAATAGCCACGACGTTACTAAAAATCAAACGCTAGAGCCGCCGGCGCCGACGAATGTGTTTAGCGAGAACTCTTAATGACATGCAACAAAATTAAAACACTTTATTTAATATTAAACTCAATTAATAGATTATTCAGTTTCATGTTATTTAATGACCATTTCAGTTTTTATTTCTTCTGCAGTGATTCCCTGAGCAATATTTCCTACAAAGTTAAAATTTTATTGTTAGCCACGAAGTGAGCCCGCATTAAGAATCGACTTGAACAACATCATGAAACAAAGATTGAGGAATTTAAATAAAGTTCTTCTTTGTCTGCAGTCAATTCTTTCTTGGCGCCGAAACGCAGCGCTTATCAAGTGTTGTAAATGGTTTAATGACACCACCAGCAACGCAACTTGCATCAGCTCAGAAGTAGGTTCATGAATGGATTTCCAGTTCTTTCAAGAAACAACAGCTTTACCTCGACTCGATTCTGTGACGCAGCAAGTGAATGACTCAGTAGGTGGTGATTCTACCGTTGTTGTTTCTTTTGTTATTTTTATTCTTATTTTTCGTTAAAAGATTTAAAAGTATTTTGAATTAAAGTTTTTATTATGACTTATTAATCTATAATTGCAACAGTTAAATTTAATTTAAAAAAAAAAAATTTAAAGTTAAATTAAAAAAAAGAAAAAATGCTATATATGATTTATTCTATTAGCGTAAAGTTTTGTTAAATATACAGATGCTTTTGTAATTATTGCTGTTGTTTGAAAAGTAGACCCAACAATAAACGTCGTCCTCTAGTTTTGGAATTATAGCTCCTTGGCACTTGCAATTTATTAACTTTATATCTCCATAATTGGGTAAAAATCCGGTTCATATACATACATATATCAATATGCAGATACTGCCAGAAAGGAAATTTCAATATATTTCATTTATGTTTACTATAAATTTTACCAAAAAGTTATGCTTTTGTGCAATTTTTACGAAATTGAGGTCATTAGCTGTCCGTAGCGTCAGTCTTTTTTATCGAAATCGGTGGAGCTTAAGGGGGGAAACACACCTCGAACCGAGAGTAATTAATTTTTTAAACAATTTTACTACTCCACTTGCTATAAATTTATTTACTACTTTTGCAATTATGTGTTTGCATTTAGAAGGAGATAAACCAAAAAATGTACTTTGTCTCTTGTCTGTCCGATTCTGTTTGATAATACGCTATATCCGAAGGAACGAGTGTATATTCCAAGAATGATAGAACACAACATTGCTTGCAACTGCTTGTGACGTCACGATAGAAACATATTTTTTAATTGATGCAATTGTTTATTACACCGGTTAAAAAAAAATATTAATGCAGAGGACTCAAATTAAAAATTGAATGTCGAGTTACAACCTGAGCACGTACAAGAGAAAACCAACGACTTTTCGAAATGTTAAATTAGCTAAAATTTCATATAATAATAATAACCAACAATTACTGACCGCCACTGTCAGTTACTGTCCATTCCTGATAATTATTTGACAGGTCAACATGTGTTGTGACTTTATCTATTGATCTATTGTGACTTGATCTGCGTAATCTTCTCTTCTACCATTTTCGTGCTTATTAACTATTTGCTGATGTTTGTGCCGACGCGCGATAGGTATTGAAAAGCATTTCCGGCTTTGTGTCTGTGCAAATCATCACCAGAAGAAAACTACTACGAATAAAGGTATCGGCACGGATTTATGTTAACTTTGTTTTTAATAAATTTCCTTTACATCTTCTAATGAATATAAAGCTTAAAACTTATAACTCAATTCCTTAGTGGATTTGAAGTGGAAATTTTATTCTCGTTTCTCGCTGCACAAACTAAATTAGTTTGCAAAAATCGTGTGTGGTATGAAGAAAGCGTAATAAAAAAATTTCGCTATTCTCTTTGATACGAAAAAAAATACTGCTTAAATATATCGAACTGTTTTATGAACTCGGTTGTGAAGCCTTTTAGCTGTATAAGTCTCTGTCGCTTCGGAGATTCCTTTTTGGATACTTCTTTCATAAAAGTTAAAAAGCTTCATTTGTTCTTTATAAATTTTACTTCGAAAGAAGTTAATAAATAGCAAGAGAAAAGTAATTAAGGTAATAAAAGACGTTTCGCTCCTTAATTATATTCCTTCCTATAGAACTTTATTAAACAGAAATTAAAGATCTTTAAATTGTCTCCGACGGTGTACATATCAACTACATACATACATACATACATATGTATATCGTAGTTGGGTAGATATCGCATATGCAATTGTAAATTATCTTTGTTGTTGTTGTTGTTGTGGGCAGAGATTAATCAGAAGCAGCGAAGACAATCGGTAATTTATTGAGTGAAAATTCACCACTTCAGCCATTTTCTACCCGTACTTTTGAACATCATCGCCATTTTGGTTTTTCCTGAAGAAAAACCTGAGAAAAGCACTGTATCAATTTTCTTATTTGAAACTTAGCATTCATTGAATTGTGTACTCATCGTTTCACACGTATTTTTCATATTTTCAATCTAGGAACCTGAGCGAAAATATTTTCAAGCGAGCGGAAGAAAAATTATCATTCTGAAAAAGTTGATGAAATTGTTCGGATCGTTTAAATAAAGCGTATTTTAAACATTATTCCGATTCCACATTGAATTTTCTTTTTTGTGATGGAAAATAAGAACGATAAATTAATGGCTGACGCCCTGGATAGCATCGATGTGCCCCCCGAAATTGCTAGGATAATTTGTAACACACCCAGCGTAAGTAACAATATACTAAGTTCATGTCCTTAAATGGAAGGATTATTAATTATTTTTATTTAACTAGTATTTTATTTTCCTTGTAAATCCTTTCAGTTGAAATTTGACGACTTGAAAAACATCATTACGGACGCTATACTGCGCAACAGCGCCTCATCTGGCAAATGGGCTCCATTCATGTCAGTTCGACAGAAGAAACAATTGATGGGGTGTAAAATTGGCAGAGTTCTAAATAAAGCATTCAACGTAGCTCGAAATCAAAGAAAAGCCCAGATAGCCGCTGCACGGGAAAGAGAAGAGCAGGCGGATGATGATGATGATGTCGACGTCAACGACGAATCCGAGGAAGTATTGGAAGTGGTTGAAGAGGCAGCAGGCTGCTCCGTAGAGATAGGCGACCCTGCAGCCGCGCTGATCGGAGACGTAGAAGTTATCACGATTGTGGAAGAAGATGACGAAGAGATACAAGAGGAAGTATTTGAGCTCATGCGCCATGTCGCTGTTATCAGACAAATCCAAGACGCGGTAGCACAGGAACAACTCGGAGAAGCCGCACCAATTTTACCCGAGGAACCTACACACATTATCTTAGAAGAGGTTGAGGAAGAGGTCATATATGAACCGGTCGAGGAATCAATAGTACTCTATAACCCGATGGACAATGCAGGAATCGGTGACGGGTTCCTAGTAGAAGATGTGACCGAGTATGTAGAAGCGGGAGTCTATGGCCACATGGAACAAGAAGAATTTTACGAAGAAGTCGAAGTAGAGGATTGTACAGGCCAGATCGTAGAAGTTTTAGACTACGATCCGGAAGAAGATGTCGAACTTAACGAACGCATCCAGGACGTAGAAATCTGCGAAATTGAACAAGGTGGTGAATATGACCTGCTCTTAGATTTCGATTCCGATTTTGAGAGCGATGCAGAATACTACTACGAAAACGTAGGCGCCGACGAAAACGCATCTTCAGACTAAAAAAGAAAACATCTTCAGACATATACAAAAAATTTAATGTGAAACTGTTTTGTACATACTGTTTAAGATTGTTTCTTTCATATGTTATGAGAAATTTGCAATACTTAAATTGAATTGTATAGACTATTGTAATCCGTTTGGCCAAATAAACCTGATAATATGTTAAATTTAAAATTGTTTAAATATAAAATTTAAATAATTGTTCAATCACAAAATTTTTCAATGTGCGACGAAGCGAAACCGTCGCAGAACTGTTGAACGTGTTTCGATCAGGAGAATGAATGAATGATTACCAAATGCATTCGTAGGATGAAAATCGTTAAATGGTTCTTTCTAGAGGATGGTCTGTTGCGTGGCACGTATCCAAAAACGATGGCGACGAGTGAAAATATCAAATTGGAAATCGCAGAGAACAAATGCGGCTAATTGGCCATCGTACGCATGTGTTAACGTTAAATTAGATGTTGCTTAGCAATTTGCAAAATCGGAATTTAGAGCGGAATGGAATATCATGCACTATAAATACGTATACACACACCGAAGTGCAGATAATCGTACCACCCTCGGGGCTCTCTGCGAAGGTACGAATGCGATATCACTGCCATTGTCCTGCTCTGTGCAATGGTGCATCTGAAGTGCGGGGACCCAAGAGTTCAGCGGTAAGTTGATGTGTTCCTTGACGTCTAATTTACTATATCTAGCTTTCTAGTCCTGCGACGTCCTCTTTAGCTGTAAATAATGGAAAGGGCCCAGTAGAAATCTAAAGACGGGTTTTGCTGGAGGAGCTTTCAGTTCATCCCCGCCGGGATCTTCTTCTGTGGTTAATATGCGGTTACGGGAGATGTACATATGTACGTTCTTCGGCAATAAGCTGCAGGATCGACTAACAGAGTGTGGTTCCAACGAGTCGACAGTTGGGAGGACTGTATTCGGGTTTGAAAAGAATGTTTCGTAATTATTATAATATTAAATTCTTGTTATTAATATATGAAGCCTGTTATTTAGTGTTTCTGTACTTTTAAATACTATTATTAGCTAATTGAGTCAAGTAACATGTGTTAAGTACTTTGCTAAGTAAGATTTCCGATGTAATAATTCTTTTGCAATTCACATTCAATTATTTTCGCCTTTTTCCTCTTTAAATGAAATACATCTTCTAGGTTTACCTTTGATGGAGGCTTGTTGGCTTTTAGTCTCGAGTCTCGGCTGGAGTCTTGGCTGTTGCAAGTATCCCATCACTTAAAGGGGCAAGAACCAATTTGCGCTCATTTCGGACCTAATTGAGAATTATAACACCGGGCAGAGCAGAAAGCAACAACACGCGCAGTTGTAGAAGCAGCACAGAGGGCGCTGCCTGTTAGACGACGGACAGAAATCGATCCGAGCAGACGATTTACGTGCTAAATTAATGCAGGAACAAAGCAAAGGAAGAAGGCGAGGTAAACCATGAAATGTTGGCCTGGAAGGAAGCAGAGTGGACGGAGGGTGAGTGTTTGAAGGAGACAGAGAGAGAAACACACACTAAGAAGAGAATTTGCAATAATTGAAAATTGATTTCAATTCTTGAGGTTTTATTATCGTGGCTGAAGCACGCTGATCGGATCCTGCGATCTTCCAACTGTTCGCTGTCCATTAGCGAAGCTGCAGATGCAGACGCACCGCGCCACGCCACGACACCGGCGCGGAGACCGAATTGCGGCAATCGAAGGAGTTATGGACACGACAGCATTGCTTCGTTTAGCAATTGGACGACTAACAAAGCCGAAAGCGCACTCACACACACACACTTAAACACGTCCTACAGACTCACTAAATTGGCAATAATTCGATTTACACAAAACTCTCGATAATCTGCACAAAACAAACAGAACTAAATAACTTTTTGTTAAATTATAATCAGTTATTGTTTCGTTGTTGTTGTGGTCATTGTTTATTTGTTCTTCCTGCTCACTCGCTCTCTCTCTCTCTCTCCTTGCCTTTCCTTTCCTTTACAGTTTGCATTGGAGTCGTTGTCGATGCGGTTATTATTGTAGTTAGTGGCTCGTGCAACACGTTTGTCTCTGCCAGCGACCCATCCTACGAATCGAGCGGACGCACCTTGTAACTTTGGCTCGGCATCTGTTTGTGCGAGTGTTTATCGGCCTGTGTATTTTACGTGTTGTAAATTTAAGTTTGCTTTTGTTGCTGCTTCGTTGTAATTTCATCGGCATCCATGAATGAGGCGCTTATTTGCGATGGCGCGGCAGTTGTTGGTGTTCATTTGAGCCTGATGCACGCCATGTTGCCACAGCAATTTGGACACCTTAATCGAGATCATGATTTAAATTTGTTGTAATTGGAATTTATTTATGAGGCGCACAAATCGATTGGAAGAGAAATCGTTTGTTTGTTCGCTGAATCGTTCAATCATTCGGCTTCATTTGCTGCTCGAATTAACGAATCTTCCCATTGAAAATGTACTTTGGCCAGTTGCTCCAGACGGGCAACAGAAAGCGGTAAAAGACAGACGAATACAGAGAAGTATTTGTAGCTGTGGATTCACTTTAATCATGAACCCAACACCTTAAATAATCTCCTTTAATCTAATTATTTTCTGGTTTATTTTAGCAAGAATTCTGCAATTCTGGTGGAAAGTAAAGAAATTGAATTAAAATTTCATTTTAATATTGTTTAATATATATATAAATAGTTATAAGTGAAAATGTTTATTTTTGGTTAATTAGTTATTGGAAGACCAAAAAATATTGGACGAACATCAAAAATTTGAGTTCTTTGAAGGGTTTCGAGGACGCTTCCGGATGATAACATCCACGAAAAACCCAACAGATGCTTTACTTCTTCAGTATTTCATCAAGTTTTCGCTTGCTGTTAACATTGCATCAACAGAAAAGCTACGAATCATCAACAGCGTTTTTCCAACCTCAAACATCATTGATTCGTGTTATCAGTGAAAGAACAAATAAAAAACGAAGTAAAAATAGACAACAGAATGGTTTTATTCAGTGTTTCGTTGAAGTTGTTGCTGTTTATTATTGTAATTGCTACATTTTATTTGCAGTTTCTAAAAACAACTCAGTTTGATCTTCACCGAGACTTTGTCCAGTTTATTTGATAATTTATAACACTAATGAAATCATTAGCAATCCTTTTTTCCTTTTGTATTGTTTGGAATATCTCTAACGCACATTTGCTTTACTTCTTAATACAATTTTACAAATTATTCATGCAATAATTTTCATAACATGGCTTTTTTCGTAGACGATAAACCAAAACGAATTCTTTTCGAAACTGTCGCAAAGTAAATTCATTCATTTAAATTCAAGTGATTGGAAATAGAATTCAAGACATTTAGTGGCTCTATTCAATTTGATTTGACTCCAGATTCGATTCCATCGCTCAGTGGTTGGTCTTGGCGATTCTTTTATTCCATTCGGAAATTTGTTATTTAAATTTGGCGCTTCAATTGAACCCGTGGACTCGGACCCACTGATTTGGAACTGGATCTCAAGGCATATAAAATCTTATCACCTGATAAATATACAAATGTGCATACATGTGTGTAAATGTCTTATTTGGAGAAAATCAATTTTAAGCTTTATGTGAATTTTATGTAAAGTGATTGCAATAAAATCACATCTTTATGTTTCGATTCAGAAATATTTTTTTATATACTCGTAGTCTTTCGAATTTTTTAAAGCAAAAAGAAAACTTAAGGTTATAATTTTAATTAGTGATAAGTTTAGATAAAAAAAGTATACATTTTTATCATCAAGATAATCAATTTTTATTTCAAGTGCACATTTAATTGGAATTTCATAATTTATTCAAAATTCAATTGATTTTGTTGGTTTTGTTTTTGGTCTTCTTTTGTTTTAATAAACAGAAAATCATATTCGATTTTTACAACAGCGAATTTTATAATTGAAAAAGTACTCGAATGGGTGTCGCAGTCATTTCGCATCCTTTTAAAATTTAAGATGTGTTTAATTATTACTCTAAGCATCAACCATTTTTCTGTTTGTGCTTTGTTTGTACTTATTTATTTATGCAAATGATTTTTTGCTCTTTAACTTATTTCAATTTATTTTCCTATACTTTTTTGCCGCGCAGAAATTGCGTTTTAAATTGATTTTTTTACTTGTACTTAAAGTAAAATGCATATTTTTAAAAATATAATGAAATTCCTAAATATATTTTGCATTCAGTTTTATACATTTTCTTTAATTTTTCTCAATTTCATTAACTGATCTTCACCGGTTTCCAACCACAATCGAATTGACTGTTGAACAACGTGTCGAACTGCTTGAACACTTCAGGCGGAGGTTGCAACAGCTTTCAACTTATGGTTGGATGTTGGCAGAGGCGTGGCTCCGGTTGATCTTAAAATAGGCACGGCGACGTTTCGACGTTTCTCCAAACGAATGGCTTCCGAGTTGGGGCCATGCAATGAAACTCCGCCTTCGGAAACAGCTTTCATTCATTGTATGCAGATTGAACCAAAGTTGTAGAATTTAAATGTTATAAAAAACCGAAAGTAATCTATTTTTATTAAATTAAAACCGAATTTATGTAATAACATCTTTGTTCATTTAATAACAAGGCAATTGCAAGGTATTTCTTTTAAAATACTTTAATTTATATCTTTATATAAAACTATCCCCAAATTAATTGTGTTCTAAATTCAAAATATTATACATTTTTGATTTAATTAAGAATATTGCTTCGCCAAAGAATTCATTTAAAAACATTCAATTACTGTTGTTAATTTTTGACTTGCAGGCTAGAAACCGGTCGCCGTTTACGATCGCCACCGACGCTGTAATTAATGAGCAACGATCAGTTTGTGAAATTAAAAATTTAATTATGAGCATAAATTCTCTACTTGAATGAAGGGTTGCGTGTAATCAATTTGAGCTGCTTGTTTAAGCATCGTCGTGTGATGCATGATGCGTGAAAAAGAGGCTTGAAACTCTTTACAAATGAAAAGCAGCTTCTAAGCGCTCATGTAAATGCATTTAAACACCAAATTCCCATATTCAGAGCAATTCTAATTTATATTACATACGTTTATATATATAAAGTTAAGGATAGAAAAAGTGATAAGTACTTTCTGAAAATACAAAAATATTGAAATGTGAAAATGAAAATCAAATTCGCACATTGCCGATTCGTTAAGTATTAAAAAAAGAATTAAAAAAGTTGTAAAAGAAATTCATTCATTTGTATTATGCAAACTGGAACTGAACTACGTCGGCCGCTGAAATCCTACTAAAGACTGGAGCATGCGCTCGGCTTCAGTGCATCGATATCGAAGCATCTGCAAGCGCAAGAAGTAACCGGGCACTCTGAATTTTGTCTAAAAAATGTGAGGAATGAGACAGTGTTAAGTGCGAATAATCGGAAGAGGTCAGTTGACGTACTTGAACCACTGCAGGATGTGCTCTGTGTGGCCACCATGGCGACAGGTCTGGCACCAAGCGAACCATTTGGAGAAGGATTTCGATTGCCAGCCAAGGCTCTCGTGAGTGGAATCACTCGCAGACGAACTAACTGTGGTCCCCATGTTCAGTTGACACAACGCACAGCGTGGCAACGGTTTCCGGCAACTTGGACAGGAAGAAAGCTTTAAAAAACGACATTACATATGATGACTTTGGAATTACGCAAAAAACTATCAAATTGAACCTTATTAACATTGGAGGACGCACTACGAATTCGAGCGTCTTCCTGAAAGGCACTCGACACTGATTTGCCGCAGAAATTGCATGAGAGGAAAAGGCTGTGCGTCGGACGGCTGACAGTGCATGTGGTTTTCATTTTAATCTCGAGCTCAGCGCGCTTCTCCCAGAAACGCCACGAATTCAAAATATCCATATAACTACAAAGCGAAAAATTTTACGTGATTAGATGCAAGGAACTGGAAGAATTATAAAGCGACCGAGCACCTGGATATCCAGTACTGTATACGTCCATCCGCGAAATGCTCATGGTGGAAGTAGTTGATAGCGATGAGGGCGACTGTTTGAACATCCAGCGTGACATCGATGTAGGCCTGCAAAATGTTGATGCCGTCTAGCGACTCGCCAGTTAACAACAGACCGTTCAAGTCTCCCTTTTCAATTGACTTTTGTATCAGCTGCTTTACGTATTCGGACAGTTTCGACTCCGACAAATATTTGCAGGCGAAAGCAACGCGATCAGACAACGAAAGTTCCTTCTCATTCTGTTGGAGCGAACAAGGAAGCAATTTAACCAATTAAATTCAATTGCTCCACTGCAAGTTAAACCATCCTTTAACTTCAGAACATACCAACACCGCTTCGAAGTTATCGTTTTCGGTTGTCAGAAACGAGAAGATGGCTCGTAGGTGCGGGTTATTGATTTGCATGTTGGCACTGTGACGCTTGTTTCGCCACGTTGAGCTGCAGTTGTCGGCGTTGAAGCTGGACAGGGCGATCGCTGCTATGGTAAACATGCCCGTTTGATCGTTGGACAGTTCGGCCGCCTTCGAGAGTATATCACAAGCAGGCAAGATCTTCAAATGGAAGACGTAGATCATGGCAGCGCGACTGTATTCCTAAAGAGAGACAGACATCATCACTGAAATGATCCATAGCACTGTCAAATCCTACGCACCTTCTGGTCGCATAGGGCTGCAATGAAACGCTCCAAATCTTGCTCGTGTGTCCAGCCACAAAGCTTCAATGCCAGATCGCGTTGTTCACTTCTAAGGACATGTCCATACAAGGATTTCTAGTTTCTGTGTTTCATTAGAAGTATAGCAAAGATTAATTGTACCTGTAACACACCAAATGATTGGAATTGTTAATAAAGTCTGGCCACTGAAGTACGTGCGATTCAATGCGCGAACTCGCCATCAGCGCCTCTGAAGTGTGTCCCAAACCAATTCCAAGCACAGTCTTTAGGCCCGTCAGGCGACCTTCACGATAAAGATTCTCCAGGCTCAGCCAAACGTTTTTTAAGCTGCTGCTTAGATTCACCTCACTCAGACGCCGCATATCTGTCTTCAAGCCGTAGTCGAAAAGCGAACGTTTCCGTGTCTCCTCGACCAAGTCGTTCTCAAGCAGATCGCTCAGACTTGAGTAGCCAGCAGTGGCGTTGGAAGTGGCGCTGTCGATGGAGATGTTGCTGTGCGTAGGAGTGGAAGGCTGTGTTTGCGACCGCTGCACCAACTTCGGCAGCTGGTTGCGGTTGTTGAAAGCGGTTAATATGCAGAGCGGCAACTTATAGTCGAGAATATGGCCTAAAAATAATTAATATCTTATTCGAATTAACGCGTTAAATAACCAAGCGACTATTCTTGCCGTTGTCGGAAAGAACCAGAGCGCGTTCGAAGTCGCTCGGATGCCAGGAGATCGAAGTCAGCGCGTTGCTTCTGTTGCTTGTGACGAATTTCTGGTGGAAAGGCAGCAACCTTCTCTTTATGTGATATACTTCACGGCCGCCGTCAACATCGACTGACCGAATATCGTACAGGTTAATGTACAAAGATTCACGCTCCAGAGAAGCAAGCAAACTGGACCTAATCACGCCAAGCAAAAGTTTAGCAGTAACTCCTTGCTGAGTACAACGAATCCTTACCGAGTGCGACACCAACTGAGCATCGAGTGGTTTCTGGCAGATTGAATTTGTTTAAGTGGTCGATCAATAGCGCGCTTATCCCAAAGCATAATAATCGAGTCGAGATAGCTGCAAAGGTAGTAACCATTGGTGGCCACACCAAGACCGTGTACTGTTTTAGTCAAAATAGTTTGGCAGGTTGCGTTGCTTTCTGAAAGAATATGACGTAAAACAATCGTTCAAGAACTGACAACATTCGCAGGCATACGTCGCAGATCAAAGAGCTTGATTTGTTTCTGGCTTATTCCGGTTATGAGAATGCGATGGTGCTTATCCCAGCACATGGAATTCGCAGACTCCGCATGACAAAAAAAGTTGGCTAGAAATGAAACGTTCGATAACCTCTGCAAGCGAAGCGTTTAGATGCTTACAAGTTTCTTTTGGCAAGCCACGTTCAATGTCCCAAATGGTGATGCATGAGTCGGAGCGATTGCGATCGTGTCCAATAGCCAGAACATTCGGTTCACATTCACTCCACGCAAGGCACTGACAAGAGCGTTGCTGACGCGGTGCTATAAATGCGGAGACATGATAAAAGAAAATGTTTCTTGCTGATACGCCGCTTACTGAACTCCCAATTGCTGTCGACGGTATCCTGAAAGTTGCAAATGCCTATTTTTCCATCGGCGAGACCTACTGCTATTATGGTGTGTTCCTTGTGGTACGAGGGCTGCAGACATCGAACGTATTGGTAACGGTTCTCCGATGCTAGAAAATCTATGCATGCATTTGCTACAGAAGGGGTTTAAAGAAAAGGTTTTATTTAATTTAAGACCTATAAATTTTAGAGTAATCTTTCTTACCCTTACTGCCTTCATTGTCGCCTTTATTCCGGACTTCAAACAAATTGATTTCCTGTCCCCACGTGACAAATTTATCATTAAAACCGGGAAACCAACTCAAACCGTGTATATTTCCGTTCATAGCGCTCACACTCGATACCAGAAATAAAGAACAAGTTCGATTTTGAAGGCCTAGCAACAACTATCTAATATTTATTAATAAAAAACTCCAACTAAAATTAGTTCGTTTGTGTTCCGCGTTTTGTTTTTAATTTCGTTTGTTTACTTTCTGTTGTTGATTACTACCATTGTTGCCGTTCGCTCGGTTATATTGCGTTTCTATAAGAATCCCTTTCGATTTTCGCAATATAACTGAGAGATCACCCATTTAACCGAGATTTTTAATAACTGTTGCAAACAGAAATTTAGCAATAATTTCGCTTGTTTTAACATAAGATTTAATTTCTTTCATCGGTTTTGTTTTATTTTCATGGAGAAGTACTAAAAAGGTTTACAAAATTTTTTTAGGGCTCACGGCAACACTGGGTCGTACCTTCCATGGCTGGAAAATTACTTTCCATAAAATTCTTTTGCATTTATTCCACGGGAATTCAATTATTTCCCGTGAAAATCTACCACTATCTATTGTGGTGGATTTCCGAGCAAAAGAAAAAGAAAAAATGTGAGCAAAATCAGCGTTTTCCTAGTGCGATACTAGCATTATGGGGGTAGGATCCTCTTGCGTGCGACCACACCATACAAAATTTTGCTGTCTCTTTGAAAATGCTGATTTTGATGACTTTTCAATTCCATTCCATTGGAATTGTGGGCCTTTTATAGGAAACGGACTATTCACAATGAAACAATGACAAGAACAACGGTTTTTTCAATAATAACCGCGACTGATAAGAAAGTAAGGTTATTCGAGATCGCTATCAGAGAATAATAATGCAAATCATTCGTAGATATCACACAAATTTTTGACCGGGGAAAAGCTGAAGTACAGAACTTAAATTAATGAATGATTTAGTGTTGACCAAGTAAAATATAAGTACAAACAAAAAGTCGGAGTTACGTTGTCATTTCACGAGTTGCCCATATTTTGGCCGTAGCAAAACAGCGATGAACCAACACATGTAGTGACAAATTACCATTACAAAAAGTAAATATTAATACGTAATGATTATAGAACTTCATTTTCTCAGTTAATGTTCGTAAACTAAATCAATCTTTTGCTTGTTTGAAGCCTATTTCTTTTTCATGAGCAAACGCGATCAACTTATACCCACAACCCGTGGGATTGTGGTTTATGGCAACTGGGCGATGCGCAATCAAAGGTATGCTGAAGTTTTTTATAGTAGTAAATTTATATTATTATGCATTTTAGCACCAAATGAGTAAATTTCCGAAAAAGAAGGCAATTGGTCTCCGTTTCCTTTGCCAACCGAGTCATTTTCTGACCGGCGGTTATCGTCAAGTAACATTTATTTCTTTCCTTATTCTAACCATCACTAAATTTTATATTTATTCAGTACAGTTCAGCGGTAAACAGTTTGCAAGCAGCGGTGATGACGTCGATCGTGTCATTGTTGGCATAAAAGTTGGAGTAACCTCTTCGCTATATGAAAAGTGCAATTCGAGTAAGTAAGCAACGCTTAATGACGACTTAATTTTAGTTACTTTCTGCTGAACTAGTTATAAGTTAAATGAAATCCTTAATTTAATTAAAATTAAATAATGCGCTGGGACAAATGTTGAACTATTTGCATTTAGTTTACTACTTATTTTCTCCTTATCCTTTGCTGGAAACTAACGTTAATTTTTATCTCACTACTTCGGCTGCTTGCACCGAAGGAGTTAGTAGGGATTTAATGTTGCTTTTCTTGTTTCCTGAGCCGTAAAATAATTTTGTTTTAGTTACTATTTTGTGTGCTGGCACTTGAACCGCAAAAAAGCCGAGCTGTGTGTTTCTGTTCCACACATTCATATGGAACATCCACAAAACTCGTGCATGAGATGATTTGGATTTCAGCTTGCACTGACCTCAATTGATGCAGACACTTGTAGCGTTTTCTGCGATACCTCTGTTCATCACACAGCAGGAATGAAGCATGAATAAAGTTTCATATTTGGATTTTTCTAAGTCTTTTGCAAAGTTTTTAAGGCAATAAATTTCTGATGAATCAGGCATCAGTATGATATGAGCCGGAGCTGTCATGGAGACACATGCATTTGGCACGTACCTAAGCAATGCGTTCACAGGAGAACTAATGAATCCAAAGAACAAAGAAATGCAACTGTGGCTATTGCTAATCAGAGTATTTATTAGTGTGTTCTTCGTTTTGGTCTGCCTTCAACGGCTCTAATTGTTTTTCCCAGACTCGTTGCTCTGATCGGAAGCTTTAAGTTGTGTATCTATTGATTTTCTCTGCCTGAAAATATATGAAAAAGTCTTGCTTCTTCATTCCAAATCACTTGCAATAAATTGTAAGTGTTCTAGGTACATACAAACATGCAATTATTTCAACTCTATTGAGTGTTCCATGCATAGATTTTGCTGTGCATTTTTCCTGTCCAAATAAATCGTTCGGATGCATGCATCTCGGATAAAGAATCATGAAGGTACTTGGACAAACATAATTGGCATTTCTTCTACTTAGATTCTGCTCCTGCTTCTCCAATTCCATTTAAGAATACCAAACGGAATCTATTGAAACACTCGATCCCAATTGGGAATAACGACTAGAATCCAGACTCTTAGTGGAATTTGGCTGTTGAGGTGATATGAGGCGAGTTTTTCACTCGGTTCTTGTCTACATGAAGGTTAAATTACAAAATAGTAGTAAGTTTTGTTTCCAGTTGGTCGCTCAAGCTTCTCTCTCATTCATCAAGTATTGTTGCTCCTTCTACAGCAAGAAAAAGGTCTATAAACTTTTAATTGCCGAGATCTACAATAAGAGAAATATGAATCTATGATTAAAATGTTGTATAAAGGCACTGACGTAGTTTACAAATTTATGCAAAAGTAGATAAAGGACCAGAAATTATTTAAAGTCATAATGTGAATGCTTATCTATGATGTTCTGCTGTAATGATCGGCAACTAGGGACGTCCGAAAATGATCATTAATAGGTAGGAGGGGATGAGTAATTCCATTTCACAGAAGGCTTGCATAAATTGTCCCAACTGTGCTTAAGTTGTCGATGACCTGTGGAATGGTGTCAATCGTGTTTGGCGTAGGGTCAATAGAGTGTGGTAGCGATTGTGCCTGCAGAAATATTTGAAGGTTATAAATTTAGAAATTCCACTACTATAGCAATAAATAAACTGTAATTACATTTCCCCAAACGAGCACACGTTGCACTGTACACATACAATCACTCAGTTAAGCACTCAAACAGCGAAAGTGGACGAAAGTTGCACAGAGAAAAATTTCTTAAAAATCCTTTAAATAATAAGAAAAAAATACTTGTATCCTCAAAAAGGTTCAAAGGATTCATTCAAAGGTTCATTTAAGTTTGTTTTTTCTATTGAAATTCAGTATAATTTTGAAATTGAATTGAAAATTGAATTGGAGGTCTTAAAAGAGGAGAAAAGTCTCTCGATTTACTGCAGTATTTAACTTCAAACTTGCTGCTGGCTGTTGTCATCCTTCCATGAGCAGAAAAATAGCCCAAATCTTTTCGTCCAGTGTTTAAATCGCACTTGGCTCACATTTTGCTGTACATCAAGCATCGTTTTTTAATAAAATGCTAAGTAATTAAAAAAAATTACCTGTTTACTAAAGAATCTGTGAAGCAAACAACACATTTACGATTTGCTCCGTGTAATTTAAGAGATGGCATTCGAAACGCATGTGCATATAGAAGTCAGGGTGCATTAAATGGGTGAATGGGTGGATTTATGATGGCACACGTCCACATCCATTGGCATGTAGTCGTGCGTGTGCGATGTGTGTGATTGCAAGGATGTCCTCAAGATGGCATTCCATTAATTAATCCCTCCAGTGACATTTTGTAATGAAGCAAGTGAAGTGCGCTCTGTTAACAAGAGCTGTTGCTGTAATTGTTATAGTTCATGTCGTTCAAGCATCGACCACTTCCTTGACAACCACCAACGGCGCCACTTCAACGATTCGCTCAATGTCGAATCGCAAGTCGATTCGCACGACTTTTGCGGTCTTTCGGGTCGTGACAAAGAGAAATGGGGTATTTTTATATCATTAATTACATTAAAAGGATTATTGGGACACAAGTTAATTGGCGAACTTAATAAACGATTTGCGTCTATGTCATTAATATCCTCCTTCCTTTTAAAGCAAATATGAACGGTTGCAGTTTCGACTTTTCAATCTTCTGGAATGGTTTCATTCGCCAAATCTGAACAGGTTAATTTTGGTCGGAGCTCGCATCTCATCAACTCTCAGATCCAATTATTAAAGCACACGTTTTGCTTGCTTCGTTGTTTCCCTCTCTTACTCCTTACTCTGTTCTGGGTTTTTGCTTCTTTTCTCTCTCTCATTAATTACAACTTCTCCTAAATGATCCTTAATCCTTCATAAGGTCAGCCATTAGCAAGTTCACAACGGAAAAGGGGAAAAACCAACCCAAGTTAATTACTTTTGCATTTTTTCTCACATCTTTCGACTTTGTTTCAAGTGCTTCAGTGGCTGCAGTGGATCCCTGCAATTCGCTGCTCTCCATTTCCTAATGAAACGAGATTTCGACTCGGTTTCTGCTTTTAAAAGTTGGATGGAGCAGCAGTAAATGTTTTTCCATTTCAGTGTTCCACTTTCTATTCTGCTTCTAATGATAAATTGGCCACATCGATTGCAACTTTTCATTGAGATGCTCACAATTAAGAAAGCTGCATGAAGTGATTCGAGTTGGACGCGGATGAGTTTGGGAAATGTTCGATATTGAATTTTATACTAGGTGACGCTAAGATAAGTCAATTGACGTTAACTCTTAAGTGCGACACGAAGTTACCAACGGAGGAATTAGATTCGTTTCTAAAGTATTCATTTTATCCTGTATTTTATTTGAAAGGCTGTCATAAGCATTTGAAAATTGCGATGTCTTTCGATGCTATTGAAACTTGATTTTGAAATGTCGACGGAGATTCATTGACGTGCTGCTTCGGTGTTGAGCTTGGCTAAATGCCGTTGAATTGAATTGATTTGTGACTTGGCTAAATTGTCACTTTAATTCGAAAGACTTTGTTTTTCTCTAGGCTGTAATTTCTTTAATTATAAATTAACTATTTTTGTCCTTATTCCTTGCTATTCGTTAGTTTTGCAATTTTCATTTCCATGTTGCATTTATCATTCCTTCGCTTATTTTGCTTGTTCCCTTAAATTTCCTTTTCTGGTGGCTTTCGGACGGTTTTTGTATGACCCTGTTTAATCCCAGAACACACTCCTTCGTACTCATCGCAACATGTATTCTTTTATGAAGAGTCCAACCAACAAACAAACAAACAAAAAAAACACGAATATATTGTATAAATAACGTAGAGAAAGTAAAAATAAAAGGGGCAAAAATACGACTCAAGGAACCAAACCTAACATTAAAATCCTTTAGCAAACAGAATGCAGTCGGGAAAAAAGTTATCATCTTGTTAATTGCGCAACTTTTTCTCTTGAGCCACGGACGACTGGGGAAAAAGTATTATTTAAAAGATACAAAAGTCAACGAGAGGAGCTCTTTGGGTCGTCCCTGAATATTGCAGAATGTCGTTGCAAGAAGACGCTGTAATGAAGAGGGAAAAATCACAGTAAGACCCACAAAAAATCTGTCTCCGAAATAAAGGACAACACTTGTCCTTCTCTTCCTCCACAGCCGACACCATCGCAAAGTGTGGACTTTGTTTAGGCGCGACTGTTAAATTAAAGCGAAAAAGTCGCTCACTCAGCGAACAGCGCACGAATGGCGAAGTGAAGAGAGCCGAAAACACATCTGCTCCACTCTCGGCTGTTGAATGCTGGCACGGAGGTCGCCGCAAAGCGAACGAAAGGACAGAGGCGCAATAAAAGAACGATGGGACGGTGAGCGAGGAAGTGGACAGTTCGGGGCGTTAATGAGTGCAAGGTTGGTACCCGAGCAGCGGCAAGTGGCTAGAGTCGAGCTGTGACCTGTGGATGGCCGACACAGGCGGCCACGAATGACCTCTTTTCGTTTATCGCGTCAGGCAGAAATGACTTAATGGGCCGAAGTTTGGCTTGCTTTCCGGTTTGAATGGGCCGGAGTTCATGCGACCCATTGAGAGATTGTCTATTAGAAGCCGAACGAATCTCCGACCCACACCTGCTCCAACTTCTCGATGAACTTTTCGTCGTGGATGAGTAATTAAAAACCGAGAAAGGGCACAGCTCTGGAAATACGTATAATTTTGAAAATAGTTTGCAAAGGAAGGAAGGAAGGCAAAGAAGCGGAATGATGAATGAGAAATCAATGAAAGAGGTTAAAAAGAGGCGAATAAAAAATTCTACAAATCAAAACAAGTCAAATGCAATAAATTTGAATGATGCAGCGAGATAAATAAACGGAAGTGAAGCTTCCGAAGATGTTACGAAAACTTCTCCAAAGAATGAGATGAACAGCGAACTTTCTGCCGTTGAAGTGAAGATAAAGATAGAAATATTTATCTTGAAATTGGCAAAAAGCAATTTGAAGAAATTAATGATTTTTGTACTGAAGAATATTAGCAACATTTTGCCAGAGAATTTTCAGACTTGATTAAAAGTCATTTCTCTAATTGAAGAATTAATGAAATTAGCATAGGAAAAGTGCAACAAAAACTTGGATAATTTGCTTATATGTACATATTTTTATAGAACAAAGAATTAAGTCAATCTGCAGTGAAGAGTTGCGTAGTTTGAATTTAATTGGAGTTGTTTCGATTTTGAGTCCTTTCTTCGCAAAGCGAAAACTGCAACAACGAAAGAATCTACGCTGAAGAAGTTAATTCAATCGACAGTCACGTAGTCCACAATCTCACTTTAAACCTGGTGATGAGTGATAGTTTTAAAGACGTCCTTCTGCCGACTGCGGAGGCTCACACGGACTGCGAGCCATTCTCTTAACCCATGCAGAGGAAATCGATTCAATGAATTGATTGAATGGAATCTTCAAATGTGCGATTGTGCAACGAGACTTCGCTAATTCCCATAAATGCTTCCATGCTGACAGTTTGAAGACTGTGGACCGTAAATGGTTAAGATGACTACTGAAGCATGGAAATTGGGCAGTCTTTTTGCTTGCGCAGCAGAAACAGCAGCAGCGTCGTTGTTTGTTTCCCAATTTGCAATTGTTGCTGTTGCTCGAGTTTGCTACTTTCTATTTGCACGTAGAAGAAATTAAAACACACACACACGCACACAGACACAAACACACACCTTTGTTTATTACAATAACTAAATGAAGCTTTTCACTGAAAAGGGGCAATCAAAGGAGAAGCCAGACTCAGGGAAGAACAGAAAACCGAAATACATGACACAACCGGAAGTGACAGCAAAATTTAATTAAATGGAAAATGTTGCAAGGATGTCGTTTGGTGTTTGTGATGTCTTGCGTCTTCGTTGTGCCAGCGGAAACATTTGTTGTTAATTTAAAGTTTTTATAAGTTACTGAAACACGAATCAGACAGCAAATCACAGAAATTTGCACGAAGAAAGCGAAATTAGCAACAATTAAATAATGACTTTTTTTTTGTTAATTAACTTATTTATTTTTGTAGTAATGAAAGCGTAGAAATTAATTAGCAAAAAGTTGACAAAGCATTTGACGTTTTTAGTTTAAGTTTGAATCCTTGGACGCGGAGAAAGCGGATTTTATATAACTTTGAATTCGTGGCAGAATCTTTGGGAAGTTCGAAGAAATCCTTTAAAGTACTTGAGTGTCCTCGTGTCTGCGCTGCTTCCCTTTGTCCGTCTGTAGGAGTTTTCTGTGTGTGCACGAAGAACGTAGAAAATATGATTGCGCCGTCCCTTGGAACGCATAAATCATTTCAAAATTTATGGATATCGAAGAAAGTTGCTTTTTGATGATTTTTTCCTGTTGCTGTTTGCTGTTTGCTGTTTTGTTCAGCAGCGTTCGGTGTTTGATTTGCTCTTCGCCGGCGTGCGGCTGTCGGGAAGGGAACGCGGAACGCGGACTGTTGGGAGTCTCCGAGGCACAAGAGTGGAAGTTGCTGTCGTGCGTATGTCGCTCGTGATAAGCTTCGTGCCGTGCAGCAGCGAGAGAAGATGTTGTCTTTCCCTATCCATTTTTAATAATTTGTTTATTTTAAGCTCGCAGTCGTGCCGAGTCTCTCGTTCCTCGAAGCCAGCCGCACTGTGACAAGTCACTCGACGGCAGTGTCACAGTATCACGCAGACTGTGAGCACACGTAATCAGCGCAAACAACTCTGTGGATTTTCGGATTTATTCCCTCTCCCACGACTCCGCCGCTGACGTTTCTAAGACGCGGGGAAGGAAGGAGAAGTCTTTCTGCTGGTGGATGGCTGAAGCACAGAGAAACTTTAAATATTCCACAGAGATTACGGAGATGCACGTATTTATGCTTCGAAATTATATTATTTCTCTTTTATGTTTCGTTATTTCATGTCATTTGCCAGCGTCGAATAATTTACAATGTTTCAACATCGCTTCGTCTGTTCTCACCTCGTTTCTGACGACTTCTCGAAGGTGTGGAGAGTATTTATGTCTCTGAGAGTGAAGAATATATCGCATAATTCATATTCCGCTCAACAGAGACACCGCAAATGTCGATATTTGTATAAACGTCTCAGATTTGAAGATCTGCTTGGCTGCTGCGGCAACTAAATTCGATCCTCCCGCCGTTCGTCGACGTGATGCAGCGATGGATTTGATTTGTCCGTTTCTGTGCTGCTTGCTTTGCTTTTCGCAATGAATTGCAAAGCAGATGTAGAGCTCTATAAATACAACATTTCAATTATGTGTTGTTCCTTTTGTGAAGTTTTGCGTGGTTTGAGTTTTTGCTTTTTTAATCCTTTTTTTTTTGCTTATGCCAATAACGGCGAGGATTGATTTAAATTGTATTTTTTTTAATGCATAGCATAAACAAAGGAGAAATGCAACAACACTGAGAATGTGAAAAGTAAAAGCAAACAGCAGCAGCAGCAGCAGGACGAGACAATAAAAAAGAGCTACAACGAAAGCATGTAAACTACGAATGCAATAAATTCCCCTTTTTCGCGCAGATGACTTCATAAAAAAGTGGCAACTGAAGCTATGGCGCAACGCTGTGCTGCACTAAGCGCCACGCCTCAACATGACGTCCTTTGCCCGGCGGTGGACGTCCTTTGTGATGGTTTTTCATCGATGTGCTGCACACGATGCGATTCACTGCGCTCGTTTATGAATTGCTGCCATATAGAAAAGGAGCAGCGGCCAAAATAAACCCACAAAAAAATACTATCACCGAGGACAACAACAACGAGGAATTCGTATTCACCGAAGGCAACGAAACGAAACGAAACGAAATGAAACGAATTGAAACGCAACGGATTGAAACAGAATCGAATGTGTTACGAGGTTCTCGATGGAATTCTTTGCAAGAAGCCAGTTGCTCCGCGCTGTGGACGCAGATGGAAAGAGAACGAGCGAGAAGGAAGGAAGGAGGAATGATTTTTCTGTGATGTAAGCAAATATTGAACATTAAATTGAATTTGTTGTTGTAATCGTGGCTCAGTTCACGTTGTTGTTGCTGTTCGACTTGCTCCGGCTGAGAAAAATCGCTGAAAATAATAAATTTCGTTGTGGAAAGAGTCGAAAACATGAAATAAAACGACAGCAGGTTTAAATTTTACTGTTGTTTTAAGGAATGCTGCATTGTTATTGTTATTACCATTATTAATAGCATAAATGTTGGTGTTTGATGGTTTGCTTCTACGTAAATTTGTTGCTGCTGTCGGTGTTTATGTAAAATCTTACATAAGACCGAAGGGAAACGCAGAAGATCACCGCAATCCACTTAATAATGCACTTTTCATACCTGCTGCCTTTTTGCTTATTCTTCGCATTGGCACGAAGATATTCAACCAACAAATTTAATGCTATGCACCCGATATTAATTGCATGCAATGATTTAATACTCGATAATAATGAAATTAATATGAAGAGAGAAGGAATGATAAAATCCATATTATAAATAGTTTTTGTAAATTTTCGTTAGCAAGTTGAAAAGAAAGACGACGGAAAGCGAAACCTTATAAAACCCAGAGATATATTCCAACACTTTGAGGAAATAGAAGAAAACCATAATTAAAGAGCACAAAACTTTATTTTATTAAAAACCAAAATAAAGGTTTTCAAAGCACAACAATAGATATACAAAACTATCCGAGTCAACTGCTTGCAACCATTTTATTTAAAAATGTATTTAAATTTGAATTTCGTCGTCGTCTTGCAAAATAATAAATAATTTTATCCACATGTTAAAAAAGATATTTCATTGTTATTCGCCAAAAAAATAATATCTATTTTCACTACATTTTACAAAATGTGGTTATTAAAATCTGGCTCTTTCTTTTGCCTTTATAAACACTAGTCGAACATTCGAGTAATAACATAATCTGTTGTATAAAAGGTCTGCCTGCTTGTACAAGTACGGCTGCTCTTCGATCAGTGACTTTTGCCTCTCTCTTTCAATCTCTCACTCATAAATTATCAAGTTTCACTTCAAAACAACAGAATTCTGTTCCTCACCATTCTCACTATTCAATGTGGTGAAGAATGAAGTGAGATGCTCTCTTTTCTTTGTGCAATCAGTGCTCAGAAAATGTTATGAGATCTGTGTGTTTGCATGAAGCATGAAAAGCAAAAACAAAAACATTGCATACTCCTCTGTATAAATCGAAGGAAGTGAGAGCAAAACACGAATCTCACTGCGAAAAAACAGGTGGATTTCCTTAATATTCGGGTACTGCATTAGAGCAGGAAAATACGTACAAATTGATGCATCATTCATTAAAATTGAATAATAGCAACTTCCTCAAAAAGGGGTGCAAAAATCTTTTGTTGACGTTTTCATATTATGATGATGATTAATTTTTATTTCATTGCAGAAGCGGCGAATAAATTGGCGAAAATCGAAGACGGTTTGAAAATCAAAAAGCGCTGCAAAGACGAGACAAAATGAGACAAATTGCACTAGAACCAATCGAATAACAAAAAGAAAAAAATCAAATATTTAATAGAAGGCCTAAAAACCACAAGCAACTCTCTTAAATGAGTGCCGTTTAGCGCTTAAATAAACGCCTTTGCTGAACTGAGTGAGTTTGGATGGTTTCAGTTAACTTCTTCTATGGTTGATGGTGTGTTTGGAAGCAGTAACACAGCAGCATGGCCAACATCAAGCAGAAGCCAGGGCAGAAATGAGAGCAACAACGAGCAGCAGCAAGTACATCCTTCAAAAGTTAAATAAAACAAGAGCAACACCAAGAATAGATATCATTTCAAGGATGTAGACGCACCGACAGATACGTACATACATCGTCTTCTGCTCTCCCTGCAAATAAACCTCGAAACTTTTGAATCGAGTTTCTTTGAAACGGCTCCGTCAAACGAGATCGCTTCCGGATCCGTTTTCCCCACACGTTTGTTTGTGTTGCTCTTGTTGGTTTTCTTCTTCTTCTTCTGCTTGTGTTTTTACTTGGTGTGCGTGACGCTACAGGAATTTCTCCACATCACCACACGCACATTACTTCTGCGTAACGTCTGCCGATGACACGCTGGGAACATCGACGTCACGGGGGAATGCAACCCATGGGGATCAGCATATCTAGGCCGATTACATGATGAACGTAGAAGCTTGCAAATGCGCCACCGGAAATTTATTAAAATGCATTGATTTATCCGAAAAGTTGTTGGAATTGAAACATTTCGTTCTGAAAACTTTTCGACATTTCAACTCAGACGCGGTAATCGTTCGTGACACTGGAATAGTTAAGAGCTCGAGGAGGAGGACGGAGAAACCTTTTTGTACTCTTGCTAGAGGAATCGAATGTATATTTAAAAAATGAGGATTTGATTTGTGAGTGAAATTTGATAATGAAAGAACCATGAAGCTGCAAAACGTCGGCAGCATACAGAAAATCTAATGTCACTGTTCATCTATTAACAAATAACTGAGCTGATCTTCCAAATATACAGAAGCTATTAAAAAAACGCCGAATAAGGAAGAAAATAAACGAAAATTGATAAATTACGAAACCGAAGCAACCAAATACAGTTCAATTCGAATCGAAATTGGAATTAAAATCAAATAATAGTAATCATAGTAATATTATTTAATATTAACTTCATTAAGTGAAGCATTAAAATTATATTAGCAAAATAATATCAAGTATTAAGTTCAATTTAATCATGTTTTTTTGTCTTTTTTCAGAACATTTCAACGATAATTCCTTTCCATTTAATTTTGGAATTAAATGTACCTAAAATATAAAGAGAAAAAATTAAAGAAATATAGATGGTAACATTCAACAATTATTTGTTACTTTCCTCAAAACAAGTTCTATAATATTATTCTTTTAGGCGAAGAAAGGTATGTAAATCACCAACAATTGCCACTGATGCAGACTCAAACAATAAGGAGCAGATCGCAGCTTAACGTGCCTTGCTTTTATATAATTCTAGTCGGCCGAACAACTTCCGGTTTCATCAACCAGAGCTGCGACAAAAAGAAGTACATATTTACCAGTCGTGGAGTCCGGGAGGGAAGCAGGACCTCACGATAGGGCTGCCAAAGAAGCTGGCAGGAACAACTGTGTTGCTATAATCGCCAAGTGTCTGGATGTCACTAAGAAAGTGGAGGATGTTGACAAGAAGTTAGCTGGATACGGTGCTAGCCAAAGTGCATCGTTGTAACGCGGCAACTGGCAACCTTCTTACAATCATGAACAATGGAGCGGTTCTAGTACGGGAATACTGGACACGAGCAGGCTGGTTCGCAGGACGATATCACGCCTTCTAAGAGGAAGGTAAGAACCTGTGTACTCGCGAGGAAAACTATACATGCTTTCTTCTTCCTAATTACAGCTACTCGGACGTGACCACGTTGGTATGCGAGAGAAATTATAATGACACTATTCTGCTCACATCGCATACTTCCCATAGAAAGCTCCAGAAGCTGCCTCCAATTTTGTAATTAATGTTGACCTCGTAATATGCAACTAGAAAAATATGAGAAAATAGGAGACCTGTAGTCACAGACTGAACCCTAACCAATAATAGAAACTTCGTAATCCATGGTTGGAGAGTGTCCACAGATTGTTCCTTCTCAGCAGAAATGTATAGAATGTATTCCTTCAAAACCTTTAGTAAAATAACGTTATTATTTAGTTTTAGCAAAATTGGACCAGTGAAGTACTGTATTCGACTTCATAACGCTCTGCTGTAATAATTCTCCTTTTCTTTGTTTCTAGATTAGAAGTAGATGTACAGATGTTCATGTCGCCCATGACTACTACGGGGGCGGTATACTTTTGGGAGGTATACTAAGCAGGACGTCTATTTAATTTATGACAGAGCAAACATTATTTGTTGGAGATCTATTAACAGCAGACAGCGCTTCCCAAAACTCCTGCTTCTTAAACTATTTCGAAGGCATTAGCAACAAATTTTGCTGGCGTTGGTTTAGATGACAGTCGTCTGCTCTTGTGTTTACGTCGAGAGGACTTGAATAAATAATTGAAACAAGAACAGGGTGCGCAGGAGGAGGATGACGTAGGAGCAATCGTATGCGAAACCATTCAAAGCGTTGAATTGCAATGAGCTGCAATGCGTGGCTGTGTTATTTGTGCCACGCACGTGCAATCAAACACACTTGCAGTTGTGGCAATGAGAGAGCCAGAAACAGGAATACATTCAGTTGGCGCTTGTGAATATTTCCTCGCTTCTTCAAGTATTTTTCGGTTCAGTTGATGCAATTGAGTCACGTTCGCTTTGGATATGTTGGTGGTTATTTTTCTCTTCTTGGAGCACACACGAAATCCGCTTGTTGTTGGCTTCCCATTCACCATAGTGAAGAAATTTATTAGGAGCGGAGGAATGGAGAAAAATGGCAACGAAACAGATACTTTTATTGACACGATGTTGCTAACGAGAAAATCAGATAACGGCAACGGCAACACCAATAAACAACAACAAGAACAACAACGATAGCGATCGATGAGAAGCGACTCCTCTTTTTCATCCTTGTGGATGGATTCGTCTCTCTTTTCATGAATTGTCAACCATAAAAAAGGACTCGAGCTGCAGAGAAGTGGCGGAGCAGAGGCGTTGGAGAGGAACAGAACACAGCTGTTGTTCGATATCGAAATCCATGCGAAACACAACAAGGATAGTGCGAAAGGAATCACATTTCAATTCATCAATTGGCGAAATAAAAGCGCGATACGAAAATATTTAAGCAGCGTAATGAAGGGTCGTGATTGGCGATCATGATAGTGACTATAACGACGATGATGACGGGCACGATTTTGAGGATAAAAGAGAGCACTTTAAAGAGGCAGGAGCTGGGGCACGTATCAGTTTCATCTTGCTTTAAGCTTCATATTGTATGGATGCAGAGCTTGGAGTCAGCTACAAGGCGGTTCTATAGGTTTTGCATAGCCTGCACGATCCGTTCGCTACCAAGTTATTTTCTTTGAAACCTAGGAAAGACTCAAGCAGAATGGAGTATAGCTCCCCGGAAAAGGGATGACGATTACCTCTGAATAGTAACCCATCGACCCTGTGGCTTTCCCACCGCGAATTGTAGACTTAGCGTCTCATAAAGCCGGGATTTCATGAAAGTGCTATCCGAATGCGAGGCGATAGCTTATAAAATGCTGCAGCACCTCAGCTGCATTCGAAGTCAAGGAGTTGGATCCAGTTGATACATTGCAAACCCAAAATAGACATCAATATTTCGCATCGAACAACGCGACTGTTAAATTGAAGAAACAGACTTCAACTAGAGCGAAATATCAGATGTGGCCAACACATGACTTCCTTGTAGAATCCTTCCTTTACGATTTGTTTTGTATTTAATACGTATACAAGGAAGTAAAAAAACAAAGATCATTTCAAGCAAATGTTTCTGAAGCTAAGAAAAAATACGATTAAAGAAAAGCACCGATAACGCCCCAAAGTGAAGCAATTTTAAAAGTAAAAAGTACAATAAAAAGCGATGCAAAGTGTTAACGGAATGCATCGCAATAAAACCACTGCACGCAGGCAATTTAAAGTCAACAGTAGTAAAAAGTAGCAAACATAATAATATTACAAATTCGTTGCAAAAGTTACGGATAAAAGTAGCAAAAAGTCCTACTACAAAGTAGCAAAAGCAACATTAAAAGAGGAGTGTCAACACTGTTTTGTGTCTTAACTTTGTTTAATGGGTTAATATTTTTATATTTTCTACCAAGCATAATAAAAAAATAAGTTGCAATAACAAAATTAAATTAACGTAGAGAATTTGGAACCGAGAAGAATAAATCACGATGATATCCAATAATAAATGAATAAAAAAATATTTATATCAGCAAAAGTTTCTCATCAACGAAATGACAACTACACACACACACACACACAAGGTATATTTAAATTAATGCTTTTGATAATTTACGCGCTTCTTGTTCTTTTCCTTAGACACTGACTTTCACCGCAAACGTGATTTAAAAATGGGTCCCCATTCATCTCAGTCGCAATGAAACTACGAAAAAAAGACGCCAGAGGAGCATCGAGAAATCAGTGATGCTTAAAGAAGTAGAAGAAGAACACGAATGCTCGTGGCCATAAGAGGGGAAAACAAGGAAAACGACAGACTAAGGAACTTGAAAAATCATTTTACGTCACTATTTTGGAAGTTCACCTGCACAATCAACCTACTTCCATACAAATGAACGCACACATTAACATTCACACGCGCCCCATCGAAGTTCCTCGCTCGCGAACACAGCCTCATTCACTTTACATGCTCGTTTCCACTCACACCATGAATACTAACGACAATGGTGCAGCTTTCATTTTCACCTATCGAAAGCAGCTCTGAGCTGGGCTCGAAGCAGCAGCAGCAGCCACGGAGATGCGAACAAGAGTGGATGGAGCAACAGTCTAAATGCAGTGTAACAGAAGGAGTGGAAGAAGCGTTAGAGGAACAGTTTCACCATAGCCATGATGATTGCTGATAGCAGTGCAAAAGGCATTTCGTGAGCCGTAAGGAAGAGCGGCGGAGCGCCAGGAAAAGCTGCCTCAACGACCCGGCATCGACTCGTTCTCCGATTCTCTCCCCTTCGATGAGCAAAGTCAGCTTCGACATAAGAAATTTCTTGGCATTCCCTGCGCTATGTTATCTTCATGTGTTTTTTGCATCATCCAGATTTTATTTTATTTCGTTTATCTTTTTTATAAATCCTTTTTTATTCTTGTATTTTACTTGAGTTCGCTTCTTTTAAAGCTATGTAGTTCTTTGCAGTCACACGTTTAGTGGTGTTTTTTAGAGGAGTGTACGAATGATTCATAAAAATTATTATATAAATTTTGTGTTAAATTTATGTAGCTCATTAATTCAATGCAGCTTCTTTTTTTAAATGTTAATTGTCCAATTCAATTCATCTTCTCTTGTTTGCAAAGTTGTTTACAGAAGTTACCGCACTCGAAAGATCAATCAAAGTTTAATCAAAGAACTTCGATACAGATTCAAAAGTATGCCTTAATAATTGCTAACATTGTATAATCTAAGATAATCTAATATAAAACTTGTCTGCACCAAATTCAATTCAAAGGAATTGGCGAATCGGAAAATGTGGAAAATATTAATAGAGAGATACAACTTTAAATACCTTTTTTTCATGCCTTTAAAAACCCGCTCGTTATCCCAATAACAACTGAGTTTCTGTTTATTAAATGAATGTTCAAGATTTTACATTTAAATAAACGAAATCGGCGGCTTCCCGGATTCCCGGTTTCTCTAAATTGCTTTTTGTCGTATTCGTTCCTTCGATGGGTCAGAAAAACGTCTGGAACAGCAATTACCAAGGAGCCTAAAGATTTATAGATCGATCTGCGTTTACTGTCGCTCCCAGCTCAACATCTGTCCCACATGTTGGCTGTGGAGATATTGGCAGAGTGCTAAATTCCCATGCGGATGAATATAGGGAAAAAATTAAACACGGTGAAACGTGTGAATTGTGTACGAATGATTCATAAAAATTATTATATAAATTTTGTGTTAAATTTATGTAGCTCATTAATTCAATGCAGCTTCTTTTTTTAAATGTTAATTGTCCAATTCAATTCATCTTCTCTTGTTTGCAAAGTTGTTTACAGAAGTTACCGCACTCGAAAGATCAATCAAAGTTTAATCAAAGAACTTCGATACAGATTCAAAAGTATGCCTTAATAATTGCTAACATTGTATAATCTAAGATAATCTAATATAAAACTTGTCTGCACCAAATTCAATTCAAAGGAATTGGCGAATCGGAAAATGTGGAAAATATTAATAGAGAGATACAACTTTAAATACCTTTTTTTCATGCCTTTAAAAACCCGCTCGTTATCCCAATAACAACTGAGTTTCTGTTTATTAAATGAATGTTCAAGATTTTACATTTAAATAAACGAAATCGGCGGCTTCCCGGATTCCCGGTTTCTCTAAATTGCTTTTTGTCGTATTCGTTCCTTCGATGGGTCAGAAAAACGTCTGGAACAGCAATTACCAAGGAGCCTAAAGATTTATAGATCGATCTGCGTTTACTGTCGCTCCCAGCTCAACATCTGTCCCACATGTTGGCTGTGGAGATATTGGCAGAGTGCTAAATTCCCATGCGGATGAATATAGGGAAAAAATTAAACACGGTGAAACGTGTGATTTTCGGACGTGGGTGTGCTCTTTTTCGGGCTTCTTCAGCACTTGGCAGGTACATCACCAAGCCGAGACTGCGGCTGGAATGTTTAATAAGTGTTGGGTAAATGTTCTGGTTACATAACAAGCGATGCTTTTAAACATTAAACTATAAACAACAGCTAAAGGAGTTTTACGTAAATGTTGTATTTTGTAGGTGGCCTTCCTTCGTTATATTGAGATATTTCTTATTTTATCTTTGTAATATGTATATTAAAATAAAGATTCGGCATCTAGAGTTTTCCTGTGTATTTTCATCCTTTTCTGCTTGCTGAGAAAATGGCATTTCGATTTTACGAACTCTATCGTAATTATCGAATTGCTGCGCGTAGGATTCATCCTTCGCTGTACATATTTATCCTTATCATGTCCTGTGGTCAAAAGTCCGCAATCGTAGCTGCAACTGCCTGGGCATTATATGCAAAAGATCATCAATGGTGACTGCAATCGCTTGAGATGCTGGCCGTAGGGAGATGGAAACAACGTTGAAATTTCATAGCAGTAAACTCACGCCTGAAACACAGTTGCACATTCAAGAGGCAAGATACAAACTCAGCTGTCAAAATTACACAGAATCCTATGGGAATCACGTAAAAATAAGCCATCTACAAACATTCCTATGATAGCCTAAACACAGTTGGAGAGGCCAACTTACAACTTCAATTTTTACCAGCCGTCAAACTCTGGCGACGACACACAGTTATAGCTGCGTAATCGGGCGTCCATTGCATACAAAGATTTTTTCTACACAAACAACATCTATAACTTTTTTCTCGTTGTCCATAAGAGCCAATGTAATTTTAACAGCTGATTAGTGAAGTTGTATCCGGCCTCTTCAACTGTGCTCTTGTTCTAATTCTGAAACCGTAAACCATTCAACTCTTGCCTTCGAATTCTAGGGCCTAACCAAAACGAAGCTCGAAATAAATCCAGTATAAATTAGACCACAAAAAAAACATAGTGAACTATTCACGAAAACGTCACACATATCTTACTAAATTCTCGTTGTAGAAGTTATTTAAAAAAAACAAATCGGGTTAATTTTCTCTGGACTCCTTTTGGCCAATAAAGGAAACTATAAATAAAATCGCAAAAATTCATTCCTTCAATTCCTGACTACGGTCAGGAAATTGTCTCGAACAGCAAATAGAAGCACAATATTCGGGCTGTTTTTTTGAAATCAAAATGGACGCCAATAACTTTGACGATTCTGAAGATTTGAGCCCAGATGGCGAATGGGCCTTAGCAGAAGCTTCGGGACACGGTGCCGTACCCGGATGCTTCCCGCGGTATGGCTCATCCTCCAGTTCTTCGGAATCCTCCGAAGAAGGTGCTGAGGGCGACTCGCCGCTCAATCTAACTTCGCTTTTCGAGTGCCCGGTGTGCTTCGATTATGTTTTGCCACCGATTTTACAGTGCGCCCGAGGTCACCTGATCTGCAGTTTCTGTCGCGCCAGGGTCAACATCTGTCCCACTTGTCGTGGCCAGCTTTCGGATATACGTAATTTGGCCATGGAAAAATTGGCACGGAGTATTAAATTCCCGTGCCGACATTCGGCTCACGGCTGTACCGCTCTACTTAAATATTCGGAAAAATTGGATCACGATGAAACGTGCGTGTTTCGGCCGTGGGTGTGCCCCTTTTCGGGCTTGGCCTGCACTTGGCAGGGAACGCTCAGTGCAGTCAAGAGTCACATTATGACCCACAACAGCATCAGTTTCCTAGAAGGTGAAAATACTATATTCTTGGCCGCGGCCATCGATTATCCCGCCACCGATGAGTGGGTGGCAATTCAAACATGTTTCGGACACCACTTTATGCTGGTACTAGAAAAGAAGGAGAAATACCATGGACACCTGCAATTCTTTGCTCTTGTACTGTTTATTGGACCGCGTAACGTTGCGCAGAATTTCGCCTACGTTCTGAAGATAAAGGGCGGCAATAGGCATCTATCTTGGGGAGGTGTGCCAAGATCCATTCGCGATGGCATTGCCCCCGCTATACACATCTCGGACTGCTTGGTATTTGACGCTTCAATAGCGGAAAGGTTCTCAGAAAACGGGAACCTTACCATTTATTCTACTATATCAATGGCGTAGACATATGTACCTAAGGACGGCTGGTAGTTAGACAAGAAACGCTATATCAAATATGAAATATTATAAAATGTTGGTTTTGAATTGTAATTGAATATTATATGACTCTGTTATTAGTTCGTGACGTGAAAACGTACACTTGTGCAATCTGATTATTAGACTGTTTTGTATTACTACCATCTCAAAATAAATTATTAAAAATAGCTAATAAAATTTCATTTCTTGCTCGAACATTCCAAGTCACAAACAAACTCTGTTGTATACGAAGTCTGCCTTTCAGTGCTTTTGAATTTAGCCTCGCTCTCTCTCTCTCTCTCTCTCTCTCTCTCTCTCTCTCTCTCTCTCTCTCTCTCTCTCTCTCTCTCTCTCTCTCTCACTCAAATAAATTTATTTCTTTTTGCCACTGTATTCAACAGCCGAAAAACAGAAACGTTAAAAAGATGTTCTCAACCTTCACTTCAAAACAACAGAATTCTGTGCCTCACCTCTCCCACTTTTGAATGTGTTGGTGAAAGAAGTAGATGCTCTCTTTTAATTTTGCTATCAGTGCTCAGAAAATGGTATGACATCTGTGTGTTTGTATGAGGCATGAAAAGAAACAACAAAAACATTGCATACTCCTCTGTATAAATCGAAGGAAGTGAGAGAAAGTGCTCATGTATTGGTCGAAGAGAAAACAACGAATCTCGTTACGATAAAGCAGTTGCATTTCCTTAAGTTTTGAAGCAGTGCGTTCGAGCAGTAAAATACCTCTAATTGGCGAAATAATCTATGTAGTGTAGTATATTGGAATATTTAGTACTTTTGATACCGAATGGCGTAAAACTGGCGTCGATAAATGTTCTACAGATATTTAATAATATGTAGAAATTATGCAAAAAATATTAAATATAATTTAATATAATTTTTGTTTGTCTCTAAGTGTTTTCTTAAATAGAATGAAAATATAGGTGAAATTTAAAAAAAAGTGTTAAAGCAGTCAGGAATAACATTAAAAACATTAACCAGCACCATGAATGATGGTGATGGTATTCAATCATGCTTGAACAAGCACAAACAAATAGTATAGGTTTTTGTAATAAGCAACCTTTAAAAAGGTATAGAACCAACAGACCGACGATGCATATAAGAATCCGCATCGATAAGCGGTCAGCGTTGCCAAAGGCTACTGCTACTACTACGTTTTTGAGAGAGCAATGACACACGTCTTCTTCGTCATAGGACTAGGCCGAAATCTTCGTTTTTCAAATGTGCAAATAAAGCCAATTTGAGTGGATCGAAAGCAACTAATGGTTGTGTTCAATATTGTCTATTTCCCTCAAAAAACGAAGTTCGTTTTCAGCAAAATTCCAAATATAGTCAGCTGTTTTTATCTACCATAGTTTTTTCTATATGGTGGAGATATATGTCCAATATATTTTCAATTTATTGTTGGTTATTTCACCACACTATTTTCAGAAGGTCCTGTCCGTCTAGCTATACAGGTTTTAAGTGATAAAGTATAAAAAGTGGACAAGAATGGTAGAATTCTATCACGATCCGCTCTTGGATATGTTCCTCACCTCCCTCAAATTTTCGAGAAACACGCCTACTTTTTGTCCTGAGAGTGCAGTATTCTAATAATTTCTACTCTTGCTTTGGAATTTTTCAAAAATATCAACTCAGTCATCCTGAAATTATTGCAGTTTACCCTGAATAAAAAAAGTACTTATGGAGTAGGCTATGAAAAATGCATATGTAGTAGGCTAATAAATCGTATTAATACAACTCCACAATTTATTGCAACAAGCACATCGTCGGGTTGATTTTTCCTGAACTCATTTTCGCCATTGAAGGAAATTAAATATAATTAAAGCAAGTAAGTAAGCAAGTATTCATTCGTTCAATTTATCCTGAGACTAGGGTCAGCAATAGAGTAAAAGAAAAATTTATCCTAAAACTAGAACAGCAAATAGAAGCGAAATATTTGGACTGTTTTTTAAACAAAATGGACGCCAATAACTTGAGAGATCCTAACGCAAGAGCTTCTGGGCCAGCTGTCGAGGGTGCAAGCAGCTCATCTGCAGGCGTCACGTCGACCGATCTAACTTCGCTTTTCGAATGCCCTCTGTGCTTCGAATATATTTTTCCACCGATTATACAGTGCGCCCAAGGTCACATGACCTGCAGTTACTGTTGCTTCAAGCAGAAACTCTGTCCCACTTGTAATGGTAAGCTTACGCTAGTACGCAATTTTGTCATGGAGGATCTGGCCGAGCGTATCAAGTTCCCTTGCAAGTATTCGGGATTAGGTTGTAGCGCTTTACTTAGATATGACCTCAAGTATGATCATGATGCAATGTGTAAATTTCGCCCATGTCCTTGCCCATGTTCGGGCGGGGAGTGCGAATGGTATGGACCTCTTAAATTGGTCGTGGAACACTTGAAGACTGCGCATACTCGCATCAAGAGTGTTAATGCTGACGACATCGTCTTCATGGCTACTAATATTGATCTCAATGAAGCCATTGATTGGGTAATGCTGCAATCTAGTTTCGGATCGCACTTCTTGCTCGTACTGGAAAAGAGGGAAGTATACGTAGCACACACGCAGTTCTTCCTAGTGGCTTTGTTTTTAGGATCGCCCGCTGAGGCGAAAAAATTCATTTGTCGTGTGGAGCTGGCTAGTAGCCGTCGGAAGATGACTTGGCAAGGTGAACCACGAAACGTTATCGAAGGAGTCGACAGCGCTATACTTGAGGGGGACTGTTTGGTTTTCGACTATCCGATTGCCGATTACTTTACCGTCAATGATAACCTCTCCATCAACATTTCCATATCGAAAGCTTAGGATGTGGTACAAGGAATTTGTACGAATCCTTAAGATGCCATCTGAACAGATGAAACATGACGAAGTTCTTGCGCAACTAGGAAACCAAATTAAATTATACCAATTGATAAAATCTTCTTAAATGTACATGTACATTCATTATCTTTGTCCTCAAAGAAAATTCCATTCTATTTCTCGTTCCTTCAACTGACTTTAAATCCAGACATTAAAACGCAATTGTGATTATAATACAATATGTAACAAATTAATTTATTTAAATAAAGTTTCGGTGTTCATTGCAAAGAAGAATTGTTTAAAATTTCACAGAATCCAAAGCAGAATATATGCGAGACCAATCTGGCCACATGCATGGAAACAGTAAGTGAAGATTAATGTTCGGCTGAATGACTGGGCCAAGCCAGTTTCGTACAGAAAATACCTGAACCTTCTGTTTTTGGAAAAATTTGGTGGAGAGAAGGCGCGAGACAAATCGGCTGCACTTTCGACAGAGGAACGCAAATTGTTATATGCTGCAGCGTCGCTCTTCAAGCTGAGGTTAAGGCAAGCACATAACTCAAATGTTTCCAGGCTGAAATTCAAGCAGCATTGGTTCCTGGGTGGGCTGGGAGAAGAGGAAGGCGTGGCTGGGATTCACTGCTGCTTGCTGAGCGTGAAGATGCTCGAATAAATGAACTACTTGAATTAGTGGGAGGAGGGCAACACTTCATTTCCACCCGAAGTTCATATTTTTTATTTTGCCGCCCTTAGCATCGTATTATCCATCGCCGCATCGAAGCTTACAGCTCTGACTGTGTACTGTCTGTGCGTCTGTCTGTCGATAGGCTTATCAAGCCATCTGAATATTTGTTGGATTATGGGTCTGGTCCCGCGGATTGTAAAGATGCTGTCGCCTTGCATTGGTTCTTCTTCTCTCCTACAAATGAATCTGGTGACGTCGGCAATGGAGGCAATTTATAAATGAAGTAGTTCTTAAGACTGCTGGGACCAGACGTGCTGACTCAGTGGGAGCTGGTCTGTGCTGCCTTTTAGCAACTTGCACATTAGAGAACAGGCGCCCATAAGTTGCTCCTAGTACTTCAGCGAAAAACCCCCTTCATAAAATAAAGTTTAGCTTGTTTACCACTGAAGCACCTTCTTGAATGTGCAGTGTTGTGTACACAGAATGTACAGCAACTTCTTCTCCGATCCGCCAATTAGTGCAACGTCTGCATTTGCTAGAAATTATTGTCGCAGATTGATTACCATGGAACTCCCGGCGTTTTCAGGAGCTCGAAGGCTGCCGTCGAGTTTCATATTGCTTTGTTGGGGCATGAGAATAACGCCATTTTAGTGAGGTAATTATGCATTCATTTGGCAGGCGGAAGTGTGACAATTTTGTTGAGTTTGACACTTGAATCGGCTTTGATTGGTTCTTGAATTAATAAAAAGTGACACTGTTGGCGGGAAGATGGCAGTTTCGATGATGGGAGAGGAGGATGCGAAAGTAGTCGATGTATTTCCCGGTTCCCGGAGTGAAATGAAGATTTCTGAATGTGTAAATTCACAGAAAGAATTAATAAAAGACGGAAAACACTTGAAGGAGGATTTTATGTCTTTTGTGAAGGTGTTCACGTTTTGGAAACACGCAGAAGAAACGAATATGTGCGAAAGAGGATGATTGAAGTCGACTTCAATGAAGACTTCCAATGTGTTTCCGTCTTGTTTTGACTGTTGGCATTGGAAAAGTGAGCAGAAGTGGAGTAAGTCGTGTGTGTTGTACATTTTATTGTGTTTTCCTTACCTTCGCTTTTATGGCTGCCACAAATAAAGGATGCCTGCTAAAGGAGTTGCCAACAACAGCAATTAGCCAGCCGCAGAAACCGCTAATGAGATTAGCTTCCCTTGGCTTTGCCTGGATTTCGGTCGGTGTGTTTTTTGCGTTTCTTCCCATTCGTTTTCGGTCGAAGCGTGTGGCGAGTGCCGCTAATTTGCGTACTTGGAAACGCAAATGACAACAACAGAATCCAGCCTTTCGCTTCCGAATAAACATATGTTGGAGCCCAGCGGGGAAGCATGTGTGTGTGTGCGTTTTTCTGGTGCCATGTCAGTCTTCCTGCGACCAGCAATGCAAACAAATGAGCAGCAAGCGACGTCTCCATCTGGAATCTGGTCGCCAGCATCGGCGTCAATTTCATCAACCCGGAGGCTGCGCCCCTCCTCGACCTTCATTTAAATCTCATTAGTTTTTAATTGGTTTTTCGTTCGAGGTTGGAGCTGTTGTTGTTGTTGTTGTTATGATGATACCGCGCCTTGTTGACGATGTGTGACCACGTTCAGTTTTTAATTTTTGTACTTTTAGACGCACTCGCGCTGTGGTCGTCCTCGCCTCCGCCCTCCCCTCGTCCACCCCCGCTTTCATTCACATCCACATCCGCATTTGGTCAGTCAGGCTGAAGGTTCCCATCGCATTCTTCCTGTCCAACAGCAGACTGAGCATCGAATTAATTTCAATTGTTGTTGCTGGTTTGTGTCTCAGCTGATTGTCGCTGTTGTGCGCTGTAAATGCGTGTGCCTCCGCTGGTTTCCGTTTCCATTGTTTCTGCGCTGTTTTTATGGCTTCGTCGGCGCTGTTAACTGTTAACTGCACCTGCTGCAATGTTTATTTTCGACCTAAAACTGTTTTAAGTGCTCAAGTGAATATGTTTTTCCTCCTTGTTGCTTCATATTGCGAATTGTTGTTGTCGTCGTTGTTGATTTTCCCATTTGCGAAATTTATTTAGCTCTTATGTGTGATTTGTCGGCTTTGACTGTGCCGTTGTTGTTGGCGTTGTTGCTGTTAGTGCTGTTGTTGTTGTTGCTATGGCCTTTTTGAGGATAGCATTATTTCGGTTCAAGTCATTTAGTGAAATCGGTTTGACGAGCATTGAAATGTTGTTAATGCTGTTTCATTTGGGCCACACTAATTGATGTCTAAATATTGGATTGCTTCATACAGAGAATGAAATCCAGCTGCGACGTGGTGCACGATGCGTCGATGGAGGGCTTTCGGCGGAAAACGACGGCTAAATCCTTCCCCGAACACACAAAAACTCCCGCATTTAATCCATCCCATTGAAAAGGACACTAAAAGCAATTGTACGGCAATCAACTGTTTCATTTCACTCCATATCGCTGCCCATCCCCCTCCCAACCCCTTCCAAACTGCCTCCCTTTCATCCTCGCCGTTGCCCAGCGTCCACTTCATCTTTGGCAACGATTCAGTAGTTGACTTTGCACCACAAAAAAGGTGGCCGAAATACATGTAAATTTATGCCATCGACACAATGGGTCCAGCGGTAAATAACGCGCGCCCTGTTACCAATGCATTTGTGGTTATGGTTGGCGTGCTTTCGGTGGATGTGTTAAAGTCCTTTCGTGGCTCCCGCGTTTGTGTTTTTCTTCCCTACTTTTGTTAGCTCCACCGACAACGACTTTTTCGATGGACTTAAATTGTTGAACACCGTTTTTTGCTGGCTTTTTCATTGCATTTATTCATAGATAGGATGTTAGCAAGGGAGTGCCTCAGGGCTCAGTTTTGGGACCTTTATTATTTTCAATGTTTATTAATGATGTCTTCGTTGCCTGGAAGTATGTTTCTATGCATGGCTATGCGGATGATATTCAAGTATACCTGTCTAAACCTTTGAACCTCGCTGAAGATTTGTCCTTTAGATTCAATGTTGACTTATGTTCATTAACTAACTGGGCTACTGCAAATTTGCTTTGTATTAACCCTGCCAAGACAAAAGTTTTACCTATATGTAGGACCTTTGTTGATTTCAATGATTTGCCACCTCTATACATTGGATCTATTCGCTTGAATTTTGTTAAAAAGGTTAAAAATCTTGGATTTATTTTAAATTATAATTTGGCTTGCACTGATCATGTGAATATTACTGTTGGTAAGATTTATGCTATTCTTCGGTGTTTGCGCTGCTCTGCTCGATATACTCCGCTTGAGACGAGAAGGAGACTAGTAAAACAATTAATTATGCCATGTATAACTTTCTTTACTTTAGTCTATTGTCGTCTTGATTCACACTCTGAGCATAAGCTTCTTGTAGCCTTCAACTCTGCTGCCAGGTATGTGTTTGCCGTTAGTCGTTTTGACCATATTTCTTTAGTGAGCAGAGGTATTCTTGGATGTGGGCTATCCGAGTATCTTAGTGTTGTCCAAATTATGTTTTTACATAGGCTTATCCACACTCGTAACCCTCGATACCTATATGAGAAGCTTATGTTTTCTCTTTCTACAAGAGCGTTATTTTTTGTCGTCCCGAGATACAACTATCTCAATAGTAGTAGATTTTTCTTCATTAGCACCATCAGACTTTGGAATTCATTACCTTTGTCCTTGAGACGGATTCAGCTGGGCGGCTGTTTCAGGCGTGCGCTTGTTGCATTTTTCTCGGGAGTTTAAACTTTGGCTCAATCCTTTCTGTTATTTCACTTTCTTAATTTCTACTTATTTGTTTTGCTCTCTTACTTATTTGCTCTCTTATTGCTAAGATTGCTTTATTTATTTATTAGTGTTACTCACTTTGTTTTGTCTAGTTTTTTAAGTTTATTATTATTTCTTGCTTTTAGTCATTGATGTACTATAAAAGACTTATGTCTTAGTGTACCATATTTGAATGAATAAATTGAATTGAATTGAATTGAATTGAATTGAAGGGAATAGAACAGAGCTTGCTGTTGGTGCTATTGTAGGTTATCGAGGGCTAGCATGAGATCACTCTGCCCCAGCCTCTGGAATCAATAATGGAAAAGCGCCAAGCAGAGTCGAGTGAGGGTTTCGTTAAGTGGAGATCGCCTGCGAGAGGGGGGCGCTTCACTCATAAAACTAATGTTATTAAATATATCTGGCTTCTGATTGGGATTTCCTTGTCAATCATTGAATTGAATTTAGGAAAATGCATTTTGAAACGCAACTAAAACAAAAGCAGGCGGCTAATAAATTGAATAAATATTAAATGAAATATTGATGCGTTTTTCGGTGAGTGGTTTTGTGATTTATCAATCTCCATGCAGTCCTCCGTGGAAGGAAAATCAGGATTTTTTGTTAATCGTTTTACAGCACTGAGTTTAAGTAATTTAGTATGTAATTTAATAATCAATCAATGAAATCCACAGCATAAGATCAGGGTTAATATTGGTATTATCATGGATACATCGACATCGGTTGGGTTTATTAATTTACGCCACCCACACAGACGACACACGTGATGTTTGATGATATGCAAACAATTAATTACAAAGTTGAGTTAATTTTGTCGGAATCATTAATAATTGAGCTAAGAAATTCATTTATCAATCAACGGATTCCAATGAACTGTTGATGTTTATCTACGCTGTGTGTACCCAGCCCAATGCACACACACACACACACTAGCGTAAATGCAGCCGCACATCTTGCTGGCTAAAAAATTTCATAAGGAAATCCAATTGAAACCATTTCCCAATTAAATACATTCGAAACGACACCATTTAATGTTATCTATCTCAATTAATCACTAATACATGTGCACGTAATGGCATGTGTGTGTGTGTTGTGCTTTAATAATTGCTTCGATGTCAATTAAATTTATGCGAACTCATCTCAGCATCACGTTAAATTATTAATAATAAATGCACACATTTAACAAATGGTGATTATGTTCAAATGTTTATATAATGTATATTTATATACAAATTACAAATCTCAAGTGAAAAAACTTAATTTTCAGCACAGCCTAAAAGTGTGCAATTGCTTTAAACACACATTGAAGCCTTCCATTGAAATTAAACTTGAAAATTTCATTGAGCGTGTTTTTTAACATTATCAATTAAAAGAATTTAATTAACAAACTGTAAACAATGAAATTGAAGACTATAATATAACATATTTTTAGAAGATAACTGCTCGAATTGCATTTTTTGGCTTTACGTTTGAAAATTGCTACAGGAAGTGAAACAAAATCTCCGACGTTTATTAAAGTTTAAGTAAAAAGCAGAGCGTTTGAGTTGTTGTAGATGATTTCAGCCAATTTCAGTCATTTGATTGCCCTGCTTCCGTTCTTCCGTTATAGAACAATTATTGCTCCACCTCAGGAAGTGCAAATTACCTGTAATTCACCAACCGATGGATCACAACCTTTATCATCATTAAGGAATCATCATCCGCTGAGTCATCTTTTGTTAACTTCTAGCAAATGTTGAGTCTGTTTTGTGGTCCGTAAAGCCTTCATCATTTCACGAATTATTTCATAATTTCGTCTTGTACGCGTGCCTCTTAGCGCGCCTTTGTTTTGTAGGCTGTTGTTAAAAGCCCACACAAAAAGAAGCGCGGTTTCCATGTCGACAAGCGTAATGACACAGATACGAATATGGATATGGATATAAAATGTAATAACAATAATGGTAAAACAGCAATAACAGCGAGCAAGATCCTACTTTCCTCTTCTTCACTTCCATTATTCCGGCGAGCAGAGAAAGTCATTTTCCCAACCTGCAACAACAACGGAATCGTGTCGATGACAAGCGTTCGACTGCATCTGTGTGTTTGTTCAGGTGTGCCTGTGTGTGTGTGAAACGCTTAGCAGTGGGTGTGATTGCAAATGGATGCTCAGCTGCTGGGCCGAAGCGAAGGAACGCATTAAACGCTCTTTGTTTGTGCTGCCAACGTAAAAAGTAAAAAGCCAACGCAAAGAATCAACCTTGAATACTGAGCACTTTCGAAAGGGATCAAAAAAGTGGGTGAAGCTAAAAATGTCAACTCACACACACATGGATCGCATGTTTGTTTGTGTAATGAAACGGAAAACGTGTCTGTGTGCGTTCGGGAAACCTAATTTTTCGTTGTTGAGCGAAGAACACGACAGAAGCGAGTCGCAGAATCAAACAAAAACAAAGGCAAGCAGCAGAAACACGGAAAGGAATCCAGAATGAAGGACATTCTGACGATGCGTGGCGAAGCAAGGAGCAAAGAAGAATAATGGCTCTGATGGAAACCGTTTGCTCTGTTTGCCCAGAAATCTGTGACTGTGTGCAAGCGTGTGTGTGTGTGTGTGTGCTTTGGGAAAGCGTTCGAGTGGCAGCAGAAGAAGGAAAACAATTGTAAGTGAAAAAGTTTCCCATTAAAGGACTTCAAAGCCAGTGAAGCACCATTGAGCAAAAGGACTTTTATGATTCTCGATTTTTCACAACAACATCGACTCCATCGACTTCAATCGAACAGATAATAAAAATCAGGTTGCAGCCACGTTGAAATATCGTGCTTCAACAAGAAAGCAACTGCATTGAGAGTAAATGAATGTGTTTAATGATTTTGCGTGAACCGAAAAACTTCCTGAGCAATAAATTTAATATTCAAATCCATTGTCAAGGTACGAATTGTCTTCGCTGTACGAAGATCCGTTTTATGATCAAAGTTTTATCGTAAAACTTTAAACTTATCGCATAAACCTATAAACGTTGCTCTTGGCGCTTCCGTTCAGTTGCTGTTGTGCTAAATTTAATGTTGTTCTTCGAATTTAGCAGCTCCTATGTCAGTTCGCGGAGCGTCCTTAACGTGGGAGTCCCTGAAGTGTTTCTATATTGCGCTGTGTGTGTGTTTAAATGCTTTAAATATGTGCTTCTTTCTGCCTTTGTTGCATTTTTCTTTTAATTTTTGAGCTGTTTTCCGTCTTCTTCGTCCCTTTCTCTTTCTTTGCAGAGATATGGGCGCGATGTAATATTTCTCCGCTGCGCATTCGTTTAGACATCGTTAAGTGTTGCCGTCTTTTCGGCGCTAATGTTTCTTTAATAGCCTCGTAGCGCCGACGATGACATTTTCATGTCCTGCGGTATTTTCTTATTTCTTTTAGGCGTTCATTTTCATTCTGGTTGGACTTCGTGGACTTTCTAAAAGGTCTTAATTTGCTACAGGATAACTTCATTGAATTCGACTGTTGAGCTTCGGGAGCAAAAGCGATTTTCATTCATGTTAAGTCAAAAGTTTTTTACTGTTACATTTATTTTTTCTAAATATTACATTACTGTCTTGAAATGGTTCAGCTTAATGGAATTAACGGGCCGATTCTGGGCAATCACAAAATTGTGACCGTCAAAAATCAATTATAAGCGCGGTCTAAAAGTATGCAATCGCTATTGTTCAATGCGAGGCTCAACAGTCGAATTCAATGAAGTTGTTCTACACCGTTTCCACTTTTAAATCAGAAAGCGTCACTTTAAAACAGCGATGTCCAAACTCACACTGTCACATTTTAAGCATGTGTATGAACGACTTCTCAACCTGCACTGAAAAAAATTAATACTTCGAAGTACGAAGCTTTAGTTTCTTTTTGTTAAATTCTGCTACGACTATTGCAACACATTTAAAGTTTTAACAAACATGTACAAGCGTGAAAAGTATCATACCTCAATTATTTGCTAAAGTTTTACGTATCTTTATCTGAAAGCGACGGAAAACGATATATTAGATGCGTTAATATGAAGAATTGAGCTTATTCGTAACAAATCTTTTAGATTATACATAAAATATGATTTTTGCAATAAAACAAAATATTACTATATAATATAAAGGAAAAATCCGCATGAACACAAACCGCGATAATTTTTTTGGGTGTAACCAAATCAAACTTTCATCGCTGCTGACGTAATTTCGGCAAATTCACTCATTGTATACATATTAAGGTGCTCAAAAATTGAGTGGCCGAATGGCTGCTCATGGGCGACGCTGCTTTAAAAGCAGAACGCGTCACTTGTAAATCAGAAAGTGTCACTTGTAAATCAGAATTCGACACTTGTAAATCAGAAAGAGTCACTTTTAATTCAGAAATGCCAGCGAAAATTTTAAATGATAATTTCTGAAATACAAGTGACACTTTCTGAATTACAAGTGACGTTTTCTGCTTTTAAAGTGACGCTTTCTGATTTAAAAGTGGAAAAGGTGTATAGCAAAAATTTTACTTTGTTGCTGGGAATGGCTCAAAAAAGTGAAATTTCAATTTCAAATAAATTCGACTGCTATCGAAGGCTTTAAGAAAGTCCTTCTTTTTATTTTCTATTTCAATTTCTTTATAAATTGTTCAGTATTATCTACAATTATTTGAGCTCTTCTCTTCTGTTGAGAATTAGGAATTGTTGTAGCATATCTATTAATTAAATGATAATTAACCTAAGCTGCTATAACACAAGAGAGTGAAAACGGTTTGCATACTTTCAGGCATATTAATTTATTAGCTTTATCCTTGTGAAATTTGCATGAACACCTTTAATTGGCTGAACATGAAATGCACTCATGAAGGCCTCCGAACACACACACACACACACACACAGCCACACACACGCACACATCGCCGCCTCCAATTCATACATGAACGTATAATTTATTTATGCGCAGTTGTGGTTGCATCCTCTTGAATAAAGGATGCGTTTCAATGCTATCAACTCATTATAAAAGCCAAGTTAGACGAAAGTCAATTTAAACGAGATGAAGTTTGGCAGAACTCCACAGATGGTGATGATGATGATGGTCATGATGATGATGGTTGTGTAATAACCTCTTATAGCTGATTTGCTGCCTGTTGTTAAATTATGCGAGCGAAGTCATTAAAGCAGAATTAAAGCTTTAAGCACACGAACGAGGCACGAGCAGCTTAAGCACAATAACGCGCTGCCTGTCGTCGCCAAGGGCAATCATATTCGCACCGGTTCGATTACAACCGCAAGCCACAAGCTCGACGCACGGCGCAGTGAAGTCGCCGAATCGAAGACGTGGGCTAAATCAACCGCGGGGGGGGAGGGCGATGTTCTTAAGAGAGGCATAACAAAGAGATTCGATGGCGAGTGTTGCCATGATTATCAAAAAAAGCGAGCACAGAGGATGAAAAAGGAGATCTTGAAACTCTGCTTTTCGATTATGTTAAAGCCGCGTTTAGTTTACGGATTTCTGTGGCTTGGTCCATTTCTTACTTTCAATTTATTTCCTTGCCATTGCTTTTCTGGCTTTTTATAAAATTTTAAGTGCTTCGACTCTGATTTCGTTATCCTTTAAACGATGACGATTATTGAAATGGCTGTAAATTGCGAAATAATCGAATCAGGGCTGACTTCGAGCGGAAACAAATGAAGCAACAAAGAAGGATATTTGTAAATTAATTTCGTGTGGTTTGGCTCAATAAAAACACTTCCATTAACATTTTGGTTGATTAACAAAATTTCACCTCATCCTAAAAGCAGGCAGGATTATGGTACAATCGTTTGCTACTACTAAATTAGGAACAAAATAAATAAAAATAAAAAATTATACATATAACTGAAAATTGAAAATAAAAACGAGATCCAAACAAAAATCTCTGCTGTTTTTTCTGTTTTTGTTTTTTGCCCAACGACGACGCTAATTAAATTATATATAAGACAAAATGTTTGCAGCACATGAAATTGTTTAAAAGTAGACGGAGAGCGGAGGATTCGTCAACGTTTCTCCAGCAGCCAACAGCAGAAAGTCGACAATGAACGCCATTGAAATTCCGTCAATGGATTCGGCCTCAAATCTAAGTTGCTGCTGTAGCCAAAAATCGGCGAATTGGCTGGAATGTGCTCCTAAAAGCAGACAGAAGCGCAAGTTTCGGAATTCGCATTCACATCACAAACGTCGGCGCAAGCGAGGTGGGCGCAGGGGCGGGTAGTCGTAGGGATGCTGGACGATGTGCAGCATACAAAGCACACGATGCCATTAAAAGAGCCAATCGCATGTGCGGTTTTCAGGTTACCGCTACCATTGTTTTCACCAATCTTCTTACGTTGTGTTTGTTGTTTGTCGTGATCATTGTCGACGCCGCTCTCTGATTTCCGATGGAAGCGCTTAAATTGGCTTAGAAGCTGGTTGAGCTGTATGCGTCGTCATTTGTCTGGTTGGTCTGTTGTCCGTCTGTCTGTCTGTCTGTCAGTCTGTCTGCCTGTCTGCGATATATTTATGTGATTATTTCTGATTATTCTTTTAATAATGAGCTCGTGTCTGTTGCTCAGCAGCAGCACAGCTTTCGGCTTTGTTGCATTGAAGAAGTGGCGGCCTCGGAGGGGATTACAGCAAATTAATGTGAGGCACAATCAAATAAACAAACAAATAGACGCCGGGACAAAGGAAACCCCACGTCTACGTTAGTGCAAGTGTGAGCTTGTGTGCGTAGAGATATGCTTTCAAAAATCAGACACAATAATTACTATAAAACATGCAACATGTGTGTCATTCGAGGGACACATTTTTTCGAAAGGGGGAAAAGGTATGAAGGATAGGGATTTTCTTTTAAAAATAACTTTAAATTACATATTAATTAATTAATTAATAACAAATCACTTAAAACTAGGGATTCTTCTAAACATATTTATTTTTTCTTAATTTATTTACATCCTTTTTTAAATTCCTTCTAAGACTGAGGAAGAAGAGGATAGCATCATTATTTTTTAATAAAAAACCCAAGACTACAAACTATCACTTCTTCGCTCTTCGAAATCAATCACTTGGAATAACAGCACCTAAAAGTATGCACGCGAAAGTTCTGCTGGTGCACAGAAGCGCAGTTGCGGAATTCTTGAAATGCGAAAATCCGTAAATTTATCTGTTTGACGATCATTCAACAATCAAATTAATTTCTCATCATCATCGTCATCGGTTTCATTCCTTTGTTCAACATCACCTTGTACTAGGATCGGTACACGTGACTATGAAGCAAATAGCTGTGCGGTGACTCCCATGAAAACCAACAGCAAACACGAAAACCTTCGCATGAAACAACACAAAGTTTGGCCTTCCGTTCGCCGCAGAGTCCGCGATTCGCTGCAACACACAAAACAACCTCGCAGCGAAGCTGACTTCACGTTCAAAGAACAACATCAACCAACAACAACAACAACAACAACCAAAAACATCATCAACAACAAAAACCGCGAACACTGCAAACGATTTGGAATCGTTAAAATCGATTTGCATCTGAAATTGAAGCAAATCGCACCCGAACCAAAGCCGGAAGAGGAGGAAATTCCGAGCTGAAGCTGGAACGTCGTTTTGCTGTCGGTCGGTCGCGGGCAGACGCAGCAGCGCAGTGCACGTCGTTGGGCCGCATTCAGCACGCGTCGCCCATAAAAAATTTAAACTTGCTCCATCGACAGAGCGGAGACGACGACGGAGCTGCGCCCGGCGAAGTCGCTCGTAATACAAAGTGGGAAATTGTTTGTCGTCCGCATCATTTGTTAAAGGCAAAGTTCGAAAAGACACAAGAAGCAGACGAAGAACAACGTAACATAAAAACAACAAATCCTCCGCACACACACACACACACACACACACACACACACACACGCGTATTTACTCCAGTGTGCATAGATATTTATGAGGTTTTTATTTCGTCGAGAACTTTCAAAAGTCGATTGAACTCGACTGACTTCATTCCGCACGTACTTCAAATAACTCTTCAATTACAAATTTACCGTTAGCATTGCAGCTTCTTCATGAGTAGTGTGCTTCTATGTCTTTTTCGGAACGTTGCTAACAAATTATAGTGGAGATATAATATTCGATGTGCTTTATTTCCAGATCGACTCTTTCGGAATTAGATTCCAATTAGAGTTTTTATGGCTACGACGCAAATTGGAAGTTTGCAGTCTCTTTGTGCCGTGGCGTCACTTGCTGTGAAGTGGGCGGCAGTGTAGGACATGGGCGACGGCGATGGAAATATAAATGAAGCAGCAACAGCGGCAGCATAAATTAAGAATTAGCACAACGCAATGGCTTCTTTATTTAGCTTGTGATAATGCCACAATAAACCGTTATTCGCACGTAATCATTACAGAAGAGGCGCGAAATTACGACGGCCACAAAGAGTCGTTGGCGGGTGGGTCGGCGGGGGGTGCGACGTGGTGCGAATGGCCGCTAAGAGCGATTTAAATGCACTTCGCTCGGGATACTTTAAGACGCTAAATGGTGCTCGTCGCTTCAACGAGCGCCATAAAACAGCGACGCACAGAGACGTTGTAAGGGTCACTTTCAAAAAGAAAAAAAAATAATAAATTAATGCAAGAATATTATTGATATTTTTTTTTTGCAGTGGTGTATAAAAACGGGTTTCTCCGTCTCGCATTGTGTACAATATTAGAGTTCTCTGTTTTATTCTAGTTGGAGTCTGAATTCATTTCTAGAGCGTGTGCAAATGTCATAACGGGACGCTTCCAGATTTCAGGGAATTTCTAAACAAGTGAAATTAGCTGAAAGAGAAGAGTTTGGATGGGCATGAGGAGTAGCGTGAGTGATGTGGAAGAAGGTAGTCGCATTTAAAACGAGTTAAGGCTATTGATTGTTTTGCAATGACATGACTGTACAATTTAGTTGTCGCAAGTACTGTGTTTTTTTGTTTTTGAAAAGAAAAGAGAAAAAAAAAAAACCGTGAATAAAGCGCGAGAAAAAATCAACTAATCAAGGTTCTACCTATGGTACAATTTGCTGTTTCGCGAGAAAAACTTATAAAAATAAGATTAAGCATCAGTTGTTATGCATCCATAAATATATGACGACAACGGGAAAAAAAAAAAAATTTATAATATTGAACAACCGTTTTTTTATGAAAAGAAAAAAAAATCTAGAACAATTATAAAAGAGAAAAAAAAAAAAACAAAAAATAATCACGTTATCAGTAGAATTAAAAAAGAACATAACTATATAAGTACATAAATGTAATCACATCATATTTCTGTGTTATTCATAATTGTAATTGACTCAAGCACGTACGTATAAGTTCCGAGTCGAGGAATAACGGTTACAGAACTTAATCATCACCAACAACTTCATCAAATCGCCGTTTGCCTAATGGTGTCTGTACTTCAATCCATATACAAGCGTTCAGGTATATAAGCGTACATAGTGTATGCAAAACGCTAGTCAAGGTCACCTGGAAGCAGTGCGTATTCACCGTCAAGATCACGTGAACGTAATGTGCTCCTCTCTCCCGAAGAGAACAATAGCGAAGAGAGTCGAGAACAAGGAAAAAAGAACCTAAGGAAAAGTAAACACCGATGGAAGCTACTCTTGCAGCAGAGTTTGATTATAGAAATACTCAACAAGAAAGAGTAGAATTGACAACCGCCGGATTATCCATTTACAACGTCGTTGGAGTCAACCGTAAGCGGCTACAGAAAAGCCACCACATCATATATGTATTTCATTATATTATATATTACTACCTTATATACCATGTATTTTTATACGTATTATTGTTTCTGTATTAAATGTTTTCGGTATTACATACATATACACACAACTTAAAGTAGAGGGAACGTAAGAATATTTAAAATCGCATTGTCGAGTGGGTTTTTTTTGTTGTTGCACAACTCAAGTGTGTTATATATTTATAGATTAATACATTATATTAGATATATTCACGAATGATATATCATACATATATATGTATAAATTTAGAGGGGGCTGCAGTCCACATAGTTATGTAGCTTATTGTTATTTAACTTATTGTTTTTTTTTTCCGTTATTGTGAATTAGCAGTACTTACGACAGCGTAGAGATAACTTTATTGCAATTTTTGTACACACATAGCCACATAAAATATACAAGCTTGATGTAACATGGAAAAAAAAAAAGAAATAAACAATTAAGATAATCCTGAGAAAAAAAAAATAATATACGCTGGTTCAATTGCAAGTGTTGCCACGAAACAAACTCGAAAAATGAATAGCAGGTGTTAAATGGAGGGGTTCCCATAAGGTAGCGGCGACGTCATCCCGCTTTGACATTAGGCAAGGGAGCTTGTTGGGTATTATTGGCGAGGACAATGAACAGCAGGCTCAGGTAGGGTAGGGCAAAGGTGGCAGTACATCAGCCACCATCTCGCTGTAGCTAGAGACAATCAGCCGTTAACCTTATTTTTCCATATCGTCATTTTCTTTCAACATGTAGTTAGATTCATCGTTTAGGCTAACTGTACCCTAAGAATAACAGATCAGTGAGGCAAGTGCATGAATTTCTTTCTAGTTATCGTACCGTGAAGCACCATCCTACTTGAGAGGAGGCATACATCCACACCCGCCACTGATCGCTAGCCGAACATTTAAACATGCACAACGTTCTCTCTCTCAAGTCACCGACAAGCAAAGATGGTATAAAAAGGAGAGAAAAAAAAAGAAAAAAAAAAAAAAACAAAGGATGCACTTCCTTTGGGTCCTTTACACTAGGTACGTTACAGAAAGTGGCGCCCAACGTGGGGCAGTTTAGCAGTGTGAACAGTTATTTATTTCTTGTAATTTTCAATAGGGCCGTTTAGCAGTATTAACATTTCATTACATTCAATTCAATAAAATTTAAATGAAGCCTTGATAAACATTAAACCATCTGCCAATTATTTTTTCGTGTCCCTTGTTGAAGATATTTCACGGGTGATAAAAGAACGACAAAACGATTGTATTGCTTCATCTTGGATGGCAAAATTAACGCAAGTTCTACAGTAACGAAGAATTATATTCGTTGGAATATCTCGTTATAGGTTAGAATTGCGAAAAGTTGAGAGTAGAATAGCAGCGAAGGCTGACTCTCTTACGTGTCGTACAATCAAATTTTTTTTCTCGTTTACAGATCAGTTATGTTACTGAGCAATTATAGTTAATGTTCGAATACTTTATAGCAGTAGCTCATAGGGCGTTCCGAGGAATAACGTGTAGCGACTGAGGTCACATGCGCGTCCCGGGAATCGATATCTGGTTAAAAAGAGTAAATTCGTACGAAAAAGTTTTGCATCGTTAAGAACATGATAGGATAGATGGCGGTTTCTAATTGTTATCTCGGTAAATTTTCTTTTCCTTCCTTATATTCTTCTATTCTAGTCACTACGTTGTCTCGAGCTGCAGTAGCGCTGTCAGCGGGATTGATGTATATGCTGCTACCGGGAACCATACCAATAAATACATTAACCTCATTATTATTGATTGCGATATAATTGATAAATTGTACCTTAATTATTTAGCGACATTTGAATTAAACTAAAGCTGGTGGTATTGATACCGTTATAATTGTTTGTAGTAAGATAATTAAAAGAAATAAAGCAAGACCACAATAGTAGGAACAACAACTGATAGTGATAATTAGTACTGCTACTGCTGAATACTAATTATCGTTAAATATAATATTTGATATTTAAAAAAAAGGAATTGATCGACTGTAGAGGCGGTTATTTCATTTGCACACAGCTACCCGATTCGTCTGAAACTCATCCAAATCAAATTATATATAAATATAGATTTACTTTTTTTCAGTTTTGCTCTTCCTAGTATATTATGGTGGTTCGTCATAGTGGTGGTAGGGTATCGCAGGGTGGTGGCGATGATATATGCAAGCTGTGCAACACCGCATACAAATCGCTAGATTCCCTAGTTACCAAGTGTCAACACAGTTTCCATGGGGGATGTTTGTTGAAATGGATGGAAAAAGAAAGCCAATGTCCACACTGCGGGGAAGATTTATCTCCAAAGAGAAACGTATCTGATGGTACTATAGCTAGCGGTATACAAAATATACCTCTCGTGCCACTAACTTCGCGAACAGGAACGATACAGAAACCAATGAAGACTAGACAGCAAACTCTCCGTGAAAAAGCTGGAGTATTTCAAAACCCGTTGGATTGGTCATTACCAAATTCCCCCGGACCAAACTCGAACACCGGACCGGGAACCCAAAGACAGTTGACCGGACCAGCACAGAAATATAACAAGCAACCCCAGCGCGGACCCAAGGGGAACCTTGATATGAACTCGTTAGTTTCTACAATCACAGAAGTGATGCAGACGCGTTTAGAAGCAGGGTTTGCAGAACTAGAGAAGAAAATTATACAGGCAAATAATGAACGGGAGCAGTTGTCCCACCCTCAACCGGAGTGGCCAACGGTGATGCCTTTCGACCAAATACCACCAAGACACTCACAGCGACAGTCACTTTTCTCATTACCTTCGAACAGATCTAATGCTTTCAATGACAATCACCGAGCCGCAACCACTGGTATGTATCCAGGGAAAATCACTAGCATAATTCAAGGTTGGAATATCCAGTTTGATGGTACTTTGAACGGGCCAACGGTAGATCAGTTCTTATATCAAATTACGGCCTTAACAAAAGATTGCCTGCAAGGGAATTTCCAACTCGTTTGTGACAGTAGTTATTTATTGTTTTCTGGTCAGGCTAGGGATTGGTATTGGAGATACCGACGGGGCTTAGAGAGAATTAGGTGGGAAGATTTGTGTGAGGCCTTAAGATATCATTTTTGCGATCCCCGAAATGATACCGATATTCGCGAATTAATTAGGGACAGAAAACAGAAGGAAGGAGAAACATTTGAAATGTTCTATAATGCCATTCTTAAGCTGACGGATCGGTTACATACACAAATTCCCGAATTGGAATTAGTGGAAATACTGCAGCGTAATCTAAGACGGGAAATTCGTCAGCAGCTTTTTATGATCCCAGTCAACAGCGTTTCACACTTAAGATCTTTATGTCTTCGTAGAGAAGCCATTTTCTCCAGTGCTATCAGCGACCGAATACCACCTCGGAGGCTTCCTTTTACTCGTCATGTTAACGCGGTCGGTACTCCAATCAATGACGTCCATGAGGAAACAGACACTATTTGCGCAGTCGAAGAAAACAAGTTGATCTGTTGGAATTGCAGGCAACCAGGGCATCGCTATCATGACTGCCTCGAAAAACGTTCAGTATTCTGCTATGGATGCGGAACACCAGACACGTACAAGCCAAACTGCGTAAAATGCGACCAGTCGGAAAACCGGAAGTGGAGTGGGAACAAGAACACCAGTTCTCGCTCTTAACTAAGAATGCTGCATTAAAACCAATCAGAAATAACGCACTGCCGAACAACGACGCTAGAAAAGGTAAAGTCAAAGCATATATAAATAAAAAACTGAATCTTCATACACTACTGCGAGAGCCGTATCCAATCCGGTTGAAAAATTATAAGTATGTTAGAAATAAAATTTTTAGCGAGCCAGCGGAGGAAGAGGTTACAGCCATTCCTGGTCCTTTGAGAACACCAAAGAGATCAACCATACGTATGCGCAAACACTGGAAGTTGATTTGCCGGCAAAGGAGGCAACTGTCTAGGACTTTAGCAGGTTTATTAGCTCGCGAAAGTGATATCCGTCCGTATGCAACCATTGATATCTTTGGAAAAAAATATGTAGGATTACTCGATAGTGGAGCGTCAGTTACTTGTGCAGGCGGAAACGCAGCTAAGGACTTTGTGTTAGGGAAAAATTATAAGAAAATTAGGTTAACGGTACGAACAGCTGACGGTAAAATTCAAAAAGTAGTAGGAGTTATTGAACCGGAAATTAGTTATGGAGACCGGAAGGCAAGCATTCCAATTTATATTATACCATCGCTACAGCAAGATTTATATTTGGGTTACAATTTCTGGTTGGCTATGGAAATTAAAATTAGGCAGGAACCGATAGTTGGTATAGTGGGTTGTTTAAATGAAAGCGAGAAGACTGTCGACCACAATGTACACCATCTGAGTGCAAGTGACCAAAAGAGATTGGAGGCGGTGATAGATACATTTCCTTCATATGCTAACGATGGCTTAGGTAAAACCTCTCTCCTGGAACATGTTATTGAAATAAAGGAAGGGTCACGTCCTATAAAACAGAGATATTTCCCAGTCTCACCGGCTGTAGAAAAGGTAATGCAAAATGAAATCCAGAAAATGCTTGATCTAGGGGTCATTGAGGAGTCAACTAGCCCATGGAGTAGTCCAGTTGTTTTGGTACGGAAGGATGAGGGTGCGCGCCTTTGCTTAGATTCTAGAAAGCTAAATAGTGTTACATTGCGAGACGCGTATCCAATCCCAATAATCGAAGGTATCCTTAGTCGATTGCCTAAAGCAAAGTTTATTTCCGCACTAGATTTAAAAAAGGCATTTTGGCAAATCAATTTAGAAAAGGGTTCTCGGGCATGCACGGCGTTTACCGTACCGAATTGTCCCTTATACCAATACACAGTCATGCCATTTGGATTGTGCAATGCTCCACAAACTATGTGTAGGCTAATGGATAAGGTGATTCCTGCACAACTTCGCAGTAGGGTGTTCGTGTATATCGACGACCTCCTGGTATTGTCCGAAGACTTTGAGGGCCATTTAAAATTACTGACTGAGGTGGCCAATCACATTAAAAACGCAGGCCTAACCCTTAACATTGAAAAAAGTAAATTTTGTTTAAAGCAAGTAAAATATTTAGGATATATCGTGGGAGACGGCATTATAAAGACAGATCCTGACAAGGTAGCCGCGATAACTTCTTATCCATCGCCAACTTCTGTCCGGCAAATTAGACGATTTTTGGGATTGGCTGGGTGGTACCGAAGGTTTATCGGAAATTTTGCTAACCTAACGGCACCAATAACTGATCTATTAAAAAAACGACAACCTTTTAAGTGGACTGCGGAAGCTCAGGCAGCATTTGATCGTCTGAAAATAAAGCTATCTTCGGCTCCAATTCTCGCTACACCTGACTTTTCTAAACCATTTTGCATTCAGTGTGACGCGTCGTCATCGGGCATAGGTGGTGTGCTGACGCAGTTAGATGAAGAGAGAGGTGAGGTCCCAATAGCATATGTTTCACAAAAATTGAATTCAGCGCAACGGAAATACAGCGTAACCGAGCAAGAATGCTTGGCGGCGCTGATTTGTCTAAAGAAATTTCGCCCTTACGTGGAGGGACAAGACTTCAAAGTTATTACAGATCATGCCAGTCTGAAATGGCTTATGCGTCAAACCGATCTATCTGGCCGACTTGCACGCTGGTCACTAAAAATACAAGGCTTTTCATTTAGCATAGAACACAGGAAGGGGTCAGAAAATGTGGTTCCTGACGCTCTATCCCGCATTGAATCGAATGACTCTATTGAAGAAATGACGGAGGGCAACGTCATTATTGATTTACGTTCGCCTCACTTTAATTCTGGTGAATATAAAGAACTAAAAGAACACATAATGAAAAACCAAGATAAGCTACCAGATCTGAAAATAGTAGAAGGTGGTATTTATCGTCGATCAGTTAGTACAGCCACAAGTCCAGTCATGAGTCAAGAAGCTCATCAGTGGAAGCTGTGGGTACCTAAGCCGTTGCAACAATCAGTACTAGCTAGCGCGCACCTTGCACCAGAGGCCGCTCACGGTGGCATAGCAAGAACCGTTGAGAGAATCAGAAGGAACTTCTATTGGCCAAAATTATATGAGGATATTCGTCAATTTATAAATAACTGTCAGATATGCAAAGAAACAAAACCGATTAATTTTATTCAGAGACCCCCAATGGGAAATCAAGCAAGATCTTGTCGACCATTTCAAAGGCTATATATAGATATCTTGGGACCATATCCACGATCAAAGAAGAACAACATAGGCATTTTAATAGTGTTAGATCACTTCAGCAAATTTCCATTGTTATTTCCGTTAACAAAGTTTACTTCCAAAAAAATTATTGACTTCCTTGAAACACAAGTGTTTACTATCTTTGGGGTGCCAGAACAAATTATAAGCGACAATGGAGCACAATTTAAGTGCAAGCAATTCAATAATTTTCTTCGAGAATTTGGGGTTAACCACACCTACACCGCTTTGTACTCACCTCAGGCTAATGCTTCAGAAAGGGTAAATAGGTCGATCATTTGTGGAATACGCGCTTTCCTGAAGGAAGATCAACGTCAGTGGGATGTGAACTTACACAAGATCGCAATGTCCATGCGAACGTCTTATCATCAAGCCATAGGTAGATCACCGTATTTTGTCCTTTTTGGGCAACAAATGGTCACACACGGAACATCATACGAGTTATTCCGCAAATTAAATTCCTTAGAGGAGGGCGAAATTATACAAGCCGAAGACAAAATTTTGCAAATTCGGGAAGAGGTGAAGTTATGCATTGAAAAAGCATACGCGACAAATCAGAAAACTTATAATCTGCGAAGCAATCCAAAGGCAATATATTCACCGGGACAAGAAATCTTCCTCAGGAATTTCGCTAAAAGCAATAAATCAAGGAACTTCAACGCGAAATTGGCAAAACAATTCCTGAAAGCTAGAGTAGTTAAGCAAGTAGGCACTTCCTATTACCAACTAGCGGACATGAAGGGAAAGGATATTGGGGTATTCCATGGCAAAGATATGCGCGTATGAATTGGTAGTTAATTAATACAGCTTGTTTGTCGCAACGTATAGTTCGCCAAACAACCAGTTTGTAAGGGTCACTTTCAAAAAGAAAAAAAAATAATAAATTAATGCAAGAATATTATTGATATTTTTTTTTTGCAGTGGTGTATAAAAACGGGTTTCTCCGTCTCGCATTGTGTACAATATTAGAGTTCTCTGTTTTATTCTAGTTGGAGTCTGAATTCATTTCTAGAGCGTGTGCAAATGTCATAACGGGACGCTTCCAGATTTCAGGGAATTTCTAAACAAGTGAAATTAGCTGAAAGAGAAGAGTTTGGATGGGCATGAGGAGTAGCGTGAGTGATGTGGAAGAAGGTAGTCGCATTTAAAACGAGTTAAGGCTATTGATTGTTTTGCAATGACATGACTGTACAATTTAGTTGTCGCAAGTACTGTGTTTTTTTGTTTTTGAAAAGAAAAGAGAAAAAAAAAAAACCGTGAATAAAGCGCGAGAAAAAATCAACTAATCAAGGTTCTACCTATGGTACAATTTGCTGTTTCGCGAGAAAAACTTATAAAAATAAGATTAAGCATCAGTTGTTATGCATCCATAAATATATGACGACAACGGGAAAAAAAAAAAATTTATAATATTGAACAACCGTTTTTTTATGAAAAGAAAAAAAAATCTAGAACAATTATAAAAGAGAAAAAAAAAAAAACAAAACATAATCACGTTATCAGTAGAATTAAAAAAGAACATAACTATATAAGTACATAAATGTAATCACATCATATTTCTGTGTTATTCATAATTGTAATTGACTCAAGCACGTACGTATAAGTTCCGAGTCGAGGAATAACGGTTACAGAACTTAATCATCACCAACAACTTCATCAAATCGCCGTTTGCCTAATGGTGTCTGTACTTCAATCCATATACAAGCGTTCAGGTATATAAGCGTACATAGTGTATGCAAAACGCTAGTCAAGGTCACCTGGAAGCAGTGCGTATTCACCGTCAAGATCACGTGAACGTAATGTGCTCCTCTCTCCCGAAGAGAACAATAGCGAAGAGAGTCGAGAACAAGGAAAAAAGAACCTAAGGAAAAGTAAACACCGATGGAAGCTACTCTTGCAGCAGAGTTTGATTATAGAAATACTCAACAAGAAAGAGTAGAATTGACAACCGCCGGATTATCCATTTACAACGTCGTTGGAGTCAACCGTAAGCGGCTACAGAAAAGCCACCACATCATATATGTATTTCATTATATTATATATTACTACCTTATATACCATGTATTTTTATACGTATTATTGTTTCTGTATTAAATGTTTTCGGTATTACATACATATACACACAACTTAAAGTAGAGGGAACGTAAGAATATTTAAAATCGCATTGTCGAGTGGGTTTTTTTTGTTGTTGCACAACTCAAGTGTGTTATATATTTATAGATTAATACATTATATTAGATATATTCACGAATGATATATCATACATATATATGTATAAATTTAGAGGGGGCTGCAGTCCACATAGTTATGTAGCTTATTGTTATTTAACTTATTGTTTTTTTTTCCGTTATTGTGAATTAGCAGTACTTACGACAGCGTAGAGATAACTTTATTGCAATTTTTGTACACACATAGCCACATAAAATATACAAGCTTGATGTAACATGGAAAAAAAAAAAGAAATAAACAATTAAGATAATCCTGAGAAAAAAAAAATAATATACGCTGGTTCAATTGCAAGTGTTGCCACGAAACAAACTCGAAAAATGAATAGCAGGTGTTAAATGGAGGGGTTCCCATAAGGTAGCGGCGACGTCATCCCGCTTTGACATTAGGCAAGGGAGCTTGTTGGGTATTATTGGCGAGGACAATGAACAGCAGGCTCAGGTAGGGTAGGGCAAAGGTGGCAGTACATCAGCCACCATCTCGCTGTAGCTAGAGACAATCAGCCGTTAACCTTATTTTTCCATATCGTCATTTTCTTTCAACATGTAGTTAGATTCATCGTTTAGGCTAACTGTACCCTAAGAATAACAGATCAGTGAGGCAAGTGCATGAATTTCTTTCTAGTTATCGTACCGTGAAGCACCATCCTACTTGAGAGGAGGCATACATCCACACCCGCCACTGATCGCTAGCCGAACATTTAAACATGCACAACGTTCTCTCTCTCAAGTCACCGACAAGCAAAGATGGTATAAAAAGGAGAGAAAAAAAAAGAAAAAAAAAAAAAACAAAGGATGCACTTCCTTTGGGTCCTTTACACTAGGTACGTTACAACGTTTAACGACAAACGGCAATAACACGAGTCACGTTCGTCACATAAGCTGGACACTGCGGCAACTGCTCTCCCGCGCCTCCTCTCGCACTCTCTTCAGCAGCTTTGCAAGTGTCATCAAAGCAATTTCACGGTAGAATGCGGTCATCGTTGCGGCGGGTGCAGGAAGACGGCAACAGGGGCAGCGATTATGCGAGACATGACAGCTTGTGACAGTTAGGAAATATGATTTAAGTGGCTTTACGAGCGAACAACCGAGACAAACTATTTAAGGCGTCATCATCAGCAGGAAGACGGGGAGTTCGTCGAAGCACCGGGCTAAGAGGCACTTCTTCACCGAATCCACGAACACATTTAAACATCAGCCTCTCAGGACGTTAGTAGGACCGAAAGTGGTGAATAATCCATTCCCAATCTATTACAATTGAAGAATATACAGAGAATAAGTGGAAACAAAGTGAACAATAGCACAAAAAATAGAAACTAGAAATGTTTTCCTAATCAGAGGAGAGACAATTGACTCTGGAGGACTCCTTTCCAACTCGCCCCTTCCCAACACGCCCCTTCCACAAGCCGAGTGCTCTATGAAGTCAGTTTTCCGAGGATAGCGAGTTCCCTGCTCTTCCCTGCATCTTTAGCACAATTTTCCGATTTAACGATGGAAACTAGCTTCTTCTTCTGCTCCCTGCTCCGGCTCTTCTCCTTCTCCTTCTTTGCAGCTCACTTTTAACATTAATTTTCTGTTCTGTCGCCTCTGCAGCTTCCTAAACTGGGACCCAGTGAGGTCCTCCTCGGGGTCCCTTGCCGGCTTCGCTGACGTGTTGTTGCTCGTTGTTGTTGTTGTTGTCGAAGTTCGCCTAATAATGGCAGTGATGCCAAGTACAAATGAGCGTCGTTATGCGTTGTTCTTGGATTGATGCCATGCTGCTGTCTGTCCCAGTGTCACAATAAACAGTAAATGATTTGAATCTTCAAGTGTTGCCTCTGTCGGTCACTCTGCTCTCCTCCGCTCACCCTTTCTGTCCAGGCTTCTGATCAGTTGTCTCCTCTTCTGCTGGGACTTGCACTTGCCGGCTTGCTTTGGGATTAGATCGGGTTTCTGGTCGAAGTTGGGTCGACAGTTGAGTTGAGTGATTATGAGAGCAAAGACTGTTACAGTGAAGACAATAAATACAGCTCTTGTGATTGCATTATAATACAACTCCGACACACGTTGGGCCGAAGTCAACGTTCAAGTTTTTTGGCGATACCAAATGAAATAAATTTAGCTAAAAACATTTTCAACAGCTTTCACTCCTTACATGTCAATTTTAAACAATTTCCCATGAAAGATTAAAAACTTTAACTCAGAAAAGCGGCGAAAGGGAAGAGAAGCAAGTGAGGAAGAGATAGAAAAAAGGTAGTTCGAGAAGTTCATGTAAACGGTCCATCAGAATTAATAATGTACGATATTTCCTTGAATTACTTGTAACTCCAACCAAACTGCAACTCGTTGAAGTGTTTCTAATTGATTGCGTGTTTGAATGGACTTTATTTGGCGCGGAGCCTTCCGGAGCCTTTCCACAACTTAGCGCAACTTTCCCCTTCCCCGCATGCTTAAAGTTTTAATTGTTGCAACTGGAAGTGGATTAAGTTGAAACGAAAGCGCAACGTTGACGTGCAGCAACTCATCAACTTTGTACTTTAGCTGCATTCGGAACGCTACACGAATTACATCCTCTCCTCTTCCCACCGCTCTTTATCACCATCTCCTCCTCTCTTTCTCCTCGCAGCTTACATTATTGTGTTCGCTTAAAATCTCTATTAACTCAGGTTTTAATTACAAATCCCATGAAAGAGACAAATTGCACAAAACGCTTGCATGTGCTTTTGTACACTGAAACCAAGGTCGAGGGTTCACTTTGTCCCGATGTTTGTAACGCACTAAAATAGAGGGTATTGACTTCATCAGCGTCTCTTGTCCGGTCGAGTAAACCATCGTCTGTCGCTGAAATCACAGGCGAACCGTTGAGGATATCGATGTAAATCCTGGCAAAAATATCCTTTGTTATTGCACTGAATGCAAAATAATGAAAATAATGAGCTTCGGCCAGATCGACCGCCTGCATCTGGAAGTAAACGCACCGAAAGCCTTCCGCCAAAGCGGGACTTTAAGCCGTTAAGCATCACCTACCGTCTACATGGATCTTGCTCAAGGAAGTACCGTTAATTACTCCGTCGGAAGGTCGCATTGCTGCTCACTGTCAGTTGTTAGATCTTTGGGTCCGTCTCTAATCCCTGCGTGGCGCTCCCACTCCAAGAAAACACGGCATGCGTCTTCATTTCCATGGCAGCTGCACAGTTGCTTCGTCCAAAAGCCAACTGCGCCCTGCTGCCATCGCGTGTCACTCCAATCTCCACGCAAGTTTTGTGCAAATAATAAACTGCAAAAGTAAGTTGCGTTTCCGAACGTTGAATACATTTTTTGTTGTATAAATTAATTAAAATTAAAGCTTAATCATTATTTACTTTACAACAGTCGCATTTGTGAGCATTTTCCTCTCTTTCTTGGATCTCCTTTGAGCATCGAAAAGCGCCGACCATAGAATCATAGAACTTTACAGCAATTCTATTGAATTTAATTGTATTTAAAGTATTAACTCGCATGTGCATATATAGTATCACACACACATGCCTTGTCTGCGATGTTATATAACTCGGATGTGTGTTTGTCGCTCGTGCAAGGACATATGTTGAATGCTGCTGGTTGCGTTATCACGCATTTCGTGTGCAGTGAACCCGAAGTTTTTATTGTCCACTAATTGCACGAGTCAACGATTTCCACGTTAACATTTGCTCAAATCGGAGCGACAGACAAAGCAGATCTTATCAGCCGCACTTTAACTCCATTTCCATAAACTAAACTCTGCAATTATACTTTTTCAATTCAATTCAATTAATTTTACTACACAGTAAAAGGCTTTGTACTATTTTGCACCATGTGAAAAAAACATTAATTTAATTCCATTGGGATTTAACTTAAATTCATATTTTTTGAGAAGCCATTTTTGTTTTAAAAATTTGCCAAATTGGAACTTTTTTAAACTTCGCTTTTAAGTCAGAAATAGGTTTGGAATCGAACGGAATACTTTTTACGGTGTAGTCTATGATAGAAAAATATATATTAAAGACTTCTGCTTATCATTAAATTTATCCTAAATCGACTTTAAAATATTCGCATCAAATGTTGCTTCCTTCTGTCAGAAATACGAATCTAAGCGAAGCTGAAGCTTTGCATCAAATTTCGCGCTTCAGCGTCTACGACGTTGACACACAGGCAGTCCGACGGACGGACAAAGTTGTCTGAAACCGTTAGACCTGCCTCAGTTACAGCCAAGTAAATGGGATTTAAAGAGATCATCTAACAAAATCCTCCTTCGCCACTTCACTAATTTCTGCAGGTGTAAATTTGACAAAAAGCAAACCAAAAAAAGGCGACTTTTGCTCTGTTGCTTGGGAAAATCTAATTCGACTTCCGTTGGGTGTCGCCGAAGCGGATATTAGTCGTCTCTGCGCTGCCGGAAGTACTCAAGCGATGCAAATGAAGCGGAGCCTTTGATCAGGTTGGAAGTGAAAATTTGCCTCAATTTATCGCTTCGATACGCACAAATAACCACAATTGGAATATTATTAAATTTGATTTTTGGTTAATGTTGAACTGTTTTTTATTGCCTCTGCTTTTTAACGCCACCTCCATCGAAACTTCGTTTAACTGCGCTTTTTGTCACTTGATTTGGTTTATTGTCTGGCTGCAAAAAGCTGTCGCTGACGTTTATATTAACACGAAGTGTTACCGAAGTGTCAAAGGAGTGAATTGAAGCGACATGAGTGACATGCATGTGTGCACATACATACGTTCGCTTTTCGAATTACTAACAACAACAGAAACACTGGGCAAAAATAGGCAAAATTCAGAAAATTTAAAAAGTCTCTGTTAATAAAATATTGTGTTGCATATTGACTAGGAGCAGCTGCATTTGACGTAAAAAGAGTGCAAAGAGAAAGTCGCTATTACGAATATTTAAAAAAATATAGCATTATCACAGAAAAATAATATTATATTTATATTATACATATATATATTATTTACCTGCTGTATTATACTTTTACACAAGATTATATACTATTATTTTTATTTATTTATTTATTAAGTTTTTATTAACAAGTCTTGCTTTTTATATTTTTCAGGAGAACTATTTCACAATTCAGGTAAATTGTGCATTTTATTAATAAATATTTGCATTATTTTATGTTTTCAGCGCAATTACATATTTTATTAACCTTCGCTTATTAGCATATTATTTATAAGAACAGAGAAAAACTAATTTAAAATCTTTAACTTCGCTGAAAAATTCGACTCTCTACTGTACACAACCAGCATGAAAAAAAATCCAAGTAGGGGAAACTACTTGTTGGAAAAATACTTGTTCTCGCTCGATGTATAAAACAAAGTATTCACAGACTATTCGAGCAATTGCAATTGTAATATAATTTTATTTTGTAATTAAATACTTCAAAAACTTTTCGTCCCAATTTTTTATATATTTTCATAAAGATTGAAAAAATGGCAAATAATAAGAAGCTTGATTTGCATAAACGTGCAAATTTATGGGTGAGTTTTTAAAAAACTAAATGTTTTCCGTTTTCCTAACAGCTACTAATTCGATGATCAGGGTTCATCTGACATTGTGCAGAACTACGAGACCTCTCCCGACACATCATCGCGCCATCACGATATCACCTTGCGCCACAGTCCATTGCGTGTGTGCGATATTCCATTGCGTCCTTCCGCTACACCATCGCGCTATACCTTCTTGCGCCATGATGGAAGCCCATTTCGCCTCGAGCGTACTCCTTTGTGTACTTACGATACATTATCGGGCATATCCATCAATGAGCCGCAAGAGCGCAGCAGAGCCGGTCGACGAGCAATGGGTGGCGGGGACGCAGATCGTTCCCGTAGCGTACCTCCACTGAGCTACAGTGCAAGCTACAGCAGCAGTATCATACCTTCATATCCAAGGCCAGTCGAAACGCCTAACAATAACGGCGCAATACCAATAGCTAGACGTCAACGCGATCCCAGCTCCGGTACCTACACGATATACTCCGGGCGTGGAAATTGGAGCTCTTTGTGGAGTAATACTGCAACACAGAACATCTCCGACAGCAACAATTCGGAGCGTAGCGATCGCAAATCGTCGAAGGAGTTGTGCAAATTGGAGGAGCCGGAGGCAAAAGAGCCCAAAATGAAAAGAAAACGTGGCTGCATATGCACGCATTGCGGCAAGTTCATAGAAGTAGAGACTCCCGATGTTGAAATGAAAGATGCTTCTACGCAAACACCATATTCCGACGTTGCTCTCTGTAGTTCGAATGAATCACTCCCGATGGAGGGTGATTATTTGCTTGATGCTATCGACGTGGTGAACAGGTGGACGGACCATTTTTACAGGAACAATATGAGACATGGGGCTTCTGTGAGAGCGGATCTCGCAGACTTGGCTTGCTATATTGGTAATATGCTAGATAATTCAACTCCAAGTAACGAAAAGTAAACGATGAAATGTTAAATTGAAATTTTCAAATTCTCTGTATTTCTCAAATTTTTGGTATATCTTGTTACATATTTTGTATATTTCGAAAAGAAGTTATTAATAAAAGAGAGGATTTTTGTGATCCAACGTCGCTCGTTCTTCTAATTTCTTGGTTAGCTGCTACTGGCGAAGAACTGTTCAATTAGTGCTCTCATATTCATAGGAGCTATGTTTAAATATATCATTAATATTCATACAAAAGCAAAAGAGGCTGTAGAACTGATAGTAGGATAATCGATATTTACAATAGCAAAAAAATTCAACGAGTAGGAACAGAAAACTCGCAAGGCCGATAATAGTAGGAATAATCTATAATGCAGAGACCCACAGCAAGACCTGAGACAGCAGGAAAATGAAGCAATATTCAGGATCGTCGTGTGAGAAACTGCTGAAGGTGAGACATCTTCAAATAAGTCATTTAATGTGTCAACATCAAGGCAAAAGCAGGAGTTGCACTAGGCCCAAGTACATTGATGTTATTAGGCTTAATTCTTGTATGGAAAGAAGTGGACCTACCAGAATCCGATGACATTGTCACAGGAGCTGACCTATTTCTGGCAGGTTTCACAATTTCCCAGTTTGTTGCAGTGGTTGGACTATGTTTCTTTTTAAAAAGCCTATTTCAGGACACATTCTTAACTCTAATATTGTTTAGTGGATGTTTGTATATGCGTTTATTCATGCATGGAAAAGCTAAATAGGTGCTGTACGAAGTAATCGCATATCTAAAGCATCTCGTGTTGTTTAAGCTACAGCGGGATTTGGTAACATGTACAAGCAGAGATAATCTCTGTGTTGTTTTTCCAAGCCTCCACAAAAAAAAACGTCTTAACTTTGTGCGCGTAGTTTGTAGTGAAAGTCATGGTTGAGTTTGCGGAGCGATGACGCCCATTTTCGGTTGAATAGCCACGTCAGCAAATAAAATTTACTATTTTATAAGCTTATCAAATGTCAAAGGCAGGACTTGTGCTGTTGTGCTGATGATATTTGGAATGAGTGATTGATGTGATTCCTAGTATTGATGTTTAAAACCGTAAAATAGCCATTAAAACAGTTTTCGCTTTAATTCTTCAAACTTTTGCAAAGCTCAATCAATTTTACAGTGAAACAGAAAAATCAGAGACACATAAAAAGTTTATTAAATCGATTTCCACAAAGTTTAATACTTCCAATCTGTATTTTAAAAAAGAAGTCGTATTTTATTTCATTGCTCCAAGCTGAGGGGGTGGCGGCGAGTCTTCGCCTCTTCATAAGGAGCACATTTAACATCTTGTTCAGCCCAGCTGTCATTCGAAGGCTTCGTCGTCTGAAGTCGCTGTCGTCATGTTCCAAATCCGCCTCTCCTCTCTCGCTGCTCATTCTGTGGAGCTGTGTTTCGGGAGAGCGAAAGACAGCCGTAAAATTAACAAACTTTTAAAAGCCCATAAATAAATCATGGCTGGAAATTGCCATCGACAGACGCAGAGCAGAGCAAAGTGAACATTTGTGAACGTTAACGGCAATGTTAATGTATCACATTTTTGCTGTTAATAAGCTATAAATGATTGTTGCTGTTGTTGCTGCTAAAAGCACCGTGACGCGTAGTCGTTCAGCTGCCACGCGCTTCAATGCAGCGCAAGCGTTTTTGCAGTGATGACTCCACATCGTATCCGTTGGATGTGGTGCGTGGAAGGGGAAGTGACTCAGTTCACAAACAATTAAAGTTGGAAATTATGCATGTGTTTACTGCTGCTGCTGCTGCTGCTGCTGCTGTCGATAATGCGTACTAACAAAGCGTGTGTCTATCAAACCATACAAAGTTTTGAAGCATCTAAATTGCAAACAACCTTCTCCAAATGAAGACCATAAACAAAGTCATAAAAAATACAACTGCAGCAATGGAATTTATTATGAAATTTACGAAATTATATCAAAAACTTTTGATGATTCGTTTATAGTTCCATTTGCATTTATAGTTTTCGTACATATGCTGATAGCTTTAGTTTTTCTCTTAGCTCCTCCATTAACTTTTAGTGCGTTGATTATAGTTCGCAACAGAAAAACGACCACTGTAATTAAAGGAGATGAAATCAATTCGGGCTTCAATTCAGAATGAGAGCGAAATATCATTGAAATTAACGGCAAGCAACACACAGAAATCAATTCCCAAACTGAATTTAATTCTGAGTTGGCAGCAACTCTTCACTTCGAGAATTTGGGCAATTCCCAAAACGCCAATCGAAATGAATTCATTTAATTATTTATCTGTATAACGAAAATACATATAAATAATTATTAACGGTCAACCGAAGAATGCAATGAAAGGACTAATAAGCGACCAACCATTGTAGGCAAGCTTGTATTATTATATAAATACTACATAAAATTATAGAAAATGAGAAAAATTAGCCAGAAAACATAACAAAAACCGGCTTAAATTTAAGCTTTCGAAATTATTTTAATTAGAGTTCTTTATGAATTCTGCAATTCTCACTACGAAATTATCAGCGGTGCTCAAAAGTATGCTACTGCTTCATACATCATCTGAAACATTGCAATTTCTGATTTTGATGAAAATTGCTATACATGTTTATATTTACATATGTATATATGTATATGGATTTTATAATTTAAATTATGTGAATTATTAAAGGAATTCCTTGTAACTGAAATGTAAGATACTGGCTTTTAAGATATTACATTTTAGTCTTTCAATATGTTGTGCTAAAATTTTCATTTGTACTAAAAACGTTCAATAGATTCTTAAAAAGATTAATAGAACATTAAAATTGAAATTAAATATTTTATTGCGCCAGGAATCATAGAGGAGATATAGAGTTCGGCCGAAGAGCATTGTCTGCGATTTTCGATTGTGCAAGTATTTAAACACTTTATATATACATGGATATGTAAGTGTTTAGCTAAGTACTATAATAAGTGCAATAGCAACGTTTTGTCGCTGAAATTCTTCATAGAAATTGAGACGTTCAGAATAAAGGGAAATAGAAGAGTAGAAATACACGGAAGAGATCAATCGCAGAGGAAATATGGGTATTTCTCGATGGTTTTGCAAATGAACTTTTGTTAGCTTCAATTTAATTATATTCACTTCAACCTAAAAATTCTAAACTCTTTAGTAAAAGCTATGACATATTTAGTCATAATTCATTCATCAACCTAAAATGCCGACTAAAAACCTTTTTTCTAATGCAAATTCCTAACTTCACCCTACACACGTTGACTTCACTATATGCAAAGTTTCGACAGGGGAGATCAAGAGGAAACATTCACAAAATTATTTGAAACTCCAAGAATCTTGCATAAAATTAGCACAAAGAGAATCAGGTAAAATATTTTTTTTTATTCTTGATTCCTATGAGCAACCCTCGTGTTCCTCGGTCTTAATATTGTGGGCAAAAAAAGGTTTACTTTAAAAGGTTACTGCTCCGTTTACAGGTCAGGTACCTGTGCTTTGTTTCTTTGCTTTCAAAACTTTTCTGTATTCTAATCCCGTTTCACTTACAAAAAACTGTTGTAATTTGTATTTAAGTAATAAAAATAATTGATATTTTTTCATATATTTTTCTAATGGTACCGATAAAATTCTGTGTTGAGCCATGTGTAAAAGTGGGCAGTATTTTTGCATGAAAATGCGTGGTTACTGATATCGGCCTGTAACATTATTTGCTGGCCAGGTTTTCCACTAGCTAGGCTAGGCAAATAACCTAGGTAATTCAGATCTCAAAATCATTCAGAATTATTACTATATGTACCCAAATTTTTTTCATATTTTTCAACTCATAAAGAAGGGAAAAGTATACGATGTTTTGTTGAAATTAAAGTTTATTTTAATTCTGTATGTTTAACTAGTTTTTATAAGGACACTTTTCATTGAATAAAAGAGAATAAAAAAAGAGAGAATAAAAAATATAATATTGAATGAATATGACGAGCAGCATCATGCTTTTTGTCCTAATTGAAAGTGGTGTTGTTAGTACTCGGACTTTCTGGGAAAGTTTCGCCTCCTTGTTGCTCTTGGGAAGCGCTTTCAACGTCCGGATTTTCAGATGGTACCACCGCAGCTGCTGCTGAGTTCTTCTCTCCCACAGATGGTGGCGAGATTGGGTGAAAGTCATCATCGAATTGCCCTTCGCCGGTAGCATTTTTTTCCTCTTCAGAGTTTTCGGAATTGTCATTGGTCGCTGTGTCCATTGAGACGACCGCTTCAGCGTTGGCAGTAGGATTGGGAGCGACTCCGGCTTGGTTACCATTCACGAAGTCTCCCGGAACGACATCACAAAGCTCTGGTAATTCTTCAAACGATTCGTCTTCTGAGTGGCAGCCATTTTGTTGCCATAAAAAATCTGCATTCTCGTTTTCTGCTTCCCATTCTGAAAATTAAGAAATATTCTTTAACCATTATCAACAAAGGTAAAAATATATAGTAAAACTCCTTCTTATAGCACGAATTCATTTGCTTTGCTTACCCATTCGAATTTCAATCAAATCTTGCATTATTTTAACCATACAAATTCCTGCGTCAGCTAAATCCATGGCGGCCACCAGAGCATAAATCAAACAGATCAGAAACTAATGGAGAATGAAGAGGTATAGCTAAAAATTAGCGTTTTTTATGCACTGGTGAATTCGGTTGTAATACCTCTGCAGCCAGAAGGAGATGGCAAGTGAAACTCTGTCTGATTCACCATGAATAATTTTAGGCAGTTGCCACTATAAGAAAAGTGAGAAATAGTGCGGGCATTATTAAAGAAATTTGTGGGATTTCGTCGTATGCAATTGAATAAAATATTTCTTTACATAATTATATTCCTATAGTTTTATATCTTAAAATTATACATATTAATCGAATAAAAGTACAAATGTTATATAATATTATTAATTAATACCGATTTTTTTATGGTGTTCGGTTCTTCTGGCGGCCTATGCCACCCATGCAACTACAGCTGCAGCTAATATTGCATTAAGATTTACAAAAACATAAATTTTACTTCATAATAAAAACGTAGACAGTAAATACTTCAAGGTTAATCCTACAGAAGAGCCTAAGGTTTTCTATGTATGCTACATTTTTAGTCATTAGTCGTATCGTTCGTCTACGGGCTACGTATGTACATACATATATTCAAATGTATATATAGAAACACAAAAATAAATAATTTAAATATGTACTAATGCATATATTTATGCACTGGACATACCTCTGCCCGTTGTTTCTCCCTTGCACCCGCAGACACATTTCCTTCAAGAATACATTTTTATTTATATTTAATAAAAATATTAAATATTATTATTTAATATTTTTATAAGATATTTCTTTAGCTTCCAATTGCAAATTATCTACGAATGACAATATTGCGGTAAACGGAAACCAAAAATTATTTTCTTTTGTCAGTAAATATGGCACATTTTTGCAAAGATCCAAATTCACCAGAGCTGTTTGCTCTATGAAAAATGCTGCCAAAGAATTGTTGAGATAAGCTAATAAGCATAGATCTCTGCTAATAAAAGTCTCAAATACAAAATTTCAACCTTCTTCTTCTCTAGGTTTTTGAGTTAGAGACGATATAGAACATAGAAATTTTCCGCGATTACAATTCTTTATTGTTTTTACTACGTATACAAGGAAGTAAAAAATAAGTATGAAGGAAGCTATTGCAGAAGGCTGCATCTTAACTGAGACCTTGTCTGAAGTGTGCAAATTAGCCAGAATTGTTCTAATTATTGCCGTATTTTTCTCTGATCCATCTCTTTTGCTTAGTACTTTGTAGCAAACTATTGGCATTCCTTTTCCATTGCAAATTAGCAACACTGTAGGATGCGGTGTAGCAACGTTTCACACACAGACGCAAACGGATCCATGTGTGTGCGTTCCACTCACAGACGTGGCCCATAAGAAGATCACAAATGGGCTGTTGTCAACTGCACTTCTCTTTCAATGATTCACTTTTTTTACTGCGTGTGTAATAAACAACATGCACAGATCCATATGTATGTATGTATATTGATTTTGGCTTTTCTCTTATAGAGCATGGCAACATTTTATTGCGGGTATTCGATTACTTTCTAGATTTTAGGTAATACAAACACGAATTTTAGAGCTGCTCCATTTCCAAATATTGCAAATTTATTTAGTTTAATGTTAGTTTCGTTGTGATGTACACGTGTGTAGTCAGGACCATTAATTAATATACATCCACATCCATGTAAATCGAAAATGAACCCAAGATTTTTTAATTGAAATTAATTTTTCGGATTTGTTTCTAATTCTAAATTTCAAATAGCCAAAAATGCCAATTAAAAAAGGAGTAGAATCAAAGATTATAGGATACTGTCGGCATTATAAACAATTTAATCGAATAGAAATTTAACGATGCTTCTAAGAAAGCGGTCAAATTATTATATTAATGATTCCCTTCATGATCATCATCATGAAAAAGCTCAAAAACATTTTGAAATTATGCGAAAATGTTTCTCATTATTTTCACTCCGTTTTCTGCATTAAATACAACGCATTTTCAGATAAATATTGGCTCTGGAGTTGACTGAATCGAACGAGTTTCCGATGCGGAAAAACGACAGCTTGACAAATCGCCCAGTCAATTAATTAAGGGAATGATTAAACATTGCAAATAAAAAAAGGATATCGACCAAAGTGACAAAGGAAATGCGACAAAAAACCGACCGCCCAATGCAATTAAAGGCTCAGTGATCGTTTGTTGCTGTTGCAATTTCAAAGTCATTTAATTACAATTCGAGAAACACTTCATTTGCCTTCCTTTCCGCAATCTTCTTTCGACCTCCTTCCGCGCACAACACTTGAAAAGTGGCAGAAAGAATGTTGCCAGATCTGAAATTCGATCCGCTGCAGTTGTTTGTGTGTTGCCATTACAGGTTTTTATCATCAATTGATGATGGCGTTGCTTTTGCAACTTCGTAACTTTGTGAAATTTACAAAGCGTTTAATTTGTTGTTGGCGAAAGTTCTTTCGAGATTATTTTGTTCGGCAATTTGTGATTTCGCAAATTCGCTTATCTCCGTTCTTCCTCCTCATTCCACCTGTAATTCTTCTTCTTTTTCTTCTCCTTCTTTGTGCTTTTGTTCTACTTTTAGAATACGCAAAGAAATGCATTGCTGTCAAAGCTGGCATTGCGATTGCCTCTACAAATTACGTTGCCTACTTTCAGGCAGGTTGATATTTATTAGATCGGTATTGCGACGAGTAATTACTGATCGTTGATAACCAAGAACGCAGCTTAATCGATGTCTCATCAAAGTCTGCCAGCGCAGTTAATCGTATATATGCATTGTATATATATGTATTCAGAGTCGCAGTTCTTTCTGTGAGTCGATGTGACTTCGATACACCGCCAACAAAACATTGGGAAGTGACAACAAAACATCCCTCAACGCATCCTCAATCAGGGTTGGGAGATGGGAAAACGCCAACCACACGCAATGAGCAAGAGAAGCGAACAGCAGTAAAAGAGCATAAAAGACCGATTCATTTGGGATTTGCTGCCCGATACAGAGATATGATTGAACACCAACAAGAGCAAAACTGGTTCCAGCAACGGCTTCAGCGATGAGTCTGCTTTTCGACAATCCCAAAACTCAGAAATCTGAGGACACACTCTCTAAAACTGTTTAAAGTTCGTCCGGTTTTCAAAAATTGCGCTGTAATATTAAAGTTTAGGTTAATTGGAAAGGACGAAATGTGAGCGAAGGGGAGAAAAAGAGGAAGAGATAAGCAGAGAAGCTATTTTAGTTCATTCTGTCGAGAGATGTGCCGAGTATACCGCGAACGGTGAAAACTTTTGGGCATTTTTAAAGCATTATTAGTAGCGGAGCGGAAGCATGAAGCAAAAATTGCTACACAGTGAAAAAAGAGGAGAGTTAAATGTACAAATGTGTGTGTATTTATGCGCGTGCCTGTGTGTGTGTTTGCAATATTGTACAAGCGGCAAGTGTTTGCGGCAGGATGTAGAGTGCTTTAAGCTTTCGCTGCTTCCGTTTCTCTCTTTTAAAAACCGCTGCTGCGCGGCTTTCTGTTGCGCTTCTGCTCCGCTTCGTTGTTGTTGCGATTGCAGTCTCGCTCCCGCTTTGTAATATTTATGCATTTTAATTATCCACTGAGATTATTACGTATGTGCGGCTGGCCTCGCCCCTGCGGCCGCCCGCCCCGCTGCCGAATAAAGTAGCAGGCATTTTGCGGTTCTGTGCAGCGACTGTACAATGGAACCAAAGTTGTAAATTATTAATACATTTTTAAGAATTAATAAAAAGCAAAATAAAATCAGCAGCAGCAGCAGCAACTGAAAGCATTCATATAAATCGCAAAAGTTTCACTTGCAATGAAATAACATAAAAAAAAACATGATAAAAAACCGAAAAAAGAAACAAAAATCCAAATAAAAACAATCGCTTTTTTCTCACTACGTAACGGTTGTTAGTTAATGGCATGAAGCAGGATTTAGTGAATTAGGGAGCGTTTAAAAGAGATGAAAATCTGTTTAGTGCAGTTTGTGGTTGCATAAATTAGTCCTGTGCATGCATTTTTAATATTGGATGTATTTTTAAACACTCTGCTGCTAATTGAAGTTGAGCTGCTCGAGTGTTTCGTGTTCAGTGAGTATTTAAACAAGTCGAAAGTCGTCACAATACCAAAAATGCACTTGATTTCTCCTCTTCATCATCGCAATCGCAGCTTTAATTAGTATTTCATTAGCTTCTAATTGATTTTAAATATTATCTTTGCTAGTAACGATCTTTGAACTTAATTAAAATCGCTTTAAAAGATTGCGAAAGCGATTGCATTTCCATTTATTTCATTTCATTAGTTTTTACATTATTTCCGTTGGTTGCATTGCTTTTTCGAATGCGTGCAGGTGTTTGGCACCACTTTCCTGCAGCGAACGACCACCAGAGGACGTAATTAGTTCCATTAAATCCGAGGAACTCATCAACGGGCAATCATCCAACGCATTGACGACGTGTAATAAACAAAGCAAGCATCCATAAGCAATTTTATACACGACCGATTCGGCCGTTGCCCTTGAAGCCCTTAACAAGTGCAGCATTCGCCGGACCGCATCCATTGACAGGTAAAAAGTAATTTGAGTGAAATGTTGCTTTTTCAATTACCTGAAAAACCTGTTGGAGCTTCCGCGGAGGAGAGCGTCGCTTCAGCCGGCGAACGGACGCAGAAGCCTGCATTCATTGCGTGGCTCGCGGCCGGCTGCAAGGATAATAAATAATCCTCGGTGGGCGCCTCGTGTGGAAGGTTGAAATTGGTTTTAATTGGAATTCAATTGAAGTTCGCATTTTTTAAAAATTCTTTTGCAACCGTAATCGTGCCTATTTTGAGGCGTTACCAATTTAAGTCGATATGTCCCTCGAAAGAGGTATTTTTCAGCTTTAATACGGATGGTCAGGCAGGATTTCTCGCAGGCGCTACACGCTTGACAGGATGCTTTTACCAATTATTCGATTTTCTGGGACAAAAGCGACAATCGCCGTGAGCATTGGCAGTTCTTTCGTGTCCTTCTGTGTCCTTGAATAGAGGAAAAATGTCACGAGTAAAATTGTGCCGAAAGCAATTTGATTTCCAGCATTCGAAAGTCAGAAGAGGAGCTTTAAGAACATGAAACTAAATTTTAAATAAAGATAAAGAAGAGAATTTTAATGAATTTAAGGACCACAAGTGAGATCAATCGAGTGAAAGATCAGGCAAACTATCGAAGAATCGTTGGCGATGTTAAAGGAGCGATGGAAGCGGCGATCGATCGGAGGAGGTGATCAATTGAAGCATCGGCCAAGGCAGACGTGGACCAAGAAATTCTAATTGAATTTAATTCGACGTTTTGCAGCTTCTGAAAGAGCCACGGAGGCGGATGGAGAAGGGGAAAACAAAAAAAAAATGGAATAAAATAACAAGAACGACGAGAAAACGTGAAAATGTAGAATGTGAGCTAAAAAGAAAGACAATTATTAAAGTTGCAGGCATCGCAATTTCAAAACTCGACAAAAGGTCGATGAAGAAAATTCCCCTTTGATTTGATGTAATTTGATGAACTGAACGAACCCGACGAAGAAGTGTTAAAAGGATCAGCAACTTTTTCCATTACTTTCAAAGTTTTTCTCCTTGGACTGACGCGGAGGAGATAAATCAAGGAACGGGTGCAAGGTTCCGAGGAGAGCAAGAATAAGAAAAGCAGAGCGATTCTCCTTGTGGAGGCGAGAGTACAGACATTTTCCCCTTTCCTGCTTCAAATAGTTGCAAGTAGCTCGCAGATGAAGTCGTCGAACGAGTGTCAAATGAATTGGCGAAGGGAAAACGAAGAGGAGGCAATAAAAGTGAAGAGTTTCGGACATGAGAAATATGAAACACGACGATTGTTTGAGGGAATAAGGCGCCGAAGACTCTTGCTTGTTGATGCTGTCGTCAGGACTTCGCAGGATTATCCTAGCTAATGCAGGATCCGCAGCAAAGCGACGAAGCTGTCAATAGATTCAACAGCCAACAGAAGCTCGCACGAAGGAAGCAGAGCAGCGAAAGGTGGGAGAAAGGAAGAAGAAGAGGTGAGCAGAAACAGATTAGAGTCGAAAAGACGTGGAAGAGAGAAAGGAAGTTCGATCTCTCGTCCCAAAAAACTCGCTTGGATTTTAAAAATTTTTCGGCATCCTTCGGCGACTGCAGCCAATCAGATAACGTAATTAAAAGCATTAGCAATGCATTGCTGGCGGGCAGCGTTTCTTGTTGCCGACGACTGCAGCTGCAATCGATTTCCAGCAGCGTTTCTAATGACTCGGAATGGAAGCTTCGTGCTGCCAACGAGTCTCGAAAAGTGGGCAGTACTGAAAATTTCGCACTGACTGAGAGCGGCGCCTGTCGTGTTGTTGTTGTTGTCGTTGTAGCCGTCGGTCATTTCCGTTGGCCGTTGTAAAGCGGATGCACGCCACGTTCGCATTCACAACTCATATCCGGTGGCCAGCTTCGTCCTGTGGCTCCTTCGGTCGCTCGCTCCGGGCGCGCTGCTTCGGTGATGTTTGCAGACTCCTCAACATTTCAATTGCTAATAATTTCCAGGCATTTTTCGCTTTTCAAAAATAACTCCATTAATCTTCATAGACATGTGTCTATGTGTGTGTGCGTGTGTTTCTGTGGCTGTATGCTCAAGCTTTTCACATTCTGCCTGCATCTTTTTCATCATATTTCAGTTGCTTCATCCACGTTGATGCCATCGGTTTTTCAGGTTTTACGTGAAGGATTTTTCTACACAATTCGCTCTACATCGCTCTCTTTCTCTCCGTCGTCTTCTCCCCCTGGTAACAATCTATTACAGTAATTTAATTCCTCGCTTTTTGTCTCCTTTTTTGCATAAATTTCCTGGAATGTCGCTGCTGAGTCTGAGTCACATCCTTCGTCGTTCTTTCCGTCTAATTGAGATTAAAAAGGTTTTTCATATGCATGTCCTTGATTCAGTGGCTCGATTGCGAGCACTACACCGAGGCACGCATCCTTTGAAGGATTTTGATTTGTGTTTCGTGTTGAAAAACCCTCCAACGACTGGACGAAGCGGACGAAAAACGGGATTATGTCTCCTTCAACTACTCAACTCAGGATCAAGTAAATCTTAGCACAGCGTTTATCCTTCGTAACGGCAGCAAAAACGTCCTTCCTCCAGCAAAAAGTGTTCTTCTTTGCAATTGAATTCGCCGGGCGTCGATGAAACGAAACCAAAACGAATGAAAGCGATTGGAATGCAGCAACAAGGACACGAATGTGGCTACGTGCAGGATAAACAAAGCAGCAACTTTGCAAACAAATGTGCTAAAAGTCGTGTTGCGAAAGACAGCGCGTTGCCTTGCATACGTTTAGGATTACGAGCGGCGTTGCCAGATTGTTTGTTCGGTGTCTACGTTCGGTGGCTTTCGTCGACGACACCAACGACTGAAAACAAACAAAGTTCCCGAAATAGGAAGCACATTCGGCGACTTTTCTGTGGAGTTATCGATGCACTTCGTCGCGAAGCAGCTACACACAAACGCACTGAATAACTTCAAGATAATTCCCAAAATATTATGTTGCATTTCGTCCCTCATAACACTTGTCCTTCACAATTTTCAATTTACTTCGATTGCTGCAATTGGCGAAGTTTGTGCACGAGTTTAAACGTCAGAAGGCGAATTCTAATTCATTTTGCTGTAAAGTTTACGTAAGTTCGACTTCGGCTGCTGCGATAAGTAATTCCCAAACTCCATTCAATTTCGGCCGCATCAAACGATCGATTCGATCCGCACTCATCCGTTTATGCATTCAATATAATCACATTTAAGGCTTTAGATAATTATGCCAATAATGGCGAAAGCAAACTCAAAATGCTGCGCTTCATTGTGACCCTAAATGTATGCAAAATTTGCTTAGCAACGAACACACAAACGCTGCACTCATCCGGCGAGAGGGGAGGGAATGTGCATGTGTGGCGCCCCGCCCCGCGCCCACAGAAGGACAAGCAATCAGCTTGATTGGAATCGGAATGAAAATGGACAGCCTGCAAGGAGCTCACTTAGAAGCCGCTTGTAAACCGTATGAGTATAAATTCTGGTTAAAGTTTCGGTTTTAAAACGGTCGGAGACGCCGGGGGCGGAGATGGAGGAGTTTTTGTCGTTTTGTTGCGCCGTGTGGGGGGCGGAGAGGCGGAATATCTGATCATCGATTTATTTAATTAAATTTTCACACGAGAATCATTCGATGGTGCGGCACAATCGTGGAGAGGTGAGAGACTGACCGGTCGCCGATTGCCTGCTTTCCCTTCTAGGTTAAGTCCTGCTTTGACAAGTATTTGTAACCTTTACTTTCCGCTTCAAGGCGGTTTTATTAGGTTATTTCTACCTTTCCCTATCACAGTTCCTACAAATATCATGGAATATGCGACTTTCAGCAGAGATTTGCTTTGAAATTGCTTCATTTTGTCTTCTGAAGGATCTTAGATCATGTTCAAGGCGCCTTGGGATGATGGAGCGGCTGTGATAAGCGTCTCCTGTGCGTGGCTGGACGAGGAACATACAACGAACCCCAACTAGAAGCAGAAACCATTGCGAGAATCAAAAAATCAATTGAAATACAGTCAAAGGGTGAGCGAAACGTGTTTGTGTTGGCTTTTTTATCGTTGCATGTGAAATTCAATCGACGAATAGAAAAGAAACCCTTGGAAGAAGGGTTTCAACAGAAGAGCAACAACAATCCGTGGCATGTGCGAATATGACTCAGATTGAAACACACGCCGAAGGACGCACGACCCACGACCGTCATAAACGCGCTGATGCATCGACGGTGATCCATCAGCATCAAATTGAAATCTTTGCTCATCTCGGGGATTTCGCTGCTCTGTGAATCTGTCCGTTTGTCGGAACGATTCAATTCAATTCGTTGCAATGCGATTCGTTATCCTGCGCACCCAAAGCAAAGTACATTTCTGTGTTTCAGCTACCGCGGAAGGTCCTTCGTTCTTTTACTGTTTCGTCGTCCTGCTGCTCTGAGGGAAAACAGAATCAAGCAACGCAGCTGGAGTCCTTGAGTAGCCCAGAGCCCGGCGCAGAGCGGCGAAAATGCGTCCAGACGCCGTTCGAGAGCGTCTCCCACTTCAGCTGCTTCTTCATCTCCTTTTTCCGTCCAAATCAGTCTTGCCTCGTCCTGTGCTGTCCTGTTCCTGTGTGTACATGTGGTGTGTCTGTCAATCAATGTCAATAAAACAATTACTGTCACTTACAACACTCACAATGGCCCGCTACGAAGCACACCCAGACGCACTCTGCTCTCGAGCGCACTGAAAGGAGTCGGCAGTACCCGTTCGTGTGTGCAGTCGCACAAGCGACTTCCTCCAACCACTGTTGCCAGATCGTTGCAATGCTCTGTTTATTGTAACATTGTCCTGCTATCGAACTGCACAAACTTGGCAACAACAACAACAACAAACCGTAAAGAGAAATCTTTTCCTTTTATGTTCGCAGTTGTTTTTGCAGTGGCAGCACCTCCCACAACAACAACAACAACTCAGTCACAATGACAACAAAGGCGACAACCGAAAATGTTGCTACTTACATCAATGAGATGAACAACGAGTATTTACAACGAGGTAAAGGGATTTCAAGAGCTTCTACTCGTTGTTGTAAACGAATGAAGCTGCCATTAACAGTAAATTAATAATAATTAAATGCATTGTTAATAAATAAAAGCAAGCAAAATATTTCTAGAAACATGAATATAAATTAGATGAATTCAATTAATTAAATTAAAGCAGCTTAATTCTGGGTTGCAGACTTATTAATGTCATGATTTTCGTAGAAAAAATTAGTTTCTTCTTAAAATCAGAGATTAACAAGAATATTTTCTGTTTTCAATAAGTATTTCCTTATAAAATCAATAAAATTTCTCTATTGAAATTGAAAGTTGTCATTTTGTTTTCATATTAACGATGAAGAATTCAGAATGGACGGTAAATACATTGTCCAATGGGGAATATTTGGAAAATTATATTGATGATTACATTATAAATTCCTTGCAAAAAATAAATAAATAAATAGAGAAAGAACTCATTATTATTCTTATTTTTCATTCTTTCTCTATGGATCAACTCAGGTTTTAAGAAATTTTTGAGTGTATATGTTTCACTAAATACAATATTATTTTGAGGTTATGAATTAAAATTATTAGTTTACATTTTTAGCTGTGGCAGCCACATACGTTTTATGTGAAACTGAACTGAAAGAATTATGGAGCTATATAGTAACGAACTTTAATGCATTGATAAAAGACTTGCACTGCAACTTTACAATGAATCCAAATTCTTATTGACTTCTAAAGCTTCTAAATCCTTGCGTCATGGAGGCATTTTTCCGCGATTTGCAGTGTGTTAAACTCGTCGGCTTTCCTTTTTATTGCGCAGATCTGTTGGTTAATTATGCGAAGAGGCGCACGTGGCGTTCGTCCGCAACACGACGCAATCAAAAGCCTCTTCAGCGACTTCGCCGCGGTCGCCACCCTCACGCAGTTGTTGAGGGCCACTCGTGGCAACAACAATAACAGAAACAACAGCAGTAATAAGAGAACTGACAACAATAAAAAGCTGCAGAGGCAGATCGAAGCGCAAAAAGCCACAATTACTTTTAAGGGTGGCTGGCGCTTTTTAGCATCTACCATTCAAATCGATATTAAATATTTTATTTAATTTCCCCCCGCCGCCCTCTGCCGCCGTTCAACGTAATTCAAGTGAGCAATTCAAGCGACCGCCGCTCGGTCGTCCATCCATCATCGAAGGACTTTATTACAATTTCATTCCGTCGAGTTGCGTCATGACGTCTCTTTGCAGTGGTTGTTCGAGGGCGGGGCAGGGGCGGGGCCAGGGGACGCTGCATGACGCACATCCCCTGCCATTGCATAGGGACGAATTTTAATTAAAATTCTATGTTTCTCCATTCGATAGGAATGAAAGATTATTTATGGACGGATCTATCCTGGAATGGAACCCTTTGCAGCCAGCGTAACTCGGCGTGAAATTAGCATATGTAAGACAGGAAATTCCTCTTCTTAGCGATGATGAGTCGCTTCTTCCTTTTTATTCCTTGCAGTGCTGCGAGTATTTCAATTAAGTGCTCCAAGTGCGCGTCGTGGTTGTGGCTTTGTACGGCTCATGGACTCAATTCCTGTGAGGCTTTCATTTAAAATATGAATCAGTTTTGTTGGGCAACGGACACGAGTGAATTTGTTCCCAATTTGTTCATATTTTTACCCGAATATTTTTGCTAAATAAAAGAAAATGAAACGGCCAACATGCGATGTGGATTCTGTACGACTTTAGCAAAGAGCTTCATCCATGTGAGCGCCGCGATTACATTTGAATTCGATGTGATGTCTGAAGGGATGCGCTTTTCTTTCCCACATCCTTTGACCTCTCCATCGGAGCTCCTGAAAGCATCTTCGTGAATAAGTGAACGGCAACGGAAGTCGACTAAATGCAGAGTCGAATGAATGAATGAATGAATGGAAAACAGACCCATAAAATAACATGAATCAATCTCTTTCAACTATTATTGTGATTACTTTTCCGACTAAACTCGCTCTTTGGTCGTGCTTTTGAAGCTCTTTCGCTTTTTGGCCATTAAAATTCGATGAATTCAATGAAGCACGAACTTTTTGATGCCTTTCGCTGATTAGCTTTCGATTGCGACTGCGACTTGAAAAGATTTCACATCAACACAAAATGCAATGCTTTCAATTCAGTTAGGTTAACGTAATCACTAACGAGGCCCCGAGCGACCGATGCGCTCTTAAACGGAGACGAGTCCGCAATCATATCGCATCCGCAAAATATGCAATAATTTAATTACTTTCACGTTACAAACGCTGATGACACACACACGAAGTTTAGGGCTAATTGAAAATTTGATTATGTTGCTAATAATGGCAATAATTAAAATATCCAGTTTTCCATTTAGTCACGCGATGAGTTATCAGGTCCTCCGATAAACATAGATAAATCGATTGCATAACATGCGGCGCCTGTTGCCTGAGTCGCAATTTCAAACATTTCACACGCAGCCACATATCATAAATATTCTTTATATTTGCACAAAGCTGTTCAATGATTTGGAAACAAAAATTAATAAACGAACGAAATTCAATTCCCGAGTGCGATTAATTCCATAAATTATCATAATTTAATGTTTAATCCAGAAACTTTTGGGTTCTCATTATCGTATATCGAATGCTGCTTCAGTTAATTAATTAATTTTTACAATTTCGAACGTTTTCCAAATGCAACAAGTTCCCAAATCTGATTTCTTTGTGACGATCGCCTGGAAGACTTTTAACAATTTATAAATAATCCAGTTTCTATTCTTCTTTTTAATCTATTTCGTATAATCAAAGATTATAGAATACTATCAGAATGTATTCTATAATCTTTGGCATAATTCTGTATACGTTGGAATTGTTGAAGTGCCTTTAACTGCATTTGAAACAAGACCCAAATTCGCGTAACTGAAACTGAACTGAAACTAGTGCAGTTTAGTCTTAACCTTGGTTTCAGTTTCTTTATACACTCGTTTTCGTCTTTGTCTTTTTCCCAGCCTCATTTCCACTATTGTTTTGTACTTTCTTTTCCAATGTTTTTCTGGTTGTTTGGAGTCTTTTTCTAGTGTTTCTCTGAGACTTTTTCACGGTTTCGTTCTAAATTCCCTTCTCTTAATTGTCTTACCTTACTTTTGAGGTTATTCTTTAGTTGCTCGCCCCCTCGATCGCCTGTTTCTTACTTTGTTTTTTAGGCTTAGTCTTAGTCTAAACTCTGGGTTAAAGAAGAACTTAAGCAAAGAAAGGATTTTTATCTGTTTAATGTATTTAAATATTCCCGGCAATTCGCTACGCATGGAAACCTTGGCGTGTGCAACAAATCTTGCATTTCATAGCAGCTAAGGTTCAGTAGCGAAAGTTTTTATGTGGATGTATAGAAATGTATGTTTGTGTGTGTTGTAGGAGCATAAAACAAGATCGTGCCTCTGTTAAAAACACGTTTCGTCAGCTCTTTTCTCTGTTTGTGTGATTGTTTGTCGAGCTCAAAGAGGAATCTCAATTTATTGGGCTTCATTGGCAACCCCGACTGCGGAGGAATGATGCCTGTGTTGGTGGTGGGTGTGCGAGGGGCGGCGAGGTGCAAAGCTGTCGCAGATTGAAAGCAACGACCGTTTAGCGTTGAAGTTGATGGCCATAAAAAGGCATCGAAACAGCGTCGTTGTATGTCAGCGGGTGGCGTGCGGAGGAGGCGTGGGGTAGTAGTAAAAATGCGAATCTTAGAACCATCGTTTGGACGACTTAAGCGATGATTGCTGCTTTCTTTTATGGTTGACTATAATTTTGGAGGTTGGATTTAAATTCGCATCGTAAAACAATTCTTCTAACTTTTGAGTTGTCGGTTCTACGTACGTTGAACCTATCTTCTTTCTCGCTCGCACGCGCTTTTTCCAGGATGCGAAATTCTCTGCTTTTGCTGTTTGAGTTGCAAATGCAGCTTCGTGTTTGTTTTGGACTGTAATCTAATCTGTAAATTAATTGCTACGAATTTGATTGCTCCGCAAAAAACCAATTGGAAAACTTTAATTGTTCTCTAGTTTTTACTCTCGTTTCAGCAGATTACATTAAATCCATTGTTTGATTGCTTCTTTGCAACTTTGCATTTGATTTTCTATTATCGAACAAGGAGATTTATTACTTAAATTCCGCCGATTAAATAATATTCCAGCGAGGGAAATTCGCTGCTTCGATCTCGGAGAACAAACAGTCGCCCTGAGCGAAGCTGAAACAACGTATGAATTCGTTACTTCTTCTATTAGACCCGAGCTCGCAAACGTCGTTAGAGCGAAGAGAATTTCCACCCGCGAGAGTGTAGCGAATAAGAAACTACTCCGTGTGAATCAAGCAACGACACCGGCAACAATCAGCTTCGTGTTCGAAGGCACACGAAGAGTCTCAGGCTGTCTCAGGAGACTCTCAGCAACAGAGCAAGAAGTATCTATACATTCTCTTCAATGCTTGGCAACATTAGTTTATAGACAATGTTGCGATTTCGGGATTGAGAAGGAAAAAGTTTGATTTCTTCAAATGCAGGCGAAATTTCGTAATGGGGCATTTATACAAAGTGTCCGAATATCGGAGAATGAGCCAACTTTCAAAATGAAGAGAAGAGAAAAGCACCAAGCAATAAACAACAACAGCAACGGCGTCCAAAGGTGATTCTTTTTATGAGCGTGAAATGTAATGTTGCAGTTTTACGAGTCAAGCCGAAAATTGCCGTAAACGGAATTAAAAATCCAATGAAATCTCATCCCGTGTCTCGGGAAAAGCAACGCGAACGCGAACAGCAACAACAACAATAACAATAAAAGTGTCCGTTGAAGAAGCAATGTGAAAGTGTTGCTAGCAACTCGCCGAAGAAGCTGACGAAGAGCAGAGATTGGAAGGAAGTGAAAAGTCCATTCAGTCTTATATTTCGATCGTGCTCAGATTATGAATCGTTTTTCTTTCGTCGATTCCTTTCAGTTTCAGTGCAAAGCAAAACCTAAAGGAGCGCAGATGTTGACGAAAACGTTGCGTGGCTGTCGCTTCAGCATTTTGACAATGTTGCAATTCGCAAAGTGCTGCGAACACGAGCAACGAGTCACGAACATCCACCGAGTGTTTCATTGAATTTAACGATGCCTTCTCCAATAACACTAAAAACCGAACAACGCAGTGAAAACGAAGCAGCGACGCAATTAAAGCGATGTTAACAATGCTTTAATTTTTTATCTGACTACGATTCATTTGAGTGTTTTTCGAGTCAATTGAATCAGCTCACATTCAGCCCATGGTTCAGTTGCGTTTCACTTGCATCGAGGAATGTTTGAAAGCGAAGAAAGGCACCGAAGTCAATATTTCATTCATTCATTCGCTGTTGTTTCTGTTGTTGTCAGTTTGAAGTTGCTCTTTGAAATTTCCTTTTATTGAATTATAGAGGAATCGTTAATGAGCCATCGAAAGAATCCAGCCGAACACTCATTCCTCTTAAATAAATGTTTTTGGCATATAAAATCAATATTTTCATTCGTAATTCATGCGTACATGTATTGTTCATGTATTTAAATGTTTCTTTATTGAACACACATCAATTTTTACCTCTTTCCTTGTTTTCATATCCTTAAATGGATCTGTTGAGTTCCTGATGAAAGAAAGCCTTTAACATGATTAACGTTGCCGTTGCCGAGTCAATGGATCGAACGTTGGTTGTTTGATTGTCCTGAAGAGTGACGAGTTGCATTCATTTCGTCATTAATTCACGACTTCTTTCGTCCCAGTGCAGTCGATCACAAGATTTAATTGCTTAAGACAGGAATTTCTGGGAATTAAGTTCAATGAAGAAGCCTTTAAATTGCAAATGACATTCTTGCTAATGTCGCAACAGCTTTGAATTCTGCGACAATTGCAACACCCTCGAGCGGAAGGAGTTCTCCGCTAATGGCTTTTTACCGAGCACAAAGCCGAGAAAAAGCAATAAAGCCCTAGAAGATGGAATTGGAAGCCTGCAGCAGGCGGCAGCTCAGCGCACTCTTGTGTCAATTAGTGGAAACTGCTTCGATGAAGTGCTGCCAAGTCCTTGACGAGTGAACGACGCTGGCAAGTGAACGGCGCGGGGGTGGACGTAAGTAGCGAGCGAGACAGTGAATCAACACATTAAAAGGGACTTCAGAGCGTTGCAGTTGCAGAAAAGGCCCATAACCAACAACACCACACACATACACACACACATACGTACCCACACATGCATCTTCTGTTTGCAGAAAATGCCATTTAATTTATTTTCTCCATATTCAGCGGAGGAACGTCGCTCAAGAGCTGCTTTTCGCCCATTTCACGGCCGCAAACGTGGCGACTTGTGGCTGAACTGTGTCTCTGTGTGTGTGTGCGTGTGTGTGTTGCATAACGGCTAAGTGCATTAACCCGTTACGGCAGGAAGCTGACGCTGTTGAAGGCCGCAGCTGTTATTTTTCCACAATCAGCGTCTGTTTCTGTTGCTGCCGCGCTTTTTGATGTTTCCAATTCTAATTGCAGCTCCCAACAACAGACTCGCATCTTCCTGGGTACTCGGGTACACGTGTAACTGAACCTCACCCCCGAAGGTACTTAAAAGCGCAACAATAGCATCGCCCTCGCCCGCAAAAATCTTACTGACGATCGACTGACGACGCTGAGTGCGACGCTTTTCAACGGACTCCCCTCCATCTGCGCTTCTGCGGCAACTAATTGAACAACGGCCCATGATTCAATTGCATTAGAGTCCTTTTCAGCAGACGCCGCTGAAGCCGCTCTGCGAATCCCGTTGAATTCAGAGCCAGGAACGGGTGAAGGAGTGGTGAAAGCGGGACACTTTTTACTAAGCTGTGCTTTAAATCATTTCATACGAATTAATTACTTAATTGACAGGAAATCTCAAGCAACATTCTGCTGCGAAACATGGCCGCGGATCGGAGGTGCCTTCTTTGGCCTTTTTTCTCCGCCGAGACGGCTGCTTGAGGGATGCGATGCGTGCGAGGGAGCCTTGAAACATGCCAGCAACCGGCAGGAGTTCGGATTCTGCTTTTGATACGGGAAAAAGTGTTGCAACTTTAACGACAAACATGACATTGCAGTCACTTGCTTCAGTGTGAGTGGGAAGTGATTTAAATTAATAATTCTAACACCCACGCACACCCACAAATGCGGGCATCACACAAATTGACAGAATAAATGTCACTATGAGCAGCGGATGAGCGACAACAATTGCAAAAATAACACCAGCAACAGCAACTTTTGAATGCCAAACAACACCGGAAAATGACGTCGAGAATCCTTCGGACAGCTGCACAACTGCATTCCTGACACGAACAGGCGCACAAACACAGAACCGTCAACAGCTTCACCTACACTGAGAGAAAACTAAATACACATTCAGTAGTTTATTCATTTCAATAGAAAAACCTACTGAAAATTCTCGGAGTGATGATAAAAACTGAGAACAACAAAAATTGCATTAGAAAAACATCCTTAAAAAATCATTCAATGAATTACGAAGGATTCAGAAAACTTCAACTTGGAAAACTCTTCGTGTCCTTGTGTTTATTACGTACGGTTGCGTGTGTGTGTGTGTGTATGCAAATATGTTCAGATTCCGATTTAGCAACACCTGGACGAGTGTTCGTTTGTGTGTGTGCAGCAGGAAGCGGAAGGATTCAGATTACGGACGAACACCACGACGTCAAAGTTCGACTTCAAGAGGAAGTAATGGCATTTCGGTTGAAGTGTGCGTGCGTGTGTGTGCGTGTGGTTGTGCTCGAGCAGATGCCATTGAATTTCTCTCAATTGTCTCTCAGTCGTTTTCGTTCGTCTCTTTGCAACCAGCGACAATTGCAGCTGCTTTGAAGGACGACGAAAATCTCAACGAAACGCCGAGTACCGCCCCAAACTACACTATGGAAAGATAACGGCGCTTCGGTGATTTCATGTGTAACGGTAAATGATTGATTGCGGTGGCTGCATAAAAGACACTCCAGAAAAGTTTCCGTATCGACGTCAACGCGACGCTAAGAAAATAAAAGTCGAAATCAAAACACAGTCGACGATCGAAGGAGGGGACGGAGAGTGACGCATGCCGCAGCTACAGGGTGCCGCAGACAGCTGATCCCTGCACACAAGCACGTCGCACACACACGCTGCACTCTCGCACACACAGCCATTATAAATGTTACGTGTAAGCTTAAGGAAAATCCTCTCAATACGTTATTTATTGCCGAAACTTAGCTTAATGACTGCGACGTAAAAATATTGCCGTCGTTCGTCATTTCGTGTGTGTGTGTGTGTGTGTGTGTGCGAAGAATGTAAGGAGGATTAGAAAGAGTTGAGTTGAGGTGAAGCCGCAAGACACACGAGCGACCGACGGGGAAGGCAACACGACGTTGCAGCAACAACAGCTGCCGAAGCCGAAGCAGCAGCCGCAGCAGCAACAACAACGCCATCGTCAAATCCTTTCAATGCTGAAGAATCAATAAAAGTCACCGGTTTGAAGAAGTGTCTGGGAAGCGAATCTGAAGGATTGTGTGCAGTGAATGCGCCGGCGAAGAGGGGCATGCGACAAGATAAACACACAGACACCAGATAAAAGACGATTGATGTTGTTTTCATTGTTGCGGCGGCAGCTCATACACTCGCGTGAGTTCTAGATACGATGCAGGGCTTAACTCGTGTACGAAAAGTCGAGAAGATCAAAGGGTATCGATGGAGAAATAAAAAAGCTGTTTCAAAGAACATGGAAAAAGACTAATCTTTCTTTTGCAAAGCGAGAGAGAGAGAGAGAGAGAGAGAGAGATATGCTATGCTCTTCAGACATAATTTAATGTTTAACACAAAGAAACACGGGGAAATATTAAAAAGTCGGCCCCCGCCGGACCTCGTTTACCGCAATATGACTGTCCCCATACCTCGGCACCCAAAGTGTTTTCCCATTACTTCTTAACAGACCCACAACGGCTTCATTAGGCGTTGCCTGCACCTCTTTCCACTGATCGCTTTAGCATAAACGAACACCGGACCGTGTGTTCGGCCGAGGATACGCAGAGATTCCCGATGGAGCTGATTGTCGCTGTTGTTGTACCCACAGACGGCTTCGCCGAACATTTCAGCAATCAACCCACTCAAAAAATAATCATAATACCAATAGAATAGTTTTCACTATTAGAATTAAATTAGAATTGAAATTTATTGAGCCATAATAATAATAATAATAATTAATTCAAATCTAAAAAGCGTCAGTGTAGAACCATAGAGATTATAATTATATATAATGAATATATTGTAATCTCTATGGTACAACAGTAACCATATTTTTGTATGACAAGTTAGGATTAAAATATATAATAACAGGAAAGAAAATCTCCGTTGCTCCCGAAGACAAGCTGAATTCGAGGTGAAACTCCTGAAAAAGAGTGTACAATACTCTACTTCCCTATCGAACTGGATAGGGAAGCATAAACTCTTTAATGCCCTACGTGTGTAACCTATGTGTGTGTGTGTGCAGTTGTTGGCTATTGACTTTCGCTTAAGCTTTAAAGCTGCGAGATGCGGTGCGTTGTTTACTGCCGGGTTGATTTTGCAGCTGCAGCGCTTCGTAATGGTATTGAATCCATTATTTCAAATTATTCAATTAGCAATACAAACACAAATACAAAATATGCACACACAGCCGCCATAACACACAGCAACAGATATTTACATATGCATCATAGTGACATGATGACATTAACACAATTACATTAGCATACAATCAGGCGCAACAAATTAAGGGATCAAATGACGGCCGTTATCCGGTGCCCATCTCTAATTGTTATCTAAATGAGGCTCCAGCCGCGGCTAAATTGCACACACGTGAGATTCATGTAACGGTGAAATTACTCCTTGTTGCGCTGCTTATGGCGTTGGCGTTGCAAACAGTATTACCGTTACTATAACTGTTGTTGTGTTGGTATTCCCGTTGCTGTTGATGTGCTCACGGCCATAAAATATTGTTTAGTAGTTGGAACAAAAAACCGAATACGCAGACGGACGTTGAACAGAAAGGACGCTAAAGGACGATAAATTGTGCGACATGAGTGACTGGCTGACAGCCAGAATCAAGAGTCAAGGGTGTCGCGTGTTGGGGGGTGGGGACGAAGCGGTGCCGAGGGGGCGGCAGAGATCAAAGCACCCGCGAGACTTGTGTTAAGCGCGGCGTTGGCCAAAAAGCGGAAACGCACTTATCACGGCAATAAATCGCATTAATTTATTGTCGCAGGAGACTGCAAAGGAGTTTGGCCACCTTTTCAGCGCATTCATTTAGGCCGAGGGCACACACACACCCACACACACACACCCACCCACACACACTCAGAGCAGTGACTCTTATTCCCAGTTAGAAAAGCGGCTCTGCCCCAAATTCACAGGGTTTGGATGTGGGGCCGATTCAATGTAATGTGTTGGTGAATCGGGTAGAGGAAGGGGAGGGGAATACCAGAACAACCCATTGGCACTTGTTCTTAAATATGAAGTCAAATCCTTCGAAAAGAAAATTTTGGGAATTCCTACGAATTTTTTTCCAAGTGTGTTCGCACTCTTCCTCACTCATTCAACCATTCGTTCTTTTTCCCAACCAATGACTCTCTCTCTCTCTCTCTCTCTCTCTCTCTCTCTCTCTCTCTCTCTCTCTCTCTCTCTCTCTCTCTCTGTCTCTCTCTGTCTCTCTCTCTCTTTCTCTCTCTTGTTATATATGATATTTAGTAGAGAATTCAAAAAGAGCCCAAAGAGCGAGAAAGTCGGTCTTAGTGACTACCGTAGTAGACCTTATCGTTAGGTTAGGTTAAATTGGGTTTTGAAATAGGCCTAAAACGACGATGGACGATACACCTAGGCCAGCCTCGATCCTTTGTGCTTCTCTATGGATCTCTATTCCTTTGTACCAATCAAGGAATAAGGACCTATCTACATAGCGACAGAGCTTCCCTATCACAAGATAAAATTTCATTCAAGGGCAACATACCCATTATACATTGTTTCGGGGCCTATTTGGAAATGGAATTTACATAAGAAGCAGTCAGGGGAATAATCAATTGTAGCCCAATCTCCATCCAATAGATTCTCATGACTTCCGCAATTCTTCTAGGCGAGGACTGTATGGGGGCTTTTGCTGGGCAAGGGACACATATTGATGCCGAAAGTGTTTCTGATTGTGGATATAGGCGTTTTTCTACGTCCACCACGCCTCCTTCAACGAGTTCTAAACCAAAATAAGACGATCAAAGTGATAATATTTTTCCCTTGCCTTATTTTCTACCTTCCGCTTTCCCCTGCTGCTAACAGATCTTTCGGGGAGGTGTATGAAAAAAAGAAAGGAAAAAAATAATAGTTAAACAATGTAAAAAATTTTTGGCCTACACGTTTCCGTTTTCGCTTCTGTTTCCGGCAACAATTTGGCGTTGAGTTGGTAGGAGCCGGAATGCAGGGTCGTAAAGTGAATTAGGCGAGGGGGAAGCGGCGAAAAAGATTTATATGCGACTGTATTTAGCGGGCTGTAAATAAATTACAGAAGAAATATGTTTGCATTTGTTTTGTTATTGGCGAATAATGGAATTATGCAAATGTGTGCAAATGTTTATATGTATATGTTTTTTGTAATGTTTATGTGGCCCCAGAAGCACCTGGAAAGTGGGCAGGGAGAGGTCAATGGGAGGGGAAGCAGATAGGATCACTTTAATGTATATTTCCCATCGCAAGTCTCCCAAATGCCCAAGTATTTGGGCCTGAGTTCATGTTTAACGCTGGGAAGGTGTGGACTGTGTGTCTGTGTGTGTGATTTGTACTGTGTCGACGTATGTTTATCTAATGCATTTCGGTCATGTGCGAAATTGTTACAGATCCTTATCAAATGTCCTGCACGCTACTCGACGGCTCGACTCTGCTTGATATTTATTCGAAGACATTCGCAATTTATTATGCAGCTCCTTACATTGCTGAGATGTCACCTGAGTCGAAAGATTTATGCGATGCTCACTTTAAAACCAACACACACACACACTCGCACATACGTCCGTGTGTATGAATGCAACAAACACAGCCATTTATAGTTTTTTACATGCATTTAGTTTTTGCTAAGTAATAAAAAAGCGCCTCGAGAAAACGATACATGGTTTTTTCAGTGTTCTCCTTCGCAGTCCTTTCCTTGCTTTTTGTACCGTTTTTAGTTGCAAACATTTATCTTCGTCCTGTTTCCTGGACAAGAAATAATTAAGAAACGAGGATTTCTTAACGAGGATTTATATTTTCACCTTCATGTTTTGCGATTGCAGTTCCGAACTCGTCATTTGTCCTTCTTTTGTCATATCCCATCGAATCCCATTCACAAGATTTCAATCCCCATTGACATTCGATTCGGTTCAGTTCAGTAACGCCTTGAACGACTTGGGAAGACTTGAAATCGGAATACTTTACTTATAAAACACACTCTGACCTTTATTAACAATTACAATTTCAAAAAACTCCTCCAAATTCCACTGATTTCAAAGATCAGAGCTCCTACACTTTCTTTACTTTTAATTAGAAATAACGCTTTCCTATTTTCAAATGAGAAAAGAGTATTTTTTGTGCTTACTTTGGATTCTATTAATTGTTTAAAATTCTGTCAATGAAGTTGCTTTAAAATTCATTTCAAAGAGACTGTTTTCCAAAGTCCTTGTCTTTCGTTTAATTACTTCTGCTGTAAAATGTCCTTTTGTGCTTTGTGTCGTTGGGTGAGTTTATTTATATTCCCGTTCGTCTTTAAATATCCTTTAAAAGTGTTGGCTGCTTTTGTGAGTCTCTCTGACGGTTGACCTCATTCAGCTTTCCCTTTTCCGCTCTTGTCTTTTCAGTCTTTTCTTGCTTGCAAAATAACACCGTAAATTATTTTACAGGTTCTCCTTCATTGGCATTTGTATTGTTGAAGAGGCGAAGCAAGAAGAACAAGGAGCAATATCTGAGGAAGAAGTGAAAAACGGAGTCCTTTTTTGGTATTTTATTTGACGTACTCCAGCATAATCCACACCGGATGCGATCCTGTCATGCTTCACAAACGGATTGTGTTTGTGATAAGCTGCATTTTAATCTTTTTAAACCCTTTCTTATATAATTTATTATTTAGAATTATGTTGTACATTGTCTTCTTATGGACCGTAACTCATTCGTTATTGATAATGTTTTACAAATTCTTGCAAGGACATTTTCCAAACCCCTCATCTTCTCCTACTTCGAGCAGTGGCTCCTCGAATTGCAGTCCTGTATTCGGATTGTCTTCGGTGTATGTAATGCGCAACAATGCATACTTATCCAGTAGTACAAAACTTCAATAAATTCCATAGGCGACATGTTAAAGGACAGTGTCTGGCAGCCTGTATTCGGACTGTCTTCGGTGTATGTAAATGCGTACTTGCATACTTATGCAGTAGTACAAAACATCGTCGGACGATATTTCCTAATTTGCCTTCAATAAATTCCATAGGCGACATGTTAAGGGATAGTGTCTTGCAGCCTGTCGTCAGTCGCTTTTAGTACTTCAGCGAAATTTGAAATTTATTATAAGTGGTTAGTGATTGATTGTCTCTTGTACAACCGCAAGAAATTCGTGAGCAGTGCAACGTTCAGTGGTCGCGAGATCCCCTCACGATAGAGTGTGGATCCTCTGAGGCAACCGCGCGACTTCTTACAAGTCCTTAAATACTTAGTTAAGTTTGTTTCACTTTTCACTCCGGAAAAACAGTCGTCTACTTCTCATGGCATGAAGAAATTTCGCTTCGGAGGGTTAAGTTCTAAAATAACAGCTGCTGAAGGATTAATTAAGGGCATATTAAAAAGTAATTGCTACCTCGACTCCTCATCGCGAACAGTTCCTTCATCCTTGCATCGTGCTTCCTTGAACAGCGTGTAACGGGGTCTGCAAGGAAGTGCATTCCTTTTTGGAGGGGCGAGTGGGAGCGAGGATGCCTCAGTAGCTCTCTCTTCTTCATTAAATATTCTATTCTTAGATTATTTAAAGCATCTTTCTTTCTGCTTCCAACGCTCATCGCATTTCTCAATTAAATGCTATCGCGAGTCGGGATCCGGTTTTTTACCGTTAGCTATTAACTTCCTTGTTATTAAAATGTTGTAATAATATTTAACTCACGATCCACTCTGCATAATTTATGTAAAACGCAGGATGGATACAAGGAACAAACCTTTAAAAAGTGAATGGACAAAGGAACCGAAAGAACCGTGAATTTACATTCGTTGACCGCGGCTTGGGCTATACCAAAAGTAAAAAAAAGAACTGCTGCGTTCGGTAAAATAGCAACGAAACGAATTTTAATTAAAATGGCAACATTGACGAAAATCATCGGCCATCGCTAATAACAAATACTTTTCCCCCTCCAAAGATCCCAAAAGCATTTCCCAGATTCTGAACCAAACGGAGAGGGTCGAATAACCCGGAGTAGACGAATGTGGAAGATGCTTGTGAAACGTGGATAATTGCGTGAAATTCCGGAATAAGCTGCACCCTCGAATATCGTTCACAGACTCGTACCAGTCGCAGTCAGCGAGCAGTTCTGTCGCAAGTGTAACGAGAATCCGGACTCGATCCTTTTATTGTTTTGTCGGCTACTCTTTAAATATACTAAATCAGAACGCAAATCCTTTGTAAAAATCCGACAAGCGAAAAGCGGCTGATTTCTTTCGAGAGGGTGGCACTTTGTCGATGATTGCTGCAAGCGACGAGTCACGTGCAACCCGCTGACGTCATCCCAGCGCAGAAGGATGAACGAATTGAAGGCTGGTCTTGTTGCTGCTTGGTGGCCCTCGGTGCGTCCCGAGGGTTGAAACAGACACTTGAATCCCCTCGCTGTGTACACTGGGAATTAAATAGTGCGCCATTAAAGATTCGATTATTAATGCTCGTCGCTTTAACTCAATTCAGACAAGGATTTGGCAGTCAATCCCAGCGAAAAGCAGAGACGTGCTGGCAATCGTTCAAGGCTCGACTCTAATCCACTCTGTGAATTGAGATCTTTTCGCGAAGTCTCACACTTGGATTCGTTCTTAAGACAACCGCCGAGTGTATATTTTCAGGTATCGTGAAGGTTGAAGGTGAAGTCGACCGCGTCGGTAGTTTGATGGGTTTGGTAAGGAAAGATCCTTTGTGTGTGAAGAAAACATGGCATAAAGGTAACACAATTAACGGTCACAAAGAAAGTCCAACTGACGACAGGGAGTTTGAAGAATGATGAAGAAAAAAACGGACACAAATTGAAGTCGTGAACCTCGAAGAGATGAACTCTGACGGAGCTGCTACAAAACTGAACATCAAGATGACAAAAATGCAGTCGAGAATCCTGACGATGTCAGCAGAAGCGGAAAAAATAAATCCATTTCTGTTTGCAATCCCATAAAAGTCGTTGCAACACGAGTATTTTTAGTAGTTGCTGAAGCTGATGCCTGTAATGAACTCGAAGACTTTAAATCCCGCTCATCAAAAATAATCCAAGTCATGGAAGAAACCGTCGCCGTTGCTCTGCGCCGCTGAAGTCCTAAGCACCGAAGTCTTAAGCGGAATTTCGAGCGTTTCCTATGTTTACTACCAGAGTTCGATTTTATTGCAATTGCAACTAATGACAGAAGGCGATAAAAACGCAACGTCTTTAATCCTCCTCCCGTCCACCCTGCCTCTCCCCCTCCACGCCTGTTGATGTTTATATTGCGCTGTAAAACTCACACGTCGTATATTGATCGAGGATCAAAATTTATAGCAGCTTTAGACAAATGCGAGGGTGCAAAAATGCAAAAGTGTGCAAGTGGCTGACTTGAAACGAATTCCCGAATACAACAGCCCCTTCGCTCGTCTCTGAACTCCTCACACACACATTTCACAACTGCTCATTGTCACTTCTGCTGGCGCGGAAACAGTGGCAGTGGCGACGGCGTCTGTCTTCGGCCATCAACGCTGCGGATGTGATTGGCGATGCACGTGACCAACACGCGCCTTGCGAGACTCTCGAAAAGTCGGCAAACGCTTGCCGTTGGGCTCCTTCAGCCGTGATGCTTCACTTTCTCCCGTTCATAATAACCTCGAAATGCAAATTTTAAATATTCGTGGGTCGCGTCTGTAGCCCGGAGGGATGCATGCGTCTTCGATGGTTTCAGTTACCGTTGCGAATAATTTGCTTCCGGCGTAAAAACAAAGGAAGCCAGAAAAGAATAAAAGTCATCCTCAGAAGTCGATTGGGCGGAGACGGAGGCGTGATGAGGGGACTACGGAGTGGGTGATGACTTTGTTGTGGGCTGATGTGCAATTGGCAATAAGAAGACTTCAATAAGAAGCGAAATGTTCACCTCCTTCTTTCCACTTGCACCGCAGAAGGAAGTATAGAGGGATTTCAAAAATAACTGGAAAAGCTTTGGTATAAATTTCGACTGTATATTTCTGTAATGTTACAACAGTTTCTGAAAAGTAATCACAAGTAAAAGTAATGAAGCAGGATTCCCTGATTTCTTTCCTCAATTCTGTGGCATGTTATTGAATTTAATGATTATCTTTTTCGAAATACATCACATGACGTTATCGGCAGCGCTCTAACGACAACCTAATTGAAATCAAACTGATCCCGCAACCCTCCTTCCGTCCTGGCGTCCGTCCTTTCTTTGTTTCTTCTTTTACGATGTCCTGGGGCACGATTAGGTCTGTGTGCGTGTAGCCAGACCACATGTTAACCGAGTGACCTGAGAGCGCCCCCCGTCAGCCGACACACTTTCGACGTGGCGCCGACCGCCTGCTGCATGCTGTCGTAACGGTAATTAATGTGCTCGGTACAGCGTAAACTTAGTTAATGGCAAAATCAACATCCACAGCAACAAAGCAGCAACATTGTTAAAGCCTTCGCAGCTCTGCCCACCTTCACGAAGGCGAGCACAGTTTCGTGTTTGATTGTTTTCTAGTTCAACATGTGTTCATTGGGTACTTAATGCAATTTAAGAGCAGCGTCTTCGTCGGGCAAATTAATTTTCCAGCCCCAAACAACAGCAATAGCCACAGTTAATGCAGTTCTGGTAAAATGCGCCGCCGGCAGCTTTCGCCGTACGAGAACAATACACTTCACCGGCTCCTTTGAGCAGCGTCCTCATGAATGACCCACTCATGAGCAGTCATGACATCTGACGATTTCGGACGTGAAATATTCCGATTCCAATACTTCATTGATCGCTTATTAAATCGTTTAAAGACTTCCGCCGTCCGTGACAGTCGCTCGATTAATTTAATTGCATTGCATTTTAATCACATTACAAAACTCCTGCGAACCTTAAAACAACTTCATCCGAAAGTTTAACATTAAATGGAGTCGAGTTGCTTCAAGAGTCGAAATAATTACATATTTTAAGGCGTTTGATTGCATATTATTGTTTCTCGTTTGGCCGTTGCTGTTGTTGTTGCTGTTCTGTTGTAAAATGAGCAACTGCATTAAGGCACAGAACGGAAGCCGGTCGAAGGATGGAAGACTTAATTGGAAGGGGGCGGGTGGTGCTTTGGCCGAGTGCGATCCCGATACCGAGCTGATTTATTTTTACAGTCATTAGACGGCGAAGTGGAAATAAAAAGGAGCAAAAATAATCACACACAACTCTTTACATGTGGGTAATAAAATTAGCACCCGATAGTGTTGCACACACACACACACACACACACACACTACCATACGTGGTTGGCTGTTGTTGGTGCCACTCTAAAAGCAACTCGAAACTTGTTTCGGAGCCGGCCCGTGGCTTCGTTTTGATATAGAATCCATTTGTGTGACGTTGGCAGCACTGCTTCGTGATTGTGTCGTTCGCTGGCAATCGATTCTTCTGTTGTTGTTGTTGCTATTGCTGCTAGTGCAGCTCGTTGATGGTAACATCAATTTTAAAGCAGTCGAAAGTCTCCGTCGTCAGCAGCTCGTAGCGACAGCGCCGGATATGGATGGCGACGCAGAGTGCGGCAGCGGCGGCGGATGCATTGCTTGCATGGCTGGTTGACTGATTGACTGACTGATTGACTGCCTGCCTACCCAACAGATATGCAAATTAAGTTGTTCAACTAACGCAAAACCTCCTCGGCTTTTCCTTTTATGAGCTTCGCAAAGCGAGCGACGATGATTTCAAATAAAATCGGATAGCATCAAAAGTGATTCAACGGAATGTGTGAACGAATGATTGACGGATTTTGGGTTCGATGGCTGCTTGAAAAACGGTTTCCGCCGTTTCGAATTCATTTCCCTGCATTCAAGTCGATCGAACAGGTATTTGAAGCACATGAAAAGGCAACGCGCCCACGAGAACATTACAGGCAGTGAAATGAAGTCATTTAAATATCGGAATATTGCGTTAACAAATCCAGGAAGCAGTAAACGACGCAGGCTCAACACTAGCATGAGCACAACAATCTTTTTTCTTAGCTTTATAATAAAGAGCATTAGGAGCTCCACGGGAAATGTTCGCGCGAAACTGTCTTCTCTCCGCTTGGAGCACGAAATGAAGTCCCTCTCGAAATGATTTAAAGTTCGCTCTCGCTTAAAACGAAGGCGCATGCCGCGCTGCCCAGCGGCAAGAAATGTGTCGTAATGTGATTTTACGTAATGACGTAATACATCTCCGTAGCGAACACGACAGCGCACACGACTTTCCCTTAATGATTACGTTTTGTGGCTGCATGTGTGTGACTGCGTCGGTGTTAGTAGGGGAAATTAAAGTAACTCACGTTGCACTGCGTTCGGTGGATTGTGTTCGGCTCGCGACTCTCGGCGTTGCTGCTGAATTTGTAACCAATTGCATTCAAAACCCTACAGTCAATCAGTTCAATCAGTTGCTTGTTCTGTGAGTTGTCCTTTCTGGTAACAGAAACCTGAAAAGTTCTTTTCTACATGAAAATTTACAACTGTACAGAAATGAAGAAATTTAGATCAGAAATTTAGCTGAAACTTCCTAAAAGACGTTTAATTTTGCATAAAGCAGTCCAAAATTTTGCTAAACAATTCATCAATGATATCAAAAATATATGCAACAACATGTATAAAAAGGCTTAGCCAACTATGCACAGAAAATTTCGAACATTAGCTTATATTTCGCCGGATTCACTTCTTTCGCCCAGAACTTTTTGATTCGTATATATATTTGATAACGTTTGGCAACTCCTCCAGTTCCTGTCTCAACCCCAATCGGCGCTCCACAGTAGTCATCTTAGCGCGTTGTAACCACTGAGCTAACGGTGTAAGTACCCTGTTGTTAACAACCGCTTTAATAGCCGTCCTAAAGTCCACCTCAGAACTAGAATCGTATACATCATTGCTCGTAGCTTGGCATGACACATTCCGTTGCTCTATTTTGGGTATATCGACTTCATCAAATCTGCCGCAAGTCATGCATCTGTAACCATATCCCTGTTCCATCTGTACCTCGTTCCGAGAACTTTCCTTAGACAATTTCCGAAGCTCCTTCGTATGAATCGTACTCTGGGACTCCTGATATCTGTTTCCTGTTCCATATCCCTGTTGCACCGGTGGTGCCTCGTTCCGATAACTTTCTTTAGACAATTTCCGAAGCTCCTTCGTATGAATCGTACTCTGGGACTCCTGATATCTGTTTCCTGTTCCATATCCCTGTTGCACCGGTGGTGCCTCGTTCAGAGAACTTTCTTTAGACAATTTCCGAAGCTCCTTTGTATGAATCGTACTCTGGGACTCCTGATATCTGTTTCCTGTTCCATATCCCTGTTGCACCGGTGGTGCCTCGTTTCGATAATTTTCTTTAGACAATTTCCGAAGCTCCTTTGTATGAATCGTACTCTGGGACTCCTGATATCTGTTTCCTGTTCCATATCCCTGTTGCACCGGTGGTGCCTCGTTCAGAGAACTTTCTTTAGACAATTTCCGAAGCTCCTTTGTATGAATCGTACTCTGGGACTCCTGATATCTGTTTCCTGTTCCATATCCCTGTTGCACCGGTGGTGCCTCGTTTCGATAATTTTCTTTAGACAATTTTCGAAGCTCCTTCGTATGAATCGTACTGTGGGAATCTTGATTTCTGTTCCCTTTTCCATATCCCTGTTGCACCGGTGGTGCCTCGTTCCGATAACTTTCTTTAGACAATTTCCGAAGCTCCTTCGTATGAATCGTACTCTGGGACTCCTGATATCTGTTTCCTGTTCCATATCCCTGTTGCACCGGTGGTGCCTCGTTTCGATAATTTTCTTTAGAAAATTTCCGAAGCTCCTTTGTATGAATCGTACTCTGGGACTCCTGATATCTGTTTCCTGTTCCATATCCCTGTTGCACCGGTGGTGCCTCGTTCCGAGAACTTTCTTTAGACAATTTCCGAAGCTCCTTTGTATGAATCGTACTCTGGGACTCCTGATATCTGTTTCCTGTTCCATATCCCTGTTGCACCGGTGATGCCTCGTTCCGAGAACTTTCTTTAGACAATTTCCGAAGCTCCTGTGTATGAATCGTACTCTGGGACTCCTGATATCTGTTTCCTGTTCCATATCCCTGTTGCACCGGTGGTGCCTCGTTTCGATAATTTTCTTTAGACAATTTTCGAAGCTCCTTCGTATGAATCGTACTCTGGGAATCTTGATTTCTGTTCCCTTTTCCATATCCCTGTTGCACCGGTGGTGCCTCGTTCCGAGAACTTTCTTTAGACAATTTCCGAAGCTCCTTTGTATGAATCGTACTCTGGGACTCCTGATATCTGTTTCCTGTTCCATATCCCTGTTGCACCGGTGGTGCCTCGTTTCGATAATTTTCTTTAGACAATTTTCGAAGCTCCTTCGTATGAATCGTACTCTGGGAATCTTGATTTCTGTTCCCTTTTCCATATCCCTGTTGCACTGGTGGTGCCTCGTTCCGAGAACTTTCTTTAGACAATTTCCGAAGCTCCTTTGTATGAATCGTACTCTGGGACTCCTGATGTCTGTTTCCTGTTCCATATCCCTGTTGCACCGGTGGTGCCTCGTTCCGAGAACTTTCTTTAGACAATTTCCGAAGCTCCTTTGTATGAATCGTACTCTGGGACTCCTGATGTCTGTTTCCTGTTCCATATCCCTGTTGCACCGGTGGTGCCTCGTTCCGATAACTTTCTTTAGACACTTTCCGAAGCTCCTTCGTATGAATCGTACTCTGGGACTCCTGATATCTGTTTCCTGTTCCATATCCCTGTTGCACCGGTGGTGCCTCGTTCCGATAACTTTCTTTAGACAGTTTCCGAAGCTCCTTTGTATGAATCGTACTCTGGGAATCCTGATATCTGTTTCCAGTTCCACATCCGTGTTGCACCGTTGGTGCATCGTTCCGATAACTTTCTTTAGACAATTTCCGAAGCTCCTTTGTATGAATCGTACTCTGGGAATCCTGATATCTGTTCCCTGTTCCATACCCGTGTTGCACCGGTTTTGCCTCCTTCCGATAACTTTCTTTAGACAATTTCCGAAGCTCCTTTGTATGAATCGTACTCTGGGAATCCTGATATCTCTTCCCTGTTCCATATCTCTGTTGTACCAGTAGTACCTCGTTCCGAGAACTTTCTTTACGCAATTTCCGAAGCTCCTTCTTACGAAACTTACTCTGGGAATCCTGATATCTATTCCCTGTTCCATATCCCTGTTGCACCGGTGGTGCCTCGTTCCGATAACTTTCTTTAGACAATTTCCGAAGCTCCTTCGTACGAATCGTACTCTGGGAATCCTGATACCTAGACGAACGCTGACATCTCTCAGGACTCGTAGTGTCGGAATCATGATATCTGGACAAACGATTAAGTCTCGTAGGAGTCGTACTATCACAATCCGGATATCTGGACGAACGATGAGATCTGCAGCTATTACGGTCCAAAGTTGGAGTTCCAACGGTGGCACAGGTCGAATACTGGTCGTTGGTATCGCAGCTGGGTGTATATTCACTCATCTCGCTTCGAAATGCAGCGGTTTCCCCTAAGGTTTCATGCCGTACTTTGAGCCGTAGGTTCTCTATGAAACTCGGGCATATGTTTCTGTTCTTGTAGCTCCCAGAGATGGAATGTACAGGTAGACTGTGCGATCGATCTGCATCACCGCCATCCGGAGTACGTTGAGTTTTTCTAGTGCGGGCGTGCGCCTCATGCCTGGGCTTACACGAAGGTGTGGCCTGAGGAAGTGAATCGCTAGAGCTGGACGGTACATCGACATTGCCAATTGGTACATGGAGCAAGCGATGTGGCGATAATGTATTCTGCGAACACGATGTTGTATGCCGCTTTCGCGATGTTTTATTTTGGCCACATGCTGCATAAAGAGGGCGTACGTAGTTCTCCGTGCAAAAATGCGAACCCTGATCAGTGAAATTGTTTGCTGTTAGGAATGTAAGTCCACTTTATGCTTTTAAGGAACTCACCTTTAACGTCGAAGCTTTTCTGTGCATCTTTTTAGCTTGATCCAAATTTATTAAACTCACTTCGAAAATACACAAAAATATAATGGAAAATCCTATTATTGAAAAAATATCCAAACATTGATTGACAGCTCAGTGAATACTGTTTTAATTTTTCACCAAGTAGATTTTTCCAGTGGGTGATTATTGTAATTTTTCAAATAGGCTTTGCAGAGTTACAATTCATAGTAAACAGTCTTATTTCTTCTTGAATATAATTAGTTAGTTTATTCTAAAGATGTGATGATGTAAGAAAAGGAACGTTACCAGCTTTTTCCTGAGGGGAATATTGATATATTGGAACCATAGACGTAGCAACTGACCGGTGGTCGTTGAACTGTGTAAGAGGTTATATTTTTTCGATATAGTCAAAACCAGCGGCTGAGTCTTTGGGACTTGAGAGCGGGGAGAAGATCGTCGCTTCGGAAAGAGATCGGTAGCGGTCCACGTAACTTATCGCAAAATACGTCGGAAGACGAACATGACGTCAGCGAACTTGCCTTTAATGCGCTTTTTGCTATTCCATAGTGAGGAAACCGAAACACTGGGGCAAAATACAAAATATAGCTCTACGTTGGAGCAAAAGGACTTCCAACCTGGACGGTTTTTACGGCTGAGCACTTTTTTGTAATTCTTCCTGTGTGCAATAGAAAAGAGAAAAGGACACCGAGAGATCCTTGTGGGCTGCCTTGATACATTTCGAGTTCTACCAAGGATTCGAAACGTCTCGTAAAGAGTAAGTATAATGTTGTCCTAGGTTGTTGGAACTGTATAAGGAGAAGGAGAGAAGTAAACCTATTTAACTTTGCGGTTCAGACGACGTTTACATAGAGCTTTGGCAATGGCGGGCCTAGAATGGATCCTTGGGCTTACTGAGGATCTAAGTATACTGTTGATTAGGCAGTGCGAGCTATCCAATGTCTCTTTAGAGGGAGATTAGGCTTAGACTTGGAGTGCGAGTGTCTGCAATACGCGCATGCCACAAGAGGCGAGCCAAAGAGATTATTTAGGAGTGATGAAAGTTGGGTCGAGCTAGGAGCGGAATGTATTATAGATGGAACCGAAAGAGCTTTTTTGCTTGGTTAGACAAGCAAAACAAGCAGCGGAATAACTGCTGTCAACTGTCAAATTGATGCTTTGGTATCAGTGGTTATTTCAAAATTACACAAAAAAGCATTACATTAATTAACTTTTATCGGTAAAACTATATAAATTTTATTTATTAAATATACAATTTATATTTTGATACAAATTTATTATTGGCATTTTCAGCTGTGAAATTTTTCATGATAAGAATCTTAACTGTATAGACCTTTTTCGAGTCTTTCTTATAAAGTCATTTAGCAAAAGTGTTGAATGACGTCAAGTACAAGAAACGAATGAAACAAATTAAAGTCAAACGTTGAACCAACCTCACGTGTTCACCACGTTGTTGTTACCGAGTCTTCAAGTGTTGCACTTTCCGGAGTTTCCGTCCGTCACTCATTGTGCATGCAATCGCTAAATTGCCATCTACCCACAAAAGCCTCATCTCCATCCACAACCCACCGTCAAATCGTTCATCACTCTTGCTGTGGATGTTGTTGTTGCTGTTGTTGAAGTCGAAATTGTAGTTGGTGCTCTCGTTACGATCGATTGTCAATTCCGAATGACAATCAACCTACATATATGTGGTAGCATGAGCTATATAAACGATTGCCACCGTTCTTCGCCTATGAATGCCTCTTCTGCAGAGCAATTTCGTGAAAGGCATTTATGAAATATTCACTTTAATGGCAAAGAATCGCTTTCTATCCAAAGTTGTTTGTTGTTAGTTGAGTGAAAACAACTAACAAATGTTAACTTAAATTATATGTTATCAGTGTTTTACATTTATCACCATGACATCTGAAATAAAAGTAAAAAATTCTTTGTTATTCAATGTTCTTCTTTTATACAAAGGCTGCGCTCGCTCATAACTTTTTTGGTTCGCTGTTTGTCAACAATTTTGTGCTAAATTTTTTAAGAATTTTTTACCAACAGAACCGAGTTTTCACCGAGACGAGGCAAAACTATGTATGGCCAATTTTCCTCACATTTGATAAGCGTTTATGTTGTGTTTGTCTTGGCTATATTAAAAAATTGTTGCAGTAATTTTCGGATTTTCTTTTATAAAAATTTCCTGCAACGCTGTAAAATGCATTTAAGTCTGAAATTAATTTTAATTTAGAATGAAGTACGAATGCTCATTTGTTATGGGTTTTTTAGGTTTTACGCTTTGATGATTTTTAGTTAATTTTTTCCCATTGCATCGTGTGGAATTTTATTATATTCGATTATTTTATTTTGCGATTGTCTTTCTAATGAAATCCAAAAATTTGCCTTTGGATGCTCGCAAATACTGAACGATTTTAAATTAAATAAATTTACACATCACGAGGGGAAGCGGAATCTACTTTTACGTTATTTTGGGAATTAAAATTGATACTCGGAGGCTTTTATTCGGCTCCGATTTGTGCGAACTCGCCACACAATATCCGCAAATATTTATTTTCTCATTATTTATAAAAGTGCAAATATGTGTAAGTAGATAAAACCGATATAATTGCTATGTATTTAATTAGAATTGTTTTCAAATAATACGAACGAAAAAAACATGTTCTTTATTAGTAAAACTTTATCATAAATTATTATTATTATTAATTATTATTATTTTTTCTACTTACCTTTATAACCGTATTTATATTTGAAATCTCAATCCATTTATATATATGAAAGCCTCACAATCATCATCACTTTTGGTTAGGTTTTCATGGTGAAAAATTTCTATAATAAAACCACTGAGAAGTTTAAGAACCGTGCTCCAAATTTCTAATTAAACCAATTCAAAGAATATTAGAGAAAATATCTATTAAATAATATATTTTAATCGTAACTAAATTGTAGTATTTACATATATGCTGGGGCCTAACTGGAAAATAAGTTGAATTCTTTTTGTAGTCTTGCTCGCACGGTTTGTATTGCGGTTTTCTTCGGTGACGTTACATAAACGCGAGATGAGGAAATAATTTTATAATTAGTATTGCTATTAGGAGCTTTCTTTATATGCCACGCCCTCTGCCCATCATACCCACTCAGGGTATAATGAATCCAGGCGCAAAATGATTTTGTTTTGCAGTCTTTCTTCACTGCTCAAGAATCTGTCATGGAAATAAATAAAAATACTGGAGAGTGGGTAATGAACTCCCCGCAGTATCCCCGCAGCGACTCATTCCCCTCATAAATACCGAGGGAAATTTGCTTTACGCACGAACGGTGCGTATTCATTTGCATATCAGCGATTCATTTTTTGTTTCTCCACAATTTGGTTCATGACAAACGACAACTAATGAAATATTAATAAATAATAGTCCGGGAAATGACCAATAATTTATATTTGAAATTTTAATTAATAAAATGAGATGCGGAATTATAACAATTTCTAAACAAAAAATTCATAGATACATAAAGATAAAGGGATAATTTTTCTCGTTATAAAGAAAATTTGCAATAAATAGGTTTTATTTAGTTAATTAATGGTATAGGAGGATACTTTATTATATATCCAACAACTTTAAGGATACATTTGAAAGCATAGAATACACTGGGGGATTCTACCGCGGAAAGTGCATTGCCTGCGCTCTTCCTTTCCTTCCTCCGCTTCTAGAGATTACAGCTTACCAAAATAATTCCTGAGGTTACTCAGCACCTGGTAGTGGGTCGAGGGGAAGTTTTTACATAAGGGAATGCCTCGATTACTTTAATAATGCTTCAATTTTATCTCAACAGGAAAATTTATTTATTTTTTTGCGCACAAAAGCAGATTTTTGAGATAAGAAATATAAAGATTTCGATAGATCGATAAAATACCATATGTCTACTCACAGTTTCTGCAAACATCGCAGCAAAATCAATTATAACAAATTTAGCAAAATAGGAAGCACAAAGAATTTTACCAAACAACAAAATTAATTTCTATCGCACCGGGTTCATTTGTTGCTCCCAGTTATTGTCGATTGGTACATTTTTGTAAGAACGACTGGCAAATAGTCCAGATCCTCTCTCAAAACCATTTCATGCCTTAGAAGGTTTGCTTGAGCGCGATGCATCCATTTAGCCAACGGTGCGAGGATATTGAAGCTAACATTTTGTTGAATATTCTTCGCGTAATTCTCCGCAGAAGGAGAGAGCTGCAGTGTCATTGTCGTAGTTTGCGCCATCGCGTGCCTTTTCTCAATTGGGGCGGGGACTTCGAATTTCATGAATCCGCCACAAGTTCTGCATCTGCAGCCATAGTCCTTATGCAGCGTATATCTCGAAGGGGTCTGCTTTTCCAAATTTGCTTGCTCCTCAAAATGACACTGCCTTTTCGATAATGTCCGAGCTTCTTGCGCAGACATCGCATTCTCAGGCTCCTGATACCTGGACGAAGCATTCGATCTGTAGCCACTACGATCCAAACTCGGAGCCCTAACGCTCCCGCAGGTCGAATACTGGTCGGAGGTATCGCAGCGGGGTGTAATTTTACTCCGGACTTTCGGAACTGCACCGGTTTTCCGCGAGGTTTGCTGCCGCACTTTAACACGCAGATCTTTTATAAAACTTGGACTTATGCCGCAGGTTACGTAGTTTCCAAGTAAGGAAGTGGGAGGTAGACTTTGCGATCGATCAGCATCACCGCCACCCGGCGTCCGTCGACAACTTCTACCACGGACCTGCGCCGCGTATATGCTGTTGACCCATAAGAAATCGCAAGTTGGTGATTCGGCAATTGGATTAGGCATATCGACAGGGCGCAATGGCATCTCGACATAGCGCAATGGTGTATAAAGAGGGTGCATTTCGGGATCAAGAGGGCCGTATTCCGGCTCAAGAGGGCCGCATTCCGATTCAGCTGGGCTCAATTGTTTATCAACGGTATTTGGATCACGTGGCTCCAATTCTACATCGAGTGACTCCGATTCTTGATCAGGCGGCTCCAATTCTACATCGAGTGACTCCGATTCTTGATCAGGCGGCTCCAATTCTACATCGAGTGACTCCGATTCTTGATCAAGTGGCTCCAATTCTAGATCAAGTTGGTGCGATTCTGGATCAGGAGGACGCAATGAATCAAGAAAGGGAAAGTATTTCTCCAAGCCACAATTCGAACCCTGATCATTAAATTTGTTGCTGTTAGGACAATGGAGACCATTTTATGCTTTCAAGGAACTCACCTTTAACGACGAAGATTTTCTCTGCATTTTGTTAGTAGTTCCACAGAAATTTATTCAGTTCACTGCGAAAATATAGCTAAAGATCGAAGACTCTGAATACTTTTTCTAATTTATCGGCAACTATTTTTTTCCTGGATGATGACAATTGCAATTAGGATACTTTTATATGAATCTGAAATTAGAAAATTATGAATTGGAAAACATTTTACATTTTTAGGAACTCACCTTCAGCGTTCAAGCTGATTTGCACATGATTTAGGAAAACTGCAGAAAAATTTGTTCTACTCACCTAGAAAATATACAAATTTGTGAAGAACAATTCTAAAATTTTTGACGAGATTTCGAGCGAATACTCAGCGAATACTTTGTTTAATTCAAAGACTGAGAACAAGTAGATTTTTGCTCGACGGTAATGATTTTTATTATTATTTATGAAGAGTTCGTGGTAGGCGATGAATGCATTGACAGCTGTAAACATCGAAGAAAGCGCGTCCAAATTCTCACCATAGCGACCAGTCAGAAAAGAAAAGGAAGGAGGGACAGTTGTATGCGAAGGTGTGAGAATGGGGCAATGCTGACTCTACTCCACTCTAGTTTAAAAACCATAGCAATACCGAGAATTTCTTGCTGTATATACTCCAAGAAACGAAAACACATCTTTTATTCTTTTTAATACATTTATTTTGTCAAACCTTCAATTATCCATGCATGCAGGCATGTGTGGCTTATGTATGTATGTGTGTTTGTGTGTACATATGCATTATTTACATGTAGCATTTACGCATTTACCGTGGGTCTCTTTTTGTAAATTTCGGTCAATTAATTAATTCTGTACTCTTAACTACTAAACGCTCTACAGATATATATACAGACATATATCTATAGATATTTATTTATATATTTGTTAAGTTGTTTTAAAAACTATTTCTCTTACACACTAAACACTTAACATTTTAAGTAGATTCAAGAATTTTGCTTGTTTTCTCCAACTATGAAGCAGTTTCTTTCTTGCTTCCTTTTGTTGCTTGTTCGATAAAGTGTGAACAGACTCAGATTCAGAAAAATAGAATTTAAATGTTTTGTTTAGATACATATATGTATATTTTTATATAGAAAATTGTAGGCATTTTCAAAATTCACTGCAATTGCAAGTATTTTTTAATGACAGGAAAAAAATTAAAGAACGCAACAAAAATTCTTAAAAAATAATTTATTAATAATAAAAATTATAATGAAATCGTGCAAAGTTGTCGATACAGTGGAATCGTTTGATTAATTAATGAAAATCGTTTTAATAAAGTTATTTAAGTGATAAAAACGGACTTTTTTGTTTTTGTTGTGGGTTTCGAGGATATCAAAAATTTAATAAGTAGCAAAAATTTACATTTACCTCAAAAAAAGTAATTGATTTAAAGTTTTTATCCCTTCGTCCTTTGGAAAGGGAAGCATAACGCTGGAAAAACTTTAAATATTTCTTTTTTCAATCAATTAAATGAAAATTTATCTTTACTATTTTTTAATTAATTTCGTAAGGAATTTTTAGTTATTTTCAAGTCGCTTATTTTAGTTTAGCTTTTTTTCTTTCTTTTGCTTATTACTATTAATATAGTTATATATGCATGAATGTGTGTCTGTATGTGTATTAGGTACCTCTATTTGCTTTGTTCTTTAATCATCTTTTTGCGTTTTTCATAAAATTTCTCCGTTTTTTTCTCAAAATTCCTAGTTAAGATTTTGTTTAAAGGTCGTGAGTTTAATTTATTTGTGTGCTGTGTTTTATTTATTGTGTTGTTTATAATATTAAATTGTTTTGTAGTCAGAGTAGCGCGAAATGCAAACTTAATGAAGTTAAAATCCAGAAAAATGTCATTAAAATTATAATAAATACCAATTCCTCGCCTTCAAAATAAAAGCATGTTAATTTTATTCATAAAGTCACAATCATTCGGATTCTGAAGCGGACGGATCCAAAAATGAAGGCCTTTTAAAGGCAAGAAGCAGCGAAACAGAACGTACACTAATGTATCAAATAATGAAACTCTAATAAGAAAATTCACTCAAAACGTTATTTAATAACATCGATAAAATATAATTCGCACAAATCAAAATTCGCTCCACTGTAACACACGGGATCTGATTTTCCCCGTGATTCTGTTCAAGAACTTAGAACACAATGAACACACTCAGTCGCTCATGAAGGGAAAGGGTGTGGAGGGGGATGTACGAAGGCAGCGACAAAAAAAGCGTAAATATTAAGCAACATTTTTATGTTTTTCGCAGGCAGTAATGAAAAATTACAGCCTTAAAATTGTTAAAGAAATAGAAAAAAACACAAATAAGTTTTATAATAATAGACAGAGGATGGGCGATTACGGGGGAGGGTATCCCTCGGTTTACGCTACATTTTCAATTCCGACGAACCCGCTTCGATAGGAAATTAATGCAATTTCAAATCTACCAAAGCAGCAAAATGCAAACACAATATCAAAAGTTGATTAAATGTATTTTTCTAATCAGAAATGTGAAATGTTGTAACGTTTTCTGTGAGGCAGCGTGAAGCGAGGAAATATAAAAGAAAAGTTTCAAGTCAAATTCTTAAATTAATCAACGTTCTACTTATTTTGTTTATTTGTTTATTTTTTAATAGCAAAACTAAAATTAAATAAATGCAATTTTTAAATTAATTTTCATTGGCGCTCATGTTTCATCGTCGTTGTCATGTTTAAAGAATTAATTGCATCAAAAATAAAATACTTCCCAACACATTCCCTTTTGCTGCTGACGCCACGCCCTTTTCTTACTCCTTGCATCATGCTTTCTACGTTTTAAGTACAGTTTTACAGCACAATCATCACAAAGTCGCATTTAATTAAGGTTTTTCTTACGATTGTATAATAATAGAAGGAAAATAAACAAAGCGATTACGAGTACTTAATATAATAATGCAGTAATATTAATATAATAATAATAATGTTGATTATAATAGACATATAATAAGTAATAATAATGCATATTTTACGTAACATATTTAAATTAGTTTTGAAGAGATGAGAAACTCTGTTTCCGAGTGGAAATTTAAAAAGAATCACTTAAGTAGAGACCCTTGCCGACATTGATTAGGACTTTAGCTAAATCTGAATAAGGAATTCATTAATTGAGCAGCACTCAGGCGTCCCTTTCATAGACTCAGACCAGGTTCAGACCCTTGTCCATACGTGGATGGGACCAATTGACAATTAACAATCAATTGTTTACCAATCACCGACGGACAACCACAATACAGTCATTGGGAGCCTATTTAAAGCCAAAATTATTTGTCCTTTATTGCTAAAAAAGGCCCTCAATATCCGAGATTTGCTTATTAACTTTCTGATGAAGAAGAAGATGGGCTTTTGGCTGAAGAGGTCGCGATTTGGTCTGCAGAATTAAATTCCAGTCTATTCTAAAAGCTTCAGATGCTTTAAATGAACAGGGTTTCTTTCTGGCACCTTCTGCTTTCTTTTCCTGTCAACATTTCCACTCGGATGTGATTCTTTCGGGGTGAGAATCATTCTCTTCTTTTCTTTTTTCTTGTTTTCATTGTTTTGGGCACTTGTATTGAATTTGTTGCTCTCCGATTCTTCTTTTCGGTTTTCATCTTTCGATCGTTTATCAGCATCTCTGCTGGGTTCATTTACAATTCAATGAAAACATCCGCTTCCCTTTTCACGTCGATAAAAAAAACTGGGACAAAAAAATTAATTTTCCTTAATCATATTTTAAAATCGGGCGACAAATGGGAACTTATTCCTATTAAACCTTAATAAGCAATCGACAAACGTTATAATAACCGCACAATAGGCCTATATATGCGTCTATTGACGGTAATAAACTCTTAAATATTGATGTCACTCGTGTAATTCTACACGGTCAAAGATCAGCCACGAACGATACACAAAAAAAAAATAATAATAATTATAATTATAAAAATAATAATAAAAGTAATAAGACGATTTCGTAATAATATTATGGAAAATATTGTAAAATGTAAAATTAAAGACGAAAACATTTCCACAAAAATAATGTGAAATTTAAAAACATGGCAACTCTTTTGCTAAATTTAAGAATTTTAATTTTTCGTTGTTTCGTTATTTGTAAAAATATTCATTCGTTTCTTAAGTGTTTAAAATTGAGTGAATTTATAATATTTTCTCGCTGTGTTGTTTTTAAATCTAACGTTAATTAAAGAAGTAAATGTAAATGTAAATGTGTGTGAGTGTGTGTTGGTGTGTGTGTGTATATGAGCTATACATATGTTTGCTTGTGTGTGTGAAACATCAAAACAAGTGCAGTGATCCTCACCAAACGTTTTCTGTTCGGGTTCCTTTTCCTTCATTTCATTTCGTCCCTTCGCCCTTTCTCTACTTCTTCTTCCTTGCATTTCCTTTTCCTTGCCTTTCTACGTTGCGTCGTTCCTTCTTGATTTGTTGCCTTTCTTCTCTTCTAAACGATTATTTCGCGAATGACGCGTCGGTTGCGTGAATTTGGTGTTGACGAATATTCGCCTTCGTAGCTGTCATCGTAGCTCAGTGACATGTGTTGTTGTTGTTGTTGCTGTTGCTGCTGCTGTTGTTGTTGGTGGAGCTGCTGATGCTGCTGCTGCTGCTGTTGTTGCTGCTGCTGCTGCTGCAGTTGCTGTTGGTGTTGTTGGTGCTGCTGCTGCGCACTCAGCAAATCGTCCTGCTCAACCAAGTGGTCCATGTTGTAGGGATTCGGTAAACCGCTTACGTCGTGATATGGTGAATCTTTAAGGAAATTATATAAAGAAATAAATTTATAATATTCATTATAATGCATTCTAAATCAATTTTAATGCGATTTTAATCAAGTTCTAAGAAAATAATCAATTCTAAACCAAAAATCTACAACGCAAATTAAAACCACGCCCACAACAAGACAAATAAAGAATGTATTTGCTGGAAATAACCCAAAAGGAGAACTCAACGGAACCAGACGACGAGCTCCAAAGTAAACCTCAGCAGGTGGATGATGATGAAAAAAAGAGGCTTTGAAGAAGCTGCTGATATGCATTCAAATGAAACAAAAAAGAAACGTTCAATTAAATACTGAAATCATAGCAAAGAATCAGTCGGCTTTTTGACGACATTTTCGACTAAAAATAAAACCAAAAATCAGAAAATTATCGTTCTACTTATGAATTCCTTCTCCACCAACTTCAACTTACATTAGACGCTTTCCGTTAAAGCGTAACGTCCTGTATAATATCCGCTTTGAAAGTCCGAGCCACGCAAGAAAAGATCAAAGAGTTTCGAATTAAAAAAGTGAACAGCGAAGGGAATATTTCATTGTTCTTAATATGTATCAATATTTTATTAAAGTAGTTTTGTTTCAGTCTCTGTTAATCGTTTTTAATCGTTCTACCAAAGACCCAAAGATAAAGTGTCGTTTTCATTCATGTAAATGAAAGGAAAACCATAAACCAAGCAGCAACTGCAGAAAAATATGCAAAATTATTCTTTATATGGATTAAAAATGAAGAAATTCATTTAAAAAAACCTCAATAAGAAGAATGTAGTTCATTTGTTTTAATTAAATGCTTAATTTAACTTTTAATGATCAAAGCAACGGCTAAAAACTATCAAAGAGCTGATGACTTCAACAAGAGCAACTGAAAGCTACGAGCACCGCTTCACATGGAGATCATGGACGTCATTGAAAGGCACACAGACCCAAAGGACATTCGAAGGCACGACACGACAGCCGCGGATGACGTCCATGTCAATGAATAACCGGAGCCAAGTTAAGGCGAATTCCTGACATCATGTCATACCACAGAAAGAAGGAGCCTTTGCTCAGACTTCGAAGCCAAATCTACGCTTGGTTGAGGCTTTGTTAATTGTCCGGTGGCATTAATGAGCAGCGAGTTGAACGCCTGCTTAAGAACATCGACTTTTCCTTTGCGAAGTTACCACTGCGATTTAGGCAAAGAATGGGTCGTGAATCGTTTGACATTTTTATGCTTACGACGAACGAAGAGACGACCTTAAAATACCTATTGGCATTGATATTTACCTCCGCGGCACATCTAAAGACAAATATTGAATAAAATCTTTAAAACCGACCGCCGTGAATGTATTTAATTTAGTCTGACGACAGGTGAATGGCGCAGAGGGGAATGGAGAGGGGGCTGACGTATTACTTTCCGTGTGTTGTGATGTTTGGACGACGCTCGGACGTCTGTCCATTTTTCACATGGATAGACCGATTTTTTGTTATATTTACGTTCTGTAAATTCGCCGCAGGATGAGAGAAGAGAGAGAAGGAGGTGAAGAGGGAGCTAGACGGAGAAGTGAAATGATGAGGTGAATTTAAATAGAAATTCTTGAATGGATACTGAAGGGATTTGTGCCAAAAGTCAAACGCATATTAAACTTTAGTTTATGCAAAAGTCACTCACACATGCACGTGCTAACACACACACATATGTACGTGGGCGCACGTGTAACTTGTGTTGTTGATGCAGCTGTTGCTGTTGCTGTTGCTGCTGTTTTTGTTGCTCCTTTAGCTGCATTCATATTCATTTCCGTCATGAAAAACATTCATTTGCAAACACAAATACACAACAAAAATCGAAAATACACACGCGAAAATACAGGAACACACACCCACACACACACACACACATTCGTACACGAGTTTAGTGAGCATTTTGTGTGTCTGTTTGATTATCAACTCAGTTTATGGAGATGTTGATGCTTTGTTGCTTCATGCCCCCCCCCCCCCCCCCCCCCCCCTTTCCAACCCTCTTCTATTTTTAACCATTTTCAAAACTTGGCATATTTGCTGTGTTTTTTTTTGGATATTTTTGTTTTTGGCTTTTGGTTTTTAATCTCTAACAACAAAGGGTTTTATCAAATTTGACGAGTAGACGAAACATCGTTCGGCAAATACTGGGAATATTTTTGCCATTGCCTTCCACGGAAATTGGATTTAAGTTGGAACTTTTTCGCTGTTTGTTCCTCTTCTTGTTACCTGTTGCAATCTCACGCAAAGAAACAAAAAATAAAATTCTTTTGCGTTCGTGTTTCAGTTGTCAGTTTAATTGAATTCCACTGCAATCACTTTAAAAAGCCATTTATAGAATAAATTACATTAAAACCTAACAGGAAACTATTGAATAATATCCATGCATTTGGGGAAAAACACAAAAAGAAACCCTGAAAAACCCTGATAATTCGAAGCAATGCATGAATAATTTAATTATTAGAATGACAGAAATATTATTGAAACAAACCGACAGAGATTTTAAATTTACAGCTTCTCACACAGCTGCATGTCCATAGCATAATCTTCCTCCTTATCGTCTTCTTCTTCTTCTTCTTCTTTGAGAGCTACTCGACTCGGATTAAATATTTAGCGGCAGAAAGATTGCTAACCTCAGCACCTTTCGCCCAGTTTCGGCCACTGTTGGCAGTTGCAATAATAAAGATAAAAGTTGCAAAGTCTCAGCTCGTCCTTCCAAAGGAAGCGGCAACAGGACGAGGACACGAACAAGTATTACCACAGCCACATTCACTTCCATGGCGTTAAAGTTCCGTTAATGCAGCTCAAGCACACACTTCCTTTCAGCTCCGATAATCCTTGAAATTATCACTCCAATAAATGGATATTTAAAGCGATTTCTCGGTTGTACAATAATAATTACGACGTTAATGGATGATCACTCATCGCGAGGAAGCCTCCGAAAAGTGGACCGCTTTTAATGGTCGACAACAAGCGGCGATAAAAGTGCTTTGCATACATTTAGGATCGTGAAGTGTGAAGAATGTGAACTGCGTTCGATGCTGCGGTTACAGCGGCTGCGGCTGCGACTCCTGCTGCTGCTGCTGCTGGTGGTGCATATTTTGTAAAGCGACACCGAGATTTGTGGGCATCGCTTCAATGATTAATAATTAAAATTTCGGAAAAAAGCGAAAAATCGTCGAATGCTTCAATAAACAAACAAATAAATAAATAAGAAGAAACACGAAAAACACTCGATAAAAACACTCGACAGCGAACACGGAAAAATTGATGCAATTTACAAAAAACATGCCACCAGAAACCCAGGCGCAAAACCAAAGGATTTTCATGGAAACGATGCTGCAATTTACAGCGAACGAGTGTCGCTTTCGGCGGCGTCACAGGCGAAAGGATCGTCAGCCATTTTGTAGCATTTTGTTAGGTTTTTGCGGGTATCGAATGCGGCAGCATCGATGCTGAATATCAGAACCAACGCAAGCACCACAGCAACAAGAACAACGACAACGACGACAACAGCAGCAACACAACCACTAACGACAACATCACCACGAAGAACCAATAACAACAACTCACAGCTCACAACTTAATTGGTTGCACAACAGTTTGTGCTGTGAAAAGGATTTGCTACGATTTGCGGCTACGGACGACATTTTCTTTCGATTAAGATATTTGCATCGTTTGAAAATGCGAATGCAAACTGAAAGAGAGAGAAAAGAAACAACAGTTTTTCTACAGGACCGTCACAAAGTTGGAATCATGTTGATTTAAAATACATTTCTGCATTAAAACTGATTTGATATAAAGAACGTCTACTTCGCAATTGCTTCTCGTGTGAATTTCGACCTATTTCCTTTTCGCATTCTCCAAATACGTTTGCGGATTCGAAATAAATGTGCGAAAAGGTCATTCAACTCGGAAGAAGAACTTGGAGATTTATTCTCTCTTTAAAGAAGATTTATTTGCGGACAAACAGCAATAAAAATTCAATCAAAATGCCTTCCCACTTCCTACGAGGCTCGCCTTGAGGCTAAGGAACAAACACTTAAATAAACAAAAGCACAAATCTACAAATACAAAAACACACACACACACACACACACGCAATCAACAGACGTCATCGATTTGTCTGCAGTCACCATCGACAGTGAGCAGCATTCATCACATCTGTTGATATGACTCACGTTGGTCCTGCCGCTGCTCAGTCCCCCTGCACGTCCTCTCGTCCGAAATTACACGGACCCCAACGCCCCGCTCCCCCCCTCCCCCCAAGTATGTCCAATGGAAGTGACCAAGGATCTGAAGATATTGTCAATTATTCAGCGCCGACGATTGATTAATCATCGCCGTCGGTGATTCAATGCCAATGAAAGGCTCTATACACGTCGATACTATCTGCCAGCGACTGTCTTTTGTAGAGTGCATTTCGGAGGAGGAGAAGGCGGTCACCTCTTCCACTCTGAGTTGTATTCGTGCACCCCTGTCGAGTCTTATGGATGGAAGCGAACAAAGAACGAGTGACCGCCAGACCCTTGGACGTTGATGCTGCCTTTTTATACACCGAGCGCCCTCCTTAAAGACTGAGATTGTCTACACTGGCATGAGGCGGATGCTCTATAGAAACATTAGTAGTTGCATCCATAAACCAACGACGATTGGAATCTCCTGCAAACAATCCTAGTGCTTAATGGCTTTTTTAATCGCCTCACCTTCTGCTTTTCTTGCTGAATTTCAGGCTCATTGAAGGTTTCTCAATCGCTGAAGCATTTAATGAAGCTTTCAACAAAGTCTTCGATTGAATCGCATGTGGATTTTTGAGCAACTCGTTGCGATGTCTGTAAAACACAGTCCATGATGCAGTAGTGATGAGAATGAAGGGTTTCGGAATCACTGTTGCCAGGATGTTTTATGCAAATGGCTTTGTTTGTCCTTGTGAATGCGTGTATGGAGACTCTTCGCAGGAGGCGAACGATTTCAGCAACGAACGACTCCTTGTTCAAACTTCCTCCAAAGACAAAATGAAGGACCAACAAAAGTGAGGCAACATGGAAGCAAGTGCAAATGGAAAACGAAACGGCAACGAAGGAAGCAGCATTCAGTGGATCTCCTCGTCTTCTTCATCGTATTTATGCAGAATTCTTTGGGGAAAAGTTAGTGTCGTTGTTGTTGTCCTCGCTGCTAAGGAGCTTTGCAAATCTTGTAACTGCATAAATCCGCTTTAAGTGCGAGTTTCTATTTGAAACCGTTGCCATGTTCTCGTGTGTTCCCTCTCGCTCTTGATTAGGCTGCGAATTGGACGCATTACCGATTCGATAATGGAAGCTTTTGTTTTCGGAGATTTAGCATAAATTCGCGTGACATTTTCAACAAAAGCAACATTTATCGTCTTTAAAAATAATGGATAATGTTAATTTAAAACTATTTTTACATTTATTACTTGTTCTTTTAACTTTTAAATGTTTTTTGATTTTTTTCTTTAATTTATCCGTTATTTTTTTACTTTTTATTTGTTTCTTGTATTTGAGTTTTTATTAAAAATTCAATTGTTGTTTGAAATGCGCCTTAAAACGACGTTTCCCGATAAACGTCGGCATCATTCGAACGCATTCACTTCTTCGCTTTACAATGGCCTTTAAAAGTGCTGCAAAACGGCGGCGAGAACGCTCCTGGCAAACAATCGCAAGCCGAAACCAACCCCAGCGTCGTCCCATCGATGGGATCCCTGCCAAAAGCAGTTTCTCCCTCCTCCCGTCCACCGTGAAGTCCGGCAAACAGAATCATATTGCTTCTTAGTGCAGCGCGCTTTTATTTTTGGTTATCTTTACGCTTTTATGATTTAGTGAAGCATGGATTTTATTCGTATTTTCGCTGCCTACAACGCGGCGCCGCACCCCGCACCACGAGCCGCCGATGGACGTCGATGGCTGTTGGCGAAGCCGAGGATGACTTTTTGCATATCCTGCAATACTTACAACAGGATAAGCAATTGAAATGCGACAACGAGCAGAAAAAATGGCAGAACGGCGTTAAAGGGGACACACATCAATGCACGTGTGAGCCAAGGACCAGAGGACGAATGGACAAGGACCAACATGAAGCACTTAGTGCCGTTGTTTTCATGCTTTTATCCCGATCTCCATCCGACAATCGAATCGTGTCGATGTCTCTTCGAGCAAAGGATTTTCTGTGTATGTGTGTGTGTGTTGGTGTGCGTCTGTATAATTTTTGCGGTTTTTAAAGGACTCAGGAAGCAGAGTGAAAAATCCTGTTTATTGTCAAGATATGCAAAATGGCGGATTGTGAAAAGCAAGAAAAAGTGAGGTAAAGTCAACGTCAGCCACGGCCACTGCAAACGCCAGCGATAGAGGGGAAAAAGACAAGGGATGAAGGAGGGCGCAGGGGCGAAAAGCCAACAGCCACACACATCAATTTATGTATGCACATGAAAATATCCTTTGTATGCATGAGCAACTGGGATTAGAAACGCATCGAACGCATCTTCATTGCAGTTTTGTGTGTGTAGTTTGCATACATTTCAGCGCCTGAAAACACACAACTGCAGATGACTTTTTTCCACATCGAACGCATTCTTTTGAGAGCTCCAAGTGTCGCTGCTGTTAATCCCTTTGCTGCTGCTGCTGCTGCTGCTTGTTGCGCTCCGATACAAAAAATAGTTGCAAGTCCAACAAACAGACAAACAACACAAATAAAAGCCACGAAGTTGCGAGATGCTGAAGTCGCTCATCGCTTTTGAGTGATTGATTATGCAGAGTTTGACATTTCGCCAGCTGCTCCGCCAAAGACACCGAAGGGACAAACAAAGAGCTCACCTCTCACACACGACGCGCAAACAGCATTTGCCAACGAGCAGCGAAGCCGCGCACACGATTTAACCAACAAGGACTCCGTTGCAACACCATCGACGGCAGCTCCGCGAAGTGTGAAGGTTTTCATGGACGAATGACTGCTTCGGCCGTGGATTTCAGATCCTTTCGTCATCGTTCCCCGTATCGCGATTTCCCGAAATTTCATCTCGGATATAGAAAAAATTCACGAGCCACCGCGGTGTTTGTGGCAACTTTGCACCGAAAGTGGATTTCGGTCTTAATCGCAGTTGCATTTTAATCAAAAATTGCTGTTTCGACTGCTCTGCGGAGGACGCGTTTTCATTGAGGATTTGTATTTTATTTAAATATTGATCAATTGCATCAATTTGCAATATCTACGTTTCCGGTTCCATCGAAATTCGCAACGCGCTCTGGCTTTTGTTGGCGCATTCAATTTACGGAGACGTCAGCTGGTGCCGTTGCCGGTGACAGCTTTAATAATATGCACAGTTTTAAGCATCAATCGCACACAAAGCGACGAAATAATCGCGTCGCAGCATCTCAAATATTTCCTTATTAACGTGTCAGAAATACAATTACAACATCGCAACAGAGGTTATTCAAAGCAGCAGCAACAACAGCCACGAATAATGGACACCTATTTATTTCACAACAAAAGCAACAACAACAACGAAATTAATTGAACAACAAGAGCGCAAACAGGCTAATAAACAGCACCATACCGGACAGGACAGGATTGGACAGGCCAGGACAGGATAATAATAAGGGCTTTAAACAGCGGCTGCTGTTGTTGTTGCTGTCACTTTGTGTGCTGCTCACGATAGTGCGCCAACAAGAAATCACAAACGACCGACAACTGCGCTGCTGCGATTATGGCAATCACCCATTTACGCTTCAGGTGTCTGGGTAGACCCAGGCCCACCCATTCTCCTTCCTCCGGCAACACAGCACCCACCTTAAAATCTCCCATCAGCCACTAAATTTTCATTAATCTAAATATACTCTATCCCGCATTGCAACCGTGACTCTACGAACTCTGGTTCGCGTTGGTCTTCCTGCCCTTCCCCCTCCCACAACCATTCCCCTTCCCTAACCCCATCTCTTTCCCCGTTCAGGCAACTTACCCAAGTGTTGATCGACGCGTTTCTTCGGCTTCTGCACCGAGGCGTACGGATCGCTGCAGTAGTCTTGTCTGGATGGATTCTGGCTGTTGCGCAGGTTGTGGTACTCGTCGCCATGCTGGCTCGGCGTCGCTGTCAGGTGCGGGTAGGGGGCGTAGTCGTCGACGGCGCCGTAGCCGCCGTGCGTCAGTGGGTCGTAGCCGTAGGTCGGCTGCTGCTCGACGTACGTGTTGTGCGACGACGGTACCAGGTTCTGTTGGTTGCCGGCGGCCGCTGACATCTTCACCTGCCACAGCGAGTCCTGCGAGTTGACGCTGCCGCCGTTGTTCGAATTCGAGTAGTTATTTTCGATGTAGCCCATATTTACCCCTGCAACAGAAGTCCAAATAGAAAGTTAATTAAATGTTGGGCGGAAAGAGCGAATATTGGATTTAATATTTGAAATTAATGAGAAATAAAGTAATTGTAGGGAAAAATTTGAATTCAATCGAGGATAAAACTTTAAAAGGAATTGAAACCAAAGCTTAGAAAATTAATTATAATGGTTTGAACAAGTCTTTGGTTAGTTTTCGTGATAGAAGCAAAAAAAAAGAAAGAGCAATTTCCATTCTCCAACGTGGTTTAAAGGCACTTTCAGTCTTTTTTACTGTTTTTGCTGCTACTGAAAACTGAAAGCATTCAAAATTTAAAACCTCGGTGATTGACACCTTTTAGAAATAATAAAAAATATACGATTCTTCGGCACTTTTACTCCACAAAAAGGACCGAATAATTATTTTGCGACTGTAGAAGTTTTTAAAATAATAATAAAAATAACAATGAAAATAATAATAAAGCGAGGAACAATGGCAACGGTCGTAAATGAGTGTAAACGAAATATGTTCGCTTTAATGGAGTCCATTTTATTTTTAATAATGCTTGAAATCTTCTACGATTGCCGTAAAATAGTTCAACACTAAAATCCTTAGTGCTCAGAGCTTTAGAAGTCGTAAACGTGCGAATTCTGATTAGAAAAAGACGCTTGCTAAAAGCAGTGACTGCAAAAAGACTCGGCCTCGGGCTTTGCAAAATATAGGAAAATGTCATGAAGTAGACACAAGGGAAGCATGAAATCTGTGTATGAACCAACTTTTAATTTTTATTCAAAAGTGAAAATCAATTTCAAGAACAGAAGAAGAAAAGAATTTAAAGCCATTGTTTTTCCCCATCATCTCGTTGCTTCAGCTTTTGTTTTTCCGTTTTATTTTGCTATTTTCTGCTCTATGTCCCTGTGGAAGTCCTGGCGATGTCCTGGTGCAATTAGCCTCTGGTGTTTGCAAGCACTACAAACAGCATTTTAACTGTAAAATGCACTTTGAGGGAAATTTATTCCGGTGAAAGTTTTTCCTTGGCGCAATAAATAAAATTGCAAAAAGCTGTTTGAGCAACAATCGGAAAGCAACGACAACAAAAGACGCAACAACGAATATTGCAGCTGCATCAGAAGAAGAAGACGACGACGGCGGCGAAGAAATAGACAAGAAGAGGGGAAAACAGTCGATAGCAACGATAATAATAACAAATAAGGTAATGAATTGGCAATTCAGAAGCAGCAAAAGGGTTCCGTTGACGTTTCTTGCAACAGATTAAATTCAACGTTTTCAACTTCGACTTGGACGGAAAGTTTTTCCCTTGTAGTGAAAGAGTTCAGCATCCATTTCCCCCCTCTGCAACCACCTCTCAGCATTTCAAGCCGTTGGCAACAAAGTTTCGCACAGTTGAAAAACCAAATTAAAGAAGAGCGGAACTGCATTAAAATGCAGCACAAGTCAAACGAGTAAAGGATCTCGTAAACGTTTGAAGCCACAAAGAAATGCAAATGAAAACAACAGCGATAAAAACAGAGAAACTGCAAAACTAACAACACCGAAATAAATAAATAACTGAGTAAATAGCAAAAAAGTAGTCAGTCCAAGCGGTATTTTAATGCGTCTTCTTCAAGTACTCCTCTTGCTCGAGTTTTTATCACTTTGTTGTCCCAGAGTCCTCTTGAAATACAAAGAAAACGTTCAAAACGAAAGTCTATCCAACGAAATGCTTTGCTTTTGCAGCTCCCTCGTCCCTCGAAGAGCTCCAGAGCCACGAATCAAACCGAAACTCGAATGCGATGAAGATTCATTGTTTTCTAGCTTCGATCAATTGCATATCAATGATAATAAACAATTATTTTGATGGAAGAAAAGCCTTTTCACTTAACTAAATGCGATGGAAAGAAAGTTTCATCATTTTGTTGCATACATTCGGGCAGCCAAAAAATTGAAACGCACCCGAACGAGGAGCGACAGGCAACACTCTCTGCAGGCTGTCAAATTCAAGTGATTTCAAAGGTTGAGGAGCATTGTTAAGCACAGAAGACAAGCAGACAGTGATGTGATTATACGATGTAAATGTGTTTAGCAGACGAGATCCAAAGCCAGAAGGAGCGGCCACTTGTCTAGAGGGAAGAACAATGAATGAACCCATTAAATATGTAATTAAGAAAACACTGAAAGAGCAACTCACAAGAGCAATAAGAAATCACGACAGCAGCAAGTGACTGAAAGGCGAAAGCGCTCGGGAAGCACATCGAAAGGTTCTCGCCAACAAAAGTGCAACAGGACCAAAAGCGAAACAAAGTATTAAATTGTATGTGGCTGCGAAGTTGTTGTCGCTCTGATTGTTGCGGGCTACAGAATTAGAGAGGAAGCTCCGGGAGCCGAGTATAACTTTTTTTCGAGGATTCGCTGCAGTGGAAGAGGAGCGACGAGGATCGCGCAGTGGCTCGAAGTGAATAAGGAAGTGGTGAAGCTAGTGTGAGGCTGACACAGCGTCAGTTGACAGCTAAACTTGCAGCGACCGCGCTAACAATTGCCACAAGGCTGAGACGGAAGCTGAGGCGAACAGGAAAAAACCAGCGAAAAGGCGAACAAGGAAGAAGAAGACCCAACAGAAGCCAGGCCCAGGGTTAGAAGCAACATCATCGGCGTTGTAGTCATCATCGTAATCACCATCATCATCATCGTCATCGTCCTTGTGACAACAACAGACTCAGGAAACTTTGATTTTGTTCACAGGCGCCGCGAATTTTGCGCCTTTAGCGGAATTCCCGTTTTTATTCAAGTGGCAACGCTGACATCTTTCACAGTCACCTCTCTTCTTCTTCTTCATCTTCTTCTGCATTCACCTTTAGTCAGTAAATTTGTCCTTTTACCGAAATTTCTTACAATTCGTCGTCGTCGTCGTCGGTGCTGTTGATGTTGGTAAACAAATCTAAATGAGAATAAGAAGCTGACAATAAATGATGCCATCTGTTATAAGTTTCTGTTTGCCGAAGCGAGCTGCAATTTAAAGTAGATGCCGACGGAAGACGGAAAACATCGTCCAACAACGGAGCAACGCGAAGCGACTTGCTACGAAATGCAACTGAAGCGGCATTTAAAATGTAGTTGAATTGGCGGAGGGGGCGTGGCGAGAAGAGGAGGCGGCGTTGAAAAGGAGGGAGGGTGAATAACCTCAGCTGCAGCCTTTCGCCCAACAGCGAACGAACGAGTGATGAATGAAGCTTTGCGAGAAGCTGCTGTGGAGGTCGCTTTAGAGGCTTGAACTAACGGTAATTAAGCGCAAATGCGAATGTGTGTGTGTGTGTGTGTGTGTGTTAATTTACTGCCCGTCAGCCACAACCAGAACCACAACCGCGCGCCAAGCTTAAGTTTAAAATTGCTGCCGCCTGACGACGTTGCTGGGATTTAACTTGGCAACACACTGAACAATTACACTACAAAAATTACGTGCGCTTTGTTAAACAAAACCAACAACAACAACAGCAGCAGGAAGCGAAAGAAAAGGAGCAATGTAAGAAAAACAAAATAAAATTGTAACAAATGGAAAACGCTGTAAAAACAAACAAAAAATACAACTAAAATTAAAGAAAAACAACAAAAAAAAAGGGGAGAAAAAGACCAAAAATTTGTTGCAAAGGCGATGATTGTTGCTGTTGCTGGTATTCGACTGACCAAAGCAGCTTATTTTCCATTTCATTCGCCTCCTGTCCCGTCGCCCTCGATCCGGGACCGAGCTAACTGCATTTAGCCAAGTTGTTAGCAGCCCGTGCCATTTAAGCCAACGTATTATTGCTGATTCTACATACGAAGTCGAGCCTCGTTTCAGTTTGTTTTATTCTTATCTTAGATGGGAGCTTGTTGCTATTGTTGTTCTTCCCCTCTTCTCTTCTAGGGGTTTTATTGTGTTTTTTCTGCTCTTCGGTTTGCTCTACATTTTTGTTAATTGGCTTTAAATGTAAATTCGAAACCCTCACCGAGAAAACTGGGCGCAGTATTCAGCAGTGCAGAGGCCAACATGGAAATCATTTCTAATCATTTCGAAATGAGTTTAAAATCCGAGTCGATCCCGATTCGATTCTGATTCCGCTGCGACTCCATCGGTTGAAGTATCTGCGATTATTATAAATGCGGCTACGAAATCATTCGATTTGCGGTTTGGAAGCTTCAATGCGTAGCGGCCAAGAAGCAGCCACTTCAGACGCTTTAATGAAATTCGAACTAAAGCAAGGAGAAACTTCGTTCGTTCGTTCGTGAACCCAATCTTCAGTTTAGCACGGAATCGCTGCAGTGAGTAGCAGAAATCGTAGAGTTCCAAGTGAAAACACTTCAAAGTTTCCATTGAAAGTCGTTAAATGTTAACTAAAAGTAAGCAGCAACACACACAGCGACGCAGTCATGAACATATTTTCATTTTCACACATTATTAGTTGAACGAGGAGTGCAAAACTGTTAACTGTTTCCAGCTGAAGTTTAAAGAAGACAGCGACAACACAGCCCAGAGTTTCCCATCATCCGCAGCAGCACACGAAGTCGTTCGCTTCGCGTTTTACATCGTCGTCGTTGTCGTTGTCGGCGGTTCGGCGGGAAGAGATACGCGTTCTTTTTTAGTACCTTTTCAAGTAACGTTTCTCACATGTTGTGCTTTCGTTACGTTCACTCCCACGCACACAACCTTCGCCGACAGTCTTCGAGTTGAAGTTGCAGTCATTGAATAGTTGCACGTTCTTTTCCCCATTCCCCTTTCACCACTTCGCAAATCCACAAACCTTCGCGACGTTCATTCGTGCAATTTTAATTAGAGTCGATGTACTGCTGTGCTTCGGGGAGGGAGGCGGGGAAGGAGAACATGGAACTCAGATTGATTGACAGACACGTGAAAGGGTTGCCAACGTAACCACAGCATATGCCCTTTTTGCGTGCCAAAAATTCGACTTCTTCGAAATAATTTCTGCATTTTCTGCGATGTTGTACCTTGTCCATCCTGGCAGATAATTCATCATGAGGGGGATGTGGGGAGAGATCGTTTTCAAGCCGCCTTCGCTGCGTTTTTTCACCTCGTGATCGTTTTTCTCGAACCTTCGATGTCGGTTTCGTTGTGTATTTGTTACAATCGAAACTTTCAATTTTACTATTTTTAATGTTATTTTTCCTAATTTATTTTTATTCCGTTTTGAACATTATTCTCCTTTAAAATTCTCTCTTCTTCTTTTCTATTATTTTGTGTTTTTCATTGTTATTTTATTCAACTTTTAATTACACAAATTTTTGTTGTTGGCCGAAAATTTCAATACCAACTTCATTTACCTTTTCAGGTTTTTCCTGTTTTTTTTTTGCTTTTGTACGGTGGGATGAGGGACGTGTGTATGTCTCCAGCCAGCATCATAAAACTTTAGATACGGAAATTGCGACTCTTCAAAAGATTGCAAATATTCAAAGTGGAAAACTTGCGTCGTGAGATGTTAATAACCAAATATTTTCATACATTCAAGTGAACGTGGAGGCGTGGAGAAAATGTCTGGATAAGAAATGTTCGTCTACTAAAAGCGCCCCTCAAGTTTTATCTATTACTTTAATCTATTTTCTAGTAAAACTTCGTTGCTCTTTAGATCAATGAAATAGGAACTGGAATTCGCAATACGTCAATATTGAATTGATTGATCTAAGCTCCAAGCATTTTTTAATAGAAATTTCTTCCCGAGGAAAGTTAAATATTCAATTGTTCATTGCTTCATTCATTCCCACATTCCTTTGTTTGTCCGTTTTTTGAAAGATTCCTGTACTTTACTTGGTACTACAAAAACCTCCTTTGTTGATTGTTTAGTCCGAAGTGATGAGTATACAAATAATGGTTTTGATGATAATAAACTCATCACCCTCCTCCACAACCCCTAATTGCGCTGAAGGCGTGAGTGAGCTACTTTCGTCAATTGTTTATTGATGAGAACTGAAAACTGTTGACCCGCACCGATCCGAACGCGGACCAAGTGCGGTGCTCGGGGATGGCAACGTGGCAAATCGGTACCGAGCTCTGTTCTGCTGTAAAATTCCGCTTATAATTAAAAATCAGCGCCGAAAGCATCACCGACAATCAAAACTTTTTTCTATTTTGGATTTTTTATGTTCTATTGTTTTTGTTGATGGGTTTTTGTATTGATGCTCGAAATGCTCGCTACTTTTTCGACTTTGAATGAAATGAAACAACAGCAACAAGCAAAACAACCACAGCCACCTTCTAGCATCGAATAAATGTACAAAAAAATGAGGAAAAAAGCGGCAACATTGATTACACTTACATTCATTTCCAGGCATGGTGTGTCCCGGCAACCCCGGCATGCCGACGACGGGCCCGCCCACCACCCCGCTGCTCGGATGGTAGCTGTAGCCATTTTGCGTCGCGTAGAGGGCGCTCTTCTGCTCCTCGAGGCTGAGTGCGAGGTCCATTGAGTGCTCGAGTGCTTTGTTGTCGAGGCCACTTGCCGGGTAATACGGCGGCGGCGCCTGATTCTGCTGGGCCGCAGCGACGATCGACGGACGCACCGAGTCCATCTCGTAGTCCTTGGCGGCGACGCTCTTCTTCGATTGATTGCGCTTGCAGCGGCAGAACATCAGCAGCAAGCCGGCGAACAGCGCGAACACGATGCACGAGACGACGATGGCGATGAGGGTGGGCGTGGTGAGGGCGGACGCCTCGGCGATGTAGGCGCGTCCAACTGCAACAAGCGAAAGGAGAAAGCGTAAGAGAAGCGTGGAGCCACGGATAAATTATATAAATTGAAGTGTCATTGAAAACAATTTCTTCTGGCCGAATGTTGTGCAACGCTTCGAGTACCATTCGAAATTCAATACAGAAGCAATTGCAATTCAAATGCCATCGAAGCGCTGCGTTTCCCTTTCACTCCATAATTCGCAATCGAGTCTAAGTAACGAAGAATCAGTTGCGCTGATGGAATCAACGATTCAAGAGGTTCACGATTGTCTATTAATCCCAGAAATGGTTCCGAGTGAGAGACTTTAAATTCTTCCTCTAAATATTCAACTTCGATGTTTCCCTTAAATTATGACATTATCTCCGTTCGACAAACTGGGCTTTTGTTGCCGGCTCGGTGACAATTACGGCAACCATATCATGTCAAGCGATAAATTAATTGATTGACAATCTCTCAGCGCGCAGGCCATTTGATGGCTATGCACATAATTTGCACAGCGTAAAAGCCTACTCGCAGCCCTCTTTTCCGCATGTTCGGCCCACCCCGTTTGATATACTCACTTTCCGCATTGGTGTAGTCACCGCAGTGTTCATGATTCGACCGCAAACACAGCTTTACACGCACCGTTGGACCGGAGCCGCCGTAGCCGATGCCGTTGTCATCATCCTCCAGCGCCAACGAATTCATGTCGTCCTCGTCGTCCATGTTCATCGACGCCATTGCGGAGTGACCCAGCGACCGTCCGCCAGCGCCGCGGCGTGGCGCGACCAGCCGATCAATCACGGTTTCCTTAAATGTTGGTCCGTTGCCGGATAATTGCAAGTTGACCGTATCGACGATTTCCCATGCGGCCATTGGTGTCTCGCTCTTCACCATCGACTCGACGACGGCTATCAGCGACAGGCACGTGGCGCCCACGTTGATGCCCAAAGTGCGCGAGTTCGGCTCGTAGGTGACGTGCAGAGGAGGTGGAATTTTGCTGACTTTGGTCGTCGTCATTATCTCATTCGAGTAGGGCGAGTTGCCCTTCGTGTTGAGTGCGTTCACCTTGAAGGCGTAGCTCTGGTGCTGGTCGAGGGGAGTCACTTTGCAGGGGTTGTCGCGGTGGCAGTCGAACTCCTGCCAGTCGGTGTTGGTGGTGGCCAGCGTTGCGCAGTCAGGTATCATTTGCTCTTCGCGTGGCATGGGCACGCGGCGGTAGCTCACGAAGAACTTCGTGTTGCTGAGGCCGCCGTCGAAGCCGGGGTCCCATGTGAGTGTCACAAAGTTGGGGCCCACATCGGCGGCGCGTGTGTTCGAAGGCTTCTCCGGCGGGCCTTTCTGCTGGAGCCGAATCGGTGCGCGTATGTTGTTCAGAGAGTTGATGACGCGGCACGTGTACTCGCCGTAGTCGGCATGCGTCAACGAATTGATGCGCAGTACTGAGGTGTAGATGTCGTTGTTGTCGGTGGTGGTACTGATCTCGTAGTGCCCATCGGAGGACATCGTCAGCGGCGAGGGGTTGTTGCCGAACTGCCACTGGAACTCGGGCTTCGGGTAGGCCTGCACCTTGCAGACAACCTCGGCCGTTTCACGGATGTCGTAGGCCACTTTGTTGTACTGGTGCAGGACAATGGGCTCGTGTTCGATGCGCAGCTGCATGCTGGAGTTGGCCGAATTGACCTCGTTCTCGTACAGACACGTGTATAGTCCGCGATCGCCAGGCACCAGCTGATTGCTGTTGGGTCGTGCTTTGCCCCGGAACTTCAGCATGCTCTGCACGGTGACCATGCCATTTGGTCCTTGGTCGGGATTGGTCTTGACCTCGTACAGATTCAGCTCGGGCAGTATTTCCACGCCGTCCTTGAGCCAGCGGATCGACGGCGCCGGCTTCCCTTTGGCACTGCAGGTTACCGCATAGTCGGAATCGGCCACTCGCCGCGTCATGTGCTGTTGGAGCTTCGCGAGGAACTGCGGTGGCTGGTGGATCTCCAGCACAATCGTTGCCATCTTGCCAATGCCCAGTTCGTTGACGGCGTGGCAGTGATACTTGCCTTCGTTGCCGAGATGTGCCTTCGGGATGGAGTACTGCGGCCCCTGCGCCAGTATCTGCTGCGTGCTAGAGAACTCGCCGTCCATGTCGCGGAACCAGCGATACTGCGGCACCGGCCAACCGGGCGGGTTCGCCGAACAGCTCAAAGTAACGCCATTGCCGACATGCACGATGGGCTTGTTGGGCGTTATGTACGCCTGACCCGGCCGGTGGCGGACCAACAGTGCTACGGTCGAGTTGCCGATGCGCTCGCTACGCTCCTGACCATACGACTGCATGATGTTCACGGCCCGACAGACGTAGTTGCCAGCGTGCTCAGCACGCACCGACGACAAGGTAAGGACTTCGCCCGAGTAGCGGAATTCGGGAGCGCCCTCCTTCAGCCATTCAATGGTGATGGGCGACGGATTGGCGGTCACGTTGCAGCGAATGTTGATGGTTTCGCCCTCTTCGGCTTCACGCGTTTTCGACTCAATCACCACGGTGGGCGGATACAGGATGTCCAGGATGAGCTCCTGCTCGCCCGTCTTGCCCAGCCCGTTGTCTGCTGAGCAGGTGTATTTTCCGGCGTCCTGCACGCTGACTCGATGAATGGTGTGCACTAGGGAGGAGCTAATGAAGCGGCCATTGCGTGTCCAGCGAACATTCGGCACCTTCGGTTTCGCATCGACGTTGCACTCCAACTTCGCAGTGCGATCACGTTCCATGCGCAGTGGATTCCCGGGACCAACTTCCACGCGTGGATAATCTACGAAGAAAAGAAAGAATCAGAGATTAGCAAAGGAAGGGAAAAAGAGGGACGCAGAGATGATTGCTCAATGTTAACGAATCACTGCTAACAAACGTATGAGTGATTATTATTCGCAATCAAAACGAGGTAATTAAATTTATTGAATAAGAAAAAGGAGAAAACACATATCTGAGCAACGTGAAAGAGATCAATACATCTGGGCGAAACGGAAAGAACACGAACCGGAAACTTTGCTTTGAATAATCAGCAATTACCAAATCAAAAATAAATAAGAGTGTTCAAAGAACGGTTGATTTTCGATATCTGAATCGAAATGTGATGAAATATTTGCTAAAAATAAATTCGATGAATGGAAATTTCCGGAATTAATTTATTCTTTAGGGATAAAATAGGTTAAAGTCCTCCTCCGCTTTTTTTTTACCTTCCAAGAAAATTCTCATGGTTTTTTGGGATCCTGCTAAAACTCAACTCTTAACAAAATCACGACAAATACGAAATCTGCGACTACTTCAACGTGAACAGTAATTAATAGAGTTAATCAGCTCATAATCTTCTGCGCTTCCAAGTTTCCTCCTTAAGCCATCGAGATTTCGTCTATAGAATCGTGATTTTCGTCTATTTGACTTCGTGGCTTCTGGAAAGTTTTGAAAATTTATTCACGAGCGGAGTTTTGCTGGGAAAATCCTGTGGAGTTGAGAAAAGACAAGAAGAAGAGAACATCGATGGGAAAATAAGAAGAAATGCAGCGAGAAAGAAAGAAAAGGGAAAACACGTTGATGGAGGTTCAGGATTTGTGACTATAGGCATCGAGCATCGATTTGAGCATTGATATCTACAAAAAAAAAAATTACTTCACTAAAACAAAGTAAGAAATAATACTTTAAAGACAGGCGCTGAGCAACTCACACCTAAAGAGAGAAAATTAAATCTTGAAGAGACGAATTGCCCCTCACTCTTCTCTGCACCTCAGCTGTTTCATGATTACCGTTGCAGTATGTACCTCGATTTTGCTTTTATTATTATTTTCCTCAGCCATAATATGTCAATATTCTCCAAATTATAAACCCGATGTTTTCTTTCCCTTTGAAGTCCATTCCTACCCAAAACACCAACGAAAATATTCCAAAGAACCTTTCGAGATCCTCTAGAAGGACGGGAAAGCGAAGTGGAAGTGAAAAGGTCAATGAAAGTTCACATTTGCAAGAAATTTGGGAAAAAGAAATAAGGACCACAAAATTATATGTAATCAATTATAGAAGCTGTCAAAACCATTTTAAAAAATTCCTCTGGCCAGGAAACTTCTTGATAAGGCAAGAAAGGGAATGGAAAGGAAGAGAAGAATGTGATGTAAAATGAGAAAAGGACACTCTTCTTTAAAATCCTCCAACAGCGAAAATCCTCTCGAGAGGCGTTAAATGTCGAATTCACTTTGTTCCTCGTACGATTATTAATTAACTTTCGAGCAATTCCCTTCTGGTATTCTTCAGTTTCTAAAGGTCCTTTCAGGTCCGTCCTTGGCTGTCACCTTCCAAATTCCCAGATTTAATCAAAACAAATCTTTGCGGAAAATTATTTACAAATTTGTTGCTTTCCAGATGTGTTGCAAGAATGTAGAGAAAACAGAATCGAAATCGCTTGTTACAGTAAAAGGGTGAATTTACATCATCAGCTTCCGTGTTGTTCTATTATTAAGCCAAATCTAATATCTAATATTTCCGCTAATAAAGAAGAAAATTCCATGAGTTATACTGCTTTTCTATCTATAGAATGGCTCTTTACGTTTCGTTTGGATGTTCGGCAACATTCGCAGACAAGCGAATGCAAATGAGCAGCTATACACAAATCCGAGTCCGTCTGAATGTATGTAAATCTCAGAACAGATGTTCGCCAGCTTTAAATTTGCAAGATAAATAAACACAGAGCAGCCAGCAACAACTCAGGGGAATCGATAAACATCCATGAACATTTCACTTCCAAGAAGCAGTTCGAATAAAAATAATGAAAACTTTGTAATAACAAATCGACCGAAATGGAAAATTAAACTTACAGGCACATTCCCGATACTCGCTCGCGTCTCAGACGCTCCGTAGTTGTTTATTCTCTTTTGTGGTTTTCTTAAGTTTTGTTGGTATTCGACGCTGGCGTACCAACAAAACTTAAGAAAAACACAAAAGAGAATAAACAACTACGGAGCGTCTGAGACGCGAGCGAGTATCGGGAATGTGGCTGTTAATTCCTTCAATCTTCTTACGAGATGTGAAACAAAACAAGGCGTAAAAACAAAGAAACTGAGTAATGTTTAAATTATGTAAACATTTTCGAAGCGGTCAGATGGAAATCTGAAATGTTTATTCACATTTTTCTGTTATTATTTTCTATTCCCACAGGCATTAAGCAAGCAACAACAACACCCGATGTTCGAGAAGAAACGAAGAATAACTAATTAAAGTCTTATTATAGTTTCGAGCTGAAAATTTCCACAAAGAAATTCCGCTGTGAACGCGAGCAATGAATCGCGCTGTTGTAAACATTGAAAATCCGACTGAAGAAGTAGGAGCAAAGCATTGGCGCCGGGAGGGGCATGGGGAAGGGGAGGGGGAAAGGGCGAACACGCTACGTGCTAAATTATGTAGTTAGTTAATAAGTTGTAAGTTCTCACAGCGCCCAGCTCATTTCGTTAAACCTCACAAATGTGATGGCGGAAGAGCTTAATAAGGCTTTGGAGGGGCGTTGCTTTTCGGACCACCTGCGTACACATCCTGCTGCCGCACTCCCGTCCACCCATCAGCACGACGGTTCGCACCTACACCGCAGCTCACTAAACCCATTTAAACAAGATAAATGCTTTTCTGGACAACATGTAGCTTGGAACAGTTTGAAAATCCAATCAAGATCTAAAACTTCTCCGTCTACGTCCTTCCTTCGCGTGGGCGGGCAACCGTCCCTCTACGGTGGCTTTGTTTGGGGCGGATGATGTTAATGTAAACGGTGTCGAAGCCCCATGTTGCCGTGCTTTAAAGAAGCGAGGAAAGACCTGGAGGGTAGCTCCACATAAAGCAAACTCGATAGAGTGCAATGGATATGGTACATCAAAGAAAAATTAAAAAAATCACCCACCAACTTAATTGCGGTTGAACAAAGCGAATTTTCAAACAAACAAATAACTCATCACTGTCTCTGCTCTGCGCTGGTTTACGATTTATGGACTCTACGCCCTTCCCCTCGTGCGGCCGTCCTCTATCAGTCGGTTTCCCATCTCCGAGTTTCTAATTAATCACATTATAGCTACGGAACCTCAAGGAAACCAAACTTTCCGTTTGTAGCCGCGATAGAAGCTGTCTTGGGAGTAACTATTTATATAGTAAGTCCCTTCCCCCAACCCCCGTACAAACCATGACTTCCACTAACCGATTAAATGATGATGAATTTGTTTGGCTTCTTTTAATGAAAATAGTTTAATAGAATCTTTTTTTTTATCTGATTTTTCTTCGTGCTTTTAATATTTTTTAATGATGCTACTGGTCCAGCTTTTCTAAAACGGGAAAGCATTAGAGAGACTGAGAAGAACAAGCAGAAGAAGAAGTAGAACAAGGAGGAAAAAAACGAATCAAAACATAGAAAAACCAGAATGGCCTTCTTTAGGTTTTTACTTCTACTCCTTCTTTTGGTACACTATTTCTTTAAAGCTGGTGTTTATGTTTTCTTCTTTTTAGCTTTCTCCTTTTCTTCTTGTTTCTCTTCTTGTTTTTCCACTCAACTAAAACTCGTTCTGCCTTCGGAAACTGGTTGGCTTTAAACTTAGCTTAGGAACTCTTTGATTCTAGTGAGTTATTGACCTCTTGTGGCAGCATTATGTTATAGTCGTCGTGGTTCTTGGTGTTGTATTAGCTGCCTTACAGCATGGCTTCATTTTCACTGCGAACATAGACTTGGCTGTGGATTTTTCTAGCTGTTCTTGCTGCCTAGAAATGCAACAGCACCATCACGTGTTCCTTTCATTTCGGAATGCTTTCTCCGTTCAACGCCGTTTCCTTTAAACTTTCTCGCCTTTCTTCTTTCAATTCCCAATCATCTTTACCCATGGCTTTACCACATCTTAACTTTTAACACACAAGTTGTTTGAATTTTTTTCCTTCTTCCTGTGTTTCAACTCCTTCCATTTCTCTAAATCTTCTATCTTCTATGTCTCGTCTAATGGGTGATTCCCTGCATATACTTTCTCCCAGCCCACTCCTATTATCTTCAACAGATTTCAATCGTTTGGAGTTGATTTTTGTGTCTCCTGTGTTCATTCGTCTCATGGAACAAGGCGAAAAATTACCGATTGACAAAGAGTATAGCTGAACGTCGTGTTGAGGTTAAAAAAAAATTGAATATACGATAAAATATTCTTTTCGACAGTCAATCAATCAACATTTATTGATATTTTAGTGTAATTTTCAAAATTTCCCTAAATCTTATTTATAGAATCATGTTTTTATGATTCTAAATAAAAAAGAAAATGGAAATTTCTAATCTTAGCCGCATTTTGTATTGTCATTAACATTCTCCGTTACAAATCACTTTCCCTTAAATCTCTATTTAACACACCGATTTCATTGGACTTTTATAGCAAACAGTCATTGGATAAGAAGTTCGATCGCTGCTTCAAACACGCCACCAAAACTTAGACACCAACAGAAGCCATAAAGAATTTATTTCCTTTTGAAAAAAACTGCTGACCTGATTTATTCGTATGTCGCTGACTTTGAGGTGAACACATTAATTTAACAGCCTCATAAAACTCATGGCGCAACCAGCGACAACGATCGACGAAGAGACAAAATCGAAGCGTCACCGTGCTTCGTAGAAGATGCAAGATATAAGGCAACACGAAAAGTGCTACTAATGGTAATACAGTCGAACTTCTCTATAGTGAACTTCTATACAATGAAGCACTCCCTATTATGAATTTTTTACAAGTACACTGCTTTTTCGTTCAATTTCTGGTCTTGTTTGATCTCTGTATAATGAATTTCGATACAGTGAATATTTCTATACAATGAACTAGTTTTACAGTTGCAATCTCAAATTTCATACGTTTTTGTCTCGTTATAATGAATTTTTTCAAATAATTTTCCGTTGGCTATACTAGTAGCACTGTATTCCGATGGAAAAGTAAAGTAACAATTTTGACACCTGCATTGAGTTACTTGCATTAAGTGAACAAACAGTGTGAAAATGTCGCAGCGAAATAGTCTCTCTATTGAAAGAAAATTGTTGATTATTAATAAAGTTTAAGAAGGTAGACAATTTGGAATTCTGCTTACCACTTTTGTGGATATGAAAAATTAGGTACCTAATAAAGTTTTCGAGTCTCTTAATTTATTAGAAGTTTTCGTTGAAGAACAAAAATGGAAAAGTGTAATCCAAACTGAAATTACTGATTACTTAAAATAAAAATTTAAAAAAGTATTACGTTTTCTATATAATGAAATTTCTATATAATGAAGTAATTTTGTGGTCCCTTCGACTTCACTATAGAGAAGTTCGACTGTAGTAAAATTAAAAGAACTGAGGAGCCGAATGATGTTTGTTAAAGGTTTCCGGATCAAGCTTACGATGAGACAATGAGAAAAAAAACGATAATATTGAAATATCACGAATAATGTAATAGATCCAAGTCGCCAGTGACGAATCCGACTAAGGTTCTTCTGATTTCTTCACCGTAGACTCAAACCATCGACTCCCTTCTTCTACGAATAGGTCTGTATTCCCTGTTTCTATCCATCTCTGGTACATGACTTGAAAAGTATATAAATCACTGCGTTTCTCAAGGAATTACCGAATTTGCCTACCAGTACGTATCCATATGAACTAGCGTTGAACGCCCATCTTCCTCTCTAGGAACAAAAGTCTTCTACAGCAGAGAAGTGAAATTTTATTTAGTTGGTTCCAACCCTGTTTGCTGAGTTGTCCTTTTAACGAGCAGATGATTCTAAAAACTCATCCATACCTGGGAATCCAATGAAACGCGATACACTCTTTTGTACACGAACAACAGACGATTGATCACAGGGATTGGGTAAACGGCGGATTATATGGGGACTAAAGACCCATCGGCCTGAGCTGTATTTAATCGAAAAATTTATTTGAAATAATGAAAAAAGGCTCCTTGTTGATCACAGTTATGTTCAATAATGGGTTTCGTCAACCCTCTGCGCCAAGTCGTCAAAGGAACGTTGAACGCAGACATGGAATACAACAACGCAACTGCCACTGACATCGGAGTAAACAGTTAAATAAATATTCCCGTTTTTAGATGCATTCACAAAGATTCTTACAGATGACAGATGGAGATGTTAGAAAACGCAATCATCCGTAATATTGAAAAAAAGCAAAAACAAAAAAAAAGCCACCGCAAAAGATTTTGCATTCGTTTTAAAGATATGGAAATTGCATGCGTTTTTGTTGGTTATTTTTCTTTATTTATTTTTTAGCGTACATGTATTGTTCGTTCTTTGTGGTTCTTTGTTGTTGTTGCTGCGTTTTATTATTGTGCACTTTCATAATTCTTTGTTTATTGAAAGGCAAAACTTTTGAAAGCAAGAAAATTGTTTACATCGTGTATTAAAGCGGGTCTGAGGTCTGAGGCATGTTGTCTTTAGGGCTGCCAAGTTGCTGCACAAAACAAACGTATTTGTGCCGGTTTCCTCTTTGTCCTTCCGCCGACCTGTCCCCAGCCACCTAGACCACCACCACAACAACTTCTTTCATCAACCAATCGCCCATAAAAGTATACATGTAAAAATATTCTTCATACTCGTTTGGAAAAGTTTTCCTCTTTCAAAAAATATTATAAAAAGAGTAGAAAAAGTAGACAAATCTTTTAAAAGTTTTCATTTTCTATTCGTTTTGAAATTTGTTTTCTCCGTTTTTACTTTCATTCGTTTATTCGTTTATTTTCTTTTGAATTTCTTGTGTTTAATTTTCTTTTAAATTAATCCTCTTCATTCAATAATTATTCCCCCCGCCTTCTTCCCCCCCCAGCGGCGTACTCATCGATGTGGAGATGACGCTCTAAATCTAAATCAACGCATAGAGAAACTTTAGATTTATTTCGGGGAAATGTTTGTTTAATAATATGTATCTCGAGGATAAATGGAAACTTTGTATAAATTTCCACTGGCAAACAGTTGCATCGGAAGTTGCAGGTGAAGTTTTTGTATCTGTATGTGTGCATAAATCAAACACGAGTCCTCGTTACACCCTACACTCGGACGTCTTTCAAGTAGCGAATGCGGTCGATTACATCGTATAGACACGGATACAGTGATGCGACCAAGAATTGGAACGATCTTTGACAAGAATTCCCTCCAATCGTCGTCTTATCCGCTTTTCCCTCGTCGTGCAGAATCCTTTCAGCGAAATTGTAGCGCCGTGTGGTGTTCGTTGAGGCCGGCGATGAGCAGAGGAGGTTACCGTTGGCGACGGTGCTGGTCGACACTCTCCTTTCGCAGTGTTTAATTTCATGGAAGAGCAGCAGATGGTGTTTGCTGCATCCGTTCAAGTTGCAGCTGAGCAGAAGAATATTCTGCGAACGGTACTTCGGTTGCTGAGATACTTCGGCTACAGACTTTTTGTACTATATAGGAATGCATGTAGGAAGAAGGCCAACGAAACACATAAACAAACAAACGAACGAGCAACGAACAACAGCCACACAACTTTATAAATGTTTATGTTTGTCTTTTTTATTATTTCTATTTCTGTTTTCTTCATTTTTTAGTGTTTTTCATGTTTCCAGTTTTTCACGTTTTTATTCGTTTTTTTTCTCTTGCGATATTTTATTGAGTTGGCCGCACTTGTTTACGTAGAAGTAAATTTATTACTTTTGCTAGTTGCTGTTGTGGTTGTTTTTGCTGTTGTTGTTGTTGGGCTTTTTCATTAGTATTTGATTTATATTTTTATTGTTATTTTTAAGAGAGGAAGAAACCCGAAATGATGCCACAAACTAAAGACAGGACATAAAACCCAATACGAGAGATTTGTAGAAGAGCGGGGACGGACATGGAGGGGGAAATATGACTGGTTGTGGGAAAGGGGGCGCTACCAATGGCCAAACATGACTCTCTATTTTCCTTTTCTTAGCTTCTCAGATTTTTTAATAGTCGTCTTTAATTGTGATATCCTTTAGTTACAACCGAAATCTGTAACGCATAGAACTATCTGTTAGTGCGCCCCAAAAGGGCGTGGTCCGCCCCAAAATGTTTCTTCAGCAGGCGCGGCTGCATGCTGGCCTTAGGGAGACGGAAGCAACGTTGAAACTTTTTTTAGCCCGTTTTCGCACCAAAGAGACAAGAGACATGAGACAATTCTTGTTCATTTTTGACTCTTGTGGCGTTTACATTGAAAAGACTAAAGTCTTGAGACTTTTTTCTAATTTAATGGTGGTCAGAAAAATGCTCCAAAAAATTAATTTCAGTGCTTCTAGCGTTTTTTATTGTTGTTGGTGTAATTTTCTTCATGTTTCTTTTACTATTTTGTTTTTCAGTCTTTGTTTTTTGTTAATAGTTCTCTTTTAATGCAGATGCTGTTCAGTTTTTATTTCCATAAAATTGCAAACCTCTGCAGTTGAATGCGGATGTGGAATAAGTTTAAAAGGCCGTAGAAGAGGTCTTTCTCCCCTGCCACGCCTCCCTTTTGAATAACTAGCGTTACATATGTTTGCTCAGACGGACAGACAACTTTTTCTTCTCAAATTCATGTAAGCAGAAAGCATTTTGCTCTGTAAACTTCATCCCGTTCAGAGTCTAGACGTTTTTGCTGTGCGTAATGTAAATATTTGTTCAAAAAAGTGATGTTTTTTCAAAACTCTCTCTTCTGATACAGTACACCTTGGTGTGCTTGTTGCTTTAATGTATTTATTAACGATTCGAGCTCCTGACGGTTAAGTAAAAATTTGCAAATCGTCATTGGTTTAAGGAGACTTCAGTCATTTTCCCTTTTCCATCTGAAGCGATGGAAGAGACAACAAATGCGAAGTATGACGAAGAAGGAGAGAGAAAACAATTTCCAATTTCAGTTTAAAACCTGGAATAAATCAAGCGGAGACGCGAGCGTCGAACAAAATCCGACGAACTTCATTTTCGTCCATTGTTCTATTATTTTATTATTATTAATATTATTATTCTATTATTATTGCCTAATAATGGAATCTATTACAGCCGAATAAAATCGCAAAATATTCCGATTACCCACAACAACACATTTATCAACATATAAATCAATAACGTGTTCATTATCGTCAACAATGGTTTCGTTCATCGCTCTGTCGTTCCTTCAGTTAATTTAGCTCAGAACAATATAGACTCCTTGGGATAAAGTATAGCGCAAGCTAAGCGTCGATTCCTGTCCAGCGAGCTGCTCAAAAATTCCATTCCAATGTCACAATTCATGCACGCGAACTCAAGTTACTTCCATTTCATTCGACGCATTCCTTCGCGCGTCAACTAGCAGCGAGTAAACATCTAATGAACTCGTCGAAGTCACCATGGAATGCATCGAGCTCCAATTGGAACAAAAGCGCAGTTGGCGGAGGTCCGCTAAGGGACTGTGGTAAATAATGTCGACTATTAGCGTCGAAGGCTCTTTTGTCTGCCTGTTGACACTTTGATGCGGTTTCATTTGGCATTTATATTTGCTATTTGGCATTTCCTTGATTTTGTGTTATTTCCATGGATTCTTCATTGATTTGTTGTGTGTTTGCGTGGTCAGCTGTTGGTGTTGGATGAACGATTCGGCAGTCGGCGGTCTATGATTAAATATTTTCCCATTATGCTGCCAGGAATACATACAATTTTCTGTCTTCTTTCATATATCCACTTAATTATAGTATAATAACTCGCTATACTCTCCATAAATAAATGTATATATAATACATTAGACTCGAATCGAAGCATCCACTAAATACTAGAAGCATCTAGCAATTGAACTGAATAAAAATCAAAACCACAACCGAAATTCAAAGCATATTTATTCATTGCAGAAAACCACATGGAGGAGGTTGAAGGGCGGTTGTAGCCACCGCCGGTTCCTCCTCAAGCCTTTTCCCCACCGACACCTACCATAATAATCCACAAACAAAAATATAGTCTTTTTCGGCTTTGAACTCGGCGCTGAAGCAGCTGAGAATTTTTAACACGAATCTGGACAGACGTTATTTATTACTTTGTGTGGTAATAAGGAAAAAAAACCGAAAAAAAGATTAATATAGAAAAGCATTTGACTATAAAGATGAGGCAAAGGATCAATAAAAAATGATGAGGTAGAAGACGATGTTGATAGATGGATTAATGAAGACGAAGATAAAAACGATATTAGCGTCGATAATAATGCTAAACGAACGGTGATAATTTCGGAAATAACTGCGAAATACCTGTAGGCCAGGGACAGACTGCGAGACTGCGAGATAATTCCCAACACGTTCATCAAATGATAAATGAAACTCCAGCTTGAAGAACAAACAATTAATTGAACTCCTCAAGGTTTAAAGAATAAATATAATCAAAGCAATTCCTCATCACGTTTTGTAATGCTTCTGTTATTATTTTGCTATGAGGTGGAATGATAAAGTTCCAAGAAATTAATCCTAGAAATATATTAAAACGAAGAAACCCCGAAAAGGAAACAACACAAATTCTTTTTCCATTTTTTGCCAAATTAACACGTCAGCGCCCAGAGGCGACAACGTGACGTTAGGCGGAAGTAGAACTTTGAGCGATAAGCAACGCTGCAGCAGCAAACATCAATAATAAGCGAAGGGTAAGCAAATGGAATGGAATGGCAAGGGTGTCACGAGAGGACGGGGCCAACGGTCGAGCAGAAATGTCCCAGAAAAATAAAGAAATTCGTTGCAAAATATTAATAATTGCCTAAAGCACGCGAATGTGGTTGTACTATAGTCGCAAACAACACATGTATTGCACGTATCCCGTATAAAACCCAATTTTCACTAAAAAAGGCATAAACGAAAGGGAAAAACTGAACGTTTATTAAACTATAGAAATATTGAAATTATGTGAAACAGTTGAAGGCGATAACAACGCCTCTGGGTCAAAGTCATCCCTATTTTCCCCGACGCCTGATAACCACGATGATAACTATGATAAACGATGCTATTTTCCCCATAGAAGAGATTTAATACTCTGCGTAGTCTCACAAGAAGTGGGAATTATGGATTGAACTGGAATTATCACCAGGAGTTGTATACAAGAGCCCTTAAAACCGATTTCTCAAATGGATAATAGTGCATAACTGTATTATATAGCTGCGATACTATTTAATGAACTAGAGAGTTAATTATTAATGCTAAAACTTGTTGTTTAATACCAAAAAATGCAATAAATAAAAATAAGAATAAATATTTAATTACATTTCTGTTACTTTGTGGACATATTTTCTCAGTGAATGAAAATAAAACTTATCTCAAGTTTGGATGAGCAATGATTTGATTTTATGTTTTCCGAGTCATAAATCACGATGTTAGGCTTTAATTTAGTTCGCATTTATTTATGATTCCCTCATTTATGACATAGAATATTTCGTATTGAAACCGTATTCGATTAGTTTTGCTGAGATCATAAAGAATCGAAAATAAAACTAGTTATAATCCAATTCTTTATAACGTTGCTTGTTATTTGTGTCTAGGCAAGCTTCTGATGTTGTTCCTCGTTCGATGTAGGCCTGTAAACGACTCCTTCACGTTAAATTTCTATTTGAAAGCGATCATTCCTCGGTGGAAGTTTATTTGTGACTTCATTCCTAATTTTCAGAGTTTCTGCTGCTGTTGCTAACGACGCTGCAGCTGATGACGATGCTTATAGTGAAGATTGTTTTAAACGAAAGCTTTTCAAAAGTTAATCATTGCTTTTTTTGGTTATTGCAGTCAGTTTCCTCACCTCCGGCCAAAATTCATACTTCGTTTTTGTTACGTCAGTTTCGGATTCGCTTCGGTTGCAAAGTTGCGAGTTCACAGAGCCTTTTGATAAATTCTAGATGGGTCCCAGGCCCCGCAGGACTCTTTTGTCGGCCCTCGAAAAACAAAAATAAATGTGTACTTCATTGTTAAATCTCAGACCTTGGGCTTATGTTTTTATGCTACACGTGCATGGGAACAGTTATGCTTCTGTGTCTGTCTGCGTTGGTGTTTGTTGCAAATATTCATGTTGGTATTGTTGTTGTTGTTGTGCTTCACATCTGCTCGCAGTGCAACATTTTAAACAGAGGCTGGCGGGCATTCGTTCCCGTTGACACCGCTCTCATGCAAGCAACAGATTTTACATACATTAGCATTGCTGAGTGTATGGGGAAGTGTACATGTGTGTGTGTGGTGAGATTGCAATTTAAACGGGAGCAAGGTCGGCGCTACTCTTTCGCTGCATTTTACACGGTCTTGTGAGCTTCCACAAACTACACGTTGTTTCAGATTTGTGTGTGGCAGTCGGTTTCATGAATGATGCAACACTGTTTTCGAAAATGTCACCCATGTCACTTAGCAAAAGAAACACACAGCATTCATACTCGAAATTAACAAGTAATTAAACTAAGTACACCGCGGCGTATGATTGACATTAAATACTATTAAATATTATAAATCAACGGAAGTAACATGAAAATAATAATATTTATTATTGACTATTCACGAAAACACAAAATTTTGTGGAGGAAGGAAAATGGAAGAAAAAAGTCAATCATTTCGAGTGGTTCATTTTCTGTCTATGAAATACAACGACGAACACTGAAATAATCATAACTAAAAGGGGCATAAAACGGAAGACGAATGCTCAAAGAGAGGGAAATTTAAACACAACGACGCTAGGAAGAAGTAGAAAAATATGAGGGCTACGAGGCACGAACGTTCTCGAGCAGCAGCAGCCTCATAATCTTCTTCTTCGTCGACACCACTTTATTTAACGAGGTGGCAACCGCAACCAAGTGAGACCTAAAGAAATCCTTTCATCCTTGGGAGAACAAAGTGCTGTAATTAAAAGCCACACCTCTTCGCTTGAGAGGTTTTCCGTAAAGAATAAGCTGACAACCTGCTAAATGCAGGCGAAATAAAGTGTTATTGGTCAAGTAGGAAGCTACCAACAACATTAAAATGCGGCTGCAAAAATAATTGCACATGTTGCAATGTTGGCTGTGTGTGATGTGACGGACGAAGGACTCATTGAATGAATGACTGACTGACACACTCAGCACCAACACCTACTCCACAAAAGCTCTGAATATCTGCATAGAATAAAATCTGCTTCCGAATGACACTTTGCACAAAAGATACACAACCATAAACATCCAAATAAAACTGCAATCTATGTATCTATTGTAAACAGATGTACAGATGATCAAAACAAGAGCAAGAACTATGAAAGCAACAACTTTTAGCAGCCTTTCCTGCGAAAAGAAGGCAGAGACAACGATTTCATGTGATGCCGATTGAATTTGAATGCCTTTACTCATTCCATCAAGCTTCGAACGATGTGTGTGTGTTTGCCTGGAAATGTTTTCAGAGGATTCCGATTTCTAAAGGTAGAAAAGGAGCGATATTGCTAATGAAATCATGAAAAAGAGCTACCGAAAAATAGAAAGCGAGAATTCATTGGGGGCTGTGAGAAGGAACTTCTTCCATTTCACTGACTTCATTCACTGATTGAAATTTTAAGGTTGAAATAAGACTTCAATCAAATCCTATCTATTGCGAAAAAGCCCTCAAATGGATACCTTTATAGGCTTTTATTTGTGTGCGTTGTGATGCATTGTTAACATATCATCTGACAAGTCATTATTAGTCAAACATTTGCTTAAAACTCAAATCCCTGAATCGCATCAGCATAAATGTTTGTTAATGGAGACATCGACGTCTTCTGTTCTCCTCGTTTCAGGGTTATTTTTCTGTAATACATTTTTCGGTTTGTCATTTCGATCGATTGCGTGTCTATGTCGCTTTTCAACCGTTCTCAATCATAAGTGATTGCTCATGTTTTTCAAATGGATATTCCGAAGAGCAGCAACTACTGTTATAAATGCTATATTTTTAAATAGTATTTAGATGCAATCACGAGTTTATTTACCGGATGGAATTAACTTTTGTAGAGGTGTATCAGGGAGTAGCCAGGACAAAATACCTCTTTTATGCTATTTGAAAACAAGGTATTTAAAGAATCGTCTCCAAATCATCTCTTCTAGTCCTTTTACTGTATGATATTGTCCTTTAAATCTAAATCCCTTATTATGCAAAGGCAGAAAAGTCCCCATTGATTTAATGTTTATTGCAATTGTATAGACACAAAAGCCGACCAACAGACGCACATGTGACATGTTGCTAAACACGTTTTCGCTTGTTGAAAATCGACTCGTTTTTGATATTTGCCAAAACTAAATACTCAACGTTGATGCAGTCATTTGGAAACTGGACTTTTTCTGTTTTTTGCATGACATTTTATAGATTGTAACCTTCGTCCGAGCAGCGGCTGATTGATAGTTGTAGCCATGGTCGACACACGCATCACGTGCACACAAATCTCCCGCTTGCAGTCGTCGTCGGGTTTCGCTGATGTCGTGCATTGTAATGGACGTCACCACCTCCGCCACACCGGACCACACTCAATACTAAAACGAGTTAATTATAGGCAGCCGTCGCTCGTTTTTAGAAGCAGCTGCTCAATAATAAGCACTTGTTCGGCCACGTCGCTGGCTGAGTGCGTGCTGCATGTTGCACACGGGTCTTGCTCCGACTTTGTGACCGTTTTACTTTGTAAACTTTTTAAGTGAACGACGGGCAACCGCCATCATCAGCGTCAACAGCGTCATTAGCGTCGAGCAGGTGGAATACAACGACACTCGTTGTTGTTGTTGGCATGCTTATTACAAGTTCATTTCATGCAAAAGCAGCTCAACTCATTCAACACATGAATGCTTTGTGTGTGTGTGTGTGTGTCCCTAGGTAATGATACATTTGTATAGCTTTTATACTTGTACTAATTATGCATCAACAGCATCGATGGCTGATTGTATTTCATTACTGATAATTTATGTAAAATCCAATAAAAAGAATTTCAAAAACTCAAAATTCTTTGAATGCCGTGCATGGAGCTAATTTTGTGTCATTGAGCGGAGTGAATGAAAAGGATTAAACGGAACAAGTAGCTCGGAGCCCGATCGAGAGAGCGACGAATAAAATAAAAATAATGAAAATCGATCATAGAAAATATGCTAATTAGCGTTCTAAAATGTTATGTGAATTAATTCATTCATTGAATTGAATCAAGCTTTTCAGGTCAATGAATTCGGGCAATTCTTAATCCTCAGTCAAAATAAAAACACCCCGAAGAGTGACAGGGGAAATAAGAGCGAAAAATTAAGCTCAAGGCAAATAATTTTGTTAAATTATCAAAGCATACTTCGAAGGTTATTTAAATGAATAAAAACAAATATTTATATATACAAAATTTTGCCTACATCGTCTTTGTTCGACATTTAATTATATTGCAATTTGTACTTCATCCGAAACACTTGAGAATCTACGCATTTTTGACCTATTTTCCATGTGATTCGTCTGCTTTTCGACTGTGTTTATGCGAGCTTCAACTGATTACTGGCTAGAAAAGTTCTACTTACAGTTCACATTCAGCGTCACTGTCGTCTCCATGCGTTGGCCCTCGTTCATGGCGCGATTCCGCACCACGCACTTGTACTTGGCGCCGTCGTCCTCTCGCCGCGGCAGAATGGACAGCGTGGCGTTGGTGGGCTGATCCTTGGAGCCGCCGTTGACGACGAGCGCCTGCAGAGTGGCGTTGGTGCTTTCGCGGTACCAACTGCAATCAGGAAAACAAACGACGATTGAAAAAGGAAAGGAAGGAGCTGCGAGGACAAGCTCGCGGTGGCTTACGTTATCGTCGGATCCGGTGAGCCGCCGATGCTGCTGCATGTCAGCTCCATGGGCTTATCCTCGGTGGCGATGGCCATGTTGCCGGGCGATATCATCGGCGGGTGCGGCGGCGTCAGCACCGTCAAGTTGTAGAACTCCTGGTGTACGTCGGCGCCGGTTCCTTTGGCCTTAACGCGGCACTCGAAGCGTCCGTTGTCTCGATTGTACGACGCGTTCTTAATTTGCAAGTCGTAGATGCCGCGTTCGGGCCGAAAATCCAGTCTGCAATGAAGAAGAGGACAACAGAAAGGAGAAATTAGTCGAGTGCAAGTAGAAAAACTGAAGGAATCAGCAGAAAAAGATTGAAGAAACGGAACGAAAAGATTGAAGAGCAGAAAGCCGCGAAGAGGAAGGGAATAACTCGGAAAGATTGATGACGAAGGGGGAAATCAAAGGACATTTCTACTTATGATAGGAAAGGAGAGGAGAAAAACACCATAAAAGCCGAGCCATCAAATGATAAATGTTTCAAATGCGACAATCTTCTGCGACTGGTGACTGGATTCCAATTAACGACTGAATGAAGGCTCCGTCGGCTCATTTGAACGCTTAACAAATGAAAAGCGATGTAACATATCCAAGGAATAACTGATTTTCTATTCTTTTATGGTTTCCATCCAACATCGAATCCCTGCCACATTTCATTAGGATCAGGACGTTAATTAATTTTCACTCCTTTTATTTGTTGCTCTTTAAATTATTATTTTCGATTCTTTACTGAGGACTTTTCTTTCGCTGCTTCTCTCACTCCTTGCTTTTTGCTTCTTTTCTATTTCATTGCTTTGTGAGCGTCTTTTAAGCGTTTAATTTAATTGCAGAAGGACGACGTGGGCGAAGAAGAGTCATCGCCTTGGCCACATCCAACGAACGAGGAAAAAATGGCAACAGCAACAGCGAAACAACAAAAACGTCATCCAGTTGCCGCCAGACAACGCAAAGTGATCGCCTCCGAGGAGAAGGAACGGCGAAAGAAACTTTCTAAAGAGCAATCAAAGCGACAGACCGAGTTTCAGCAGACGTTGGATGAGCGCGTGACTGAAGACGAGTATTTAATTTCAATGTCATTGGAAATTAATTAAGTTTCGGCGCCGCCGACCGAAGACGACGACGAGCAACAAACGCCGCTCTCGTAGGAAAGGAGTAATAAAGGATGACAATAATAATACTAGAAAGAATAAAATTAATAACGCAATCAAATTTTAAATCGCTGTTTAAGTGCTTTCCGAAACCTTCTTCAAACGCTTTTCAAATTAAATGCGCATTCAACTCAATCGTGTTTTCGATAAGGATAAAAAAGGCAGTTCAATAAAGGTTTTTCCGTGTTGTTGTGTCGTCATTCGCCCAGCAGGAGGCGGCATCAAATAATAACGTACAACGGAATCGCAAGGAGTGACGTGGACGTGACCACAAAGTGAGGCGATTCATTAGGGGGCCCGAGAAGGGGGGCGACAGAAGGAAAATCAAAACTAACTAAGCATCAAGCGAGATGGTTCAGTGGATAAGAATTCCTGCGAGTTGCTTTATTGAGGAGCACAACAAAAACGAGTAGCAATAAAAACGCTGCTACGAGCAGCTGAAAAGCGCCCACAAAAGAGCGACACTTCACAGAACTGTACACGGCTCTGAGCCAACGACGCCTCAAGGAGCGACGCGCTGAAGGAGGAGGAAATGAACAAACGAGCGAAGGAACGAATGAATGCGAGATTCGGGTGCATTTCACAGTTGGCGGCTTCGGTTACAGGAGCTGCTCAAGGAACTTCAGCGACGCAACGTAACGAACGATGTTTTATGACGACAATGACAAACATGTTGACAAAAGGACGAACGAAATGAATACAAAGAAGTAGGAGAAGTACTGAAAAGCACAACAAAGACTTGTTTTTTAAGGAAAAAACCACAGAAAATAATAAAATGCGACACAAAACAAACCAAGTTTTTTATTTCGAGAGTGCAAAGTTTTTTAAAACCTATTTTTTTATTTATGTATTTATTTTGTACGCCATTGTTTGACTTTATTCTGCAAGTTGTTGCTTGATTATCGTCTGTTCATTCCTCAGACTGTTCCCCAAATTCGTTTCTATTCTCTTCTTATTGTTTTTCTTTTTGAAAAATGCCTCCTCAACCACGAAAACTTTCCAAAAGCAACCAAGAAAAATAATACAAATGATAATAACAATGGAATTATTTTCTGTTGTCTCATTGATGTGTTCATTTCCAATTGGAATCGGCTTCTTTCCTTACTTACTTCGCTTTTTGATCTCAGTTTGATTTCACTTTTTCTCTCAGTGTCTCATCATCATCATTGCTATCATTAATCGTCATCACACTTGACAATTTCTGTTTTTGGATTTTCAAACATTTCTATTCTTCTCCTCTTTTTTCTTTTTCATTTCCCCGATTCAAATCCTTTCGTATTTTTGTACAAAGCGTCTTCGTAAGGAAACATTCCTTGAAATGTGTTTCTTTCCTCCTTCTTTTTTATTCTAAAAACTTCAATTTCGTTTTATTTTTTTTTTATTTATTTTTTTTTTTTTTTTGTTAACGAAGACGACGATTTAACTTTTTGTCAAAATAGGTTTTTCTAATTCTATTTTTCCCCTTTCGCATTATTGTATTTGTTGAGGGTTTTCGGTGTTGTTTGTGCAAAGTGGAAATAAATGTTATAAATAAATTGAATGAGCGAAAAGAAAGCAACAAAAGAACAACAGAAAATTTCCAAAAGAAATTCACCTTTTTTTTGCGACAAAGGAAGGAATAGAAGGGGAGGAGGACAAGAAGAAGAATCATGAGTTTTTATGTATTCTTGTAAGAATCACGCGGAAAACATTTGCACTAACGACTCGGCGAAAATCTTCGTCTCGGAGCAGAAAATTGTGGGATCTACAAGAACAACAACAGGAGAAGTTGCATGCTGTGAGTTGCATACTTTCAGGCAGATTTTTATTTTGCTTTATTTGAAGTGTTGCTACTGTTTTCGTCTTCGTCTTCGTCTGCCTCTTGTTATCATGTTCTTAAAATGTTCGTTTTATTTGACATGCAGTGAAAAGAGCAAAAGTTATGAGCAGAAAAACGAAAAGCAGTATCAAAAAGAATAAAAGAAAAACGACGGAGTCTAACAAATGTCACACACACCCATTTATTGCATTACACACACATCCACACACACACACACAAGTTGTACGGAATCCTTTTTTTAAATGCTTTGTCCTTGTGCAAAGTGCTTCCCCAAGAAATCTGCACTTGAATTTAATTTATGAGTTTTAAACTGGTACAAATACCGGTTACTTTAGTCGTTTTAATAAATTTATATAAAGGCCATAAGAGTCTCAGTGTTGGCCTCACCAACTGAGCACACACACATGAACACATGCTTCGTGTGCGTGTGTGTGTGAACATGCGTGCTGAGCTTTAAAATAAACGAATGAGCGCTTAACTTTGCCATGATTTTCTTTGTCGACGGAAGGCGAAGTGCTTTTAGTTTTCTTTCTTTATATATATGTATGTACGGATATATATTTACATACATATGTAAGTATGTCTATCAGTCTCTGCTTCGTGCTCCCTCTCATTCTCGCCGTCCTTCGCACTCTATCGCACTCTCATGAATACAAGGATCAAATTCATTCATTCGCTCATTCACTTTTGCCATATTTCATATTTAATATGAAGACAACAGACCAACAAAGCAAATACATGCTCTAATAATGGAGAAGAGAATTTATCTTTTATGGAACTACTTCTGGTATTCGAGAAAGAAAAGAAATCATTTGCAGTATTAAAGTTGTGTGCAGTTGAGCTGAGTTCGAACACATTCACTCACTCAGTACACTCACTCCTAGTGCAGTCAATTAACTGTGCATTCATCAAGAACAATGATCAATATTTGGCTGCAAACAATTTACAAGAGCTTAATGAATATTTAATAGGAATACAACAGGGAGACCCACAAACATACACAGAGAAAATGAACGATGGGGAGAGGGAGAGACGGAGAAAGTGTGGGGAAGGTCCAATTTTACCAACTCTCTTCAATTTTCAATGTTGAACATTTATTATTAAAATGGAAAAATATTCATTTATTGAACAGCTGAAGCATTGAAGCAGTGGGGAAAAATTAATGGACCCTTGATCCTTGGAGGAACGTTAATGGAGCTCTGATGGAGACGAGCAAGGGTTTGTTGAAGCGAAATAATCCTCTGATGTTACGTCTTTAAAACTCTTTTTAATTATTATTCAAAGAAATTGAGGAACTACTCAAAAGTCGCGTGAGCTTCCATGCAAAAATCAGTGCATCCGATTCTTTCCTTCTATTCTATAGAGACCTCTCGCTCAATAGAAGCGTACAGTTCCCTAGAACCAAGTGGTCTATACTCTATACTATAGTGGTCTATGGACTCTATACTCTTCTCTTTCATGACCAATTCAATTATGACCAGAACCAATTGACTCATCAGCACTGTAGTCATTTCCGGATTACCTATGACCTAGAGAGCTGTTCCATGGGCCACACAAGGGTCAGCCGCACCCCCCGTTCGTGTTCCGGATTCTGTGAGTCTGGTTCCAAGACCGATTCTCCACTCTTTGCTTTGCTTTCACAAAGAGAAGTTTGACATGGAATCGAAAATGGATGCTTGACAGGAATGTGATTGGCAGAAGGCGATGGCCCCCCATCTATACTATAATTCTGGGCTATTAGAGTTCCCTTATTTATTTTCTTTATTTTCGGTGGATTTCTGCATTTATACAGAGGTTTTTTCTTGGCCTTGCGCAGGGAAAAACACAATCTCAACCTTGAAGTCCATGCAACTTGTTATAAGTATTACCTGTAGCCCGAACTGAGTGGGACGTCGCCGATGGCAACGTTTTCGAACTGCGCCGGGTTCGCTGTCCACCGCGCCCAGTAAAAGCTGAAATCGTCGGCTTCGTAGTGTTCGTTGAAGCGGCATTTTAACGTCAGATCCGCGTTTTCTTGAGTGTCCAACGATTTTTCGGCGTGTGTATTTCCCACGAACAGCGCGAGTCCTGCAACTGAGGAGAAGAAAAGAGCATTTATTAGAAGTTATTTAATTATCTATTGGAATTGCAAGTGTATTTCTAATTGAAAAGAAAAGAAGCTTCTTCGCAGATTCGACTTTTGTTTCGTAATTCTTGAGAAATTCTTTCTATAAAAGCTGAAAGTTTCTTTCGATATCCTCTTGAATAACGCAATGAGTCAATAGGAAAGGCATTTAATTCACTGTTGGGTGGGGGAGGAATAAAAGACTGTTTAATTTATGTTTCGGCTGCTTCGTTGCACTCTTCTTTGCAACGAGCTTTGCAGTCGTCATGATGCAGCAGCGTTCGTCGTCGCAGTCATCGTTCGTTGCCTGCGTTTAATTGCATTAAATTCATATCTTATTTATGCATTTATTCATTGAAGCAATAAAATTTTAATTCGACTTCAGACTTTAGCTACATTTTCTGCAATTCAGATGCGTGTTGTTTTCCCCCGCCCTCCCCGCAGTTTCCTCCGTCATTCATCTCCTTCGTCGTCTTCTTTAGCTTCCGTTGCGTTTTGTTGCTACTTACGATTTTTTCTTCGTTTAATTAGAAGTAATTTTCGTAATTTTTGACATCCCGACAACGACACGAGAAGGAAGCAGCAGAAAGAAGACACAGCGAAAGGACGAAAGGAGCTGCAGGAGGAGAAAAGGATTAACGGAAGATACAGAAATGCCATTTAGTCTATTTTCTTTTTTGAAGGCTAAGAACGACGTCTCTGAATGACGTGTTGTCGGCCCTCCATCTGCCCGCCGTCTGCCACTTCCGCCTCCCTTAACGCCTCGTCGCTTCCATCACCAGAAACTGCAGCGTTTTCAATTTCGCGGAATTTTCCTATTTTCCACTTGGCATTCTTTGCCTTCGCCGAAAGTGGAAAGCGCCTCGTAGCAGCCGCTTTCAAGTCCTTGTCTTTTAATAGTTTTGTTTCGTCTTCTCAGCCGTGTCCTTGTCCGTCCCCGTCGCATTCATTTACTCTGATATTTCACTGCTTTCAAGCCTCATACATCCTTTTACTTTCGTCCTCTTTCGCGTTGTGCGCTGCGATGTTTGACGCTATTTTTTATGACGACGATGATGACGCTGTCGTTGCCGTTGCCGTTGTCGCTGCCTTCTGCTGTTGCTCATTCTCAGTTCGCACCTCGCTCTCTGCTGCTCACGATATAATTTCCCAATTTGAAAGTTTTCCCATTAAATCCCTTTCATTCATTCGCATCATAAAATCATTACGCGAACTTGTTTCTTCGACTCTTTTGCTACAGCAGCGGAAGCTTTGTTTTTGCAGTTTCTGTGTTTGTGGCAAGTTTGGCAAAGAACAGGCGAAACAAAGTTGTGCAATAGTAAGAAAATAGTAGTAGGAGCGGAGTGGGAATGTAGGTAAATGGTAGTTTTGAATTATATTCAGAAAGCAATTAACTTGAATAATAAATAAATAAATAAATAATTCCTTAAGTTATAGTAAAATCTTTAAAAAGTATGAAAAGAATCGGTAAATAGTAGTAAAACCGTAAAATAGCAGCAACATTTTCGTCAAATAGTAGCAAAATACTCTTAAAATAGTAGTAAAATGTTATATAGTAGTAAATATAAGATAGTATCCAAATATCCTGCAAACAATACCAAAATAGTATTCAAATAGTACTTAAATATTGGCCAAATAGTAGTAGAATAACAAGAATCTAGCAGCCCTCTTTTACATCTTTGGCAATGCGAGCGAAAGAGCAAAAGATAACCCAAACAAAAACGAAGGACCGATTTACGAAACATTAAATTGTATTTCGCCAAAGTTTCGATATAAACTCGCTTTCATGTTGTTGTTGTAGTCTTTATTACTGTTCGCGTCCACAGCTTTGCATTTAAATGCAACTTAATTTTGTCAATTTGTCGCGAAACTTTCCTAATTTTTGCTTCTTCCTTTTCGTAAAATAGTAGTAGAAATTTTAGTAGTATTACAACCTTGGAGCGAAGACGGGATGATAACAGATTCCTTTAGATCCCGTCGAAATTTTGCTTATTACAATTTCTATTTTTCTTTGTCGTGCTTTTAAAGTAAATTTTGGTCATGCAAAATGAATCCAGAGTTTATAAATATATATTTATATGTTCTACGATTCTCAGTCTGGGAATCGCAATTGGTAATTGGAAGTGCAAATAATTACTAACAGACTCCGATTCCGGAATTCGATGCTGATGACGCTGAAGTCGTTTTTTATTGTAATATAGGATTAACACGCCTTTTTCTGTAATTCCTAATTAATGATATAATTAATTTATTTTATATAATTACTAGAAATAAGCAATTTGAACCCTTGCAAAAATAAACAATAAAATTTAGATAAATAATAAAGATATATAATTGGTCCTGTCAATAGTCTAACTTTGCTGCGATCATTGAGCTTCTTAACGATGAAGAGACAGAGAGACAATGATCGCGAGCGGGAGGGAAGAAGAGAGACAGAGAGACTTAAGACTTGCCTACTTCAAAGCGTTGTTGGTGCTTTCATTTCGCTTATTGGAAGTTTCGTTAATGGTATTATTTTGCTTTGTATCCTGCTTGTAATCGACGGCCATAAATTACTTGCCCGTTAAACCGATAAGGAAAGGAGCAAGTGAGGGAGGGTACGCGCCTAAAAGTACACTACAGAGTTGTTGAAGGGCAGCAACAACAGCGCATGAAATTGAAGTGGAGCTTCTGGGTGGGATTTTCACAGCACCGTTTAACGTAAATGGATGAGTGATATTTTTACTTTTAAATGGCCATGAATCGCCGTTTGCTGCCTCAAATTTACTTCGCCTCATTTAAGCTTAAAGGTGAAAGTATTTCGGGCTTTAATTGAGTTGTATGCCTGGATTATTATAGCTATATGTATGTCGCAGTATAGGAGAAATACCAGCGTCGCCATTTAAATAAGGCCAGATAAAAAGGCAAGAAGAGAACGAAGCAAATCCCTTCTAACCCCAAAAAGGAACAAAATAATCGAATTTCTAAAGAAACCGCAATTGATGAAGATTCCTTGGAATTGCTCTTTCAGTTGTGTGACCTTTCGACCAGCGATCGCTCTTTAAATTAGTTAAAAAGAGACCAGAAACTGTGTAAGGTCGTATATAAGACGACTTCAACGTTGAGCAAATCCTTTTCCCGTTAATAAATCTACTCGAAGATATATCCGCAATTTATTTGGTGCACTTCTTCGAGGACCCGAAAGCGCAGAAGATGCCGGAAAAAGCAATTCCCGTGTGTAAATTGGTTTGAAATCACTGGCAACGAGCCATCCGCCGGCACCTCCTCCGATCAGACCGAGAGACCGTCCATCGCCATTATAAATCTTGTATCATCGTGCCATTCCGCCTCTCGGCTCCCTCGAGACCCCCGAACAACCTTCTGTATCCTTTTAAACCGCGTTCCTCGAATTCGGGATGAATTGAAGTGAGGTTAAGGATGGGTTCACTTAAGGGTTTCGGTTCAATTGAGTGCTACACGTAGCTTCTGTACAGCCCAACGCACCTCCTTCAGTCGCTGGCCCGCTCACACTCACACGAATCAAATGCGATGTACTACGTGAGTTCATTCCGAGGATGTTTTGAGATGCTGCCATGTGTCAGGGACAAATTTTTAACAAACTCCATTTAAATTGAATTGAGATGTTTTGCAGTAAGAAGATTGAGGGAATCTTCTGAGATTGCGGAGTGAGGAGTGGGCGGAGGAGGGTCCCAGAAGCTGTGCGTTTTGTTTCATTGCCATCGTCGTTTGTCGAATTGATTAATGGTCATTTGAAGGCAACGATGTATGGACGGATCCGTCACCCGGCCGACCTCTTCAGCCATCATTCAAATGCTCCCTTTAAGTACAGAGTTGAAATCGTGTCGCTGCCGTGTGTCGGTGTTTTCTCCTGACCTGAAAAGCATCTGCTTTTCTTCTCGTGAAAATTTATTATTGCCGATTTGAAGATTTCGCTGCAATCACAAGTTTCATTATTAAGGACACGAAACTAAATATTTCACGTACGTGATGGCAAAATTGAAATATAGGAAAGGATATTATTGATTGATGTGATCTTTAATGGTCGCTATGACAACGCGACGCGACATTTCGAAGCTCTGAATTGGCTTTTAATTTTGCACTTGGTTTTTTCAGTGCAGTCGAAGTGTGATTAGCGTTCATTTTGCTTGAGTGAACAACGAGAAATGAACAATTACATGAACAAGTCAACCATGCAAAGGGACACGTTAAAGAGGAATCCAAAAAGACTTGAAAAAAATCCACAGAACAAATTAAAAGAAGTCAGAGTCGAACGAGTGGAAAAAAAGAATAAAAATCGAGTGATGGAAGTGATGTAAAGTGACTGAATGACCGACCGCAGGACGAAGGAGGAGCTTCACCATTATCGTCAACGGCATTATTAGCAGCAAAGTAAGTCAACGATTGAATTGGGATTTCTATAAAAATTGCCTTTGTACAGAAGGAATGGAAATGATTTTTCATGGAGGAATTCTTTGCACAGCGACAGACAAGAAATCAGCGGCGTTCATTCAGGCGTTGAGACCGCGCGTCCTTCATGCGTTCGTCATTCGCTTAAGCAGTCAATCGCGTCAATCACTGGATCCGTTTCACATCCTTGAAGCTGAAGAGCGAAACATCTGCTTTTGAATTCCATGTATTGAATATTTAATTGAATTCTTTCGCACACATTCGCATATTTCTTCCCCTTTTTACAGATGTTTTTATAGAAAATCGATGCAACAGAGCAGAAATAATTAATATTGCTAATATTTTATTATTTTTTTAGAAAGTTATTTCGATGAAAATGACACAACTTGAACCTGAATTTAACTTTAAATTTCACAATGAAAATATATAAAGAATACGCAATAGAAATACAGACGATAATAAACAGAGGAATTTTGAAAATTCATGTAAATTAAATCCGTCATCGGTCATAAAGTTTTATTTTTCTGGCGATTTTCAAAGGCGTTTTTATTTTTAGTTGCTTGCTTCTCGTTGCGTTTCGTTTTCTTTTGATTTTCTTTGCCTCATTAATATTAATTCGCCTCTGATAGACAATTTTATCACAGATTCTTGGTCGTGAGGTCAAAGGTCAGCGGTGAGGTTTCAAGTGAGCTTCACATTGCCAAAGGAGGAGAAAACCTTGCGACTAAAAATCAAATTTATTGAGTTAATTATCTAAAGTTTGTAGAAAACTTTAGTGAATCTTTCGCCGCCTCCGCCGCGCCCCTTTTCTATCCTTAATCTCCTCTCTCTGTTTAGGAATTTGCGGAATTTTTATACAAACTTCAGCATCACAACAAAAGCAACTTCAGGAGCACAGATTTCACAGATTTGACTTCAAATTGCAACTCCAATCCTGCTTCTTCTTTCGCTCGTCCTTCCTCTCGTCCATTTTCATCCGCCTCCTCCCCCTCCTCCCCTCCTTCGCAGATCATTTTCTGCTCGTCTCTAAATGGAATTAGTTTTTCTAACGCTTTTATGCAAAATTTGTTTTTTGGCCAAAATGTGTTCGGCTTAGTTGCCATAACTCTTTATCCCCCACTTCCCCCCCGTCCGCCCGGCCCACCCGAAACCGGAATCGGCCAAAATACATTCTGCTTTGTCGGTTTGTCCAACGACGACAATGGAGACAACAAAAACACAAACATACACGGAATAGTTTTCATTTTGTATTCGACAAGGATTCAGTCGGGATTCTTCGGATCGGCCAACAATGAACAAAAGGCTTTGGAGTGTTGCTCGTGTATGAAGATGTCCAATTAGAATGTGTGCGTGTGTTGGAGCGAGTGCGGATGAGTTCTTTCTGACCAGAACCAATTAAATATGTAAAAGAACCGCTTTGCAATGGAAACAGCGACCAGAAGTTCCGCTGCTGTATAACAAAAAATTTACTTAAAAAAACAAGAGAAAATTGAACATAAAAAAAAACTAAAATTAAACCTTCAATAACTTTATTTTCGAATTATTTTATAAATGCGATTTTCTATTCTGTTTAAAAGGTAATTTAGGAAAACCTAAAACAGCGATTTCTGCTCAACACCGACGATGAGTTCGACGTCATTAAATAATGCAAACATGGACCTTTTTGTGTACTTAATTTAATCTTCATTAGTCGATTCTGTTAGACAGAGCAACATCCACTGCACACGTCAAAAATTAGCACACATGAGCACCTTTTCGTCGTTCTGACGAAGCAGATCCTTGAGTGCGTTCATTCGTTAGGATGGAAGAAACATCGCCGACGACTGGAATAAGGAGCAAATACAGTTGACAGCAGCAGCAGCTACAAGGACACGAAATCAAGAGCAGAAGCAAAGGGAAACAACAGCGAACGTGAGTGAATATTTACAACGTTGTTTAATTGAGTATGAAACGAAATTTGCGCAGTTGAGTTGGATTTTGAAAAGATTTTCCATTATTTAATAGCACAAAAAACAGTGGAATCAAAGCAGGAGAAAAGAAACTGGAAGAAACTGAAATTGTGTATTGATACATCACTCAAATGCATCCTTTTTTTCGTTACTTTCCTCTTTCCTTCACTTCGATTGCAATTCATAATAGGATATTTTCCTTATTCCGGACGCCTATTGCCTAATTCATGAAGTCATTCTTTACGTGGTAGTGTTGTTGGTTTGCTTTACCTTTTGCCGATTTCCAAGTCGTTCTCTTCGAAGCAGTTCCCACAAATGAATTACGTTCTCGCTTATCTTCGGCATGCATTGCAATTACCGACCATGAAGCATTTCCCAGGCTCACAACAACAATAAAACTCCCTACTTCTTATTGTTCAGATAAATAATTCAATTAAACTCGTTGAACATAGACGCAAAATGCTGCACTGCGTTGTTACTGGAGGTCGAATGGAATCTGATTGGGGAATTATGCAATCTTATAACGAACTGAGACTGGGGTGAGGGGCTTAAAATGGAATAATTCCTAAGGTAACCGATCGATTCTCTTTAAAGGAATGAGTATTTAAATGGAAAATTAATACTTAACGAAACTGTGAACGGATGCGATGTACTGAAAAGTCTTCAATTGAATAAAACGCCTTCTGTTGGACTTAATTCAGAGCGACTTTTCTTAAGAATCTGCTTCAAGATAAACCACGAGGAGAGATTCAGGCAACTCTGGTGACGCTTTGGTTAAATTGAAAATATTTCAAGTGCAAACAAGAAACTTGCTCGAGTGAAAAGTATTCCGTTGAATCATTCTTCATTTTCCGTGTCCCCTCCCTCTATTCCTCCTCCGCAAGACGCTCACATAACAAACATATGAAAGGAAGGAACTGCTCCAACGCCCACTTTTCTTGGCGCTCACTTCTGAACGCCCTCTTAAATCGCTTTAGTTTATTAACCGAGCTTAAATGCAGTCGACGCAACGAAGACAGTCATAAAAGCCATAGCGTTGCCACTTTTTAGCACTGCTGCAGTCGCTGCTGCTGCTCGAGGAGTACTTCGAAGTGGACGTCGAATAACTTGGATTTCGAGTAGACGACGGAGTGGATGGGAGGAAGAAAGAGGAAGAAGTTGAAGTGGAAACTGAAGAAGCATAAAGCGCCATGCAGCAATGAAACTGCATAAAATGCTTCAGTTGTTAGTTCGAATGGAACTGAAAATATTTCGCCTTTTTTTTTGTCAATGTGTACAATGAAAACGATCGATTCTCGCTCTCTGTCTGTCTTACGGGGGGGATAGAAGAAGAGGATGAAAGCTAAACAACAGAGGTCCGTCCATAATAATGCCAAAAAGTAGCTCAGTTGCAGCAACAAACGCTGCAATAATAACAACAAAGCAGCCAAAATTACAACATTACGACTGGAAAAGAAGTACTAAAATCTTGTAGCACATCCCAAGGCGTAACATGAAAAAGGCGAAAATTGAAGCGCTGCTTCAGGAGGGAGGAGCGAAGAAGGAAGGGGCACGAGGAGGAACTGCAGATAAACAAGAAGCCGACGTAAGCCAAAAGTTGGCGGAGGAGCGTGGACAGCGCGAAGGAAGAGGAATAAAATGCTGCTTTTACTTGGTAATACTCCCAACAGAACCACAAAATAAAGCGCCAAGTGAAGCTCTGCGACGAGTTAATGATATAAAATAGAAACAATGGAACTTCACCAAGGTGCAGGGAATCGGATGGAGGAAGTCGGAGAAGGAGGCGCCTGAAGTAATCCAATGAATGTAGGTGTGTGGATTTCCAGATGAAACTACAACGATACAGTTTACAGCGAGAGAAAGCCACGTTTCGAGCGCAGATAAAGTTCGCAAATCGAATACAAGAACAACAGAACTTGCAACAGATTAAACAAATTATTCCCGCAGCCAGAAACACACCGCGAGAAGGGAAGGGAAGGGGAGGGAATGGAGCCAGCACCAAGAAATTAAAAGTGAAGGACATCATCAACTTTATCGCAACTCATTTAAAGTCCAAATTCGAATAAATGAGCCGACATCGCGGCGATTTGGATAGAAAACATGATTACAAAGGATTTCAGCGATTAAAAGCTTTTGATTCATTCATTCACTCATTCATTCATTCAATCGGGAGCTCAGTTCAAACGAATTCATCGACATTTGGCAACAATCGTAAAAGGAAACCAAAAAATGTGTTGGCATTAAGAGGAAACCCAAAAAACGGAAATTTGCCTTTAGAGAATTTTATGCATTTATTATGGACAATGGGCAGCGCCTCTTAAACTGTCGCCCAGAGCAGTGAAATTCACGCAAAATACTCCGACCGGAGACGCAACGGACAAAACTAACGACTTCCCTAATGTAAATTCCCGATTTGGAACGAGTATAAAACCGAAGCCGCTTTAGAAACCAAGCTTAAAACCACTCGAACGGGCGATAAAAATTGGCGCCATGGCAACTCACAGTCCTTGTGATTAGAACAAAGGATTAAATGGGGAAGAGGGGCGGAACTTCGTGTGGAAGGTTCGTTGTGGTGATGGAGAAGGATTCAGCTCACAGCTGAGGGTCTTCATAATTGAACTTTTGAAAAGGAATGCGTTAAAAAGGCATTTTCCATAAATCGACCCATCGAAGCAGCTCCGAACGAAACTAAATAAGCAAAACTGTCGTTAGGTTGGCTGCATTCAATTAAAGAAAAGAAAGTGCCACGGCCACAAGCAGAGAAGGAAAAAATTAAATTAAAATCTGCAGAAAAAAGTCCAACCAACACAAAAGAAAGGAAAGGAGAAAAAAAAAGAAGCTGAAAACCTTTCGAAACGTAAAATTGCAATCGTTGACTTCGAGAGTTGCCAACAAGATTCGTGCTCCATTTTAATTTCACTCGGAGTTGGTATTTTTATTTAGTTTGCTACAGTTCGTGCCTCCGTCGCCCCTCTTCCCCCCCACGGTCACTTCAGAGTACGTCTTGAAAGTCGAGAGATGAAGGATCGGAGCTACATTCGCTCTTTCACGCTCGATGACAAAATAATGACCACAGCACGTTCCTCGGACACGAAAACTTGTTTGGCGTTCACGCTCGATCTGCTAGTAGCCGAGCAAAGCCAAGCACGAGAGCGTGGCTTCGGTCAGAGCGACCAACGAGCGACCAACGAGCGCCCAACGAGCGACCAACGACTGCCAATGGAACAGAAAAACATCGAAAAACTTGTGTAAAATTGTTAAAATTTGCTGCTTTCTATTTTTCCCCGACCACGTATTAATTTTAAACGTTAATGAAACTGCGTTTTGCGCTTCGTTTCCATAAGAATTTAATTGCCAGCAACACAGACGGAGAATGGAGTTTGTGTTTGGAATTGCGTTTGATTTTCGTCGAGGATTTTATACAAAATATTATTATTATTCAACGGAGATGTTTTGCTGCTCCAAACGCTCCGGATAAAATTAAATATTCCGAACAACATTCATTAAAATAATACAAAAACTTATTTCGCTTTACTTGAAATGATTTTAATATATTTTTCTATATATTTTCCTTTTGTTTTTTTTTTCCTCAAACCCGAAACAGCAGCTGCATAAATAAATTAAATACATAAAAAGCATGAATTAAAGAAAAACTCTGCAATTAATTGAAAAGAAAAGGTACCGAATTTCATTGCAAAGTCAAATAAAAGCAAATCTGTTTTGGTTACATATTTTATCGTAAATTCAGGGATGTTTTTTTGGGATTTTTTGCTTTCGCTTCGGAGCATTTAACAAATGATGATTTCTGATCGCATGGAAATTAGCGAAGGCACAAAAAACCCAGCGAGGAGCTGCCCAATTTCCACTTTTTTCAGCTGCAGCAGCTTCAATGCAAATGAAGTGAATTGTTTTCCCCGAGTTGAAGTGTTGAAATATCATCGACATGAGGACGTCAGGACAACGCGAATCGAACAGGGGACTAAATAAAATAGAAAGAGCAACCTTTGACCTCCTCTTAACGTCCGCCGAGCAAAAAATGCAAAAAAAATAAAGGCCAAGGAGGAAAAAACCGGCAGAGGAACAGGAAACTCAGGCCAACAATGGAAACATGTCGTCGTTTGTTTTTCCGCTTGACCGCTTTCGCAACATACGACAAAACAAGGAAAAAGGATTCAAAAACACAAACGAAAGGATTAAAAAATTTTATGTTATGTTTTTAATAAGAATTAAAAATTACAACCCAGAAAACGAACAATTTATATGCATCTTCGGGGATTTATTTCGGGTATAAAAAGTCCCACGAAGTTGAGGAGAGTTACAGCGAAAAGCCAAAGGAGGAGAAGAGAAGAGAAGATGAGCAGGGAACGTTTGGAAGTGAAGAGATGAAAAGAAAAGGGATAAAAAGAAAAGGAAGGGAAGGGGAAATTCGGCAAGGGGAAAAAAGGATAAGATGCGAAGACGAAAGGGAAAGAAGAAGAGAATTTAAAATGTTTAAGAATTTAAAATTCGACATTTAAGAATTTTCAGCAATTCCGTTTTAAATTCATCCGAGATGCCAACCTCAAACAATAATTGGCAACTCTGTCGAGTTTCAATTTATTCCCTCTGCGTTAAATTCATTTCCTTTATTTGTTTTCTTATGTGTATGCTTTCTCTTTTCAATATTCTTTTTAACTGCTTCTTCTTTTCCTCGCCTCGCTTCCTTTTTCCTCATAAAATTCACTTTCAGCAAATGAATTTTTCGTGGTTTTATTACAAAAAAAAAAAAACGTGGCTTTCTGCGTTGTTTCGCTGTACAATTTCTGAATTTAACATTTCTTTTGTGCTCTTCCACTTTTTCTCGGTTCCAATTGGGCGCTGAATGCGAAGCTGCGGAGTTGCTGGAAGTGAGAGAGTGAGTGAGCAACAGCCACGTTTCCTACTTCTTAATAGCAGCTGGAACTTTAAAGAAATCCTTCGAAATAATTAAATATTTAATGAAAATTCATCACTTCTGTGAGTTTATTGCTTTTACTACTTTTTCTAATCTCATTTTCATGTCCTATTGCAATTAACAGAGGAAATTCTTTCAAGAAACTGCAATTCTTTGAAACGTAGGCATTCATTGACTACAACAAACTACAACAACAACAACAACAACAACAAGAGCAAGCGCAAGAACAAGAACAAAGAGCTCTTTGATCAGCCAAGAGTCAAAAAACTTGATTCTGTATTCAGCTCAACAGAAGAATGAATTTTTATGAAATCATCACAATTTTCATTAAGTCTGAGTATTTCCCCCTTCTTCCCCTTCTCAGTTTTCTTTTTCTTCTCACAGGAGCTTCATTTTTATTAGTTGCTATTATTTTTTGTCTCTTTTTGTATTCTCTTAGTAATTTTAATCAGGAATTATCAACAAAATCTTCTGTTTTCTTTGTTCCTCTCTTCCTACCACGCACTCTTCCTATCGACGCAAAGACGTTAGATTCTCAGAAGAGAATTCCTTTAAATTAATGCCTGTTAACTTCGTAGAATTCTATCCACGCTTTAAATGTTGCTAGCTTTTCAATGTTATCCCTCCTCGTGTTGCTCTCCATTTGGCGCTCTTCCCCAACTCGATCACAACAGAAATGCTTGCTGCTGCTGCTCTCTCTCTTGCTCATCATTGCGTCACTCGAACTCGCATTCAGCATCGGTGGTCATAAACATGAAAGGCTGACGATGACTCTTTGCAGCAGCATCGTTTACTCCGAATTCATTCCTCTTGCATTTACATGTGTGCACTTTTTCTTTGGTCTCTCCTCTTATGAAGCCACACATTTTAGGCTGATGATGTCATTCACATAGCTGCCATTTCTTTTGTTTTTCAATATTTTCAGAGTTTCTATTTTAACGCTCTCTCGTGGATGTGAATTAGTTCCGTTATCGATGGGAGAGTGAACTCCTTTTTAACTTGTTTGCTTCATGTGTTTTTATGGATTCTCATTTAAACCAATTTTTAAATGCGTATTTGTCGATGTGAAGAGAGAACGTTTCATCCAAGACGAAGCTTAATTTTTCCAAATTACTTGCATTTGCATTGTTCGCAATAATGTTACAGTCGGCTCCTGATGCCCACGGGTTGCTTTTGCTTCTCGTTGCTAGCATGGCAATATTTTAATTTATCCACGCAGCCTACGGAGCGAAACGCGACATGCGATGCGTGAGAGAGAGAGAAGCTTGCATCGAGAACTTCAAAAACGCGGCGTGAATGCTGCGAATGCGTTTTGTCGTCGTTCGTGAGCTCGGCGACGCCGTCTTCGCGTGGAGTCGCTGTTGTTTGTCGTGCAAAGTTTCTGTGCTTCTCATCGTCACGTCGCCTGGTTTCGCTGCGACTGAAGCTGTTATTGCTGCCTCTTCTTCTGCTGCAGCTGCTTCTGCTGCTGTGGTTTTGTCTCGGTTCTCATAACTTCGTAATACGCCGAACAAACGCAAACAACGGTTATAATTTGGTTTCCATTATTATTTCGTCCCCGCACCTCATTCAACGAAAATGCGAATTGCGAATTGGCTTCTGTGTTGGCGTCTCTCATTGAATGCTGCGTTCTTTTCTTTTTCGGCGAGCAACGCTGAATTAAATACGCTAAATTCTGCAAAAGTAATGTGCATGTGTTTTGGCTCAGTTGAGCCGGAGCCGAAGCCGAATGAAGTGTGGATCGCGCGACGACGCAGGGTCGCCGAAGGGGCGCACAAACGCTTCATTATTTCTGCATCGCAATTAAAATTTTAAAGTTTCTTTGTTCGGAAACTTCCACTGTTCGTTCTCGGGTTGCATTGGAAACTGAGCTGCGCTTTAAACTTGACATCGTTTTTTAAGCTTAGTAAAAGCAATAAAAAAACAACCAGCGATTAGTCAAACTTAACCAAACTTGATTAATAACAAATAATAATAAAAATAAGTAATCTTTTATGTTAAAACATATTTTAAATCATTTCTCTTCTTCTATTTCCTCCCTCGCATAAATTACTTTGAATTTTAAAATAAAGTAAAAGTTTGCAATTTAATTGCATCAAAAAGAAAACAACAAAAAAAAAAATATGAAAAATTGCAAAAACCTCATCTTTTGACTGATGTTTTCTTTGGGCGGGGGAAAAGCCTCTTTTCGACAGAAAACAAGAGAAAAGTTGAAAAAAGTTTGTTTGTGCTTTTGTTGTTGTTGGTGTTAACTTTTTCCCAGCAGCCAACTTAAGCAACGTGAAGCGATTTCGGGAACTGTTGGCAACACTTGAGAAACCAAACAGAAGCGAAGAAGAAGAAGCAGCAGCGAAGCAAGAGGAACCTCAACGAGTTCTACGATCGGTCAGAGCCGAACTTGAATACGCAGCTGAGTGCAGCTTCATGACTTCGGCGAATGTGGGCGGACCACACCCACGTCCCTAGAAGTACTTCTCTACGATGCCAAAAAAGTCTACAGCGTCGAGCGTAGTGTATAAAAAGTGTGTTAAACGGTTCTTTTTCTGTCCTAATCCTGGACCAATGCAATCATTTCTGTCGTTGCGTGGGGGGCAGCCGATTACTGGGCCGTGGGCAATGGTTCGAAAATGTGTCAACACAACACGAAAAAAGCTGGTCAAAAGTCAAGTCGAAAGCACTTCATTGAAATGACCGAAAATTCGTGGAAGCAGCGACAAAAGCGACGTTTTTCTTGCTAGTGATGAATTCTCTTCCCCTCGCTGAGCCAGGACACAAACCACACTTTGCTCTGGTTTGCGTCTGGGGAAATGAAAGAAAAAGCTAGCACCGGAAATAATTTCATCATGGAAACTAATTTATAAAATGCAGTAGCGTGGAATTTGAATTGGTTAATCAATAATTTCATTTAATTTTTATAATTTCCTAAAGCACGCAAGTACAATGAAGGGCAAAGTAGATATAAACAAGAGGGAAATTCATAGATAATTCATAGAAATAGGAATGGACCGAATGCTGAAGATTTGAACGTTCAATTTAATGACTTGAACAAAATCTGCGATAAATTCGGCTCCATGATCGTCCTCAGCCTCGTTATACTCCCTCACGGACCCCCCAAAAACACTTCCCTGTTCATTGTTTGGATACTTTAATTGCGTGTCCTGAAGACGCTCTAGGAATGCGCAGCGGGAGGAGGGAGAGAAAGCGGAGGTGGACGAACATTAAAGATTTATGCGTGTTGAAATGAAGAAACGAAATTAAAAGATTTCTGATTTTGATTTTTATAGCAACAGGAAGAAAGGGAAACAAAGATGAGGATGGATATGAAGATGGAAGCAGGAACAAAAAGAAGAAAGAAGATTATGAAGATTTCAAGAGCAACACCAAGAAAAAAACAGCACAGCTCAACGTAAAAAAGGAATGTCGAAAATAAAGATTTTAACATTGAACAAAAAAAAAAAAAGACAAAATAAAAAACAGAAAATTGAAATTAAAAAACTTAAATTCCTGACGATTATGAAAATCTGAGTTATTATTGCATGAATTATTTTTGTGAATCACTGCAAATATTCGCACATTCGCAGTTTTTAACACAGCCTCCACTCAATTTCACGATAAATCAACACATTCACCGAAAACAAAGAACAGTTATTATTTCCTCGTCTATTTCAGAGTCGTTTTAAAAATATGCTTCCCCGCAATCATCATTAATATCGAAAAGGGACTCGAAAAAACGAAATAAAAGATGCCCACTCTTCAAAATGCACTCAAGCCAAATGCACACCGAAGCAACTGCAAAACTAACATAAAATTGCAACAGTTTACATTAGAAAAAATACGAAAACAGAAGCGGAAAAGGACCAACAACAAACCCAAAAACAATATTGACATTGCAAGTTGCAACGTTGGGAAAAAGAGGGGAAAACTGAAAAATATAGAAAAGAAAATCGTCAGCTCAAATGCAAAACTATGGAAACCATGGCAACAAATATTGATAGATGGATGGGGACAAACGTCCGCACACACACACTCACACACTCACATCAAAATATTGACAAAGGCTTGTTGCGTCGAGTTTTTCCGGATCTCCAGCCAAACAGCTGCACCGACGTCTATCGCAGGAATTTGTGATTTTTACGATTCCATCAAAGAGCAATTTAGTGGACTCTGCATTTCCCTACACTCCTCCGCGCCCCTCGCCACATTCCTCCCCACCAACAGTCAACAACTCGCGTTATAAAAAGCGAACCTAAAACTATGCAATGTTCTTTTTTACCTCAACTTAATTTAAAGCTTGATAATATTTAAATCGGACTTTTTTTACAGTAATTCGATCCGCCATTTTTTTTTGTTTTAGTTTGTTTTCTATTTTACAAAACTTGTGGTTTCATGATGTGTTTAATTAAAAATGGCAAAAATTTATTGGTCCTTGTTGCTGTTCGATTTGGTTCGAGTTTCGACAGATTCCGAAAAAGTAGACTGAAATATTTATGGTTTGTATGAGGATTTGTTATTTTCCGCAAACATTGCTCTCTATGCGCTCAATGCTCAGTTCCAAAATACATGTCAAACTATGCTTGAGTAGTTTGTGAAATGTTTTTGCACCCATCGACGCAAATTGCGAAATTTGTGCATTTATTTCAATGATTTGCTGCTCCAATGAAAAGGATGTGTTGTGGTTTTTATTGTGTGCTTTTTTTTATACATAGTTTGAAAAACTATTTTCGGCATAAATTTTTGCAGTTGGTTTCCTTTTTGGGTTTAAAAATTAAATCACAACAGAATCTGTTTTGGTGATTGGACAAAATGTAGGCAAAAGTTCTTTAATTACATTTAATTCCACAATAAATAAACGAGTTGCAAGTGTTTTTAGAGGATTAAATATGGAAAAACGCGGCCATCCTTTACTCTCATCTCTTTCAACTCCCTTCAATTGTAGCCAACTTTGAATCGCTGTCGTTTGTCGACAAAAACCCACTCATGTCGATGGCTTTGAAAGGAGTTCAGTCATTAAATGGCGTGATCATCATCAGCAACATTCGCCAGCAACAGCTGCTGTTGCTATTATTGTGATGCTGCGATTATTCGTCGTCGGATTTCTTCTTCCCCCTCCGCGACTGTTGCTGTCTTTGATTGTCATAACAACTGCAATACTTTCATTTCTCGTCGTACACAGCTTCACATATCACAAATAAAGAAACCTTTTTCTAACCTGTCGCCACTCCCCCCATCCACCCTCCCCTTCAGGAGAACCTCTATCAACCGTCCGAGTCGTTCCTTTTTCCTGCCATTGGATTCTTCATCAGCTCAAGAAGTAAATGAACGATATTTAAAGAGTTCGGGGAGAAATATTCTCAAAGCGCTATTATAAAAGAGGAGGAGGAGAGAGAGGAGGAAGTGGTAATTAACGTTAACATCAGCAGCAGCAGCAGGAGCAGCAGAAAATCACGTCGAGTTGAAATCAAAAAACGATATTTAATCGTTATCGTGATTTTCTGTTTCCCAGTCTTTTTTTGTCTTTCATCCGGAAAACGAACCGAGTCCATGTCCGTCTGTCTGTCTGTCTGTCTGTCTGGGTGCTTTTTGTTTGCTCCCTCGATGTGAAAGGAGATCAGCTTTGAACGAGATCGAGCTGTCAATACAGCAGCCAATTTGGTCTCTGTCATTATTCAAAGTTCAGTAATCGACTCGAATCAACTGAAACGCTGATATAGAAATTGAGCAAATAATGCCAATTATTGCGCTGATTACCATCAAAATAATCAATTGTGAAATGACATTTTTAATGTATGCAATCATTTCAAAATTAATTCGCGATTAAGTTTAAAATTCTCTCACGTTGAAATTCATTAAAAATTTATTAGAAAATGCAAAAACTTCACAAAGCACATGAAAAGTTTGCTTCTTAAAAATCGTTGTAGCTTTTGTTTAATTATTCGAGCTGAAGACGAAGAATTGCTTATGTAAATTTCTTAATTAATACACAAATTATACAGAATCTCAGTCAATCTTTTCCATAATTATAAATGCCTTGCCAAATAAAAAAATCGATGTGTCTCAAGGCCCCAGCTTTGAATTTATTAATTATTCCATTAACTTTTTTAAACAGAACAACAGAGAACAGGTGAAGGATAGACAAATAACTAGATCAGGGGTCTTTAAATCAAATATGAATCCTCTGCATCGGCAAATATTTCAATTATAACGGCGCTACTCTGCATAATACGACGAATGCACGATTACACGGCCGATAAAAGCTGAATTGAAAGGTCTATAAAAGTCTGTTTAGACCTTCTCTAAAGACTCTTGCACTAAAATAGACAAAAGGAGAAATGAGAACAAGGATCTCTTAAATGAAGTTTGAATATTAGTAATGTTGGCATTTCATTTACAGCGGCGATATTCTCCTTATCACTGCAAAAGACTTTTATTCAGAGCTGTAATGTACTTAGAATTTTTGGTACTTCAGAAGCTGCTGCCAAGAACCTTTCACTGTAGTGTTATTGAGTCCTCAACTGAGCCATTATTCTGCTATTTTCACAGATGTTAAATGCCGAGTTCTCGAATCTTTCTGTGCTGGTGCGCTCCACTGACAATCTCGTCATTTGTAAACGGCGTTACGGCGATTATTAAATGTTTCGGGTGTTTGCACAACCCGGAGACTCTTCTATCTGCTCTGCACATCGTAATTGTGTAATAAAGAAGCACACGACGTGATATACGCGGAGATTAGGTCTGCTGTTACCTCTTGATACGATACGCAACCGTTCACGAGTCTATCCGTTATCTCTGTGGTAATGTTTCGTGTTTACTCGGTCGTGTAGTTCGCTTAACAAAAGAATCTCTCGTTTCCCGTAGACGCTCCAGCGACTTTGCCTCATAAAGTCACAAAATAACTGCAGACATCGAACAGAGTGAATGACATTTCAACGTTGTTAACATTGCTTCTTACGGCTAGAGATAATTCCGAAACTAGTCGCTTGAGATTGGACTGAAATGTCGACAGCTTCTTATAAACCATTTCCATACTTTGTTAATCCTATTTGACAAAAGTTTCAAGAGTTTTTCGTGCACCAAAATATGAATTAAAGAAACAAAATGGATATTGCGCGTATAAAGAGAGTTTCGTTGATGGTTCTTCCAAACACAGAAGCGGGGCGGGCCGAATGCGGCGACGATAGACAGAGAGCGATTAATCAAAACGAACGTGGTTAATTATAAAAGTCTGCAAAGTTTCTCTTGATTATATGATAAAATAAAGCAAAAACAAGAATTAAAAAATAATTAGAAAAGCAGCACGAAAAGATTTGCACAATTTTCTTGCATCCTTTAAGAAGCACTAGAGTCCTTTTCTAATGTAATTCTCTATTAAATTGAGTTGAGGAAATTAAGGTTTATAAATAAATACAAAAAAGTTAAAAATATTCCAAAAAACGAAGCCGAAATATGAATAATTATAAATCTAAAATTTTTAAATGTTGTCTCATTAATTTTTATGTGTATTTCTACGAAGAATGCACGCAGCCAGAAACTTTAAAACAATCGACTTCATTGTTCGCCTTTTCCCCTTCCGTTCGCCTCTTTCTCGGCGAGAATGAAACCCAAAGACACATTCAATAAACTTGAAACTTCTCTAATAATATTCCAAATGAAAATATGTGTAAAATTTTTCAATTATGTCGAAGGAAAGGCATTTCCGGTGATGCCATGAAATCCTTATTTTGTCTTTTTTTCCCGCTCTCTGATTTTATGACGTTCCTTCTTGGTCTTCCTCCGCAACCAAGTTAATGGATCTCTTTACGAATTCGTCTACGGGAGAAACCCTTGACAAGAGTATAATTACAACAACAACAACAACAACACGGAGGCTATCAAAGTAGCAATTGTGCAAAAGTGTAGCAATAATAAAATAGTAGTCATAAAAGTACGTAGTTGTCGGCAGTTAAAAGATAAAAGTAGCAATAAAATTAGTAGTAGAAACAACAACTAAAATAAAGTTGAGAAAATCGTTGAAGCGGGAAGCGATGAGGAGGGAAGAACAGATGTGACAACGGCGCAGAAGAAGTGAAAGAAGAGAAAGTTGCCCATTTCTTTGCATTGGCTTGCTTCTGGCCCAATACACGGACAAAGTGGAACACAACAGAATTTTAAGTATTAATAAAGTTAAGCATTCGCTTGAGTAGAACACGTTCGAAATAAACATCGTCCTCGCAGCTCTCCGGCTGCAATTTTAGCTCCCTCCGCCCAACCTCCTCGACTTATGATGGATATTAAACATTTTTCGAGTATTGTGGCAACGTAGCAGCGCAACGTGACTCGTCGCCGAACGATAGCCATAAAAACGCACATGAAGCGCTGCATGCATCTGAAGTGACGCGTGCAGGATTCCGCACGCAGCCGCTGTGCATCATCGGCGACGGTGCATCGACCGTACTGCATACGAAGGCATGAGAGCACGCGAGATGAGTAGGAAATGAGTACATTTTTTGAAATTTATTGAGCCATTTTGAATAACAGTATAAGAACAAGTAATTCAATTAACAAAGTGTTACAATTAAAGACTATAAAGTATTATCTATAAAGCATGAATATACATCAGTATCAGACTTAATAATGACAAGGTCAAATTAAAGATTTTAATAACATAAAAGGAGATCGCTTTTGCTCCCGAAGCTAACATGATTTGGAGGTACAACTAAATGAGTACATCGAGTACAGGAGTTGAGTTCAGTCAGGTGACTCAAGTTGACTCAGGGTGATTCAAGGCGAATTGAGTAGATTCAAATGTGTGATTTGCCTCCAATTGAAGTGATTCCATTTGATTCAAGTTGAATTTCATGATTCAGAGTGAATTGAGACGAGTTTAAGTTGAGTTTCGAATTGAATTGAGGTAATTTTTGTCAAATTGCGGTGACTCGAGCTGAGTAGTGCTGAATCAAAAGCGGAATGAAAGTGATTCAAGCTCCATTTTGGCGATTCAGCGTGAATTGAGCTGATTTAAGTTGAGTTAAAGTTGAGTTAAAGTGACTCAAGTCGAGTTAATTTGGAGTAACTCGAATTAAGTGAAGGTGATTCAACTTTGAAGTCATTTCAGTCCAGTTAATGTTGACTTGCTGTCCAGTTAACGTAGAATTGAGATGTCTTGATAAGGTTTCCATGGTCAAACGGAGCTCATCTGACTCATGACGATGAGTTGAGTGGGTTTAGCAGTAGCTGAGGTGGATGTAGTTGTGCTGAGTGAAACGAAGTCGTGTTGAATGCAGTTCGGGGTCTTCGTTGCTGTTGTCGCTTTTAATTGCTGCAAGGTACTCGCTTAGTTTTGTAGCTCAGTTAAATTAAGCGCTAAAACAAACCTTTATGTCAGCAAAGTTGAAATTACTTTGAATCTTTTTTGCAGCACTGTGTTTTTATAATGCAATAAAAGTGCGCCAACTTATTTTAGGGTTGACTGCAACTCCAAATACTCACTTAACGCAGCCCACTTGCGTGTGAACGAATTCGAGTTGTATTAAGTTAAGGCAAAGCGTTTTCGGCCTAGATTACTTCAGTTCTTCTACGAAAAAAGCTATTGCAAATTGAGTTACCGAAAGATTTGGCAAATGATTATTAAGTGAGTTGCTAAAGTGTTAAGTTAACTCTGAGAATAGCGAATTAAATCCTTCGAAAAGGTTACCTTAAAAGGTCAAAAGTTGATGTCGCTGTTTTGTGGAATTGACGATGTTTGACTTACCTGAAAGCAAAAAGAAAAGAGACAAATTATTAATGGGTTTTTTTATGAAAAATCAGCAACAATTAAAATTCAGTGTTGCATTTTTATGCACATGCAACACTTTTTTATCTTTTCGTGTGCGTGTTCATCGACTTCCTGTTTGCAATTCTTCTCAATTGTTGTATTTATAACGAAATTAAGTGTAATATTAAAGAGTGAAGCAGCATTCTTTGTGTTCTCAGGCAAGCAACTCAATTTAATTATGATATTAACTATTAACAAACAAAGAGTGTGGGAAACCTGAAGAACCTCGACGATGCTTGTGGATGCAGAAGATCTTGTTACCTCGTAGAAAGGAAAACCATCAAAAGGAGCACCAGCAACAGAAAATGTCAACGGAGACTTTTCTGTCGTCTGTTTTTTGTTCGTGTTTTCTTTAAATAATTATATAAAAAGCTGGAGATGGCATCGTCATCAGCAGCAGCAGCAGCAGCAACATCTCAACATGGTTTAAAATTGCATTTAATTACGTAAATAAGAAGTGGGTAGCATTTTGATGAAAGGGGCTCCAATTACACCAGGAAAACACGAAGAACAAAAGCAACGACATCAACAATAAAGCATAATAAGGCGCATGCATGATGAGGAGAGGTCGGTCGTGGGCGTGGGTGAATGCGAAAAATATCCTTTTAAGCATGGTGCGAATTTCGCCGACAGACGCGACGAAGCGGCTAAGGAAGACGACGAAGGAGAGCAAATGTGGATCGGAAATGATTCTTGGCCCGCATTCATTCCATGATATTCATGAGTTTCATATACGCAAATCATAAACAAAGGGATGAATAGAAAAAAGCAAAACTCACTGAATGACGAAATGCAACAGAGTTCAACAAAAAAAAAATTAATAAAAAACAAACCAACGAAATCCACAGCAACTCGCTCCACAACACCAACGAACAAGAGAGAGACTCAACTGCAAGCAACAACAACGAACCCGAGGCTACAATGGGACAAGCAAAGAGTTTGTCAAGCGAAAGAGAAACATCCTCCTCGTGCGCCTCCTTCTCTCGATCTTTTTCAGACCATTGCTCGTGAGAACGAGGCGCACACGATGTGTTGTGACACTCCATTGTTTTCGTAGCTGCTCCAATTCTAATTCACATTCGCGTTCATGTGTGCAGTTTGGCTGCTGCCAGAAAATTGCCTGTTGAACGGAGTATGAAGAGAGCACGCACCCGAAGAAACGAAGCGAGCATCACGTATCGTCGCAGCGTCACAACGTCTCCGCAGAGGCATAAACAATGGATTTTTATCGAGCTGCTCCCAAGAGACATTTTATTTTCGCTTAAGTACAAATTTGCTAAAAGTTAAATGGCAGTAGAGATCTAATAATAATAGCTTTGAAAAGAAGAGTGCAGAAGAATGTCGTAGCTTTTGATTTTTATTTCCGCAAACAGTGAACATCAGTGAAAACAACAACAACAACAACAACGGCTTCAATCGAAGAAGCGAGAAACGGAGATTTTCTTTTTTCTTGAAGTTGTTGCTGTTTTGTAGACATGAAATTACATAAATAAACAGTTTTGCAGTTAGTATAAAATTTGAGACTGTAAAATGCGGAGTTTGTTGATTCTGCTGTTGCTTTTTTAGCCTCGAATTACTTGAATGTGCGGAATAAGGAAATACAAATAAATGAATGAATGAAATGAATACGCGATGATGTCATCAGCAGAAATAAATGAAAACTAAGCAAATTCATTATAAAGACTCAAATGACACCCTTCAGTTAACCACGACGAGGAAAAACATTCTCTACTTTTGCGTTGCTTGAATCAATGACGAGGGAAGCGACGCTCGCGCAGTGAGAATCACGTTGAAAGCCGACCATCAACTCTCCGAACCACCGACGACGTCGCAGTCACAGCGATCGAGGCGTTGGACTCGGCGCTCGTGGGTTTTCTGCTCAAACATTTCACGCTGAGGTTCGTGTACGAACTAAACTCTTTAGTGGTGGAAGGCGAAAATATTGACATGGAATCTGTTTCCAAAAGTGATTCAATTGGTGATTTGTGACTGTAAACTTATAAATAAAAAATAATAAAATTGTACTTGGAATAATATTTAATTTATTGAATGAGATTTCGCTGAGATTGCACCGTAGTAAGAAGCACGAATTCCCTTAGAAAACGTGTTGTACTCGGATTTTTCGATGAAGGACTTCGACGCCGAGGAACGAGTTTACGACGGAGCCGATTTCTTGGAACTTGAACAATCAAAGCGATTGTGATTCATCATTATATGTATTTAATTTCACTAAAACGCTAATATTAATTTTAAATTTTATTCAGTGGAAGAAAAACGAATGTTTAACAGATGGAAAGGAACTCGTAAAATTCGTTGTTTACAGAAGGTTCTACAAAAAGAAAGGTAAAAGTAATCAAAGTCGAGATCGACTTGTACAGAATCCAATCTAAATTTCGTAAAAAGCAATTAAATGCTTTTATCGCACCTCAAAAAACAAAACAAGCAGAAGCAAAAGCGAAAAAGTAAACAAAAATCTCGATCCATACGAAGTTACCACAGGAGAAAAGAAAAGAGTGGGAATTTAATTGAAGCAAATCAAAAACCTAAAAGAACAAAAAATGAGAAACTATCTATGAAAAATCGATTGGAATTCGTTCGAACAACAAAAAAGTAGATCAAATAAAAAGGGGATCCATCATAAAACCGAACGTGGCCATCATCATCATCGTTTCAATCACCTCCACAACTGGGATAACTTCATGATCATCCTTAGAATCTCCATAGCAGTGATGCTCATCATCGCCGCGTCGGGGAGGGGGAAAAAAACAAGGAAGAGCAACTTTTTGCCAGCGCATGTGAAGACTGAATGTGGAAGAGAGACGCAGCGACAAGAGCGAAGAAGAAGAAGATCGAAAAACGGCAGATGTTTTAATTTTCTGATACCTGAAGACGATGATGACGACGAGTTTTCAAAAAAACACAAATGAGTGTCGAAGGAAGTCCAAGCAGTAAAAGAAACGCAGGAACACGAAGAAGTGGAATCAGCAGATGTCAGGCAGACGGAGAATTTCACCACAGCCAAGAAGACAAAGCAGAAGAAGAAGAAGAATCACGAACATGAACAAACAAATATAGCAGCAGAGGCTATCGATGAGTCCATCAGTCGATCCCGCGATCGGTGCTTTGATTGCTCTATTTTCCAGTTAAACCGTCGTCCATTCGTTTATTGGCAAAAGCAGCGCCGCTGCAGACGCATTAAAATCCCATCAACGTTTCACTTGAGCACGAACTAAAAGAAATCTCTTCATAAAAGTTTAATTACAAGCAAATATTTCACAAATACAAAGGAATGCACAAGCATCTCCGTTGTTCTGTGGATGGCTGCTGTATTTAGGTACTCGTGAAGCCTCATATTTCTTTGAGCATGCATTTATTTACATACGAGGAAATGGGTTCATCGTGCTTCGGCCTAAAAACATCTTGCAACAAATCGTAAAACACTCGAAGTGGATGCATGCATCGATTATTGATGCTTGTTGAAGTGCTTCCAAAGATACGCATTCTAATTATTATTGCCTTTTCTTCTTCCATTTTCTTAATTATAAACACAGCCCCGAACATGTACGAAATCGCATAAAACAGCAATGAAAACGGAGCTCCATTAAAAGTTTTGTTTATTTATTCATTTGTGCCTGAATGATTTAGAAAAATCACTTCGCTTGTTTCGCTGTTTTCCTCTGAAATTCTTCTAGATTATAAAATGAAGTGATTTCGAAACGAATGCGATTCATTTATTTGTTATCCTTGCACTTGTTTATGTCTGTCAGCGGACGAAAAGATCAAGTAAATAAAAGCTTAGAGGTAAATAAATTTAATCCGAAGAAAAAAAAACACCGAGTAATAACAAAGGCAGAGACTTTCCATCTCCAAGAACGTATCAAGTTAATTACAGGCTATAAACTATGTATATAAACGATAAAAGTTAATGCACAGCTGCTTGTGGCGAATTGTCTGTTGAATTTTAATCAACGCGAGGAGAAGGAGAATGGAAAAGGAGCAAATTTGATGTTTTCGGAAACTTTAAATACATACAAAAAGCATAAAAGCAGTAACAAGGAGCAGCATCAATTTGATTGTCCACCAACTGCGATCATGCAGCTGTTTTGAAATGCTTTTTGTGCTGCGTCTTCGCCTTCACTTTGGGTAGACTTCAAGCTGCACCTTGAAGTAGCACCTGCTTCAACCAGAAACCGATGCCCGAACCAAACACGGCGCCCCTGACAACCAGACAACAATCTGCAGTCGTCTAAATGCTTTGCAAGCTTTCGAAAATAATCCAAAAAAAAATGCGGTAGACACACGAAAACAGATCGACGAAGAAGCAACAAGACAATCCTCCAAAAAGTCAATTAAAACCCATGTTTAAAGGTCCCATTTAGAGAGGTCTCATTTAGAAAAAGAAAAAAGAGACAGGGAAATGCTTCCATAAGTCGAAACATTAATAATATTATTACATATTACATTATCAATAAATTCATCCATTAAATAAAATGCAATGAAAAAGATATCCAGAAAAACTCTGAACTACGATCTGGAATATAAAAGCAACGATTTGGAATATACTAGTAGAATCTATAATCCATTCATTGAATATTATCTCATACAGGGTGGCGCCTTTTGACCGATATGGTTTGAATGTTTAATAACTTTTTAAATTTTTTTTTTCAGAATTTTGTGAAGAACACTTGGGGAATTTGAAATGGAATACTACAGCGATCAGCAATGTTATTTCGAATGCATTATTTCGCGCAGAAGCGATTTCAATTGGCCCCCACGTTCACCCGATTTGACAGGGCCAGACTGTTTTCTTTGGGGTTATTTGAAAGAGAGAGTATACATTAATAAGTCAGCCACCATACCACAGCTAAAAGAAAACATTCGCAATGAAATTCAAGCCATAACACCGGAAACTTTACGAAAAGTTATGCAAAATGTACTGGAAAGGGCACGACCCGAAAACGGCCATCACTTGCGGGATATAATTTTTCATACTTAAGCCAAAAATATTCCCCATTAATATACTTCATAACACCACAAAAAAAAAAAAAAAAAAAAAAATTCATTAAATAAAAAAGTTATTAAACATTCAAAGCATTTCATATCGGTCATTCAGCGCCACCCTGTACAATGCTCTGTTCCATAGTTCAGTTTCTTCTCGTGTAGTTTTCGTATAAATTTGTACGTTCGGAAATATAATAATATATGATGTTCTTTTACTTGCCGATGGTAGCTATACAGAGGCTCCATCCATCATGTCTATACGTAAAACGAGCTTTCTACATTCTGCATTTATCCAGGTCAAATAAAAATTATTAATTATTAATACCCGTAGACAGCATTAAGAAATGAAGGCAAAGAAGAATGCTGTTAAGAAGCAAACACGAAAAGGAGGAACAAGAACATCCGCACCTGTTGCTACATCTATAAAGCACGTCGGAAAAAGTATAAAACCTTAAAAGCTGCATGCTTGCCGATGCTTAACTAATTGTGAATTATAATGACTAAAGAAGAATATAAGAAAAAAATAAAAAGAAAATATGAAAATAACGTATGAAAAACACTTTTGGCTTATCAATACGGCTTTTTTTAAGCAAACCTTTGAGACTTTGAAATATCAAGATAAAGAAGCTGATGATAACTAAAACCGTGGCGTTGTTAACACACACATGCAGCATATATAATAACATTCACATGACCAAACATATGAAGATCCTTCTATCGTTTTCTGAGAAAGGAAACACCTACTATTTTCGAGTGACGTTAATGGGATAACGTCCAGAATCCTTATCATTTATATCAAGCTTTCTGAATAAAAAAAAAGTTCCAGAATCAGGAGGCAGAAAAGGGAGACAAGACGACGAAGAACGCAAAGAAACAGTCAAGCGATAGGAGGAAAAAAAGTAAAAATTATATATGTTTAAGTAGTTAGTGGTTTTTTGGGAAGGTTTATTAAATTTAATTTGCGTTGCTGCCTTCTTTTTTCATCTTTTTAGTTACTTGCATAATTTTACACTTTCACAACTTCTTCATTTCCTACTGTGCATCTCTTCATTTCACTTGTAATATTCTTTTAACTTAAAACATCATAAAATAAGCAAAATAATTATGATGTCCTTCGAGCGGAACTCATGATTAAAAGTGCAATTCATACAAAAACCTCAGCGTCGTCATACAAACCCACACACACTCACACATCGCACACGTGAAATGTGGAATTTAAACAAACTCAGAGCCAGTCGCACCCACGGTTAATTGAGCAGAGCGCGCACCTGGAGACGAACACGTCAACGCTGGCGTCGACAGCAGCAGCAGCCGGAGCCGGAGCCGGAGCCGGGCCACCATAAGGAATCTGTTTACGTGTTTATTATGTGTGTGCTCATGTGCTCTTTCCATGTGTATGTGTGTGTGCGAGTCCGCAACGGTGCGAACTTCTGCATCTGAGTTGAAATAATTTCTCAAGTGTTGGCATTTTAATTATTAAATGTGTGTAGCATCGGATGGAAACAGCACAAACACAAGCGTCAGATGAGCGATGTGTGCCGACGTGTACCTGTGTGCACATGTACGTGTGCGTGTACGTGTACGCGTGCGGACAGTTGTATGTGTATATGACGGATGCTGCAGCTAGCAACCGGAAATAAATTAAAGCTACGGCTCTACAACGGCACATTAAAAAATGTCACTATTTTTTTATCATCACTCGCGAGCATTCCTTTTTTTCTCCTTTTGGCCCCGAGCACAGAAGGCACAAGAAGTGCCACAGAGTAGTGTGCGGTCGGAAAAATAGTAATGCCAGTTCCCAGCCTCCTCCTCCTCCCCCTCCTCCTGCGTCTACTGATCCTGTGGGTGCACTTAGTTATGCCGAGTGCAGTTGTGAATCTCTGAGTGTAGGATATTTTGAATTACGACTTGTCTCCTTGGCAAAGACTAGGTAACTTTCATTTCAATGCATTTCTCCCTTCGCCGTTGATGCTTTAATTTCTACTACTAAAAATTCTACTACTTTTCCGTTGAATACAATTTTTCCACACTTAAAACATCGGCATCTGGCGGCGACTTTCCTTTTCCTCGAGTCCTCATCGTGCGAGTTTAGTTGATGAGTTTACTGATTGAAGTGACTGTGTGGGTGAATGGATGGGTGTGTGTGTGTGTGATGAGTAGCCAGTTTGTTTGTTTTTCCGGTTGACACGTTGACAAGAGAGAAAATTTGGAGCAGCAGCTGCAGCGACCGAAGTGACACAATTTTTCTTATGTGTGTTTAACTTTAATTTAGAAAGTTTGTTTTGATTTTTCTTGTTTTCGTTGTTTCATTCAAGTGATTTCGAAACTTTATGTAGGTACTTTTTGATTATAGCCCAAGGAATTTGCTTTCTCTTCTTATATTTTGATTTCAAATGACTTCTTAAAAACAGATCTTAATTAAGAAATTAATTATTGCACATTTTGGTTGCTTTTTCATTTGTATTTTGCATTCAATTTCTTGGTACATATTATCAATAAATGCGAAAATGTACGTGAAAATGTAGAGTTTCAATTAATTTATTTTACTTTGAGTTGTTTGCTGTGATCTCTTGTTGGTTTTTATTTTTCTCTCTTAAATTTGCATTTGGCATTCGCAGTTGTTGTTGTTTAATTGTGCCAAAAACGATGTGCAGATGGCGCTGCAAAAATCCGAGACGTGCTCGCATCGAATAAAGAAAGACAAACAACAACAACTTGACACAGAACTGGGTCAAAACACACACTAAACTTGGCAGCACTGGACTGGATTTTAATGCGGTTATGCGAAATTTCTCCTCATGCTGCTGCTGCTGTTGTTGTTGTTGTTGTTGGATTTTCCGCTTTATTTTCAACTTTTAGATAGCAAAACACGGATGAGTTCCAATATCATTAAAGGATGAACGCGTGTGAAGCGTAAATGGATGAATAAGCAACGCATAAATAGCACCAACAACAACAAAAACCAAGAAGAAGCGTGTGGACAATCAGCAAAAATATGACTGCATTCAAAGCGGCTTGAATAACAACAACAACCACATAAACCCATGGCATGTTTTGGCTGTGTAGTTGTTGTCTTTATTTTCCCAGTTCGACTGAATTTAAAATTAAAATTTTTGCACTTTTCATTTTATTGAATATGGTTTTTGTCCGCTGCCTTCTCCCCACACTCTACTCTTTCCCTTTGTCCTTTCCCTATTTACATTTTCTTTAATTTAATTTTATTTTTCTTTTAATGTACTTTTGCTTGAAAACAAAACAGTTTTTTGCTCATTATTTCACACAGCCGACGTTTCTTTTCACAGTTTGAGAATTTTTCGCGTTTCAGAAATATTTCTTCAAGTGTAATAATAATCAATTGGAATTCAGTAATTATTTATTGCAATTTCTTTGCATCATACATCCGTGATTTACTACCATTTTCGTCTCTGGTTTCCTTCACAAACACTTTTAATCCATTTAATTACTTAGACTTCATGTGAAACTTTCTCCCTTCGCTCTCTTTTGGTGCTGATATTCGTGTGAAATCGCTGTTGACAGACAGCTCAAAAAAGTCTCCGTGTGTATCAAGTGAGAAATGCAAAAAAACCCATTAAAAGGTGCAAAAAGAGTCTGAAGCTTAGATAAAATATTAACGATAGTTTTTTTTCCTTTGACTCCACCTCAAATTTGATGGGAAATTAATTTGAGTTTTAAATATGATTACCTCCCTCCACACCCACTCTAACACACATACACAGAGCTTCATTCAACACAAGCATTCATGTCACTTTCCCTCAATGCAATAAAAATTCTTGACTTACGCACGAATGTGAATCCATCTGTCATCTCTTCAAAATCGTTATATTTATAATCATTTGACACACTTTGCCCATTCCCACATCCCCCCTTCCCAACCTCTTGTCTTATCTTATCTAAAAATAATATTTTATTATTATTATTATTAGCAAGTCTCCTTTTATTTTCCTTTTCAGACAGATTTTTGCTCTTCTAGTTTCTGCTTCCGATTGCGCTATGATTTTCACTTTGCTCGCAATAGAATTTCCCTTTTTCTTTTCTTCGTGCTCATGACATTTTGTGGATGCGATCCGATTTGATTTGGAATTAACTGTAAACTATATTTAGTCACTGTAGCACAACAAGCAACCTTTTCATGTGACACAATTCCCGAAGCTGTAATCAAACTCATGTTTCTCCTCTAGTTCCTCGTCGTTGCTTTCTTCCCCCTCTGCGCTGTGTATCAAATTTTTGTATTGTGTGCTGTACCAACATAGATCTGTAGCTATAGCTCCGTCGTTCGTCATCCCGGAGTCAGACATACAGAGTCTTCCCTTGTCACCATCAAATTATACACCACTTAAGTGATTGCGGGCCAAGTGTGTCGTCGATTGGGGCACGGGGCCAGGCAGCAGCTGCGAGGAGGTCTCTGCTGGGGATAAACGTGTTAATATTGTTGCATTTGAGGACGCCAGAGCAGAGAGCAGAGAGGCTTCATTTGAATTTGAATGCACTCCGAGGAGACCACAAAAAACAAGTCATTCTCAGTCAGTGTAAATGGATTTTCCGCTCTTTAGTTGGCTGCTGTTGTTGTCATTGTATTTACTTAGCAGAATCAAAGAACTCACATGTTAGAAGAGTTCTAAGAACCTCGTTGGATTGCTTTAACCCAAGGGGGGATCCACATCGTCAAGCATTCAAAGGATATCGAGTGGTAAACAGCAGAATATTGCCAATAACCGTCATTGAACGATGTTTATTTTACAGGCCATAAATCATCGATTCAACGAATTTAAATTCCTGTCAATTCTGCGAAGAACCGTTCTCGTGTCGGTCGCGCTGCCAACAACCAAAGAAACAGCAAACTCTCGAACTGTTTCGTGGCAGGAGAAGACGCAGGACCCTCTGCTGGAGGCGTCCAAACCCAATCCTTGTCGATGTCGCCCCTTCGACGATTGCTTTTCATGATTCCACATTTAAAACATTGCTACATTGTTAGCAGCAAACTTTTTAACAAGCTGTTGTCATAGTTGTCATTATTATTTAATGTCCTTGCTGGCAATCATTACCTCTTTGCTCGCAGGCAACAGTCCAAACAACAGGCAACGTGGGAAGGGATCAAAAAGTAGTTAGATACGAACTTTGGTGAGTAGCACGAAGTAGAAACCATAAAAAACAAGTTTCTAATGCAAATTCAAGTTATTGTAATCGTTAAGAAACTGTGACTGTGTAAATGCAATTAAAATATCAACTAAATTTGTTTAATAATCTCTACAAATCATAAATAATCATTAAGCATCAGCGGCTGTTGACAAATTGGCTTTTTTCACGATTACTTTTGACATCTGCTGCTTTTAAATGAAGGTTAAACATCATCGACAACGATAAGAATCGACAAACAATAATGATTATGTTCACATGCCTCAACAGCAATTGTCTTCAAGCAAACAAATTAATTAAGTTTTTGCTTCTAATTAGAAAAATATAAATAAAAATGAAATAATATAAAATGCAATAGATCCTTTTTTAATTGAATTAATTAAATAGTGATAATATCTAGTGTTTTTGTTATTATCACTATTAAAAAATTCGCCAAAAAATTTAAACCAAGAATTACGAAAAATCTTTAAATTGAATTTAGAGGCTTCTTTTGATTATTTAAAATTGTTATCAAATCGCTTCAGTTATGAATTAGTAATAATTGGAGAATTTTGTATATTTTCATATCTTCTGAATTAAACAAAAAATCATTTAATTAAACAGACTTTGTCACTGCTGTGGACGGCGACCAAACAAGCGAAATATTTTCCTGTATTAAGAAGAATCGAGAAGTTCAGCTGCAATTAAATTCCCTTAATTGGTTGTTTATTTTCACGAGTATTTCCCCCCTTTTTTGCCTTCGTATTTGGTTTGTTTTGTGAATTTAATTATATTATATTTTAGTACATATTTTATTAAATAAAATTGCAATAAATCCAACCACTTTTTGCTTTTATTAAATATTTAATTCGTTTGATGAACGATTTCGACCGAGTTGTGGGTTCAATCATTTGTTGTTGTTGTTGGTGTTGGTGTGGCAATGGTTATGCTGCTTCACACCTTTGCTTTTCCCCTTATTTTCCACCACGATTCCGCTTTTATTGGATTGCAGTTTGTTGTTTAATAAAATGTGTAAAAAAATCTCAATACAGATTTTTATAGACAACGAATTCAACGAATTCAATGCACAATGAATAAAAGAGAAGGACAACATTTACTCATAAGCTATGAATTACATTAATTATTTATAATTAAGTATTTTATTCTGAAATGATTGGATTTGCTTTTAATTAATAGATTTTTGCTTATTTTTAATGTACTCTGATTCTCTTTTGATTTAATTCATATTTAAATATTTATGAAATTAACTCAATGTGAGAAAGAGACACACAGAGACTAAAAAGCAATGGCTAAAAAGTAAAAAGAATAAAAATCCAATAAACGCAAAAAAACGTCGGAGGAGGATTTTTTAAGATGTCGCAAGAATTCTTCTTCACAAGAATTTCCAGCAATTTCTCGGAAAATTAAAATATTTTTGCGCACAAAAACCGAGTGTCCATTTATTATTCCTTTTGTAGATTCCTGGTGAAATGTCTCCTTCTTTGTCATGTCGCTTGTTCAGCGACTGTCGCGCCAGAGTCAATAAAACGCTTAATTTGTTTTCAGATTGCCGGCTTCTTCCTTGTTTCCAAACACGCAGTTTGCATGTCACAAAAATTGACAGACGTCTGCGTAAACAGCTAACGGTTATTCCCGAGTACAGCGGCGGTTTCGTTGGTCCTTTGTGCGCCCGTGCTGCCGCCAGACAGCAATAACGACGCTCGAGCGCAGGGGAGAACCCAAGACGACGAATCATTAGAGACCCTTAAGGGTGGGTTCGCTCTGGCTGTGTGCGTGTGTGTGTGTGTGTCTAATAGCACCCATTTATAATAGCTACCTAAATGCTTAATCGCGAACGATGCACAACAAATTCGGTCGTTCAACGCAACGCTCGACAGGACTCAAGGACGTAATTGATTTGCTCTGCAAAGGATCGTGATTTCATTTTCCTTTTTTACTCGATTGGCGGCAACTAAGTTTACCGTAAAAATTATTTCCAACTGAAATAGAAAATTAATTGAAAACTTTGCTCGCTTCCGGAAATTTTTACTTTTAGCTCGATAAATTTCGCCTCTTCGTCAAAATTTGATACGCAGACAAATAACGACATTTGATTTTTCTGCGATTTGTAGTTTATTTCTTATTTTTGGCCCATATTTTCCCTTTGCAGCCGCATACGCACTTCTTCAAAGAAACGAAATAAGAACTGAAGTCCCTATTCTGACATCCGATGCCTGCACATCCCCATCTCGAGGCGGGCGATAGCATTACTAAAGGCTGCTTCCCGTCGAAGCTTTCTCACCTCCAGAATTCGTGCTTCTCCCTGCAGCGGAGGTCCATAATTAACGCTCTCACAGCCCTGCATAACCTAAGCCCAGACTCCAAGGGAAGTAATTGCATAAAACTCTATTTTCCTCAGCTCAAAAACCACCGAGAATAAATCAGTGGCAATTCCAGGTGAAGAGGAATGCAAAGGAAAAACACCAACGGAAACAATTTTATTAAAAAGGAAAATGGAACAAAACTGAAGCTAGGAATGAATTTTCGATATTGAAGCAATGATAAATTGGAAGCACTCCTAACATCAGGTACCACGGTATCGACAACGAAGAAACGAGACTTCCTTTGCGAAGGCTTTTGTCTGAAATGTTTTATCGGGTTTTTTCCGAAGCTGCAGACATTTTTCTATATGAAAACGTTGTTGTTATTCTTGTTGCTATTGTTATTTTTCGGGCACTCGGGTTATTGTCGGATGATTTTGATTAATTTCTCAGTTGGTCGAAGAGCAGAGCCAACAATACAGCGGAATACGTAACGGCAAAGAGCGGCGTACGTCAAGAAAGCGACGTTGATCGGGGATGAGAAGTGAAATAAAAGAACAACAGAGCAGAATGCATCCTCATCTCTCTCTCCTCGGCCACGTATCCGTCGTGTCTATTTACGTATCTAATGAATCAGACGAAGGGATAATGACACAAAAAATAACAAGTTTGCATCAGAATCTGGTTGAGTACATCGACGAGGAGCGAGGGGAAGGAATATTCCTATATTTATGATAAAAGTAGAAGTGGAAGTGGAAGGAGAAGATAGGAATAGAAAGAGCAACAACAAAGCATTGCCGATAACAAAAGTGATCCCGCCATCGGCAGGATACTCAGACATTCCAAGGACAAGGATTATCATGTTTCGCTGCAGCAGATGTGTGGCTGCGATGAGTATTAGTCGCCGTTGCGAGTGTGTTTGTGCCGACGCTGCGTGTCCTGTTCCTATTTTTGCTATTGTTCTTCAATATTTCGTGTCCTTTCAACGTTTTTCAACACATTTCAGCGATCGAAGAGGGAGTCTTGAATAGAACTCGAGCGCTTCTCTTCCCCGATCTCTCTTTTTGACGATTCATTCGCTCTTTCCTCGTCGTTTTCTCCCCTTTTCCATTTCGTATTTCGGACAATTTCAATTTTTGTGGAGCTTTTTCCATTTCTCCAAATTCTTCATGGAGTTCAGTTGATTCTTTGTGTTTTTCCTATTCTAAAAACCAATATGCATAAAAGGAACACGTGCTATTATTGCTTCCCTCTCCCCCTTCCACAGCATTCTTTTCATGCACGATGATTTTTCTCTTTTAAACGCTTCAACTTTTGTGGTTATAATTAAAACTGAAACTTCAAAAGTGATTATTTATTATTATACACGGCGATAATTAATTTAATACATGCAATGGAATTTATATCCATATTTAAATTAAATATTCGAAGATGGACGGAGCATTAAACGCGATGAAATGAAATGGAGATGTTGATGACGATGGAGAAGCACGGAAAACCAAGTGTCACACAATTCAAATTAAACATAAATGAAAACTAATTGAAACGAATGCAGCGTCGATTCGGTATCTACGGGGTATACAAATGATAACGACCTACAATAAATGCTTGAATACTGTTTTTTAGGAGTTGCATTCGAGGGCGAAGGGGGGAGGAAGGGCGGGGTTTTATTATTCAACCCACAATAGCTTCAATTACTATTTTATTAAATTACTTTTCTAGCCATGGGGCAGCATTAAATATGAATTAACACTTGGAATAGTCAATGAAGTACTTGGAAGTGTCTATAACACATCTCCGCCTCCCTTCCCGGGAACAGAGGTCACCGCAACTTAATCGTAAATGCAGTTAAAAAGCACTGAATTATTCACGCTTTAAACACGTTCCATTACAAGAAGTTGAATAGAAAAGAGGACAAGAAATGAGTTGCAATTAATTCCAAGTCCGAGGATGCATTAAAATGCTTCTCGTCATCATTTTATTGATGTTATATTATTGAAAAAGGCATGAATTTCGGCGGCAAATCATGAATTCAATGGCGACCAAGGCGAGAATAAGACAAGGAAAGGCAAAACCACCAACAGCAGCTCTGAGAAATCTGAAAACAGTTCATGCAGAGCCTCTGAACGTTTGAGCCGAGCTTTGGTCTGAGTTCCATCGCTTGAAAACGCCCAAAATCGCCTGCTGTATACGAAAGCAATCGCTGCATTCGGCCCACAACCACTTTGACCACAAGCTCCGCATACAAAGTGCGAAGTTGGACTTTCGTTAACAGCGGAATTCTTCCATGCTTCAGGTTTTCCTCCACTTTCGTCGTTTTTGCGGCGGAGGCTTCTTTCCGACGGTGGGAAATATATTGAAAATGCATGCATACATCGATCATTATTTTCTTCTTGTTTCATTTATTATTGAAGCAGCAACTTGATAGAAATTTCCGTTCTTACTTTTCACTCATTTAAATGCCATGAAATGAATGAATTAATAAAGCGCTCCCCGCACTTTTTCTTCTTCGTGTTCGTCGATGTCGAGCCTCAATTAATCCACCGCAATGAATATGATTTTAATTAGACGTGTGTGTGTGTGTCGCTCCTTGTACATTTTTTCCTATTTATGTATTATTTGCTTTTTAATTTGTTAATTGAATGCAGCAGAAAAGAAGCAAGTCTCTGATCTGAAGGTTAATTCAAGCATTTCACAAAGGCAAAACTCTTCATTTTCTAGCCTCAATTCCCTAGAAACTTGCGAATTAAGAGCTGAAAACTTCACTTGACTCTTCTGAACTTGTTGAATACTTTTTTGCTCCTTTCCGTTGCTGCTTTCGCCTTCACAATCATCTTAATGCAACTTTAATCTTCACTTCAAATGGATTTAAATTCGAGACGAAGGGAAATACCGAAGAAGCCGAAACCTACTTTAAAACATCGTCGGGAATAGAAGCGAAATTTAAAACTTTCAGAATTTTCTAAATGCAGTTTATAATCTCGACGGACTACGACGATGTGGCCTCAATGAAGCATTCAGAAATCATTCGGAATTATAAATTGTTGTAGAAGCTGCCGGCTGCAGTTGAATTCGTTGCATTCATAACTCGATTTTTGTGTATTTGTACACGCCGAGCGCACATCTCCGAGTCCATTGCTCAGAGCTGGAATATTTAACGTTTGCCCACACACACACACACACCCGCACGCCCAACATTCGTGTATTTATACAGCTGCTTAGGAGCAGCCATTTGGACGGACAGCCCACAAACTGAATAAACAAAAACACGCTTGATTGCATTACTTGCTTAGCGTTTAGATTTGCTTTTGCTCAGCAGCTCAATGCCATTAAAAGTTTTCGTTCGATAACTTGTTTTATTTCGTGCACTTTCCGAAATATTACTAAACAACACAGATAAAGAAAATCGTTTCGTCTGAGCAACTGCCATAAATAAATAAATATTCAAATTTGCAATAATTTAGAAGAGAATTTTAAGTTTATTTTCGCAGTTTCGAAACTCTTAGGACTTGCCAAAAGGTTAATTGCCAGAATTCTGTCATCTGCCGTTCACTGTTTGCCATTTCTGCTGATCTTCCTCCTCTGGCCAATCATCACGAACAGATTAACGCTTGAACGAAGCTTCCAAATATCACTAAAATTACTTTAATTCGAGTTTTACTGCGAGAGTTTTTCATTGTGCAACCCAGAAACATACGAGATTGCAGTTCATCAGTCGATCTGGGGATCACGTCCTCTATAAATGCGGCACTACCAACAACAACAGGCTGAAAATCTACGATGAAGTGTGGAGAAGAACTCAAATTTATCATTTATTCGTGAGTCGTAGGAGTTCTGCCCGACTTGAAGCTACAACTGTAAAAAATTCACTCAGTACAGGGATCAAAGCCGTACATGGGTCGTGGTTGTAGCCAGAAACATTGCTCTATGGATTCGAGTGAATTATGTTCGGAAATATTCATGCTTTCGCCAACAAAAGGATAATTACAGGGTAAAATACGATAAATGATGATCCCACTGGTGATTCCGTCAAAGCTAAGAGTCCCCTGAATATCATTCGAGGGCCTTCAACGATTCCATCCCATGAAATGATGAAGTATCGACGTTGATTCAATAATGCAAACACTTGTGCAATATCCATTAGGAGAAGCCTTTTGTTTCCTGCATAAGCTTTTATCCGCTTTTAGTTTCTAAGGGATTGAAGACAAACAATCCCCAAATCGACAGAAATCGTTGGTCCTCGATAAGATTCTTGGTTCTTTGCACCTCGGTCTGTCTTTTTGGTTCAAAATTGTGTTAAATCTAATTTTAATAGACGGATCTGTTGCAACACTCGACGGATTTTATTGCTTTTTGATTGTTGCTGTTGCCAGTTTTGAGAACAAGGCGAGGTGTGGTGAATTCGGTGGATTGCGATAATGACTGCGGTTGTGGTATCGGTTTCGATGTTATTTTGACAGGTTACAAAATGCACAGCCATGAAAGTGTTCATATAGAAGTCAACAGGAAATAGAAAGGACATTCAACGGAGAGGGAAGCAACACACACGCAAAGAAGCAAGTCATGTGTTTTTTTCTTTTTTGTTGTCGATTTGATTTGTTTGAGCTACTGACACTAACGAGCTCTGTTTTAACCAAATAACGATAAATCATATCTGATGAAGGACTTGTTTTATACACGGAAATGTTTAGATAAGGATGATGAAAAAGAAACGCCCACGGAATTAAAGAAAGCTCCTCAAATCACAATTAAATCGTTAAGCGTTTTCGATTTGTTTCTATCAGCAAAGAATCAAAGTGCGGCAATTAATTCAGGGAAAGCTTTGTTTTTCCTTCGTGATTATTGATAAATTCCTTCGCAGTTATAATGGGAATTCTAACAGCGTGTGGAAGATCGTTAAGGTTGATTCTGGTTGGTAAATGACACAAACAGCAATCAATTCAAATCGTTCCCGAATCACTTAAGAAGCATTAAATGCAAGTGTGATAACAATTCCACAAATTAACGACAGAAAGCGGTCGCACCACTTTTAGATAAGATTTCAGTCATTCGATAAGCTGAGAAGTAAATCCCAACCTTGAAAGCTTTAATCGAAACTTAACAAGTGTGGGAAACGCCGTCGATACTTGTCTTTGGCAAGGAAATCGGTTATGATTTATTGCATTGGAAACACTTTAACAATTGATGGATAATAATCATAGAAAACTGACACTTGGATTTATACAAAGGATTGATGTAAAGTAAATGACAAATAAATTGGAGATTAAATACATTTTTATGCCCCACTTTGTTCTCTGTAATGACTGATATTACAGTGTGATTAACCTTTTACTCATATCCCTCATCGATTAGCTTTAATAACAAGTGAATGCGCTGAAGGCATTCAAGTCACCAACCATTTTCTATCTAATAGCAATTTAATTGGTGATAGTAACTGATCTGTAGTTATTATAGGACATACTTCTAGAGGGGAAAATGGTGCTAGTTTCAGGTGTCAAAATATAAATGATTTATGGAATGTCCACTCACCAATAAAAAAGTACTTCATGGTTCAAGTGAAATCCTTCCCAAAGCCCGTTTATTTATAAAATATACCTTTTACTTTTATATTGCATGTACAATATACATATAAAAGAGTAAAGGGGAATGGAGGAAATGGGTGGGCAATTCGCTAACGATTACAAAACTGTTTTTTAAGATTTTATCTTTACACAATGCAATTAGGGATCGTGTCGTTAGGAAACACGCCATTAAAAGCAAAAAAATTTGTTTTATGATGGGATAAGGGGGCACTCGGAGTTACTTTGCACGATAATACACAGCTCAATTGTATAGTTATCAGAAATCTGGGGCATTTTAGACATGTAGCTGTATAAAGAAATGAAAAGTTATACTTAAAACTAATATACAATCCCTTAATACTCATATACAGTCCCTTAATGCTCATATACAGTCCCTTAATGCTCATATACAGTCCTTTAATAGTCATATACAGTCCCTTAATACTCATATACAGTCCCTTTATACTCATATACAGTCTCTTATAGGGGATACTACTATATAGTCCCTCATGATACTCGTGGAGGCTCACATACAGCCCTTTAAAAATCATATACAGTCCCTTATAACTAATAATTGAACTGTTTTATGTAACTTTTAGTGGCTCTTCGAAAAACCATCAACAACAATGGAGCTGAATCCAATTTTAACCTTGTTTAAATACTTGAATACTCACCGAATAGGAAATATGTCCAAAGGATATCCATATTAGCTCCTTTGAGGGTTTGTTTTCGAAATGTTGCACAATTTAAAAAGTGGAGTTGAAAAAAACAGTTCTTTGTGTGTTGCAATCACTCTTCTCTCCTCTTTCTCCCTCTCTATCTCTCCTTGTACTTCACTTCATCTACAGTTCAACCTCAAATAGAATTGATGAAAAATCTTTTGCCACATTTTTCTTTTATGACTCAATATATTTTTTAATTGTCTGAAAACCTGATTGCAACAAAATGGCTGCCGTCGACAAACCCTTTCTTGTGGCACATTCGAGCCCAATCGCAATCTTCTTTCTTAACTTGGCTTCCAAGAAGTTAACGTGTTGGCTTGTATTTGTATGTGTGAGTGTTTTTCAGCTCGTTTCTTTTATATCTTTTACGTGTTTCGCCTCTTCGCTCCGTTCTGTGAGCCACTGCATGAACGTCACTGCTTCGTGATCGGTCCGCTGGACGTCGCACAGCGGGAGAAGTGAAGTCACAGAGGAAAACGGCCAAGAAAATGTAGGTAGACAAAAGGTAACTAGTTTTTAGTCGTTGTTGTTGCTGTTTAAAATGCTCACGTCGTAGGGCTCGAAGCCACAGTTACACACGCACACACACACGAACGAGCAAGGCACAAAAACAACAAGTGTTGGAAGCGAGGAAAAAACCTCATCAACGGCTTTCAAAAGGTTTCCAAGAAGACGGTGACGACGTCGACAAACCGCCGTTTGGAAAGGTTTTTTATTCTCTTTCGAACGCTGTTTATCACTGATTTGCAACGGCAAAACTCCGTAGTTGATGTTTTTTTCGTAAACTGTGTAAACGACGTTGTTGTTGTGGAACGAAACCAGTTTAACAGGTAAAAAGCGACGTTCGAAACTCAGCAACCTACGAATGCCAGCGACCGAGCGAACTGCGTGATCGGCACACGAATGACAGCCACGATCTCTGATGCTGAGGCAGCGAACTTTTCCAGCGCACTGTACACGCTTCCAGTGTGTTTGTGTGTGCAGAAGACTTGAAGAAACTACACAATTGAACTGAAGAGAGGTTGCGGGGCCGAGTGCTGACGAAGGCGAAGCTGACGTTGATCCCGGTGATGACGACGACGATGCTGAAGTCGTCCAACAACAACACAAACTGCTGCACAACCGTTCAAAGTGGTTCTTTTCAAGTATTTCTGGATGATGTCGTCGTCGATGTTGTTGTTGTTCTTGTTTTTTACCTGCACTTCGAGTTCTTTGAATGCGTTTCTTTTTCGAAACGACTTGTGCACACACACACACCCACACTTATTCCTAATAAATGCTTTCAGTTGGGTTAACGGAGTTCGTAGAACAGTTATTATTTGATTTCACAATTTATGTGCTTATTCTTTGGAGGGAAACTTCACAACTGAGGATGCATTAAAATGCTTGTCGCTTTCTCTTTTTTGCAGCTCAATCACAGTTTATTTTGGCAGTGTCGAAACGCTTCGTGTTTTCGTGCTGTTAAGCAATATAAACAAACGGTAAACGCAACTAATCACACTCACGTAACAGTCCTATGCCAAGCACACAACGAACCGTTGCAATTGCGATCTCATGCTAAACTGAGAAGGGAATTTCGACGGAGGTTTGGCTGGAAATCTGGAAGCATGCACACCAACTGTGCAAGAAATCTCCAACTTCTCCGTTCTTTCCAATTGAACTGCGCAACATGTTGCTACAATGCTAGCTACTCTCTCTCTCTCTGAGTACACAGTTCGTGGAACTGTGTCACGCTCTGAGAGAGAGAGAGTGTTCGGAAATATTGGAAGTAGTTGATTTTTTGGTGTGACTTCCAAAGATTGAGAGAAAAAGAGAAGTTGAATTTGAAATTTAAGTGAAGCCTTTTAATTATTTTTATATTCTGTTATTTGAAATGTGAAAAGTAGAAAAGGATTTGCGCTATAGTTGCGAATTTTAGATAATTAGTTAACGAAACACATCGCAAAGTTTTATAGCTGCTCATTAATAATGAAGTGTCAATATGGAAGTATCGATTGCAGACTTTTAGGAGTATTTATTTAAAATAATGCGACATCGAAAGGTTGAGGCAACAAAAGTTTCTCTAAGCACGAATTGAGAACGATTGGGGAAATCTTCTTCTGTGATTTTTTCCTCTTCTCTATGCAGACACATACACACGCATAAGTCTCCAAAGATGGCGATAGACGCGATCTCGACGGCTTAAAAAAGCTAAAACCTCTTTTTAGCCTCGAGTTGATCTTTTTCTGTGTTGCTGTTGTTTGTTTTCTAATAACCTCGTGGAAACAGGTTTCCCATTGTTGTTGTTTACTTATTCTAATTTGGCTGCGTCTTTTTCTCCTATTTTCCTTTTTGTCAGCTATTTGTGTATAGTTTTTCTAGTTCTTCATCTCATGTTCTCTTCGATTTTGCTTATTTATGTTCGTTAGTGGTGAACAAAAACCCGTTTAGGCACCAACAACGTCAGCAGCAGCAGCAGAAATGCTTGTTGCTTCTCTGCGCTTAGAAGAAATGCTTAGAAAACGTGTTTAACGCGCGTCGAGCTGCTGTCGGTTGTTAGCGTGCGGGGGAGGGAGGCGAAGGGGCGGCATTTTTAAAGTGAATGCAATATCATATTTTATTTGATTTTACTCAAGTCGTCGACGCGACAGACAGAAACGTGAGCGACGTGGTTTGCATAAATTTTCGTCGTCTTGCTATTTCGCTACTGTAATTTTAAGACAGAAAAATACCTAAATAAATCTCTTCTTTAAGCCTTAAGAATATTGATAAATAACGATAATTTTCATGAAATAACCGGTTTTTTAATTGTTTTCTAGCTGCTTTATTTAATGAAAAAATCTTTGGAGTTGGGAAAGTCAATCAACGAACGATTGCCTACATTTTAAATAAAAATTCCTCATCGACGCCTTTTTTAGTTTTTAAATTTAACGCTTAACACGGTTCTAAACACGAACGACACGAAAAAAGAGACAAGAAAAACAGAGCAAACGCAATATAAACAACAACAACAACAACGAAGTGAAAGGAACGACAATCGAATCATGGATTCGCTTTGTTAAAGCAGATCCCGAATCCTTTTCACTCCGAATTTAATGACTTTTTCTTTATTCCTTGGTTTCGGTTTTCTGTAAAAAACAATCCAATGCAGCGGGTCATTTTTGTTGATGTTTCTTTCGCTGCTGTTCGCCTTTCTCTTGCCCAGCAGCAGCAACAGCAGCATTTCAATGCCTGTTCCCCTCCTTCATTTCTACCGTCGACTGCATTCAAACCGCGAGCATCACGTAAAACGCTTGCATTTCTCTCGGCTTCCTCTGCCTCGACTTCGTGCATTGTTCGGCTGTGCCGTCGCTCGTTATGAGTTCGTAAACCTCGTCGGATAATTAAAGTGCAAGGGGACAAGCAACGCTTCCAGAAGGCCGCCGCAAGATTCCTCGAAGACGCTCGGCTGGCTTCGTTGCTGGTCGCCGTCTTCGTTCGGCTCAAAAGGCGACGTCCGCCTTGTCCATCACTCGGCTGTCGCTTTGGAGGCTTCGTCGGTTTTTTCTGCCTTCTTTCTGCAGTCTTGTGGTCAGTTCGACATCTTCCAATGCTGTTCCCCTTCCAGCCGCCTTCCAGCGTTCCCCTTCCCGATTGCAGCTGGCATCCATTCCACTTTTACTAGGATTCGATTCTGGCTTTGATTACGGCTGAAGAAGCGTGCAGTCAAGTTTTTTGTCTCTTTTCTCGCTCTCCTCGTGCGTTTTTCTTGACGCAGTCTTTTATGGAAGTTTTTTTCATGTTGTTTTTCCTTCTCTTCTGTTCTTTCCCTGTTTTTTTCTTCGGTGTCGTTGTTTTTCGTTGCTTTTTTACCTGTTGTTTGATATTTAATACGTTTTTGATGAAGTCCATGTTTGTCGCAACGATTCACTCTTGGCCAAAAGAGAAATTCTATGCTTTTATGCGTTTCACCATTAGCCATGTTATGTTGACGCTGTTGTTGTTGTTGTTGTTGTTGTATAGTTCACCTTCGGTCATTCGATCTTCATAAAATCGGATTAAATATTATTGATTTCTGCTGGTGTTCACCCCAAATTACGAAATGGAAACTTGAAACGATATAAAAATCTTTCGTTACGAAAGCTGCTGCCTGCTCTTCTTCTTCTTCTTCTTCTTTGGTGGCATCATTAAGTTTCAGGCGATGTTATTAAGGATCTTTAGTCCCGTTATTCGACGTTGCCATCGTCCGATGGACATCGTTTCAAGTGCGAATCGAATAACGAGTCTCTTCAATTTCGTCCGAGAGACTTTTTTGAACACATTCTACTTAAATATTCATGCAACTTGAACAATTGTTATTACAATGCATCAGCTCGTTTCCATATTTATTAATTTAATTTTTAATTTTAATTTAATTGCCTTGATTAATCGCATTTCGCAATCATAAATTAAATCATAAATGAAGCATTTTTACATGAAATTGTGTCAAAGTTCAACAAAGTTCATAAACTCGCAGTTGCTTTACAATAAATCTTCGAAAATCACCGTGAAAGTCACTTGTAACAACTCCGAAGTTCAACGAATTCGTCGCCGTGCGAAACCCGTTCCTCGGCGACGTTGTCCTTCAACAAACACGTCTCTTCGTGCTTCTCTTGGATTTCACGATTCGTTGCAGTGTTGGACAGTGACTAAAACTAAATCTCGATGAATTTAGTGTTGCGAAATCTCAGCGAAGTTGGCTCCAGTAAATTGAATATTATTCTAATTATAATTTGCAAAGTTGCACGAATCTCCAATTGAAACAAGTTTCGAATTAGATTCAATGTAAATATGTTCGCTTTCCAACACTGAAGCGTTCAGTTCGCTCACACGATGCAACGACGAGAGCCGACTGAAGTCGATGAAGAGCAAAGCTTCGATCGCGATTCCTAAAGACGATTGTAGAAAAAGCATTGAAAGCATTTAATATTTGCTGATTGGATTCCTTTTAAATGGATGTTCGAAAAGCTTCCATTTGGAAAGTCTGAATTGACTAAACCAATTGGAGGTAATCAAATGAAGATTGACGTTGCATTTTGCTTGCGTAGCTTAATTAAACATTTGGCAAATTATTACGTCGAATATTCCTGCTGTTGTTATTTAAATTATCAGTATTAATAATATTGCTATTGTTCAACAAACACTGAAAACCGATGGAAGAGCAACGCAGCCAACCGACGATGGCGCAAATATTTATCAGTCACTTAGTGACGTCGGCAACCGACCGAATTCGTCCACAGCCGAAGTCAATTAAAGACTGGAGCATCATCTGATTGGAGTTTAGACAAATATTAGTAAATATTTGGAGTTCGGCTGATGGCAGAAATCATGCAATTGAAAGGAAGGAATCGAGGAAGCGGACTTCGGCCGGGCAGCAGCCACTTCGAAGGACGAAATCGTAAGGAAGACATTCAGTGTAATTGTGTAAATGTCATTATTATTACCATTATTATTATTAATGTCATGATGAAGCAGAAGGTGAAGAAGATGCAAGCCAAAGACACACAAAGACACATGTAAAGATCGCCGTACGCAGCACCTTAGGTAAAATTAATAACTTTGTGGTTAAATTTTCGAATTATATGAGCCGACAACAACAACAACAACAACATCATCGCACTTGGCACGAACATCAGCAACAACAGCAGCCACTGAATTGAAGCTGATGATGGGAGAAGAGACTCGAGTTTGTGCTGCAACCGGTGAATTCAAATGCCGAAAATAATTACTAAACAATGGCTGCGGTTGCCGAAGGAAATGGAATAAATGAGGGGAGAGAAGGGTTTCGTGGTTGAATAGAATCGATTGCTAGGGACGAAGGCGGCGGAGAGACGGAGCTGAAAGGTTCAACAGACTGCGACTTGACTTCATGCTGCAATTTAAAGTCCAACTAATGACACGTGATGCGTTGTAATTAAGGCCAACAAGTGCAAAGGAAAAAAGAAGAAGAAGAAGAAGAAGAAGAGGGGAAGAGGGAACATCAACGATGTTACAGAAAGCATCAGATGCAACCAGTTGACAGTTTCATTTCCTTTACATCAGCTGTTCAAGATTCAATTTCCGCGTCCTCCGCCCAACACCCACCACGCCACGCCACGCCTCCTCCCTCGTCGACTTCCCTTTACGACCCACAGCCGCCAAGACTTGAACGGGCTTTAAAGTCAAACCGAAACTTGAACGCCGCGATTTCCTGTCCTCATCTTCACGACTGCGATTAGCCTCAGTTCGAGCCACGACGACCGCGAAAGGACATCCGCTTTGTAAACGTCAACAGCAATCAACACCAAGCACCCACCAGGAACCGCAGCAGCATCACCACGACTGAGATCATCGCCGCCGCGCCCCATGGGACGCGTTTCATGTCCTCGTCATCCTCCCTGGCGACTGTAGTGGCGGCCTTTCTCCTTCTGACGCTTCCTGGTTTTACTACATCTGCGATTCGGCGGTTGGTTGAGGTTACGACATCTGGAATATCGTCAACATTCCTTCATTAAATCAAGCCGCGATACTGTAATAGTTAAAATTAACAAATATTATAAACAAGAAGATTTTTACAGTGATCTATTGGCCGATAATACGTCCCAAGGGACTAGGAGAAATTTAGAGTTTAATTGTCATTTAATGTGGCACTCGAAATTGTTAATAATCAAATATTTCAGGTCAACATCCGATTAAAGACTGTGGAGACCTTCTTAAAGGAATCTATATCGATTGCAAATAATCCGAATGTTGTAAGGAGACACATTATAGATCATCGGACTACGCAAAGGAAATAAAAACAGTTAAGGAAGGATCTTCGGACAGTATACAATCTTATTTCCGAAGTCGTGTCTAGAAATATTTACCGTGGTACCAAATCTCTTTAAAAATTTCTTTAGAACTCTGTAAAAATACAATCAGGGAAATAACGTCCCATTAACTGGGTAATATTACACCTATTTTTTGAGATTATTATATTATTTATTCAGCATCAAATCACACCAAGACCAAAGGTACCAATAGAGCATTATATAGAGCATTATAGTACCCATAGAGCAATTATAAGTATACGAGTACACACTGCATGTTATCTGTTATTGTATTGCTATTATTATTTATACATATGATGTCGATATTAGACCAAACCGCACGAGAGAATCTTCGGTGGAGTTACTAAAAATTATGTCCTATTTAAAAATTAGCGACTAAATAAACGCCGATAATTCGACGATGGCCCATGGTTGCCCCACGTCCTCCTCGGGCTTAACTGCCAGCTGATCGCGATTACGCCATCAAAAACCGTCCCAGAAATGGTCCAGGGACTCATACAGTGCATTTGCATTCACTCTGTGGAGGAGAGACACCGTCGAGGTTTGTGGATTCTTTCAGCTCCATTTTAGGTCCAGGAGCTTGACTTTCTGTGAAGCATTTAAATGTCTCAGATCCTCAATAGATCCTCACGAGATCCACTTAACTTATAATTGTTTACAGCTGCTTTTGTTGCTGGATTTAAGAGCTTTATTTTGAGTAAGCGAAGGGATGGATTATTGTCCTTTATCCCTAGTAAGGTTCTGAACCTAAGGCTTTTAATTTAGTCTAGGGGTCTATCTTTAAAAATAGTTCCTGCCTATTCCTCCGTTGTTATCTTTCTTTTCTTCTGATGCCGTTCTTCTTGTCTTTCCTTTTATCCTTTCCGTTGTCTTCCTTCTCCGCTTCTGTTGCTCTGCATCGTTTCTTCTGTTCTCTTCAAATTTTTCTAATATGTATCTTTGTGCAATTTCCTCCATGATTTTTCGTTCTTTGAATTGCTTCAGGATGTTTTCCTCGATATCTGATGTTATATTTCGAAAGAGTTGTTGTTGTTGTTGACTCTCAGTGTCGTTGTTGTTGTTGTTGTTGTGGCTGTTATTGGTTTCGTTATCACTGTTGATATTACAATTTCGGCACGCAGTCCATTAAAGGAGTCCGTTCGCCGGTGGGTCGTTGGGGGGAAGGTGAAGAATTCGTCTAGTCGTTGGTCAGCTCAGCCAACAACCACACGCACAGATTTGTACATACACACACACACACACACACACACACACAAACACACACATTCGAAGGTAGGTCGGATGCAGGAAAAGTGCAAGCAATAAGCCATCAATGCCCAGGTTTGCTTTACGACGGCTGTGGACAAAATCGGTCTCTGCTCTCGGTGCAGGTTCTGGTACTGGATGCCAACGAGAAGAAGAACAACAACAGCGTTCTGCGGTGTGAGGTGATGTCATCGTTTCATCGCAACCAACGACTTTTCGTTTGCGGCTTGCAGTGCACACAGACGTTTGTGTGCGTGTGTGTGTGTGGCAACTATATTAAAATTTTAATTTCCACACGTGGAATGAGATTTGCCACTTGGAGTGGTTCACTTTATTTGCAGTTAATTGAGTGAATGTTTCCCGGCACGTCACTCACCGCAGATGCATCACTGCGATGGCGATGTTTTCGTCCAACCGCAAATGAAATAATTAAAGGACATCCTAAGTGCATTTGCGATGGAAGGCGTACAGTCGAAGACTCTGACTTTTCACTTATTCGCACAATAGACACTCGATTCACCAGGTTTTTCCATTTAAATGAGAACCAACGACATCAATAAAGAAATGTGATGCGAATCGAGTGAAACTTTCCCCTGCAAACACTTTTAATGCATCGATGGCCCCCTTTTCACTTTACGCCGAGCTGAGATCTAGTTCAACTCTTCAGCTGTCGCTCGTTCGCTCTCGCTCTCGCTCAGTTCGGTCATTGCTCCATTGATCTTCGAGCCCACCTTTCTCCACGCAATCCTCTCGATTCTCTTCGACTTTCGTGTCTGCGTCTTTTCTGCCGATTTGCAACAACAGCGACGGAGTCTTTCATGCGTGTTCGTTCGGCGGAGCATCGATCCACTTCGTGTTGGCGCAGAGGAGGGGATGCAATTGGCAGCTGCGCCAGTTTCCACTGAGAGCCGCAATGCTGCAGAGCCGCGAGTCAGCATTTAAGTCGGGATGACGCATGGCTGTAGGCAGGCGCTGGTGTCGGGGCGGGGAAGCAACAAATGAAGTAGCTTGTTTCGATTGCCGTTATTTGACCTCCTCGCACAAGCCGCATGGACGCAAGCTGCGAAGTGGACATGAGTGCAGTCAACGCGGCGGATGACGACGACGGCCCCCGACGGCGCGGAGCAGAGGCACCGCACACACGCAGCCGAACACACAGACGACGGCAGAAAGCAGCTGCAAACGTCGACGATTGCGGATTCATGTTTAAGCTTTGGCCGAATCGGTCGCCGAATCGCTTCGGCAATCGCCATGCAGTAAGCGACGCGGCCGCAACATTTCGGCAACGATTGAATGCGCGAGCGGAGTGGCCCGCAGTCGGAGGCGACGGAGGCGACTGACGACAGCAGCGACGCCCACCGCAGCTTCATGTGAGAGTCGCTGCCGTTATTCACTCTGCAAATTAGTGTTCGCCAGCTGCGTTGAACTTGAGCGGTGCACACAAAACAATTAACCAACTGAGCAGCCCACCGACGACTCAGCCAGCCAATTAACCAGTCACTCAGTCAGTCAGTCAGTCCATTAGTCATTCGTGTGGGCCGCAGGACGGCTGCGGGCGATGGAGCTGCTCGGATGCGGGCTGGATTCGGAGCTCGTTCGGGTGCTGCTCTGCCGCGGTTATCCGCAAAAAATAATTGCTTTCGTGGCTGTGGCTGCTCTCCAGAGACGCATTCTTCGTCTCCGAGGCACGGCGCCGGCATCGAGGCTTGGGGCACGACCAGACGTGATTGTATCTGCTGTTGATCAATGTGCTCAAGTTAATGGAATGCATATTCGTCTACCCCACCCATGACATCGGCCACATAAGGGGCGGGGGGGGGGGGGGGGGGGCGACTGGGTCTGGTCTGCCTTCAACGCTTACAGCTGCAGTGAACTGGGCCACAGTCGCCACGTAAGTCGCTGGATGGATTCCCTTCAGTTCGCAGAAATGGCTTTCAAAATGAGTATTTTAGGCCTCGGAACCGATGGATGTTGTGGGGAAGTAATACTAGCAATACTTGCGGCGATTCTATCCATGGTTTTCCTGTTCTTCATCCTTCCTCGAGTCCATCGCTTGATGTTCGATAGAGATCGAACGGAGGCCTCCATGAGATCGAAGGCAGGGTGCAGTACCTAGTAAATCCACCGACACCCATTGAAGGCCGAACTTCGGAAGCCGTGAAAGGGTTAAGGCCTGAAAAACCATGAGAAATTAACAGAATTTAATACAGTCGAAGGTCTGACCTCGAAATTGACGAAGTTCGATCGAAATCTTAGAATGGCTTCCTTTTTACTGCGACTACTGGAATATTTCAGCATTAATGGTACTGTTAATAAGGACCAATCTGTCCCAGAGGAAGCATTGTATGAACTTCCATATACAGTCCATTTCATTACGAGGATTGAAATGAATAAAAGTAGCGCTTAAAGGCGCTTCACACACTCAGGAGCTCCTCAGAACTCACATCCGTCGCTGGTTTGGCGCCACGTCCTTCTCATCACATCAGCTTATAAATGGACCGCATTCCACACCCGCTTCCATTCCAGACAACCTCCTAGACAAAACACAAAGGCTGCCGAATTGGAAAAACTGTTTTTGCCTTCGCTGTCGGAGATCCTCGTAGATTCGTCCGTGGAATAATCGCACAGGCGACAGCAATATTCCTGTTTAGACATGCAGCTACAAACAAATGTCAGCCGCAGTTTATTACGAATACAATTAACGGTTTTATAGTTGCTCGTCCCTTCAAAATCCATTCAATTCAAATTCGGCGACTGCTGCCTCGTTTCCGCCTCCGCGGGATGCGATTAAATAAATTTTTGATCAGTTGTGCGTCTGTTGTATTAGGAAAATCCATTAGCGGATTCCACGGTTGCATTTTTCACTTCTGACAGACTCAATTTGCATTCGCTGCGCGTTGTCGAATCTGATTTTGGATTGAAGCGAACTTCGGATTTTAATTGATGCACGGAAATTCAATTGAATAATTTTAATCAAAAGAATTCAAGATGAATGTCGGTGAAATTTATGCAACTTGACTTCTCTTCTCCTCCCTTTTAACGTCAATATTTCTTCGTTGTTTTTCGTCTGGTGGCAACTTTTCGCTTGTCAGTCGAGGCGATCGAAAACTGTGAAAGACGGTCGCTGGGACAATACACAATAAGCAACACTGAAAACGGCTTTTAACCACCCTCGCAGCGGGGTGACGCGCTCCAGTGATTAGCGGCCAGCGTCACTTGCCACTGCGTCGTCCTTGCTGACCCTCGGCGTCGTCTGCTCGCCTGCGCCAGCCGCAGCAACAGGTTTCCACCGCACCAAGTCACGGCGAGGGGAAGCCGCACAAGCGTTCCTCGACAGCGTCTTGAGCGGAGCTGAGGACCAGCCGACGTCATGGGAATCGGCAAGACAGCAGCGAAGGGGCGTCCTGCGCTCGGTGCAAGTGTGGGAAAATGTTAATTGTTTATGGTTAATAAAAGCGGACGACGATGAAGTGGTTGTGGAAGCAACAAATGCTGGAGGAGAGAAGGAAGAAGCAGAAGAGTGACAGCACAAGGGAACATCTTGTTTTAGGGTTGGTTTTTGAAGGAGGTTTTAAGTAACTAAAGACGTGTTTAAGGTGAATTTGTATTTAATTAGTTATGTAAAACGCATTTAAGCGGTCTTTTCGCCATTCACCTTCGCTTGTTTTCTCGTTTCCACCGAAGACAATCGCATTTCCTTTAGAATTGACGCTTTCAGTCAAAGTTTCGACGCCTTTCGACAGACTGATTGAATCATTTAGCAACAACTTCCACTGGGAACATTTTCTATTATTATTTATAACCCATGAAAGAGTTTCTGGAAGGAAGCGTAAAAATGTGGTCTGGTTTTTCATTATTTGCTGATTCTTCTCTTAAATTACATTTTGTTATTTTAGTTGTTGTCTTCTGCGTTTCGGAAACTTATGAGAAAACTCTTCCCATCACAGAACAATAAAACGTCGATTAAATAAATCAACTTCCGCTTCGTTGCTTTGAAAGTTGGCTTCGAAATTGTTGTAAACCTTCCGCACAACAACAACAACACGAACAATCATAATACATAATAATAACAATAATAACAAAGACGTTGTTAAAATCTTGCAGACGCTGGAGACGTTAAATGACGGGACGAACGACGTCCCTCCGCGTGCGCCGCTGCTTTGCATGCACCGAATGCAGTCAAGTGAATCGCTGGCTTCGTCTTTGATGGAAATGCAACGGGGCCAGCAAAGGTTATGGTTAAGAATGGCTCGAAGGAGGTGCAAACCGTGAGCACAACAGAAACCGCTGAAGACGTTCGAACGAAACTGAAAATGCTGAGACTTTTAACCACTTTCCACTGCAGCGAGCCGCACAACAGACAATCAACAATCGCAAGCCAATTTCTCATAATTTAAATGAATTAACGAAGACGGAAAATGGAACTGAGCGAGCGACGATGATATTCAAAGGAAGGTGGAAGTTGGAAGTGGAAATAATCGTCGGCTTGAATGCTACAAATGATACGAAGCTAAACGAACGTCGAGTGCGGGTGGTGGCGCAGCAGGAGTCGCGGGAGGGAGGGGAACCTAGAATTCAAGACCCTCGAGTCAGCCAGTTGCGCGTCACGCTGCTTGGAGTCGGCACCGAACTGGAGTCGAACACTTGTCGCAATGACTGGCGGTTCCGTGCTCATGGAAGCACTACGCTGTCACCTGGGAGCCACTCGACGCCCCGCGCACCCAACCACATCACCGACAACGCCTCCGAACGCCTCGAAGACGACTCGAAATGGTAACGGAAAATTTGCGGTGACTTCAAGCGTTTGTTTCGAAATTGTTTCCGGTGAAGCGGGAATGTGAAGCTTACGAAAGAAGAATTAAAATAAAAACCTATGTCAAGAGAATATTTTTTTTTGCCTTCTGAATTCCGCAATGGGTCTTGCAATGGATGCGTTGCACCCTTAAAAATATTTTTATATATTTTTGTCATCAATGCAATTCCTCATTTTGTCCTCTTCCCTCCTCGTCAGCCGTAAATCTCGGTGACTTCATCGACTCTGCGACTCACGAAGCTTCTTGAGGTTATGTTTCAGGGAAATACACACACATGAAATCTTGCAACCCTCTTCCCCCTGATCCAACAGCAGTTGCGCCTTTAATCGGTTTCTTTTTGGCGCACTCATTTCATTCGGGGTCAAGAAAAGTCCATTAGCGACTCTGACTTGACTTGAGCCATTGAATAAAAGCCATTAGCCTTCGATGGCGCTGCTGGGCCGCCACGTCACCGACTTCCTGCGCTCCTTGTCGACGTGAATATCTACGAAGCCGTCGCTTAACACCGTTAGCAGTCGGTTCAGTAGAAGTCGCCGGAATCTCAGCCATCGGCAACAGAAAGTAGCTGACTGTTTGCCTGCAATTAAATCGAATCCATGTCTCAGCAAAGGTTCTGCTTCTGTGTTTTCAGTTCAAGTATTTGCCATTAATGGATATCCTCCTTTTATTCGACGTCGTTGAGCCGTGTACAGGCAATATACGACCTGGAAGTGGCTCGAGAAGGCGTCGGGAGTGTGAAATGGGGGGAAGCTCGACAAATAAATACGCAAACACACAAGTTACTTGGTCGTTATTGCTAAAAGGGTGTCATCGAGTAGTTGGGAATGAGAGCAGAACGGAAACAGCAACGAAGCAGTCAATAAAGCGAACCGACGAAAAAATGAAGCCAATAATTTGTTTGTCGAATTGCGAGGGGGATGAGGGGATGACAGCTCAAACGGCATCGATTTAGCACTCCACCTGAAAACATACATAGAAAATCATTTATTTGTCCATTCGTTCTTCTTTTCGTTATTTGCACAACTTTTCATCTCGTCTTCTCACTTCTTTTACTTCTATTTACATTATAAAAGCCTGTACATTCTTGTTTTTACCTTCCCTTCAGTTGTCTTCTTCGGGAATTTGAAATAAAAGGTTAAAAGAAATGTCCACAGCGTCTTTTTACTAGAAGAAGCCGATCAGCATGAGAAATCGCTTTAGATATTCACCTGCCTTTTTGTGGAATACAGCGAAGATGCACTCTACAAAGATAACTTATTAATATTCAACAAAATCAAGAAGTTACGTTGTGAAAAATTACCCAAAACAAAGAACAAATTAATTTTCTAAAAAGTTTACGAAGCACTGAAAACTAATTGAGTGGTTTACGAAGTTCTGTTTTGCAATGTGTGCCGGAAACTATGCAATGTTTTATATGTGAAACTAATGAAGATCTCTTAAATACCATAAAATGAGAATCATCGAGAACAACCAACGTTTTCGACTTGGTGCAATTGTAGCGTGTTTAACAACGTCTTTTCGGCCATTGGCGACTTCTAGTTTGTATAATAAATAAGCACTCATTCCTTTTATATGTTTTCTTATGTCTTAGCCAAATTTATTCCTACGGAATTGTTTATCCACTGCTTTAAGTAACTACAAATGATGGATTGTGAAAAGCACAAATAAATGAACAAGAAATGTGGCCAACGTTTTTCTGTTCAAATCGAAAACATCACCGAATAAATGATTGCTTTCGAAGAGTATTTTTTTGGCAAAAGATCCGCAGTTCAAGAGCTCATTACGATGAAATGCGACTGAACGTGGCCGTTAATAAATCACCACAAACGGGGAAGGAGAAAGACTTCAAATGTGTCATCTAGAAAAGAGGCTCATCAGTCTTGGCGACACCCGACGACGCAACTTCAGCATTTATTTGTATCGGCCAAAGGACACTCCGCCCACTCGAGCTGAACGCTGGATAATCCGTCATATCTGTTAAGCGGATATTCGTAATCGGAGGTTGAGTGTGTATCGCTGCATCGTTGCTGAGCTGTTAACACAACTCATCGAAGAGGTTGGGTCATAATATATCGAAATAAGTACTCGAAACAATAAGAAATGAGTAACGAAGAAAAAACGGTGTACAGTCCATTGTTTAAGGATTAATAAAATAAATGATTGATTGAAGTATGTAATAAAATTTATTAGGAAAGCAGTTTTCATAAACTCTGTGAATAAATTTCTCCTTTTGCCCTCTCGACATCATCATAATGTTGTCAAATCGTCATCATCCTATCGATTGCTATTATCTGTTGTTAGAAGTACTTTCAGCGGCAGCATTCTGCTTGCAACATCGTTTTCTATTATTCAGTCATCGCCATGACTTTTATTGTGACTCTCGTCCAGCCGAATTCCGACAATAATAGCAACATGTGAGTAGTTTCTCCTTTCCTATCCTCCCTTCCTTCCTCTTCGTTTCACTTCCTCTAAATCAATCTTTTCCGATTCCTCCCGCAGCCGCGCCGCTCCTCGTTGTCCCGACGTTTTTCTTAATCCTTCTGTTGATGGCGCCGAGCGCTTCTGGTAGCGAGTTCGTCTGACGGACGAGACGAGGATCCCGTCGCATATGTCCTTGCATATGTCCTTCTGCCATCCACTCGCAAATATTTCAGCTTTCGTTTATTGTGCGCTTCCGCCTCTCGTTCGGATTTCCAGTCCCATTGCCGCGCTCATGTTGATCCTTGTCACAGCTGAAGCATGGCTCGTTGCCGGTTCGTTGGACGCTCTTCCGTTTGCCGTAAATTTGACCAGATTATCCTGTAGGCGGCGAACTTAAGTGCTCCTTTATGTGTGGCTGCGTGTCCTCTCGCTACTTATTTAAAACAAATGTTTATTGCTGGAATTATTTTCGTGTTGATTGCTTTAATGGCCGCTCCTCGCTCGGCATTTCTGCTGCTTTCGGATGACCCCAGATGATTGGACTTCACCATTAATAACCCAAGATTGCCGCTGCGCCCCTCCTCCCACCTCTTCGCTCCCAATAAGCCGTCACTTTATGATCTCGTTGTGAAGTTGGACGCGTGGGGCGAAGATCCATTAACTTTTCTATCCTCGATGGTGATAACGTCGGAATTTGGTTATTGCTTTTATGTTCCTCGAAAATTTGATTAAATTCCATCAAGTTTTTTAATTCATTTCAGGTCCGAGGATGCTCTAGGAAATGTCTTGATGTCAGTTGAAACGAAAGGAAAAATTGAAATTGTTTAAAAAAATAAAGACTTTTGCATTAATCGATCGATAGACAACCTTTTAAAACTTCCTTCTGCAAAGTTTCTGAGATCAAAGATGAGTTCAATGTGTGTATTTTTATTATGAAAGGTTTTCTCGTCTCTTTTGCTTGACTCAAGAAGCGAACATTTCTCGAGCGTCGTCCGTGATCGTGCAGACATCATTGAAGCCAATCGAACTTCCGAATAACTTCAGCTTTTGTAGGTAGACTGGCCACAACCACGGAAAAACTTTCGACAACTTCTGCAGAAGCACTTGGCGCAAAGTATCCCAAAAGAATGCGATAAGGCGACCAACACCAGCGGCTCGTCCATGGTTTGTGGCATTAAAGAAATCATTGCCAAATTATTCAATTTGCAGTTGGTCCCCAGCGACCTGCAGAGCTCCCGAAAAACCCACTGCACCGCATTGGGAGCCTCTCTGAGGCACTATCGCGATCCTCTGCCACATGCCAACATGTTCCACGAATAAGCAACTCGCATCGGTTTCCGACTCCGATTCCCAATCGAATTACAAACTTGGGCAAACTTTCGGCAGAGCTGGCGACTTGCTCCTTAAGTGTTCGGCATGCGAGGCGCGGACTTCTTTGGGCTGCGGCTCGTTCGGTTGTTGGTGGGCCGCCGTCGTCGTCCTGCTATAAGCGATTTCTTCAATTGACTTCATTAAGTGTTATGCTTGCTGAACGTCGCATCGATGTTTCGATGTTTCGGACGAGAATAATTTTCGCATTTGCGCTCACTTAAAAAGAGAATGAAAAATTCGCTTTAAAACTTTACACTTTCTCAGAACCAAAGTTTCGGAAAGCAAAATGTGAATTTGTTGAATGTGAAGAGACAGGGAGAGGAGTGAAGAGAAGGCGAGTGCAAAGGAAGGAGAAGAAATTCTGTTGTTAAGATGTGAAAACTGCTTTCGGAATGAAAAACGTATGCTTCTAAATGAACTTTTAAGCTCTTTATTAGTTAATATTGGATAAGTTTTTACCCCCGATGGAAGAATCTTTGAAGTGTGTGTGAATTATAGACGAAAACTGCTTCGTCAACAAGGAATTAAGGACAAAGGATGAATTGAAAAGGATACATGAGTGAAAATATGTGAAAATTCGAAATTCTTTTGACATTTTCGCAGCTAATTCAATGCACGTCGAGTACGCATTCGAGTTCATTTGAGTAGCTATGGGTTTTTGACTTTGCAACAGGCGACGAATGTCCGTCACACATTCCGAAAGAGTCGCATTCCACGGGAAGGCAACTCGTGAGACCCGACCTCAAGCCGCTGAACGTCGTCGGGAGCCGATAATCGGATTTATCACTCATTTCGTTCACTAATTCAACATCTTTTTCAAACACTTAACGCCAAGCAAACGATGAAAACCCATTGAGACCACATGCATGCCCCTAACCTTCCGCCTCCCTCACCCCACCGCCAGACAAGGAGCGGCAAACGGATACTCGTATGGCAACATTTATTGCCTGGGAAAGAAGCGAGAAATAGCAAACTTTTTGAGATATTGAAAGTATTTAGGAAGTTTGAAAATGTGCCGAAGCTTCTTGTACAATATAAATATTAGATATGGTTATCGCAGCAATAGAAGTAGAAAGATAAATAGAAGTTGCTGCCATTCGGTCCACGACCAGCCCACAGTACATTGAAGCATAACGAGTCGTGTGTGTGCTTCCCATATGCATTTATGTATGAGCACACATCCTCTCTGCGCCGGCATCACCGCAAAGTTTCTGGTTTGCGCCTACCAACACCCGTGCAAACACAGATTCCACTTCATCTCCCGGAGCTCCCCTAAAAAGTTACGACTTTCTTAATGCCACGTTGTGCTTCGTTTCAAAGACGCTTTTGATTGAGTCAGAAGCCGAAGGATAGCGTTGTCGGAATGGAGAAGAGGCAGGGGAGAAGGGATGTATGTGTTCGTAACAAGATTGAATTTTTGGCAAGAGACATTCCATCGCATTGCATTAAATCGGATTATGTCGAGGCATCTAATATTAGCATGAGCAATTTTTCGGTATTAAGCCCTTCAAGTAATTGCGAATTATTTGCGGGCTTTGCTTAGCTGCCGTCTTATGAATTGTCTTGTACCAGAGCCTATTTCCAGAACCAACAATCAGATTTGCCTACACAAAAGCTGCAAAATGATCCTGACGTGTTATCCAATGTACCCCATAGGCTTCAGTTGATGGAGGTGGGTTTTATTAGGTTGGATTAGGTTGAATGGGCCTATTGAGATGCCCGATGGATCTATCCTGCTTTGACCAACGTGGACAATATCTAAAATTAAGTTTTCTGATATAAAAATGAATATTTCTGAACTGCAATTGAAAAAAGTCATAGATACTTTATAACCTATGATTTTAATTTATATTAAAATAACAGTTATTCTATTCAGGTTTGAAAACGTGTGACCTTGGAGAGTTCGTCTTTTCGTTTATTCTTATCCCGAGTTGCATCAGCTTTTTACGTGAGCTGGAATTGGGACTCACACGGTTTGCAGATGTTGAAAAGTGTTGCTTTTGCGTCCTTAACCGACTATGAAGGACACTGTAATTGACCTAGAAAAGTGGCAAACCAGTGAAAGCAGAACCTTCGAGGGAAGCAACTTTTTAGCTATTTTTTCTACCCGAAACCAATTAAAACACACTCTCGGCTAATGAGGAAATCCAATTAACTGAACAGAAAGGCAAAAGGAGAAGGGAAAAGGTACACGAAGTTTTGGAAACATTCAAATGCTACAAGACCAAGTTTTAAGGTGAAACAAATCCTTGTTTAAGTACTTTATTAATTTTTATTGCGAAGATTGTATTAGAGAAGAATGGGTGAAGAGGATTCGATTGAGTGTTTCGAAACAAGCTGAAAAAATTTGATGATGTCATCCAAGAAATAAATTTCTAATTTTACCAATTTGCATTGACGAAAGTCCTTCAATAATTCCATTTAGTAAAAGCTTGCTTCTTGTAGATAGGGTCCATGCCTCAGATGACAGAGTTCAGGGCTGTAATCTCCCAGCAGACTTTTTTCGTGTGATATTAAAAATTGGGAACAGTCGCTCTACCCATTCAGATCCCATTTGGGCCCCACACACCTACCTGGAATAGGACTGCATTTCACAACGGGGAACTGGGATATGCAGTTGGTTGCCAATCAGAATCCAAAGAGTTTTCTACTCGGGTAATTGCTAGTTAATAATGTTAGCATTGTATTGGAATAGTGGTGGACAGCCTTTGCATTGAATAAACGATTAATACGCTCTATACAACGAGGTCTATCTTGAGACCTTGTCTGAGTTTGTTGTTGTTGATTAGGTTGCAACCTGAGGTGAGGTGAGACTGCCAGCCCTATAACATTACTTTATTATTAATTTTAACAAAATGTGTGTTAATTTCTTCATTTCGACTAATTATTTCTTTTAATTATTCAAGTTTTCTTAAACTTGAAGTACAATTTTCTTGAATAAATTTAACATATAAACAAAAAAAGAATTTTTTCTATTTGGCGCAACCGATTTTCCACAAATTAGCAACAGAACAGAACATTTCTTAATTTAACAATATATGTTTTGAATTCGATAATAAATTCTTGATTTTAACGTGTCTTTTAATGTTAAATGAATCCTGCAATTGAAATAAAAGTAAAAGATGTGTTTTTATTTGATCATTTAAAATTGAATTTATTAAATTTAATTACAATATTTATTAAAAACACCATTAAATAGTTACACTGTTTTGTAAATTGTTTCATATTACATTTAGGAAATTATAAAAAATGTACGTATATTCAGAATGTCAGTTTAAATAATACTTATTTTTATTTCATGGAAAATTTACCAGATAATAATTTAAATATAGAAAATAAAATTATTAGTTAATCGAAAGAAATCATTTATTTAAAAGAATTTAAAACTTTTTTTAAATAAAAGTATCAAAATATCATCGTACAAGTTGTTTATATTTAGTTATATTATTCTAGTATTTGTACCTTTAAAGTGTGAAGTTCACGGACTTTTTCTTGTATTTCAAATACATCGATGAAACTGTTACGGGATAATGTGATCTCAAAGCCAGATGTAGCAGCTTTTTCAAGTACTTTGGCAGTAGACGACCTCTGCAAAGACCAAATCCATCTTCAAGTACGACGGTCGCTCCAAGTATTCTTCTTCAGTATTGCGTCCTTATTCTAGTATCAACCCATATTCTTGATATTAGTACTGGATAAGGTACTTGTACTAAGGTAAGGACTGGATACTAGAGAAAAGAGTTGACAGCTGAAAAAGGACTTCCTACTTGAAAGTCACTGGATACTCGAAGAATGGATCTCGTCCTTGAAGAAGTCGTCAACTGCGAAATACTTGAAAAAGACGGCTTCAAGTCTGCAGCTATCGGTCTGTTTCAAAGTATCTTAATGTACTGTACGGCGCATCCAAGGCTGAACTCAGCAGTTCTGATATCGGCTGCCGCCAGATGCCCAGCAGCAGGACCAGATCTGCTACCGCTAGGTACAGCTCCAACTCAATAATGCTCTCACTCTCCTCGGGGAACCTTGTGAACTGCGTCATAAGCGCATTTTTCAAGGCAGCGTACGAATCTTCGTCTTCGAGCTCGTGCAGCGAGGTCCGTGTCTTTCTGCGCAATACTTTCGCTGCGTTTCTTTTGCAGAATTTCCACAGAATGTCCCACGCGTAGTTCTGAGAAATGACGTTAAAACTAACAATATTTAGTATTCTTAATTTAACATACCGAATTCTGGAACTCTTCGAGCCAGTTGTTGGACTCTGCGACTGCGTCTTCATCGTCATTATACACCGTTTCAATATGGTAGTAGACGGCCTCCAACAGATCAAAACCCTCCATCGCCATAGAGTTTCACTCGATTCCAAATAGCGAAAAATAAATTAACGAAAAAACAACGAAAAAACGTGAAGAAAAATAAAATTTTCACAAAAAATATAAATTTTCAAGATGAAAAAATCACAAAAAAAATGTCAATATAAAAAAATATGTTTGCTCGGTTTAAAAGTATCAAAATATCAATTGAAAAAAAATATGAAAAAAAAGTAGAAAATATGTATATGAGTCATTTGCAAGGCTTCAGTGAATGTGATCTTTACTTTAAGCGACAGTAGGTTTTTTTATTATGCCCTACATCGGAAGGAATGAGGGTTAGGGCAATATTCATTTTGTGCTTCCGTTTGTAACGCATTAAAGGAGGCGTGGCAGGTACGGAAAAGCATATATATTCGTGTCACCTCCTGAGTCGATTTGGTCTGTGGCAATCACGATTACAGGAGCACGAATGAAGCTATCGTGACGAAATTTTGCGCGTATATTCCTTGTCGTCCCAAACGGTTCGGTATTGAAGATGGGATAAATCGGTGCAGTGGCACGCCTACTTTTTCAACAAATATGAATTTATTTAACTAGTCAATATTTCAACTTGTAGACTGAGTTTTGAGCTGGAATTTTGTTCCCGAATACATCGGTTTAGGCAGAAAAAAAATCGTTAAAAAAATGAGCGTGTCCGAACACGTACATATACCATTGACATAAACGGCAATTACAGAAGAACGAATAGAATAATTGCCTTGAAATTCGGTACGAATATTCTCTGCCATCGTAGATTCCTCTGTATTGAAAATGGGGAAAATCGGAGGAGTTCCACGCCTACTTTTTTAACAAATAAGAATTCTTCGGTGTTAATACCGTATTTTTTCAGATTGTAAGCTTAGTTTTGAGCTTAAATTTTAGTCTCGAATCATCGCAGCACGTTAAAAACAAATTGACAATAAGGGCGTGGTCCGCCCCTTTTGATATACTCGCATACTGCAATAAAAGAAGAAGGAATAGTAGGATATGGTTTGTCGGATGTAAGATAAATCAGCTTCGGCCGGTCCAAAGATACCCTTTTCGGACCTAGTTTTTATTTGGAATTATTGGAAAATACTCTAATTTAATTACAACTAGGTGTTAATGGGATGAAGTGACGAATCAAGAATAACCGACTGGACGTAGATTACATTTTCGCGCAATTTGTTCAATTCAACTAATTATTTTCTTTAATTAATTAAGTTTTCTGAAACTTGAAGTATATTTTTCTTGAACAAATTTAACATATTCATAAACAAAAAAAATGTCCTCTATTTGGGGCAACCTCTTCTCCATAAATTGGCAACCGAACAGAACATTTCTGAATTTAACAAGGTATGAATGCTGTATGTTCGATAATAAATTCTTGATTTTAACGTGTCTTTTTACGTAAAATGAATACTGCAATTGAAATATAAGTAAAAGATGTGTTTTCATTTGAACATTTAATATTGAATTTATTAAATTTAATTACAATAATTATTAAAAACATCATTAAATAGTTACACTGTTTTGTAAATTGTTTCATATTACATTTAGGAAATTATAAAAAATGTACGTATATTCAGAATGTCAGTTTAAATAATACTTATTTTTATTTCATGGAAAATTTACCAGATAATAATTTAAATATAGAAAATAAAATTATTAGTAAATCGAAAGAAATCATTTATTTAAAAGAATTTTAAACTTTTTTTAAATAAAAGTATCAAAATATCATCGTACAAGTTGTTTATATTTAGTTATATTATTCTAGTATTTGTACCTTTAAAGTGTCAAGTTCAAAGACTTTCCTTGTATTTCTAGTACATCGATGAAACTGTTACGGGATAATGTGATCTCAAAGCCAGATGTAGCAGCTTCTTCAAGTACTTTGGCAGTAGACGACCTCTGCAAAGACCAAATCCATCTTCAAGTACGACGGTCGTTACAAGTATCGTGTCCTTCTTCAGGTATTGCGTACTTATTCTAGTATCAACCCATCTTCTTAGTATTAGTAGTGGATAAGGTACTTGTACTAAGGCAAGGACTGGATACTAGAGAAAAGGGTTGACAGCTGAAAAAGGACTTCCTACTTGAAAGTCACTGGATACTCGAAGAATGGATCTCGTCCTTGCAGAGGGCGTCAACTGCGAAATACTTGAAAAAGACGACTTCAAGTCCGCAGCTTTTGATCTTTTTTAAGGTATCTCAATGTACTAGTACTTTTCAGAGACCCAGTTAAGTCTTTTCCAGCCACAGGTACGAGTATTTGAGACTGGCAGTTGTAGTGGTGCTTGGTCCAAAAAGAAGAACAGTTTTAGCCGAAGTATGAAGCAATATTTTAAAATTCCTTGGTAAATGTTGAAGATGGGCCGTGCAACAAGACGAATTCTATAATTACCACGCCTCCATCAGTGCATCCGGTGTCAATGATGCCAAGTTATCATATTCTTTCCTATGGCTCCGTTCTTGCTTCTGACAATTTCGTTTATTGGGTACAGGAGTGTTCCCAATGGAGAATGTTCCTGGACCTTTAGAAAATCACGCTTCTTAAGACGCTTTTGACGACCTCGTTCGCAATCGTTCGTGAAGACGTTTTTGATGACTTTTAAAATTCTTCTCTCCATTCTCCAAAACTTTAGATTCCATGATAGCTCAAGGATCTCTCTAGCTTTTCATGGGAATTTGAGGTTTGAATTGTTTTCTTATTTGACTCCTATCAGAATCGCCAATATAACGAAATATTCAATTATTACCCATTTATTAAATTTTAAAGAATACTTTTAAATTTTGTTTGAATTGAAATTTTTGCTCAGGTCTGTTTTTCACGAAAAATTTTCTGATATTGAAAATAATTTTTGACAATTATGATTCATAAATTTTAACAAGCGAAACAAGTGTTAAGTAAACAAATGTTACTAGATAAATAAAATATCCGCATCAGATATTTTACCCGCATCAGATATTTTATTTATCTAGTAACATTTGCTTACTGAACACTTGCTCAGTTTGTCAAAATTTATGAATCATAATTGTCACAAATTATTTTCAATATCAGAAAATTTTTCGTGAAAAACAGACCTGAAAATAATTTCAATTGAAACAAAATTTAAACGTATTCGTTAAAATTCAATCAATAGTTAATAACTGATAACTAATTAACTATATTGGCGATTCTGATAGGAGCCAAATAAGAAAACAATTCAAACCTCAAATTCCAATGAAAAGCTAGAGAGACCATTGAGCTATCATGGAATCTAAAGTTTTGGAGAATGGAAAGAAGAATTTTAAAAGCCATCAAAAGCGTCTTCACGAACGATTGCAAACGGGGTCGTCAAAAGCGTCTTAAGAAACGTGATTTTCCAAAGGTCCAGGAAACATTCTCATTGGGAAAATTCCTGTACCCAATAACCAAATAGTTAGAAGCCAGGACGAAGCCATAGGAAAGAAGATGATAATTTGGCATCATTGTCACCGGATGCACTGATGGAGGCGTGGTAATTATAGAATTCTTCTTGTTGCGCGCCCCATCTTCAACATTTACCAAGGAATTTGGTAAAAACGTATTGGTTCATACGTTCGGCTAAAACTGTTCTTCTTTTTGGACCAAGCACCACTACAACTGTCAGTCTCAAATACTTAACTGGGTCTCTGAAAAGTACTAGTACATTGAGATACCTTAAAACAGATCAAAAGCTGCGGACTTGAAGTCGTCTTTTTCAAGTATTTCGCAGTTGACGCCCTCTGCAAGGACGAGATCCATTCTTCGAGTATCAGGTGACTTTCAAGGAGCAAGCCCTTTTTCAGCTGTCAACTCTTTTCTGTAGTATCCAGTCCTTACCTTAGTACAAGTCCTTATCCACTACTAATACCAAGAATATGGGTTGATACTAGAATAAGGGCGCAATACTGAAGAAGGACACGATACTTGGAACGACCGTCGTACTTGAAGATGGATTTGGTCTTTGCAGAGGTCGTCTACTGCCAAAGTACTTGAAGAAGCTGCTACATCTGGCTTTGAGATCACATTATCCCGTAACAGTTTCATCGATTTACTTGAAATATAAGAAAAGTCTTTGAAGTTGACACTTTAATGGTACAAATACTAGAATAATATAACTAAATATAAACAACTTGTACGAAGATATTTTGATATTTTTATTAAAGAAAAGTTTTAAATTCTTCTAAATAAATGCTTTCTTTCGATTAACTAATAATTTTATTTTCTATATTTAAATTATTATCTGGTAAATTTTCCATGAAATAAAAACTAGTAAGGGTACCTTCGGTCAGACCGAAGCTTATATACCCTACATCCCGCCGATTTTCACCATTTTCAATACAGAGTTATCTATGATGGCAGAGAATATTCGTACCGAATTTCAAGTCAATTCTTCCAACCGTTATTCTAGAATTGCGGCTTATATCAATGTCATATGTTCGTGGGCGGACACGCCCATTTTTTTTAAAAATTTAATCTACCTGTACCGATGTATTCGGAAACAAAATTGAAGCTCAAAACTAAGTCTACAAGTTGAAATATTGTTAAAAGAATTAGTATTTGTTAAAAAAGTAGGCGTGGCGCTGCACCGATTTATCCCATTTTCAATCCCACAGAGTTTCGGATGACAAAGAATATACGTGCAAAATTTCATCGCGATAGCTTCATTCGTTCTCCTGTAATCGTGATTTCCACAGACAGACAGACAGACAGACAGACAGACAGACAGACAGACAGACAGACAGACTACGGACATGGCTAAATCGACTCAGGAGGTGACACTGATCAAGAATATATATACTTTTCCATACCTGCCACGCCTCCTTTAATGCGTTACACACGGAAGCACAAAGTGAATATACCCTCATTCCTTCGGATGTAGGGTATAATAAGTATTATTTAAACTGACGTACATTTTTTATAATTTTCTATTTGTAATATGAAACAATTTACAAAACAGTGTAACTATTTAATGATGTTTTTAATAATTATTGTAATTAAATTTAATAAATTCAATATTAAATGTTCAAATGAAAACACATCTTTTACTTATATTTCAATTGCAGTATTCATTTTACGTAAAAAGACACGTTAAAATCAAGGATTTGTTATCGAATTCAAAACATACATTGTTAAATTAGGAATTGTTCTGTTCGGTTGCTAATTTGCCCGAAATAGGGGACATTTTTTTGTTTATGAATATGTTAAATTTGTTCAAGAAAAATATACTTCAAGTTTCAGAAAACTCAATTAATTAAAGAAAATAATTAGTTGAATTGAACAAATTGCGCGAAAATGTAATCTACGTCCAGTCCGTTATTCTTGATTCCTCACTTCATCCCATTAACACCTAGTTGTAATTAAATTAGAGTATTTTCCAATAATTCCAAATAAAAACTAGGTCCGAAAAAGGTATCTTTGGACCGGCCGAAGCTGATATATCCTACATCCGACAAACCATATCCTACTCTTCCTTCTTCTTTTAATGCAGTATACGAGTATATCAAAAGGTGCGGACCACGCCCTTATTGGCAATTTGTTTTTAACGTGATGCGATGATTTGAGACTAAAATTTCAGCTCAAAACTAAGCTTACAATCTGAAAAAATACGGTATTAACACCGAAGAATTCTTATTTGTTATAGAAAGTAGGCGTGGAACTCCTCCGATTTTCTCCATTTTCAGTACAGAGGAATCTATGACGGCAGAGAATATTCGTACCGAATTTCAAAACAATTATTCTATTCGTTCTCCTGTAATTGCCGTTTATGTCGATGGTATATGTACGTGGGCGGACACGCTCATTTTTTTAACGATTTTTTTTCTGCCCTAAATGGGCGGTGTTTGAGAAAATATTTTCCAGCTCAAAACTCAGTCTACAAGTTGAAATATTGACTAGTTAAATAAATTCATATTTGTTGAAAAAGTAGGCGTGCCGCTGCACCGATTTATCCCATTTTCAATACCGAACCGTTTAGGATGACAAAGAATATACGCGCAATATTTCGTCGCGATAGCTTCATTCGTTCTCCTGAAATCGTGATTGCCACAGACCAAATCGACTCAGGAGGTGACTCGAATATATATACCTTTCCACACCTGCCACGCCGCTTTAATGCATTACAAACGGAAGCACAAAATTAATATTGCCCAAACCCTCATTCCTTCCGATGTAGGGCATAATAAAAAAACCTACTGTCGCTTAATGTAAAGATCACATTCACTGAAGCCTTGCAAATGATTCATATATTTTCTAATTTTTTTCATATTTTTTTTCAATTGATATTTTGATACTTTTAAACCGAGCAAACATATTTTTTTATATTGACATTTTTTTGTGATTTTTTCATCTTGAAAATTTATATTTTTTGTGAAAATTTTATTTTTCTTCGCGTTTTTTCGGCGTTTTTTCGTTAATTTATTTTTCGGTATTTGGAATCGAGTGAAACTCTATGGCGATGGAGGGTTTTGATCTGTTGGAGGCCGTCTACTACCATATTGAAACGGTGTATAATGACGATGAAGACGCAGTCGCAGAGTCCAACAACTGGCTGGAAGAGTTCCAGAATTCGGTATGTTAAATTAAGAATACTAAATTTTGTTAGTTTTAACGTCATTTCTCAGACCTACGCGTGGGACACTTCTGTGGAAATTCTGCAAAAGAAACGCGACGTGAAATCGTGGTACTATGCAGCGAAAGTATTGCGCAGAAAGATACGGACCTCGCTGCACGAGCTCTAAGACGAAGATTCGTACGCTGCCTTGAAAAATGCGCTTATGACGCAGCTCACACAGTTCCCCGAGGAGAGTGAGAGCATTATTGAGTTGGAGCTGTACCTAGCGGTAGCAGATCTGGTCCTGTTGCTGGGCATCATGGCGGCAGCCGATACCAGAACTGCTGAGTTCAGCCTTGGATGCGCCGTACAGTACATTGAGATACTTCGAAGCAGACCGATAGCTGCAGACTTGAAGCCGTCTTTTTCAAGTATTTCGCAGTTGACGCCCTCTGCAAGGACGAGATCCATTCTTCGAGTATCCAGTGACTTTCAAGTAGGAAGTCCTTTTTCAGCTGTCAACTCTTTTCTCTAGTATCCAGTCCTTACCTTAGTACAAGTACCTTATCCAGTACTAATACCAAGAATATGGGTTGATACTAGAAGAAGGACGTGATACCTGAAGAAGGACACGATACTTGGAGCGACCGTCGTACTTGAAGATGGATTTGGTCTTTGCAGAAGTCGTCTACTGCCAAAGTACTTGAAGAAGCTGCTACATCTGGCTTTGAGATCACATTATCCCGTAACAGTTTCATCGATGTACTTGAAACCCAGGAAAAAGTCTTTGAACCTGGCACTTTAAAGGTACAAATACTAGAATAATGTAACTAAATATAAACAACTTGTACGAAGATATTTTGATGCTTTTATTTCAGAAAAAGTATATATATATTTGTATTTAAAGTAATAATAATTTATTATAACATCAAGGCTATTCGAAAAGCAATGTAATTCTTTAATTTTTTAATAATTATTCTAATTGTTAAAAACCAATAATATAAGTAATAAAACAAAAACCATTCGTTTAATTTTATTTCAATGCAGGTTTCATATTTTTGAAGTTATGACTAAAAATATTGTTTTATTAATTATTTTTTTCAATATTTTGGAGCTTGTGAGATTTGTAAAGATTTCTCTGACCATGGGCATGTAAAAGTCGTCGCGGCGGAGGTATTGCCGATTTGATATGAATGAAGGCTCTGTAGATGTGGCTGCACTGATTCAGTCGAACCCACGGCACCATTTGCATCCTGCCCGCGCCGACCAGGGCAGCTGCTGCTTCATGACCTCAGCTTCACAGGTGGATGCGGCCAATACTGCCGCCGCGGCGACCTTCACATGCGCATTATGTTTAACCGCATCCTTCAGAGTGGATTCGTAGCTGGATTTGCGCCACCGTCAGCCACTTACAGACCGACGACTTTTGGTGTTGACATCAATCAAGAACCATAGTTGCAGCAGTTTGTAGAAGTCGGCGGTTAAGTTGCTTGCTTTGTAAGGAGATGGACTGGGTGTTCAAAGAAGAAGCATTCCAGTTGAAGAATACAAAGGATGGACGACGCATAATCTGTGCTGTGTCGCGATGACAACTAAATTACGACGAATTTTTATGTTAGAATAAATTTAAAAATATCATAAAACTAAATAAATAATAAAATACCGTTGAAACTAGACAAAAAATCTAGTATTTGTACTGCAGGACCTTCAAAGAGTCAAATCGTCGTATATTTCATGTACATTTCGTGTACTACAAAAGCTCCATTCAATTTTATTCAGATATCGGCAATAAATCCTCCTCACCCATGCCGAATTGTACACACCCCTCGACCCCTGGTTCTGCTTCATCGCAATGTTGCAGTGGTGCAACTCCGCGGATGTATCGCTTACATGTGCACTGGGCAAAAGTAAACAACAATCGGGGTAAACAATCGTCGGCCGAAGACAATAGCGGCAATCGGAGGTGTTGTCTGGACCCACCCTGCGCGCTGTCGGCTCCCTTTTCCCCGCTGCGCCGCTAAACGGTTTCCCGACCGAAATCGCGTGCGTCCTCCTTGCGGTTAGTTTCTAAATTAAAAAGACAGGTCTTCAAATCAGAAATTAATCAAACCAAAGACTAAACATTTACAACAGTTCGTAATTGCGGATTATGGGTAGAAAGAAGGGGAGGGGCAGGGGTAATTGAAGCCTTAACGAGTCGTTTGACCTGGATTCAATTTGTCCGATTACCGTGAAGGCAACGCCGATGGATGGGGTTGGTGCAGCTGAATATTTATTGTGAACGAGCGGCTGTCAGTTGTCGTGGTGGCAGGGACGCACGATGTCGGCGGCGGAGGGGTGTGCTTTTAGATTATTATCCTTAATGGGATGTCCAACGCGTAGCGTGCAAAATATTTTCAATTTTCTCGTTAATTGGAATTGTTTTATCGTGTGAATGCTGAAGATAAATCTCCGACAAGGCAACAAGACAACTCTTCAAGCTGCAATGTTTCGAGTTGGCTTCAGTGAAGCGTTAATTAAGAGCCAGGAATTTAGTTGTAATTGAGTTATGGACGTTCTAGGAAAAGTTTACTTGCAATTTGACCTGAAACTAGATTTTATTTACGTTTCAGTTTCATGTTCATGTTAATTCCATGCACAGTCAAGTGACATAAGCTCTTGAAATTTCATTGAAAGTTCATCAAACTTGGAATTTAATAAATGCTGAAGTCGTAGTCATTTCTCATTCAGATTTTATTTATTAAAGGTGTCTGTTTCGTGTCCGTCGGTCGCCCTTTAAAACTCCATCACACTTTTGCTCTGCTCCTCTTCGCATCCATCTCAATCAAACTCCACATTCCTCATCCGAAAAGAAAAATCTCTGCACCGAATTACATACGGATCCATTTGAATTCTGCTCTCTTCCACTCTGACGCTTGATTCCGGAAGCAACCAACGGTCGTCGGCCAACGAACCGCTTCGTAATAAATACAAGTATTATTTATGTAGTCGTAGTTAAGCAAGAGTGTGATTTAGTTGTTTTGTGCTGCTGTCTGTGCTGCTGCGTGGCCACGCAGACAGACTCCAACCTGCTGCCGCTCACACAGCATTGAATTACTTTTGAATTGGGGAATTGATGGCAGGTGCAGCCGCATCGCCAGGAACTGCACTAGTTTCGTTCTCAGGTGACGCTGCTTCGATCTGGAGTCGCCTTCGCATGCTCCATCCGCCGCCCACGAACCCAGCTCCATGAAAACGAGCGCCCGGAGTCACTTCGCACACACACCGCAAGCACCGAACGGGACGAACTCTCCGCCAGCGCCACTGCAAACACTTTGACGTCCGCCTCCGCTCTCACTTCCTAGCAACAGTTGTTCGATGCTGCATACGAGGGACACGAAACTGTCTCGTGGAACCGGAAATTAAAATCTATTTGGGAAGTGTTCTAAACATTTTCCCAGCATCCTTGCAGATGTGTTTGCTTACGATGGTCGGGGAATTAAATGTGCAGGCTGGGAGCGAAGGAAGAGGACAAAAGGAAGAGGACACAGAGGTTTTAATGCATGAGGTTGGAAGGATTACGGAATCGGTTACGCAAAGTCACTGCAGAGTTAATATCTCTGAAACATTTCTCAAAGCAGGTATCGTTTTCGATTCACAGTCAGCTTTCGTTTTGAATTTTGACACTAAGTCTGCATTTAATTCAGCACCGAAAAAGGTGTCCTTTATTATTTGAGTTCCGTTGTACAGAACTCTTAGATGATGCTGATGATTCCTCTGTTGCAAATGAAAGCCGATAAACGAATGCGAAAATATTCCAAATCTGTCAAATTACAAACTACATGAAAAGGCACAGAAGAAAAGGGAATAAATAAGGTGAAAGACGTCGAAATGGAAGCAGACAAGGGTTGAAAATAAATAATATTCCTCTAACATATCAACGAATGTAGGTTTTCGTATTGTGCCGAAGTATTTTTACATAATCCAGCGAATTAACTTGAATGACGGATGAAATCTGGAGCCTGGAAATGTTTTCATTACTCGCAGAACACAATTTATTCAGACATCAAATCACTAATACTACAAAGAAACCGCACACGAACCTATTTACACACAGCCAGTCATCAACACAATGGAAATCCCATTCACAATGGAGTTAAGCATGGAGGAAATTCGATCGATTCGTACCATTGAAGGCATCCTCGAGAGGATTTCTTATGCGATCGAGTTCGAAGTTTGTGAGACGATGATGAGGCACTTAATGAAGAGAGTTATATATCAAGGAAGCTTAAAAATTTATGTGTTTTCCTTTAAATTAGAAGACGAATGCAAAATCCTTGCTGAAATAGTGAAATTTTCTTGATACGAATGATAAAATCTCTGCAATTCATGGAATGACTCCACATTTCCAAGCGATTTGTGGAAATGTGAAGACGTGAAACGGAAAATTGAACTGAGGATGAAAGGAACCAGTAAAAACATCAAAAGTGAATCGTGTTTCTTCACTTCACATCGTGGAAGTGTGCTAAACGTTGGTATTATGCATCGTTTTTCGTCATGTACTAAAAATAATTCAATTTTTGCAGTGTATTTTAATGAATTAATTGAAGAAACATCTTAGAAAACGCGGTTTATGGTAAAAATTGAACACAGTCGCGAAATTATTCGTATTTTTAATAATAGAATTTTTTCTGTTCGTTAATTGAATGAATTTCAATTATTTTGTTGTTTAAAATGAATAAAATTTCAATAAAATTTCTGTATTTCTGTTTTCCCCCCTTTGGTTTCGTATGCAAACGACGTAGCAATGAGTGAATGTGAAAGCGAGTTAACTTCAAATTTTAGACCTCAAATTGAATATGACTTCGACGATTACTTAGCAGTCAAGCGGCGGAACGTGACTGAATCTTGACTTCTATTCCGCCGCTGATTGTGGTGAAAGTTGCTAACATGATTATATTTTTATATATGTATATCTCCCTCCACCAAGTGCAGCTTCAACAGGAGAAAGAGAAAGAAAGAAGCAAAGGAATACTTTTTATGTACAGAATAAAAAAGCAATAATTTATATCCTTCAATGAAATATTTAGTTTCCGCAAATTGATTTCAAATCGACCCGTTTTAGTTCTGAATCATTATGGAAGAATATTGAATATTGATTTTTTTGTATAAATTTCCTTATTTATGATTTGTGAATGGACATTCGTAGCGCGTTTCTTTCTACACTTTCCATTGAAGATGAATCAATTGATAACGTATTTATGTCTGTTTTTCTGTATATGAAGCCCACATCATGCATTACGGACGAACGAGTGGATCGAAAAAGAGTATTGAGCAAATAACAGTATGAATAACACGTTCCAATCGGGGGAAAGCTGAAGAATAGCGATAGTGGGACTCACATAAACAGAAGCGGATCTGTTTCCGTCTCTGCTGCGTTCATAATTCGCAGCGAGTGAGAACAAACAGCACAAAAAATGGAACAAACGCAGCAGGAAGGAAGTGCATATGTCTCACTGAGGAATGGACGAGCACTGCGCGGGGGATCACGCACCAGGAGCCACGACTCAATAAACTACAAAGTAAGCAAGAAAATTGTTGCAAGGAGGAGTAGCAGCAGTGGACCGCAGCCGAGGAGCAACCGACGAGTGTTGAAAAATTCTAGAGGACGGCGAACGGTTGGATTTTTAGCTACTGCGAGTGTGTGCGTGGAGCAGCTGTCTTCAAGTTGTTTTTATTTATGAATCGGTTTTAATAGCTTCCAACTTCCGGACGAATCGTCACTGCTCAGAGACGCAGGAAGACGCCGAGAGTCCGAAGCAGACTCTAAGAGGATGACGAGAATAAAGAGGATGCGAGTCGATGTGATTTGACGAGTGTTTGGCGCTCCGTTTGCTCATTAAACTCCTGAGTATTCCTTTGTGTCCCCCTCGCAGTGGAATCCCTTTCAATCTACTACGAAAAACGGAAAGGATCTACTCATTGTTGGCACCAAATTCGAATAAGTCACAGATAATCAATGATGTGCAGCTCTTTACTACTTTCGTACTCCGCACAAAGATGCCGAGTGTTCGACGGACGGTTTTAATATTGATGCAAGTGGACCATATCGGACGCCGTGCAGCAGCCGTAGAACCTCAACGGACCAACAACAACAACGGCAGCCACTGCAAATATTTCAAAACAAATCCATTGAAGGAAGGTTCATAAATATTGGACATCAAAAGAAATGTGCGATGACTTGACAGCGACTGTCATTCTTTTTATTGCCTCGGAAAAAAGAGGTGAACGACGAAAAGCGTCAGGGAAATCGTAAAAGAAGAGTGCGATGGGTAGGACGAGGAGAAAGAGGGGAAGGGAAGCGACGAGCAGCTGAAGGAAAACTTTTCTTAGAATCGAGCCGTCAGGAATTGTAAAAGCAATCGATTCGGCTGTCGAACGAGGAGCAGGGCATCAAAATAGGGAGAGAAGAGCCGCCGAAGAAGAAGAAGAAGAAAAGAAGTGGAGTATTTTCATTTTTTTTTGAATTATTTATGGATTGAAAATATGATATTTCAGCAGATTTGAATGCGGCGCAGTTGATAGCGAAACGCCAAATAAGTAGGAGCAGTAGAGAGGGGGGAAGAGAAAGAGGAAGACACACACAAAAGAGGCTAACCGTGTTGCCAGCAAAACTTGAACAGACTCGCACGAAACAATAAAAAGCCAGGACTTTCTTTTCAGGACTTTCGGCTGCATTTTTATTGCTTGCTCGATGCTCTGGGTGCTGCCCCTTCACGTTGCAAAGTAACGTTGTTAAGTTGCATAACATAAGAGAACAGAACAGAACACATCCATGTGACAGTTGCTCGGTTGGGGCAGGAGCGAATTGGCAAGAAGATGGGCGGCGGCAGTCGCTTGTCAACGTCAAAGTCAACGAGCAGCACAGTCAAGAGGAACCTCATAATTTGATTTCGAAGAAACTAAAAGCAACAGCAACAACAACAACCACTTTGAGTGCTACTTGCAGTTGCAGCAGGCACAAAAACCTCGTGCAAGAAAATGTGGCGAAACCCTTTCGGAATTCCAATTTAAATTTCACTTATAGAAGTTTTTAAGTGCACCGAGTTTGTATCTCGGGCGTGATTAAAGGCACTCCAAGTAGCCGCAAAATCAGCCGCAGGAGGAAGCGGGGGCGGCGGCGGAGGCGGAGGACGAGCAACAGCCGCCAATAAAGTATGCAGCATGAGGTGCAAATGGAGCATATTTTGCATTTTCCCTCTGACAACTTTTATTTCAATTAATAATTTAGCACAAGGACATGCAGAACGAAGAAGAGATTTCAGCAGCAGATTTGCAAATCTGGGAGATGGGCCAATGTGTGCAGTGCACATGTGCGTGTGCCCTAAGAAGACTCCCAGCAACATTAACAAGAAAAGTTCAACAAATTACATCAAGTGTTTGTCCGGAGTTGCTCGACTTTGGATGTCGTCGAAGGTGTTGCATTGCAGCCGAAGTTGCTTGCCGGAAGTTTATTTTCCTGAAATGCTTTCAAGGAGGTCCCCGTTGGTTACGGTGAATGCATTCGAGGAGAGCAGCAACATACCACGGAAGGTTTGTATAAATTAAATGAGTGAATAATTCCTTTTAATCAGATCAAGGATCAGACTGATCGATGGAAGCGCCAGAGGACGATGCAGGACTCATGAATATTGAGTTTGTCCATGTGTGAATATGAAGTGTTCGCTGAATGATAAGTAATTAAATAGACTGTGAATAATACTTAAATATCCGCTGAGTAACTGACAAAAATACAGCCGCAAAACAATCGTTGAATAGACGCTTTAAAGCCCTCGAATTTTCGCTTAATATCCGCTGAAATAGCGCTGAATAAACGCTGAATAATAGTTAATATATAGCAATAATTATTGCATAATCCGCTGATATACATTTCACCCTTAAATACTCGTTAAATAATCGCTGAATAGTCGCTAATATAAAAAAATGTGTATTCCTGAATCGCCGATAAATACTCGCTGATCAACTGGTGACTAATTGCTGCATAGCTGCTAAGTACTTGCTGAATAGCCGCTGATTAATTGCTGAAAAGCCGCTGAATAATAATGGTATTGCCGCCCGATGCCAAGACGCAGTCGGTCACTAAATCAAGCCAGCAACGAACCACTTCACCTGCTTTCCACCAGCCTGAGGAGCGGATTTGCTGCGGAACGGCGCGGTTTTTGCTGTCCAGCGAAAGCTTTGCCACTTTGCGCCGTCACAGAGTTGTCATAAATATTCCCATCCGTCAATCAGAGCGATGAGAAACGTCACAATATGGCAGCCGGTGTTGTTGTTGCTGCTGCTGCTGCTGCTGCTGCTGGCGTTTGCTGCAACAACTTCATTTCCATATCAGGCGGCTGGCAAATTGCAGCCGTCATGCGATGTGGATATCGAGGATACGAGTACGACTCCGATCGCTCCGTCATGCGACGTTAGGGAGCGGAAGGAGCTGGTGGCGGCGGTGGACGGTGGAGTTCAGGTGTTGGCAGCGGCACCTCGTGCTTCATTGCGCATGGAATATTTTCCATAATTGTTCTGCAATTAATGAAGAGGGGCGGCGAATGATATGCGGCGGGGGAGTGGCAGCTCGGAGTGGATGAAGTCGGTTGCTCGGAGTTGGAGCTGTCAGGACATTTAATCAAGGAAAACGCGTCATGGCGCCATTCACACCAACCCAACGCGTCAATCAATTGAGAAACTTCTTCTAATAACGTTGAACATTTCAATCAAGCACACACACACACACACACACACACAAACACACTGTTATGAGTTTTTGTTGTTCGTTGTTTTTTCACTTTTCTGTGTTGTGTACGAGTCGCTGCTTCGGGCGCAACGTTCGTTGTTCGCTGAGCCAAGCAACGTCCAACGTTTGATTTGAAGTGACGTGTAGCGGCTGCAGCGTCGTCGCTCGACTGAGAATCGTGTAAATCTTTTACCACATGAAATTAAAGTTAACGGTTGCGTGGTGCGGAAGCGGATAAAGGATTTCACACTCGACGCAGCGATCGCTTTTCGAATGAAATCGACTGTTTGACAAAATCAAACCTTGTCACCGAAGAAGAGTTTCTATCGTTTCTCATTTTTATTTCCACTCCATCGCAGAATAAATCGCAAAGTTTTCCAGTTCCTTCCTTCAACAAACGATTCAATGAAGTATTCAATCCAATTAGTTGCTTCTTTCGGCTTCTATTCGAGGAAAACGAAACTTCTCTGCTTATTAAGAAACATAAAAATAGACAGACGACGTGTCGACGCCGAAAATAAACATAATTAAGCTTGCTTTGTGCTTGCCGCTGCGGAGTTCGAAGGCTCTTAGTTAATTTCTGCTGAAATCACGATAGTCCTTTAAAAGGATCTTCGTCACACCCGCCAAACAAACAGCAGCAGCAGCAGCAGCTAGCAGAACGAAGTGGCAAACTCTCACCATCAACACTCCGCTGCTGTGTTTAATTAGGTGAGAAGAAATGAATTGAATGCCTAAAAGTATGCACGTTCTGTGAATTGCTTTATTTCTGTCTAATTTGTCGTTTTGCTGGCGTCGGATTTCTAATTCATTTCGTTTCCTTAACGAAGCACGGCCGCAACAGTAAATAACGGCACACAGAAAAGCACACACACTCATCCAGATAAACGCTCATGCCGCACACACACACACAGTTGGACAAACATTCATAGCGATGCTCCTACAGATGCAGAGAGTTTTTTGTTTCCTTTTTTCGGGATTCATGAAAGTAAAACTGAGTACAACCACTCTAACGAGGACGCCCATCGGGGGCGAGCGGGTGCGAAACGGTCGTCGAAAGTTGACAGCAGAGGAGTGCCTTGAAAAGTAACGACTGAGTAGCGAATCGTTGTGGCGGCGCTGAAGTGAGGGCAGGCGGCGATTGCGATGGCAGCCTCATCAGCTAAACAGGTACCACGAGGTCCCAGCTGCTGGCAGCTTTGACCGACTTCGAAGGAGTGTCGCCTCGTAGGTGTCAACTAATGAATAAATGACAAATTTGAAATGCAAATTCAATTCCTCGAAGTCGGTTTTGATTTCAGCCGCCTTGGCTGATAATCTCGTGGGTGTTGCGAAATTTGCAATTAAATCAGCCCCTCGGGCTTCGGCAAATGGAGGCGGTTCCTTCGTATTGCAGATGTTTACACCTTCAGCTTTTTTTCGTGCTAATTAAAGGTTTAGGCAGCGGCTCACTTCGAAGTTGTGCTCTTGTTTTCGAGGAGGAATTTAATGAGTTTGAATTGAAACTTGCTGTAGAACAAGTTCCCAACAAATGGAAATGTGTATGGGAATTGTTTGGTGTTAAGCTTTCGCATATATGTATATACATATATTCTGTACAATTCAAATATATTGGGGTATCTACAAGAAAGGTTTAAAAAATGTAGGCTAAGATCTGATTTGATGTCAGAAATTTATCTGATGAAGATATGAACATTGACTATGGCTTGAATTAATTTAAATTTATTTAACTCCTCAGTTATCGGAGTGTTTAAAACCACTTAACAGCTGAATCATCGCGCTATAGTCATTAAAAAAGTGATTGGACTCTGCGAATAAATTGTAGAAACAAATATCAACCAAAAAATTCTAATAACTCCAAAAACTTCAACTGGAAACATGATATTTGCTATATCAAAAAACCAAAAAAAAAATCTAGAACTAGAAAAAATGCCTCATCGACAGACATACATGAAAAAAGCTTAGAAGGACCGAAAAGAACTCAAACAAAATTTTAAATCATCAGAAGTGGCGTGTGTAGAGTCGAGAGCAAGTGAAATATTTTGTCTACGAATTAATTTAAGTGCAGCCAAGTGGCTTTGCAGAGGTTGTCGAGAACTGCACTTCAACACTTTTCCATCGGACTCATGTTCGTTTCGTGGCTTTATTTTGGGGCAGCAGCAACAAAATCAGCAATAATAATAATAAACATAGCTACGTAATATACAGCACATCTGTATAGACAAGAAAGAACGTGTTTTAAGCAGAGGCAAAGGGAGCCTCTGTGGGTCCTGAGGAGGGCGAACAAGCAGACCGTTTATGGACTCACCAAATTTCGTGGAATTGAAATGACACGAACGGTGAAGTTGACAACCGAATGTCACCGAATGTGGAGCAATTTGAAAAACGTGGGGGGCGTTACTTTAACTGGGAGGTCGGGAAGTTGGACACTTCTACTGTCCAAATTGGATTTATATTCAAAAAAAAATGCAGAAAAGTTTTCGCCTGCTGCGTTTGCGTGAAACGAGGAATAATGAAATGGATGTCTGTCCAACGGGAAGCAGGAACAACCGAAGCCGAAGGTTGTCGTGTCGAGCGTAAACAAATGTCGGTGGTCCGGAAAGTTTTGCTGGACACATTTGGCTTTGACTTCTTGTTAACAACTCAACTGAGGTGAGCGGCTTTGTAAAAGCATCAACAGCAAAAAAGCCGCTCACTTGTCAAGTCAACAGAGCTGAGGGTTTCGTGGACTTTCGTCGGTGTTTCGTGCTACACTCGGCAGATAGTTTCGAAAAGAACTTGTCGAAGTTTCGCCGAAGACAGCTTCGTCAAGTTTCCTTGTGGCGCGGAAGTTTTTGTTTAAATTAAAAATGCTCTTTCGATGGAACTTTTGCTTGTCTTTTAATGGGTTTGAGTTTAATGCATCTGAGGACCCACAACGATGATTGATTCGATCGGAACTAACTAACGAGGAAGTTAGCTGGAACTGAGGACGGAACAACAGTTGATTGATTGATTGATTGACCTCTCCTTTCGTGTCCATCCATCCTAATGACGTTTTCCTTCGATTCCCTGACTTTTGAGGGATTCTTTTTCATTTGTTCTTTAAACAAAGGTCCGTATGCCTTTCCGCTTCCCTGGTCTTCTGGGAGGTTTACCTCCATCGGATTTCAGTATCATTCTTCGGACGTTTAAGGAAAATGAAGAGATGTGAGAGCGAGTCAGGTTCGCGGCCGCAATTCTTCGATTGTGGTTCGTGACTTCATTGAAAAACTCCACAGTTACGCAGACATTAAAGAATTATTTCAAATAAAACTAAAATTACGTTTTTAAATTAATAATTAATTAATTAATTAACTAGTTTCAAGATTTTTTCACATAAATTGTAATATATTTCTCTCACTTTCTAACAAATTGAAAAGTGAAATTGCAGTTTTGTCGCAGTAGTCGTTACAGCAACAGAAGCTTTTGTAATTATTGTGGTTTTTGGCGCTCTTGAAGCTGGCGGCTCGAAGAAACCACATCAATGCATGGAGGAATATTTGCTTTAATTAAGGTCAAAGTTCGCAGTGACTTGAAGAACAAAGTGAGCTGCAGATGGCGGACGAAGCGCGCGGCAGAAGTTAATCAAGAATCCGTTGCTTTTGTTGCTTGTTGGCCGCATTGTAAAAGAATGCGGAATGTCAAAAAAGCATCAAAGACGAAAAGAAAGGTGAAGCAGAGGAGAAAAGAAATTCGCCTTTTATTTAAGGCTCGTTCAATAGCTAAACGAGAGGAGGGAAGGAAGGGCGAATGGATGTTCGAGTATCTATCAATTTAATCAGCTTCTTCCGAAGATTTGCAAAATTTCATTATTCTGCTCTTTCTGTGTGCTTTATTATAATCTCCTGATTATTATTACGTTCGCAAAACTTTATCCTTGCTGTTCGCGATGGGCAAGAGTGGAAATACAAAAGGACATGAATCTTGAAGCACAGGAATTCCTTTCTTTTGATTTCCTTTCTGTTTACTTTCTTCTTCGACTGTCTTCTCGCTCCTTTTTCTTTATTTCATTTCCATAAATTTAATTACTCAGTCATTTTTGGACGTAGGAAGTTTTCCATCGTGTGGAAATAAGAAAACCCAGCAGCAAATATAATTTTTAAATATTGAAATTGTTTTCATTAAATCCGAAACTTTGAAAACAACAACTGTTATTCGATAAGCATCAGAAATCAATTGGAAATAACTGTTCATCAACAGATGAGTATTTTTAACCTTGGGCACATTGTTGGGATACAACTGAGAGCAACACCTGAAAGCATCAACATGCTGCAAACATTTTTATTGACAGCAACATGAAAACTTGGAATTGAGAAGAAGCTCTGTAGCGAAATACAAAAGAGAATCAAAAGTCTTTTTGAATTGAATAGGATGAGAACAGCGATAAACAAAATAAAGTCTCTTGTTGTTGTTGTTAGTGTTTAAATAAATATTATAAAAAAGAGTGAAATGTAATAAACGCAATGGAATTTTGAGCACGCGAGAGTTTCGCAGCTATGCACGAATTCTGACCTACATATCGAAGCGATGCTAATGGATCTAGGGCAGATGTAGGGGAGGAGGAGAGGAAGGGATTGCCAGCAATGCATGAGAAGAAGGAAGGATGCAAAGAGTGATGGCAGTTGCAATCAAACAAAGAATAATGTCAAGTATTAGAGATATGAAAACATTTTCAACAGAAGATTTTGTAGACATTTTTGTACAAAAACGTTTTCAGTCTCTTCTTCAAGTATTACTCTTTCCATTGTTGTTATTATTATTGTTTATAAAGGCAAAGAAACCGCTAAGAAACGGTAAAAAACACCTAATAAATTTCCATAATAATCCATTACTTAATTTCGTTTTAAATTTTATATTGAATTCATTTAAATTTATTTCATTCATTATCTCGCACTTTCCCTCTCCATCCGTAACCCTTTTCAAAGAAAAGAGAACGATGCATTCGTCGACATATGTACTTCCCTCTCACTCTTTTTTTCTCTCTCTCTCTCTCTCTCTCTCTCTCCCTCTTTCTCCCTCTCTCTCTCTCTTTCTCGCTCTCTCTCGCTCTCTCTAAGTTCATTCCTTTGCTCCTCTTTGGCTCTCTGAAAGCTCTAAGCTGCCGAATTCGCATGTCAGCCAACGCAGCAAAGTGCGTAAATGTTGCATACTTCGCTCGCTCACACACGAAAAGCTCGTTCAGTTCTCATCAGCGCATCATTCCGTTAGCAACATGTTGACGTGGCTCCTTTCTCATGGCTTGTGAAGCTTATCGACATTGTTGCGGCGGCAGCGGCTCAGGCGCGGCGGAAATGCGCCTGTCCGGATATCGGCAGCCAACGAATTCCACGAGCCACGTGCACGAACCTAATCCCGAAGCCACTCGGAGGCGCCGAGTCGAGCCGAAGAGGTGTTGCTTTGGCTTAGTCGGCGCGACTTGAGGAAATTCATAAACAGTTCAAATACTTAGTTCCAGGTTAGTCGACAGTAGGAATTCCGTAGCTACGGGCGCTTCGAACAGGGACAGCGCCGTCGATCGAACAGCGGCAGCTCCAGAGGAGGAGGGAACTTCAATAAATGGACAATGGACTAAAAAGCAAATAGAAACCGAGAAAAACATAAACATTTTACACAAAAAGATTTGTTGAGCAATAAATTTCCGTGTGTGTTCGGCTGTCGAGGTTCGTCCGTCGTTCGCGAGCTCGACATCGCCAGCAACTGTCGGCGTTTGCGGCAGAATTGCAGCCCGGAGTCTCCACGCAACTGTTGCTGACGTCGGTTGTCGTCTGACGCTTCGCCGCATGTGTTAAGCGCCGAATTCCATAATCGCAAATGACACTAAAACATTCAAGAATTAATTTAAAATTGAATCCAATCAAAAGCGAAGTCCATCGTCGAAGTGCAAAGGAATCGACTAAAGACTTTCGATGTTGTTTCGATGTGAACTAAAATTAAACATTTTGGAAAAGATCAAATTTCGAAGTCCTTTCCGTAAAGTGATGTGAAGTGATTAATTTATAAAAGAAACTTTTGAAATATCTACGGATATCAAGTGAACGAATTCATAACAATTTTTAGGGACTCTTTAGAAATTTGGAAAATTTGGCAAACGCCTTGAAACGTTGTGGTTTTTCTGTATTAAAATCATTGATTAATTTAACTGTTGCATTACAATTAGAAGTAATTAAAATAATGTTTTGTGTGAAATTCTTAAAATTCACATCGGAATTTCGAGAAGTTCAGAAATTCAAGAAGTTAATTTTAAAAACATTGTTTTCAGCGTTTCTATGAATTTATTACTTGCTCATAGATTTTCGAAGTTTACTAATGAATTATTAATTTATTTTAAATTTACTTGCATCCTTTTTAATAATAACTCATTTCTGCTTTTTAAAATCAACATTTTTTCAAACTTTTGCATTCAATTTGCTCGCAGTTTTTTCGATTTTTTTATGAAAATTAAGATTTTCAAAAAGTAAAGAATTGAGTGGTTTTCTTATAAACTGGAATTCGTTCTGCCGTTGGAGGTCGTGTTCGATTGGCCCTTGTCTGTGACTTCATCGCCAGCAAGTGTCCAATTCAAAGACTTCGTATGAAAACCTATTCTCGATGTTAATCCAGTGACAGAGAAAAATCCTCCGAAGTCCCATTACCTCCCATGCAGATAGTCCGTGTTAAATTACCCGATTTCCCAAAGGATTAACTTGTAATGGGACGTCTTTTATTTTGAGAAAACCCAAGAAATCCTTCGGTGGCCTTTGATGTGGCGGTTCGAAAGGCTTACAAAGAAATTCTGTCATAGCAAAAACTTGCATTGCTTCTGTGATACGAGAGGCATTACCACACTCATAGAACAAATCGTTTTTATTTTAAATAATTGTCGTTTATTGTAAATATTTGTATTGTGTTTTTTATATTTTATTTAGGCTTGAGCAGAAATAAGAACAGCAACATCGAGCATTGTTATTGTACATTGAAGTGAGATTAATATCACAATTATTAAAACTAATATTATTTTTAAAAAATTAATATTTTTTGTATATTATTATAATTCATTATTATATTATTCTTTTTAATGTTTATTATATTTTCTTATTATAATTGATTACCTGTATTATTTTTATGTCTTATTATTATTATTTTTAATATTATAATTGTTGAAAATGTGCTAATTTTCTTTCTGTTTGTTGAGTATTCGTTATTAGAAAATCTTTCAAATACAATTTTTTTTTAATTTAAACTCCGATTCATGTCCATAGTAACTCTTAAGTTCTACAAAATTGCAATAATATTAACACAAATGACAGGATACATCACAGAAGAAGAAGAAAATTTGTTATAAAAATTAAATACAATTATTTATTTATTAATTTATTTTTGAAATTATAAGAAAATGATTTCTTTAAAAGTAACATTAAGGACCTAAGGTAAAAAAATAACAATTCAAAACAAAAAAAAAATATTTAAAACAATTAAAAATTTTAAAAATTAAATGATGATGTGGTTGCTGCTTATTTTTCTTCGCGCTTTAAATTATTGTTTGATGTAAATGCCTTAATCGGGCTTCAGCGCATTTCTTAATACAAGTTCGATCAATAGGCCAACATCAACAATACCAAGTTTGACGATAGATGGCGTTATGCAATTTAAAGTTGCTTCTAAATGCGGAAGCTTGGAATTCACACGATTCATAAAAACTATTGTGGGAAGAGTAGAGTTTATATAGGCGAATATTGCATTTAATATGCACCAATAAAGATCGCCGATGAGCAACTGTGGCGTGCTCCGAAATAGCTATACGATCTGCCTATGCATATTGATCAAACTTGTATTAAGAAATGCGCTGAAGCCCGATTAAAACGTTTGCAGCAAACAAATTTAGATGATAATTACGAAGAAATTAGTTGTTTATTGTACTTTTCGAAAGAGTTGTCAGAGGTTAAGTGATAATTCTTTTTCCTAGTGGAAGAAATAAAAGGATAGAGGGACAAAAGAGAATTTTATTGCGAATTCAAAACAATGGAGATTTGAATTCGTTGAATTCGCTTGTTTCCCCTGAAAGTTTCGAGCAGATTGATCTGGAATTTGTTATTTTATTGTTATTTTCTACTGTTGTGTGTGTTTCTTTTCCCTTGTTTTGCTGTCCATCTTTCTGTCCGTCGGTCTGTTTGGGCGCTATGTCCATCGCTCTGACCGCCTGTCGCCGGAAGTCGTTTATTTTATTTCCATGCAATTTTCGAACAGTTCGTTTCGTTGCTTCGCCTCGTGCCTCGTTTTGCGCGCTCACTGCAATTTCCGTATCCGGTTTGGCTTTTCTTTCGTTTTCCCTTCAGTTGCTCGTCGGTTTTTTGCCATTTTTCGTTCGCTCTACTTTTTCTATTGCTCGCCTTCAACACAGCCACAGATTTTCCTATTTTGTGCTCGCTTCGTTGGCGTTGCTGATGATGGATTCTACTTTCCTTGTCCGCGTCGTTGTTGCTGCTTGTTCACTTTTTGCTCTTTTGTTATTTTCGTCTCATCGTCGATTTCGTGGAAACATCAACGTTGATGACAACGTTTAAATTTCTTCCAAACGATATCCGATTTTCTTGTCCTTCTTTATCGCTCGGGTTAAACTTTTATTCTTTTGTTGCTCTTTGCAGAACAAGTTTTTGCTTTACTTTGTCTAGAAAATCTTAATGAATTTTGATTGATTGTAATTCGTTCATTAAAAAAATCCGCAAACAAAAATCATTAAAACAAATATCACAACTTTTCATATATGCAATTAAAGCAAAAATACAAAATAAAAACAAATGAAAAAAGGAAAAAACTGATTTTACTTTTAAGTGACAATTAAATTTAAATACGGTGAAAATGCTTTTAAAATGCGTCCTAAATGATAAACATTGAAATAAACATTGAATGAAGGGAGAGAAAACGTAACAACAACAACAAGAAAATCATCATAAATTCATCGGATTGTCGAATGTGGAAAGAAACAAATTAAAATTAAGTCGAATTAAATAAAGTACATTGAAGCAGTTAATAAAATCGCTCTTTGAAATAATTGTGAATGAAAAGAGACACAAAAGTCGTGCAACTCCAAAGTAATTAGAATGATAATAATTAACTAATTAAATGCAACTTTTTGTCAATGAGAACAACAAAGAAACCCTTTAACATCGCCCGTTAACATCTGTTGCCGCTGTAAATCGATAACAGCAACAACAAACAGCAGACGGAGCTGTTGCAATTTCCAACAGAGTTGAGTGCGTAGTTGTTGTTGTTGCTGCATCATGGCCGAGGCTGCAGCAAAGCCGCCGACGACGCTGCTCATTAACGGTAAGAAGATTAATTAATTTACAAGCGACACTCATTTAATCAATGCACATTAAACACGAAATAAAATAAATAATTAAATGAATGTTTATGTTTTTTAATTCCCGTTTTTTGAAAGATTAATTTTGCTTTTAATAGTCACTTTTTTTGGTGATTTTATTTGCTACTTTTATTGGTTTTTCTTTTTTTTTTCTATTACAGTTTTTGGGTTTTTGTTGCTGTTTTTTATGTTTTTGTGCTTGTGTTTTCATCATTAAATTAACTTCATTTTTATGTCGATTTTATCGTTCTTTCTGTCGTTCTGTTTCGCTCCTTTGTGCCCCTTTCTCTGTACTTTTACGAGGTGCTGCAATAAAAATGCACCGTTTTTCGAGTGAATTGAACTGAACTTTAATTGTTAACAATGTTTTGTTGCCGAGTGCGTGACGCATTAAAGCGAACAATAACGGCAGAAGGTAAACAGAAATAATAAAGAAATAAAAGCCATCGATACACGAAATGAACGACCGAAGAAATGGCATTGAATCCGGCGTGAGTTGGAGTGATTGATCGCTCTCCTCTCTCCGACCTCTGCAATTGTTGTGTTTCGAATCTTTTGCATACATGTTGATGTCTGCTCCTGATTCTTCACTCCAAACACGCAAGCAATAAAATTCAACATGATTTGCTTCTGAACGCTTGGCAACACTCGGCACGCGTTTTATTTCCCCTTCTGTGGAGAAATTTTCATGGATTTGTTGAAATTCTGCAGCCACGTGCGTGTTTGGAGGAAAGTCTGAACCTTTGTGTGAGAATGTGTTTATTTCTGCGTGTCTCCTTGTGTTTACATTCAGCTCAATGCTCCAATAAGCGACTCTTTCCTGACAGGCTTCACTTTAGTAGCCACTCACGTCTACTTGAAGCGGCGACAAGCGATGAAATGTCGACATTTTCCACCCACATTGAATGATACTAATTAGGGAAAAGAACTCCTGATTGACAAGTAATGATTTAGCGCCGAAAAGTAATTCAAATTTAAGCTTAGATCCGAGCCTAACCTCAGTTCAATCTCAATCCAATCAGAAGCCAATCAGACTCCAATCTGAAAACGTGTCTTTCATTGCAACACTTTTAAACTGTGGCTTTTATATTTTTCGATATCTGTGTGTGTGTGTGTGTGTGTAGAAATCATACAATTCTTCTGTAGACCTGAAATCGTTCAAAATCCGTTCCGGTTCTTATAATTTTAGATCGAAAGGGAATAACAAAAGATGAATTTTCATAACCACAAATCCTAAAAATGTAAACCTAGATATAAGCTTATCTATCAGCATCCAAACACACACACACATACACACACAGGCAACCCTTTGTTTGAATACAGTCATCACTGTAAATAACACGTCACACACACGCAGCTAGTTAGAAAAATCAACTTCCAGAAAATTTATTGTTTTAGCAGGATTTGAATATGATTGCTTTTCTTCTTCTTCTTGCTCTACCACCCATGCTGCCTCCTGCAGCTATCCGTAGACGAGGTGAAGCCAAAATTGATATCCGGGCATTAAAGCTTCTTCAATATTTAAAAATCCATCAATACTCAAGGAGAATTTGCATAAAACAACAACAAAACGAACATGAATAAAATGGGAAAAAGAAAGAGAAGGTATGAAGAAAGGGTGGGGGGGAGAAGGAGAGAATAAGAAGCCAAATAACATGAGTAGAGGCAACGAAGCACAACAACAACAATGACAATCTTCTTGCATTTCAGGTTACAACAAAAGTTACAGCGCCGTGATGAATAGAAGATGATGACGATAATGATGATGATAATGACGATTGGCTATACTACTGCAGTTGTTGTTGTAGCTGCTAATAGCGTTGTTGGGTTCTGTATTGAATGCGATCTCTCGAAGGATTGAAAATTTTAAAACTAGATACAAGCCAACAAAACGTGAAAACACACAGACAAATCCCAGCCTCATCATTCGCATAGACACACTTACCACACACGCACATAAATCTATCATTACAACTACGGAAATCATCAGAGAAATGTTGCGATTATGCAAAGGTGTGTCTATGAAAGACACCGATAACAAACAGCCGACAACAGCAGCTACAAAGAGGAATTTCAGCAATTTTAATAAAGCGTCCTCTGGCTATGAAATCGTTAAGCCACAACAGCACACAAACTCACAGACTTTCGCCTTTCGTTCGGATGTCGTTCGCACAGATTCCCATCGATGAATCGGAAGACAGGCGATGGAATCCGGAGTCTCGAATATCTGAAAATCCACACCGGAAATCGCAAGCCAATCAATGGCATAAGAAATTCACTCACACTGCGTTTCGGTGTGCTGTGAATGTGTGAAGATTCGGTGCATAAGGAAAAATCTGCTCTTCGTCTAAACTTCAATCGAATTTAAACTTGGCGAAAGCCTGCATCGTAACATTGCGCGGAGGTCGTCGTTTCAACTTGTGTGAAGCTTGAATTTGTGCAGCATAAAGACTGAAGTACCTCATTGACGACATCGCATCCGCCGCGAAGGTGCTTAAAGTACTCAAGTAGCTCGTGAAGGTCGTCGTTTCCTGCGAAGCAGAGAACGTAACAACCGATATGTGAACTTGAATATCATTTTAATAGCTGCTTCTGTGTGTCACACTCTTGATTATGACAAACAAAAGCAACTGTCGTTGCAGTTCGCCTTCTTCCAGCACATAATAATCCTCAATCAACCAACGAAACTTTCAGAACATCGACTCGAGTCGCTTCCTTTACGATTCGCAAGTTTATGTGACACGATTTATGAATCCCGGCGCCGCATCCTTCAACTTGTCGCCTTCAACTCGTTGCAGTTGTTTGGAATTCTGCGAGAATCTGTGCGATTTCATGTAAAGGATTATGAGTTTCTGCAGATTGCGCTGTGTAGAAGACGCTGGCTGTTGTTGGTGTCGTTAACTTAATTAGTTCATGCAGCATCCGCAGCGAAACTATTGCCATGGATGCTTTCAACGCGCTGCCACAGCTTATAAAATAAATAAAAGCGTTCATAAAAGACAAATTTCCTTAGCTTAGTTGAACATAAAGACACGTCGTCCTCTCTCAGAAGTAATTTTTATGTGTGTTCATAATAATAATTGTGCTTTCCAACATTTAATCACCTCACTCTTCTCTACTTTGCTGAAAACATTTTGATTTAAGTTTGGTTTCAGTTTGTGTCACTTTGCTCAATAAAATACAAAAAACAGTTACAATTCAGCATTTGACTCGATGATTTCGAATTTCATTTAAGTGTAGAAATAAGCCAACATGTGATAATCCGTACGAAAGAAGCGCAAGATGGCAAGAAAGCGAAAGCGAAGACGTTAAAATTGGAGCCTCAATTAAAGTTCATCATACGCCGTGGTGACCCGAATACGAATTTGAATTTCTAACTCTTACAAAGCAGGAGGTTGTAAGAACTCCGAGTGACGTCAGTAATCGTCCGACATTCTGCCCAATTAGGATATATCTATAGCGAAAGTGAGAGGAGAAGCGATGAGCAAAGGAATAAAGAACCTGCGTGAAAATTTGTTGCAGAAAAAATACCGCGACGTTATGAAGTCGACGAGGAACTTTCGTTTTTGTAGACAGTGGAATGCAAAGGATGCGCTCGCAGCGAGTCAGAATTAAGGACATCATCATTAAAAAATAGCACAGCGACGAATGTAGCAAAGGAACATCAAAGCGATGAATGAAATTAAGTGCGAGGAAGAAGGAAGAGGAATAAAAACACACAGGGAAAAAGCGAAAAACACTAAAAGACGCACACAATATTGAAAATAATTAAGCGTGGCCATATTTCTGTGAGCGAGGCGGCGGAGTGGGAGAGGAGAAGCAGCAAAGATGTGATGACTGCTCGGGGCTCCTGCAGCGACATTTCAAAGAATTCACGCAGAAAAAGTGTGAAAAGCGAAACGTGAAAACAGAAAAGGACAAAGCACGAAGGAGAAACAAAAGCACAGCATGAAACATGGCTCGAAATCAGTGTTCGAAAGTTTTTCTAATCTTCATTGTGTGGCTGCTGTTGTCCTTCACAATCGCAAATGAAGTTAAACAGGCAGCAAGCTGAAGCCATTCACAGCGTCGCTGCAGCTGCTTGGAAAGATGTGCATTTGGAGCACAGACACTCGCGTGGATTTGCGGCAACTGACAGCGAATACGACGACAAAAGCAAGGACAATGCACGAAGCAACAAACGATCGAGCCACAAACAATGACGATGCAAGTTCCGCGCGCCATCTGTTGGACCACACGCAGCGCTGAAGTCAAATGAACTACGAACAACAGAAACAAGCAAGTTGACACCAGGAGCAAGAAGAAGAAGAGAGAACACCATAGCAACAACTGCAACAAGCGGCTTTGGTGCTGTTGCTCGGTTTTCTGCTCCATGTTTTTTGTTGTATTATTTATGCACGATTTTGTTCAAGTTTGCTCAAAGCTGAGTAAAAAACTATTAATAAAAATTGCTTTTATTTTTCCTTGCTGCTGATGTGCTTTCTTTGCACTTCCTTTTCCTGTTGTACTTTTGTCTTTTGACTCTTGTTGTTGTTGTGGCAGCTGCCCTACAACCAACAACAACTTAAAACTATTGCTCAAGACTTTAAAAAGTTTTCAGCATTTTAAAAACACTGCTTTGTCCCTTTTCCACGCCCCAGGACCCTTCATTCCTGAAGGTCTTTCAATCTGCAGAGGAAAATCAAAAGAAAACATGCAAAATAAAATATTAGAGGCTCAAAGTTGTAAAACAACATAAAAAAAGTTGAGAAAAAAGAGGGAAAAAAGAAGTTTGCGAAACTTATTTGCGATTTTATTAAAATTTCTTTTTATACAATTTCAAGATCTCCAATATAAAAAAAAAGTTGAGCGCAAAGCAAAAAAGGAAATATTTCAATTATTTCTTTAAATCCATGAGTATTGAGATTCAAAACTATTACACGTCCTTCTGCGTATTACATTCCAAAGGAAAATAACGGAAAAATAGATTAAGTTGTTTCCTTATTGTAGAAATTCGAAATTTGTTCCTTGACATCTTTGGCTCCCTCTGAGGTCACGATGACCATCAATAAACTCAACTTTCACATCTGCCGCGCGACTTAAAAACCGATTGTAATGACCGATCATCTTCGGCAAACGGCGATTGTCTTAGCTCGTCTTAGAAGGCGTGCATTTTGCATTAATGTGGCCCACAAAAAGCTTCAGATGCCAGCCACGGGAGCGGAAAGGCGAACATATCGTCTAGGCGTTCGATTGCATAACGCGGCGTGCCTACAGACGCGTTTTCCTTCGAGCGGAAGCGCCACAAAGGATCTGAAAAGACAGCTTTTCTAATTAAAACTTTACAGGATGTCGTTCGGGGCGGCAATGAGGTGCAGGGAGTGGGCGGGGCGTCGCGACACGTCGACAGGAAACCGTACATTCGAAAATACCTTCGACATAAACGAAGTGACGAAACGAAGACGCGGCTGTCGTTGTGTTGGCGACATTCGTGGCCGATGCTGCTGCTCTGGCTGCCTTCCCGACTTGAGTAATCCTTGAGGCCTACTTTAAGCTGCACCTGCGATGTGGCTGCAGCATCTCCAGCGAAGCACCAACAAACAACACTCGAAGGAGCAGCGAGGATACAATGCAAATTACTCAACAGTTCAACGACTCGAAACAAAGCGTCGCGCCGTCGAACAACTGCAGAAGCTCAGCAAGGAGTGAACTAAGAAATGAACGAGGAGAAATGAAAGCATATTTCGAATAAAAGCGCTGGAAACAAAGAAAAGATTTGCCCCCTCGGAGATTCAGCACTAACAACAACAACAATGAACGGCTAAACGACGGCCTGAAAGAGCAAAATGAACAATAATAACCACAACAATAACAGTGAAACACAATACAATGCAGGATGATGGAAACTCCAAGGCGCAAAGTGAACATCAACCAAATGAAGATTTTCAATCCAAGAATTTCCTTCAAGACTCGAAGGAATAAGAAGAAGGAAGGCGGCCACGGTGTTGGGAAAACCTACGGAGAAAATTAAGAAAACGCCCAGAGAGGGAAGAGTGAGGAAGGAAAAGTGCTGTCGGCTGTTTTAAGCTGGATTATGGCGTGTATAAACCGAGAAGAAAGGCGCAAATGCGGTTGGTTCAAGGAACATTAAAAGCATCACTGAAACATCGGTGATCGAGTTTATAATTCATCAATAAACGAAACTTGCACGTTTTTAATGCTTCCATGGGCTCAAATTCTCTCGAATTTTTTTAAAATAATCACACTTTGCATCAATAAAAAACGCAATCGAAAGGATGTTAAAATTATCTCCTCATTAAAAGCGATTCTTTGGCGATTTATTTGGCTTTTAAACAGCGATGTATTTTTAAATATTTCCTGAAATTCTTTCCACGCTAATTTGAGGTTATTTTCTTGTTTCGTTCGTTTCGAAAAAATAACGAGATTTCAATAATTAATTAAAGCTCATCAAATCAATGATCAGAATAAGTTTTCACACATTTGCGTCACACGAGGTCCCTCGATTGCATCAAAGGATGTTATTTCATTTTGATATCGTTTATTCATTTCTGGTTTTTGCTGTGTGCGTCTGCTTGTTGTTGCTCCGTTTGTTGTAATTGCAACTGTCAATAAAGTGTCAATGTATAGGAATGCAAACACGACTCTCCGAGTAATGCACGAATAAACATAAACAAACAGCAAGTGTACACATTTTGATATTCATTTATGAATGAAAAAAGGAGTACACGAAGCAGCGCGACAGACAGACGCGATTGAGTGAGTTATAGACACAAGCACACACACACACACACACACACACAAGCATCTGCATACAGCTTCAAAAAAATCCATTCGCGTTACTCTTTTGAAGTTATTTAATAATGAAAAATTAATTAACAACATTGTGCGGCATTCGCACAGTGCATTGAAGAAGCGCGTGGCTGGACGAGGGAGGCGGTTCGTCTATAGTCCTTTCCAACTCCAGGGATTTTAATGAATTTTCAAAACCCATATTCACAAAAAACTGCCCAAATTTGTTCCACATTTCTACAAACGAATTCATCGCAAATCTATATGAATATTTTTGTGTGCGTTTGTGTTGAAATGTAATTTTTTGTAGCCGCAATGTCCTCGACAGGATGACGAATACCACGACGTCTGTTATTTCTTCTCCTTTTTTCTCCTTTTTTTGCTTTTTTATTAGGAGTGAATTTCATTTAGATATTCATTAAATTGATATCAGAGCAAAATATGAATTTAAAAAAACATTAAATTCCCAAATTAACCTATAAATAAATAAATTAAATTAATAATTAATTAATTGAATGAATCATTTGTGGGTATTTTGTGAATCGCTCGTTAAAAGCGCTTGTTTTGTATTTAATTGCAGCGGCATTCAACGGAAAAATCCTCTTTGTGCGCAGCCGGAGAATCTCAGCAACAAGATTCCAGTATTCGCTGAGGTTCCTCTCGCTGCTTAGCAACATCTTCGTATATACAATGTTGAGGAAATGGTTTCCATTCCTCCTTCGTGCAGCAAAACAAGTCGTAAATCGGTGAATGTTTATATTGAATAATGACACGATAAGGAAAAAGAAGGAGGATTTTTAGTACTCTTCAATCATACATTTATTTAAAGTATTTATTACGTTTATTCTTTTGTTTAACATTATTTCAAAAACATAAAATTCATTGTTGTTCATTTATTTTCCCTCGTCTTCCTCTTTCTTCATTTTCGCTCTCATTTGATATGAAGAAAAATTGGTTTTTAGTCTTCAGAAAATGAACCAAATTAATTAAAATTAATATTCATATGATTAAGCATTAATTTCCTTCCTTCATCCATAAGTCTGATACTGTGCTATATACATATTTATGTTTTTTTTTGATATTGCATTAAAGCCTTTAATTGCGCCAATTTGTTAATTAAATTACTTTTAATTGTATATGTTTAAAATGACTTCATAATTTTTACTTTAAATTTAATTTGCAACAACTTGTAACACAGTGCAATTGCATAGTTTTCGGCTGCGCGTGTAATTCTTGTTTGAATGGTGCAGTTTTGAGATTAGCCAGAAGAGAGCTGTAAAACTGTTTGAACACACACACGAACACAAATCTACCTGTTACTCGCCTAAGTAATGACGGGTCTCATCATCAACGTGGACGCCTGCAGCCTTTCAGATTCACACAGCGCATCCACATCTGGAAACCCGCACAATTAACCTTAAAGCATCAATTTACCGTTGTTGTTGCTTTCGTTTTCTTCCTCTACATTCTGCGTTCTATGTTCCATGTCGTTCTGCGTTGCATGGTTTGCTTTTTCTTGCTCCACGGAGCTAACCGCGAAATTAGCTAACCAAAGCGGACACGGCAACAACAACCGAAGAAACAACCACAACAAGTGTGAAATGAACAACTACAGCAACAACAACAACGCCTTGAAAATGAAACCATACAAAAGCAGCGGCAGGATTAACAACAGGGACCAACAAATGCTAAAGAGACTCTATTACATTCTTTAACCCTTGAGGCTCCTACTCAGTTTCCACATCCGCGATTCGCTTCTTTCCCTCCTCACCCCAGACACAACAACCCTTAACACTTCTTCTTTTAATCGTTTTTTTTGTTTTTGTTGTATTTCTTCGTGCTTTTTGCCTTTTTTAAACTTTTGCCGTGAAAAGTTTGTTCTCACCTTTTTAACTGTTTATTGTTCCGCACTTAATTTGTCTTTTTCCTGCTTCTTCTCTTTCCTTGCTTCTATTCCGAGTCTTATATTTACTTTTGTTAATGTTCGCGGTTTAATTATGGGTTTTCCTATCATTTTCCCTTTCGCTTCAATAATTTTCTTCCTGTTCCTTTGTTCTGCTTGTCTTTTGTGTTCTCTTTCAGTTTATTAATGCTTCGGCTTCTTTTTTTCGTATTATCATTTATGAGTTCTTTACAATTTCAAGCTTTAACAAGGATTTTTCGGCATTATTTTCATTCACAAGGAAGTTTTTTAGGAGTGAATTTAATTTCATTCTTTATTGAGTTTCCTCATCATTATTTATTAATATAAGAATTTAATAATATTTGCTAAACTCGAGAGAGAGTATTTTAATCAATTAATAAATAAATAAAATTAATTTTAATAAATAAAATAATTCGATTTCTTTCATTGAACTTTCTTTCTTTTCACTTCTTCCTTCCCTAAAGCTTTAATTTAATATTATTAATGCCCAATTTAAGAACAGTATGAAACATTATATAATAAATTTATAAATTAAAAAGTCTTTAGTCTTAAATTATGTATAAACATGAATTAATCTTGCTTTTCACATCGATCAATTTCTGTGTTTGTTTTCCACGTTTTCTGTCTTAAGTCTTCTAATTTTAATGATGATTAAAATTTAATTACGAGCACAAAATCATTTCTCCTTTTTCTGTCTCGTCGTGCTTAATGAAATTAATTAAAATAAAATCTGCTCGACGAAGTGGAAAAATCCTCAAAACGCAAGCCATTTTTTTGTTTTTCCATTGTTTCTGTTGCTGGTGTTGGGGACAAAGGAAAGGAGAAGCAGCAATAAAGAAATCATGATAAAAGTTGGTGACGTTGCTAGGCGAGCTTCCTGCATTTACGCAGCAACAATGCCAACAATGAAATTGAAATTTAGTAGAGTTTTTGTCGACGGCAACGCAGACGCCGATGAAGACGCGTTGCTGCTGTTTCTGTTCGTGTTTCCGTCGGTGAATCACTCGCTGCACGCATTAAACATATCGTCGTCCTTCGAATTGGATGTCTAGCTGTCTGTCTGTCTGTCTGTCGTCCTTCCCCTTCAGTCCTTTGAGGCTTCACTGCGTTGCTTCTGTCGGCCTGCGTGGCCATCATAAGCTTCCACTTCTGTCCGCCTCTCCGCTGCCCGGATGTTCGACCAATTTCCATCAGCTTTGTCTGATTTCCTTTCTTCCTGCGAAGGGTTTTCGGTCTCCCTTCTTTCTGCCTTTCTTCCCGATCCCAGGCCGACTGCGGAGCCGAGTCTAGACAATTGTGCGCATTCGTCCTGCATCCTGCGTCCGCTCCGATCAACTTCCGTTGCCCAGCGCTGCTGCAGATGCTTTTGATTCAATTTGCACTGCAGCCGCAGTCGCAGCGACGGCGCTAAATTTGAATTTGAGTGCCGTTAGTCACTGGAACGTTTCTTGGCAGCGATGCCATTGAAAAGGATGTCGTCATTTGTCGTCTCCGAGGAATCCACCACCGACATTTTTTGCAGTCTTTCCTTTCGCCCCCGAACCCCGCCCCCGTCCCGCCCCCAGCAGAGCAATGGAAACCCCGTTGCGTATTATTGCGGCCCTTTTTCCTTTCGTTTTCTTTATTTCGACTTCCCTTTGAATGAAAGTAGAATTGAACGTCTACTTTCGGGCGCGTTTCTTGCTTTCGATGTTGTTGTTGATGTTGCGGCTTGTTGTTGTTGTCGCTTGTTGTTGCTCCTGCTGCAGCATTGCGATAAATGTAGAAGCGAACGATTCAAATGCTTCTATCCATTAAATTGCACTGCGTAGCAAATCTTTTCGGTTGTCATGCTCGATGTACTCAATTTCCATTTACTCAAGCATCCCTTGCCAGTCCTTCCCGTTCCCATTGTTATATCCACCAACCCCGATTACTTAATCCACTTTATTTCCATTTAAAGGTAGAAGATTTCGCTGGAGTTTCGATTTGATTTGGCTGCTATTTGAAGTATGCACATTCAATTATTTGTCTCTTTAAATACATTTACGTAAGGGTGTGTGAGCTAAGATTTAATAAACATTTAATAAACATTGAATAAAGACTCTTTTGCTAATGTTCGCCTCAGTTGAATTGCGATATTCGACGCTGTGTTGAGTTGTTCGAGGTTTTTATTCGACTTGTGTTCGTTTGCAGCAACTAGGAAAATTCTAATCCTTGTCCTAACTATTTTATTTCTATTTGATCCCTTTCCTCGTCGCTTCTTCCTGCACGAAATTAATCGCTTTTGTGGCATTCAATTTTTCTGTTGATTCCTTTTTTCGGCGTTATTTTTTCAGCTGTTGCGATTGTTGCTTTTGTTGTTTGTTTCCTTTACTTTGCTTTGTTTGTCTTACATCAAGTTGTTTGTTTTCAATTCTGTTTCTGTTGCTGTTGTTGCGAATTCTAAACGAATTCGAATTTTTCCTTCAACTCTTCACTTTCTGCATTTGTATATTTGCATTGTAGAGTTGATCATTATATAGAAAGGATTCATTTGATATTCTAAGCTTTCATTTCATTAAACTTTGTTTGGATGATTTATGAATTTTAATTAAAATAGCAACCGAAAAATGAGTCTAATCAAAAGAAGAAAAGGTGATGAAAGGAGGGAGGAAGGAAGACAATAAATAAGTAATTTTACTTCAACTAATTTCATTAAATTTCATTCATTTTCTGCGTTAATTTATGTCTTTTTAAATACTTTTTATCGTGTTTTGTTTAATTTTATATTTTCGATTATTTCATGTATTTGTTTCATGTTTGAATTGTTGTTTAATTCATTTATCTGCAACCAAAAATTTAGTTTTTTAATTAAATTATTTATTTTTTTGGTTAAGTGATAGTTATTTTAGGTATTTATTTATGTATTTTGAACTATTTAATTGTTATTGTCAGTTATTTATATCATGTTGTTTAACTCATCTATTTATTTATTTTATTTATGGTTAATTGTTTCACTAATTTACTATAATTTATTGTTTATTATTTATGTTATTTTGATTTTTCATTTATTTCTAAAATTCAACTAATTTTTAATTTTATTTATTTATTAAAATTCAATTAATTCATTCTCGTGTTTTTATTATTATCTACTTCCAGTTTTACTACTTACTTTATTTATTAATTATTATTAAATTTCGTTTAATTTTTTCTTATTATGACATAATTTCCATTTTCATCATTTATTTATTATTATTTGTTATAATTAATTTAATTTATGTCTTATCGTTAATTTCATGCATTTTCTATTATTTAATTAATTCTTGTTATTTATTTACTATTATTTTCTTAACAGTTTTATTTTTCTTTATTTAATAAATTTACAAATTTTTATATTTCTATTGTATTTATTATAATTACATTAATTTATGTATTTTCGTTGATTTCATTTTTTATTTTTATTTACTTTCGTGATTTATTTGTTCTTTCTCTTACTTTGTATACCATTTTGTTTTTATTTTTAATTCATTTAATAATTTTTTATTAAGAATTTATTGAATTAACTCTTTTTTTCTACGCAGAAACTGTCTAAAAGAATTATTCACTAATTTAACGCAATTTGTTGCTTTTTAAAGTTTTTAGTATTTCTTCACTTCGTTTATTTCTGTGCTTTTATTGTTATTATTACGAAGCTTTACATCAATCGCTTTTATTTCGAAAATCGTTTAGCAAAGCGAATCCTTTTCATAGCCGCATCCAAGTTGTTTCCAAAGCAATGCGAATTTCAGTTTTTAATTTGATCAAAGATCCGTTTGTCATTTTATTGATTGCTGTTTAATGTGTTTTGATCGTTTTTGTGGCGGATTTCTGTTGTGTGTTGCTTGTTGTTGCTGTCTCCATCTATCCACAAAACATAATAATAACAAATCGAATTGCAAGTCGCTGGGTATTTTTTGGTTGTTGGGTGGAGGCGATTCCGAACCATTTGCCTTGCCTTTTGGGCATTTGAATGAAATAAAAGCAGACACACACGCGCCTCATTCAGAGATACACATTCTAAACACACGCACACACACACACACACACACACACACACACACACAGAACAAGGAATTTTACAGTCATTCAAAGGGTGACTGCAGCCACGCAGCTTTTGTTTGATGTTGGAAATGAAATTGATTTACATGATGTTGCTGTTGTTGTTGCAGTTGTTTTTGCATGTAAATAATCGCAATCATCGTCCACATCCGTCGCCGCCAGACAACAACAACAACAACAACTACAACAATTAGTGTAAACGATTGTCGTTTGATCGTCGTCGTCATATTCGTTTTTCCAGCGTGAAAAACATCAGCAACAAACTTCGAACTCAACCTGCAACAGCAAAGACAACAGCGGATGCGATTTTATTTGTTTTTTGCACTAAAATCCATTCGAAACACATTCAACGAAATGAAATTTTTATGAAAATTATTCTGATATTCGTCGTGATCGTTATTGCACTTATTTTTTCCTTTCCTCATATTTTCCTCGCATCAGTGAAATCGTCAAGGCGTAAAAGAAGGAGATGACGGAGAAGAAGCAGCGGAATAGTTGATGTCTTCGTGTGTTGCATGTTCCGTGCATCCTTTCTGCACTCGCTCCATTATAAATGTCACTTTGAGGCAGTCGCTATTGGAACAGGAATCAGCAGAATCCCGAAGCATCTCCGTCGTTGGTGAGGACCAAAGAGGTTTGGGGAATCCTTGCAAAGACTCTGAGGGACTTTGAGTTGCTTTGTAGAACTTTCTTAATCCTCAGCCGACTTTGCTTTAAATCTTTTTCCTTCGATTGTCTTTTATACTCCTCTTCTGCAATGAAATTTGAATTTCCACGGTTATAAGTTTGCTTTTAATGAAAATGAATTGAGTTGGCAGTGAAAATTGAAGCAGTTGCTTTGATATTGGAAAATTTTAAGGATTTTAAAAGCTGAATTCATTCCTTTCTCTCCTCTTCGTTCGCCGTTTAACCAGCGACTCAGCAGCGTTGCCACATTCTTCAACTTCGGCACATGTGGCTTTGATTTTGTCCTTCCTTTTGCTTCCTTCTGCGTTGTTAATCCTCAGAGAAATCGAGGACGTCGCAGTGGAAATTTTGCCCACAAGACTTCACAGAGACTTGAATAAAGTCTTCGCAGAGAATTTATTGCATCCTGGAAATAACTTGATCTTTAATAAACTACAAACGACGAACTGATTCGGTGGACAGGAATTTACAATGCTATTTTTGTTGGTTAGGGAAACGTTAAATCAATCGTAATAAAAATTTAAATTTTTTGGGCTTTTAATTTAATGAAAAATGTAAAAATTTCAATTGTAATATATTTTTTTATTTATCTGTTTTTCTTTATTATTATTTATTTAGTAATTGTGCAATTTAAATCGTTTGTGATTCATTTAAGATCATAAAGCCATTGCTTACTTTTAGGCTGCGCTGGAAATTCATTTGGAGATTCATAAGAAGCAAAGTTTCTCTTTAGAAACTTTTAAACTGTTCACGAATCGATTGAAGCGGGATTTCCAGTGCTTATGAAACTGTGTTCAGTTGTGAGTGGAGGTTTTTCGTCGCTTTCGCTCCTTGCGCCCTTAAAATCAAACTCCCTATACCGTATTTCACATAAAAATACTTGTACATTGCCAACTTCTTGACTGCTCGGATTTTCGTTTTCCTTAGCATCTGCAGTGTAAGGAAAAGTCAAGGTTATTGGCAGCAGTCGATGGCTTAAATGGCTGCCTGTATGTGGCACTTTGACAAAAACGACACAAAATAAAGTGGCAAAAACCGATGCCAAATTTTTCTGGAGCAGTGGAAAAAGTGGCTGACTTGACGCAATCGTTCGGGATGTCAACCTCCTCTTCGCCCCCTCAACCCCGCTGAATAAGAAAACGAACAACAAGAAGCAAGAAATTAGCTGAATTCGAAAGTTTCATACATCGATCGCAGCTGTTCAGTGGCGTTGCCACGTGTTCCGGCCAAGTGGAAAACTTGAAATGCTTCGTGATGGCGACGACTTCTTCCGCTTGCAGCGCATCGAGCGTTTTCGCCTTAAATCAGGTCATTCAACGTTTTCTGTTCGTTTCCTTCTTCTTTTTTCTCGATTTTTACTACACGAGTATTCAAATTTGTTTCCCTCGGAGGTGCGCCCTTTTGTGGAAATCTTCTGCTTTGTTGCGATAGTTTTCGGGATGTGTTTATGTGAAGTAGCCCGCAGTCGAGCGCTTCCTTGGCTTTTGTTCCACAGCGCAAAGTTCGCTGGTTGAGAAAACTTCAGCTCGAGGCCACACAACTTTTCCGCCCAACTTGTCCAATTAATAGTTGGCTGATCTGATCCAGTGACGTTCCGCCGGAGCGGATAGTTAATTATTAACGGAACGTGTCTAGAGATAACATTTCCCCCCGCAGCCCACCGCAGCCACACACGCTGCAGTCACTTTCGGTTGCAACTTGGAACTTCGCAAAGTCCGCCGAGCTTCGCTCCTTCCTTCGCAAGTTCCCATCGCAGAAGAGGCGAAGAACGTTCATTCGTCGAACAAACTTTGCAGCAGCAGAGCGTCGAGCCGACTGCGGTACGTCTGGAGGCCATAACTTGGCCTACTAAACGTCCATTAACATTTTATCATTAGTCTGTCCGTAGATCGTTTATCAACTCGCATCCTCGTTATTCGACTAGCATCGCATTATCTCGCTCAACTTCGTGCGTCCTCATTCAAGTCTCGACGCAATCTTAAATCTTAACTAATTTACGGCGCCTGCAACGAGCAACGCTTCTCATTGAATTCGTTGGATTAATTCGCTCTTGATTTAGAGTTCACTTCGGCTCTTCGATTCGAGTTTTCAATCTGTTTTCTTGCAATAACTCCGCCGCGACGACTTTTACATGCCCATGGTCAGAGAAATCTTTACAAATCTCACAAGCTCCAAAATATTGAAAAAAATAATTAATAAAACAATATTTTTAGTCATAACTTCAAAAATATGAAACCTGCATTGAAATAAAATTAAAAGAATGGTTTTTGTTTTATTACTTATATTATTGGTTTTTAACAATTACAATAATTATTAAAAAATTAAAGAATTATATTGCTTTGCGAATAGCTTTTATGTTATAATAAATTAATGTTACTTTAAATACAAATATATATATATTTTTTTCTTAAATAAATATATCAGAATATGATTGCACAAGTTGTATATATTTAGTTATATTATTCTAGTATTGGTACCTTTAAAGTGTCAAGTTCAAGGACTTTTCCTTATATTTCAAGTACATTGATGAAACTGTTACGGGATAATGTGATCTCAAAGCTAATGTAGCAGCTTCTTCAATTACTTTGGCAGTAGACGACCTCTGCAAAGACCAAATCCATCTTCAAGTACGACGGTCGATCCAAGTATCGTGTCCTTCTTCAGGTATTGCGTCCTTCTTCTAGTATCAACACATTTTCTTGGTATTAGTACTGGATAAGGTACTTGTACTAAGGTAAGGACTGGATACTAGAGAAAAGAGTGCGCAGCTGAAGAAGGACTTGCTACTTGAAAGTCACCTGATACTCGAAGAATGGATCTCGTCCTTGAAGAGGGCGTCAACTGCAAAATACTTGAAAAAGACGACTTCAAGTCCGCAGCTTTTGATCTGTTTTAAGGTATATCAATGTACTGTACGGTGCATCCAAGGCTGAACTCAGCAGTTCTGGTATCGGGTGCTGCCAGCTGCCCAGCAGCAGGCCCAGATCTGCTACCGCCAGGTACAGCTCCAACTCAATAAGGCTCTCACTCTCCTCGGGGAACCGTGTGAGCTGCGTCATAAGCGCATTTTTCAAGGCAGCGTACGAATCTTTGTCTCCGAGCTCGTGCAGCGAGGGCGGTGTCTTTCGGCGCAATACTTTCGCTGCATAGTAGCACGATTTCACGTCGCGTTTCTTTTGCAGAATTTCCACAGAAGTGTCCCACGCGTAGGTCTGAGAAACGACGTTAAAACTAACCAAATTGAGTATTCTTAATTTAACATACCGAATTCTGGAACTCTTCCAGCCAATTGTTGGACTCTGCGACTGCGTGCTCATCGGCGTCGTTATAAACCGTTTCAATATGGTAGTAGACGGCCTCCAACAGATCAAAACCCTCCATCGCCATAGAGTTTCACTCGATTCCAAATACCGAAAAATAAATTAACGAAAAAACGCCGAAAAAACGCGAGGAAAAATAAAATTTTCACAAAAAATATAAATTTTCAAGATGAAAAAATCACAAAAAAATGTCAATATAAAAAAATATGTTTGCTCGGTTTAAAAGTATGAAAATATCAATTGAAAAAAAATATGAAAAAAAGTAGAAAATATATGAGTCATTTGCAAGGCTTCAGTGAATGTGATCTTTACTTTAAGCGACAGTAGGTTTTTTTTATTATGCCCTACATCGTAAGGAATGAGGGTTAGGGCAATATTCATTTTGTGCTTCCGTTTTTAACGCATTAAAGGAGGCGTGGCAGGTATGGGAAAGTATATATATTCGTGTCACCTCCTGAGTCGATTTGGTCTGTGGCAATCACGATTTCAGGAGAACGAATGAAGCTATCACGACGAAATTTTGCGCGTATAGTCTTTGTCGTCCTAAACGGTTCGGTATTGAAAATGGGATAAATCGGTGCAGCGGCACGCCTACTTTTTTAACAAATATGAATTTATTTAACTAGTCAATATTTCAACTTGTAGAATGAGTTTTGAGCTGGAACTTTGTTTCCGAATACATCGGTTTAGGCAGAAAAAATCGTTAAAAAAATTAGCGTGTCCGCCCACGTACATATACCATTGACATAAACGGCAATTAAAGAAGAACGAATAGAATAATTGCCTTGAAATTCGGTACGAATATTCTCTGCCATCGTAGATTCCTCTGTATTGAAAATGGGGAAAATCGGAGGAGTTCCACGCCTGCTTTTTTAACAATTAAGAATTCTTCGGTGTTAATACCGTATTTTTTCAGATTGTAAACAACTAGGCGTTAATGGGATGAAGTGAGGAATCAAGAATAACGGACTGGACGTAGATTACATTTTTGCACAATTTGTCCAATTCAAATAATTATTTTCTTTAATTAATTAAGTTTTCTGAACCTTGAAGTACAATTTTCTTGAACAAATGTAACATATTCATAAACAAAAAAAATGTCCCCTATTTCGGGCAAATTAGCAACCGAACAGAACAATTCCTAATTTAACAATGTATGTTTTGAATTCGATAATAAATTCTTGATTTTAACGTGTCTTTTTACGTAAAATGAATCCTGCAATTGAAATAAAAGTAAAAGATATGTTTTTGTTTCAACATTTCAAATTGAATTTATTAAATTTAATTACAATAATTATTAAAAACATCATTAAATAGTTACACTGTTTTGTAAATGGTTTCATATTACATATAGAAAATTATAAAAAATACACGTATACATTCAGAATGTCAGTTTAAATAATACTTATTTTTATTTCATAAAATTATTAGTTAATCGAAAGAAAGCATTTATTTAGAAGAATTTAAAATTTTTCTTAAATAAAAATATCAAAATATCATTGTACAAGTTGTATATATTTAGTTATATTATTCTAGTATTGGTACCTTTAAAGTGTCAAGTTCAAGGACTTTTCCTTATATTTCAAGTACATTGATGAAACTGTTACGGGATAATGTGATCTCAAAGCTAATGTAGCAGCTTCTTCAAGTACTTTGGCAGTAGACGACCTCTGCAAAGACCAAATCCATCTTCAAGTACGACGGTCGCTCCAAGTATCGTGTCCTTCTTCAGGTATCACGTCCTTCTTCTAGTATCAACCCATATTCTTGGTATTAGTACTGGATAAGGTACTTGTACTAAGGTAAGGACTGGATACTAGAGAAAAGAGTGCGCAGCTGAAGAAGGACTTGCTACTTGAAAGTCACCTGATACTCGAAGAATGGATCTCGTCCTTGAAGAGGGCGTCAACTGCGAAATACTTGAAAAAGACGACTTTAAGTCCGCAGCTTTTGGTCTGTTTTAAGGTATCTCAATGTACTAGTACTTTTCAGAGACCCAGTTAAGTCTTTTCCAGCCACAGGTAGGAGTATTTGAGACTGACAGTTGTAGTGGTGCTTGGTCCAAAAAGAAGAACAGTTTTAGCCGAACGTATGAACCAATACGTTTTTACCAAATTCCTTGGTAAATGTTGAAGATGGGGCGCGCAACAAGAAGAATTCTATAATTACCACGCTTCCATCAGTGCATCCGGTATCAGTGATGCCAATTATCATATTCTTTCCTATGGCTTCGTTCTGGCTTCTGAGAATTTTGTTTATTGGGTACAGGAGTTTTCCCAACGGAGAATGTTCCTGGACATTTCGAAAATCACGTTTCTTAAGACGCTTTTGACGACCTCGTTCGCAATCGTTCATGAAGACGCTTCTGATGACTTTAAAATTCTTGTTTTCATTCTCCAAAACTTTAGATTCCATGATAGCTCAAGGGTCTCTCTAGCTTTTCATTGGAATTTGAGGTTTGAATTGTTTTCTTATTTGGCTCCTATCAGAATCGCCAATATAGTTAATTAGTTATCAGTTATTAACTATTGATTGAATTTTAACGAATACGTTTAAATTTTGTTTCAATTGAAATTTTTCCTCAGGTCTGTTTTTCACGAAAAATTTTCTAATATTGAAAATAATTTGTGACAATTATGATTCATAAATTTTGACAAACTGAACAAGTGTTCAGTGGGCAAATGTTACTAGATAAATAAAATATCTGATGCGGATATTTTATTTATCTAGTAACATTTGTTTTGGGCAAATGTTACTAGATAAATAAAATATCTGATGCGGATATTTTATTTATCTAGTAACATTTGTTTACTGAACACTTGTTCAGTTTGTCAAAATTTATGAATCATAATTGTCACAAATTATTTTCAATATCAGAAAATTTTTCGTGAAAAACAGACCTGAAAATAATTTCAATTGAAACAAAATTTAAACGTATTCGTTAAAATTCAATCAATAGTTAATAACTGATAACTAATTAACTATATTGGCGATTCTGATAGGAGCCAAATAAGAAAACAATTCAAACCTCAAATTCCAATGAAAAGCTAGAGAGACCATTGAGCTATCATGGAATCTAAAGTTTTGGAGAATGGAAAGAAGAATTTTAAAAGCCATCAGAAGCGTCTTCATGAACGATTGCGAACGAGGTCGTCAAAAGCGTCTTAAGAAACGTGATTTTCGAAATGTCCAGGAACATTCTCCGTTGGGAAAACTCCTGTACCCAATAAACAAAATTCTCAGAAGCCAGAACGGAGCCATAGGAAAGAATATGATAACTTGGCATCATTGTCACCGGATGCACTGATGGAAGCGTGGTAATTATAGAATTCTTCTTGTTGCGCGGCCCATCTTCAACGTTTACCAAGGAGTTTTAAAATATTGATTCATACATTCTGACTAAAACTGCTCTTCTTTTCGGACCAAGCACCACTACAACTGCCAGTCTCAAATACTCCTACCTGTGGCTGGAAAAGACTTAACTGGGTCTCTGAAAAGTACTAGTACATTGAGATACCTTAAAACAGATCAAAAGCTGCGGACTTGAAGTCGTCTTTTTCAAGTATTTTGCAGTTGACGCCCTCTTCAAGGACGAGATCCATTCTTCGAGTATCCAGTGACTTTCAAGTAGGAAGTCCTTTTTCAGCTGTCAACTCTTTTCTCTAGTATTCAGTCCTTACCTTAGTATCAAGTACCTTATCCAGTACTAATACCAAGAATATGGGTTGATACTAGAATAAGGACGTGATACATGAAGAAGGACACGATACTTGGAGCGACCGTCGTACTTGAAGATGGATTTGGTCTTTGCAGAGGTCGTCTACTGCCAAAGTACTTGAAGAAGCTGCTACATTGGGTTTTGAGATCACATTATCGCGTAACAGTTTCATCGATGTACTTGAAATACAAGAAAAGTCTTTAAACTTGACACTTTAATGGTACCAATACTAGCATAATATAACTAAATATAAACAACTTGTACAATGATATTTTGATATTTTTATTTAAGAAAAGTTTTAAATTCTTCTAAATAAATGCTTTCTTTCGATTAACTAATAATTTTATGAAATAAAAATAAGTATTATTTAAACTGACATTCTGAATGTATACGTGTATTTTTTATAATTTTCTATATGTAATATGAAACCATTTACAAAACAGTGTAACTATTTAATGATGTTTTTAATAATTATTGTAATTAAATTTAATAAATTCAATTTGAAATGTTCAAATAAAACCACATTTTTTACTTTTATTTCAATTGCAGGATTCATTTTACTTAAAAAGACACGTTAAAATCAAGAATTTACTATCGAATTCAGAACATACATTGTAAAATTAGGAATTGTTCTGTTCGGTTGCTAATTTGCGGAGAAGCGGTTGCCCCAAATAGGGGAAATTTTTATTGTTTATGAATATGCTAAAATTATTCAAGAAAATTGTACTTCAAGTTTCAGAAAACTTAATTAATTAAAGAAAATAATTATTTGAATTGAGCAAATTGTGCAAAAATGTAATCTGCGTCCAGTCCGTTATTCTTGATTCCTCACTTCATCCCATTAACGCCTAGTTGTAACTAAACTAGAGTATTTTCCAATAATTCCAATTAAAAAGTAGGAAAGGTATCTTCGGACCGGCCGAAGCTGATATATCCTACATCCGACAAACCATATCCTACTATTCCTTCTTCTTTTATTGCAGTATACGAGTATATTAAAAGGGGCGGACCACGCCCTTATCGGCAATTTGTTTTTAACGTGCTGCGATGATTCGAGACTAAAATTTAAGCTCAAAAGTTAAGCTTACCATCTGAAAAAATACGGTATTAACACCGAAGAAAAACGAGGAAAACCTTAAATTCATCGCGCGTCCTACAACTCGTTCTATTCGTTAACCTGAAAGCAACTCTTTCACTTTCGACATGTAAAATTGAGTTCAATTCGTTGGCTATTCTTTGCTGGAAAGTCTTCAAATTTTTAATTAATCATTTATTTAATTACTTAATTGGCAAACTCATGAATATTCATGTTGGCAGTTGATTAATTTATAAATTCAGGGCTGCAATTGGCGCAACATTTCTAGAATTTTGCGCTTTCTTCTGCTCATTTCTGGAGGTTGCGGCGTCTTCCTCACCTCTGGAACACGAAACATTGGAAACATTGGAAACATTGTAGTCGCAAAAGGCGCTTAAAAGCGTTGTAAAAAAATAGGTGTGTTTAATTGGAGCGTTACGATTTTCCTGCTGCTGCCGGACTCACGTGAAGTGCTGCAGCTGCCAGGCAGCGATTATTGCGCTTCATAAAACGCATTAGAGCCCGACATTTGACCAGGAAACGAACCCGCTACATTGCAGCAAATTTTTATGGCTGCCGACTTCCGGCGGCGCTCTTAAACTTTTCCAAGTCGGAGCTAGCAACGTCTTCGCATTGCCTTTCACTTCGCTTCAGCTACAAGCGCCTTTTATTGCTAAACATTTTCGTGAGCTGCTTCTTTCTATTTGCGAACTGATGCGTGTTGCTGACGTTCGTTGCTACATTTTTCATTGCAGCCACTAAAAAGAGATCAATAAAAGCAGCAGCAAACAAAAGCTGCCCTTCAGTGGCCATTATTCAGCACAGTGCACGCAGCATTCCTGCCCGCACGTCGGTGGCTGCGTGAGATGATAGCCACAGTCGATAATAGTAAGCAGAGGACAGTGAAAAATCACCTTTTCACCGAGTAGCATCAAAATAAACATTAGTCAAACGACCAGCACTCGGAGCGAAAGCGTTGAAGGACGTCGCTGGACAGCGAGAGCTCATGGATCGGCGAACTCGTTGCCCACCGACCGAATCGAGGGCGCCCGCTGAGCAACCGGAAGCTAGCGCGATCCAGAACGGGAGCGGAGCAGAAGGAGACGCAGCTGCAGAGACCGGAGTGGAAATAAAAGCAGGAAACATAAAAAGTGCTCATAAATCCATTTAATGCACCAGGTATGTAGATGTGGCCCAGCGGAGGAACCAGAACTCAGGAAAAAAGGATACATTTTCTCTAAACTCCTTTGAATGCACGGCGTCGAGTATTTATTGAAATAAAGTCAATGCTCCGGGCTAAAGCTGCTTTTTCACTGGTTAAAATGAGTGCTTAAATGGGTGATTGCGTTTTTAACGACTGAGCTAAAGAAATCACCTAATTTCGGGCTCCTTTCTCCAATTCCAATTCCACTTCCTTCTTTTTCAATGTATATTATTACAAAACATCGTTTTGCGCTCTCATCTTTGGCGCTAAGCGGGTTTCTTTTGAGTTGCCGACTTCCAGTTACAGGCGCGGAAACGACAAAGGATGAAAGAAAGTCTCCCTCGAATTCAACTCGTTCAATGAATCCTTTCGTTCACGCAAAGATTTCTCAGCGCATCGATTTTCTGTTATGCAAACGAAGCGAATGAAGTGAATCGCTTCGGAATTAAATAAAAACATTTGAATTTATATGCAAATTGTGCTGGAATGCTGGAATGGGTTGGAAAGCTTAAAGCGGAGCGCCAGGATGAATTCGGGACTGTATCGAGCGAGGCACGCGGTGCAGACACGCAGAAATGGATGAAATGTCATAATGAAAGATGAACACAAGATTATAAATGATGAAATAAGTTATTCAAAGCGAGTTGCAGAGAGATTCGTGTCGAACAAGAGTTGGGAAGAATAGGAAAGACTTCAACCGGAAGCTGGAAAAGGATGCGAAAGGAAGGTTTTACAATAGATAAATGGGTCTTTGGCTTGTTTCGTGAAATCGCCGAAATTCAAGGCGAACAAAATTACAACCTCAACGCAGTCATTAAATCATTTCGATTGAGAGTTTTGAGTAATTTTATTGAATTTCAGGCATGTGTGAACTTTTTTCTGAAATCATTCTGTGTTTCATGGCAGCAGGAAGCGGAAGTGGGAGCGAAATGCAAACACTGAACTATTTTTGGGCTGATTTATGAGCGTGTGGCATTTTTTAACTGCAATAAAAACAAATTCCGACCCGAAATTCAATAATAAATTCAAATTCTACGAGAATGCTTCGCGGTTGGTTAAATGCTGTAATAATAATAATAATAATGGACAACTGATGACAGGCTTCACTCGAATGTGAACATCAATCGATTCGTTTGACATTTGGGGTAATTCTCAGGCGGTTTTTTATCGGTGAATCATGAAAATGGACTTTGCACCAAAGTTTAAATGCGTTTTTGCAACGCAATTTGATTACTTAATTTAAACACGGACAACATTTGAATGAAATCCATCGAAATTCCCAAAAAATTTCGTTCTTTTTTTATTTGAATTATTTTGGTATCCATTGCAATCGTTCGGTGGCTGCTTTCGGCCAACAACGCTCTTTATTTCACTCAGATTTTAATTCTAATTCATACTGAATTTAATTGTTCTAATGGCCGAGGGTAAACGTTTGATTGATGGCCGTTAATCAACTGCTCAGCGGCGAGTCTATCATTTATTCGATTGTACTATCGAAACTGTGTTTGCTTCTGCTTCGTTTAATTTAATCAGACGGTGAGTAATCGATACGTTTAGCAAGAAACTCGATTAGTGACACGGATAAATCGCTGTCTGTGGATTTCTATACGACAGAAAAACTCATTACAACAGAACAAACGACATCGTGTGTCTATGTCCAAGTGTCAATCCTTTTAAACTTGGAAAAACCCTTGCCTGAAAAATTCTATAAATATTTATTAGAAATGAAATCCAAATCCACATAAATACACAACCGAGTGTTGTTAGAAATCGCATTTTAAATGAAAACATGAACCGCAACACACCTTCTCGCACCCTCGAACCCCCTCCGCTCCGTCAATCGTTCAACAATCGTCCTCGTGATCATGATTCCAGTCAAATGCTGTTCATTTCGGCCACTAACAAGCGACTGGAGGCGAGCAAAAGTCCCAAAAGCGTGCTTCGCAACACAATTCCATTTAATATTATTTTTATTATTATTATTTCGCTGTTTTTTTTTTTGTTTGGATCACTTAAAAGCCCAAAGCAAAAGCAACAAAACTCCCAAATAAATCGAAAAAGAATAGGGAAACGCTTCGATTAAACGAGCGATGAGGAGAAAAACGATTTCCAAGGCGGGGAAGTTGATGAGGGGCAGTGGAAGGAGGCGACGTGAACGTCAACAGCCTGAAAATTGTGCGTGCAAACAAAGGGATGACTTTAAAAAGGTCACTAAATAAAATGTTGTTCAGCGTGAGGAAAAACGTCAGCATTTTGAGAAAGGGTTTGTCGAGGGGGCGGTGTGGGCGTAAATCGAGCGTAAAGAGCTACGACGAGGAGGAAAGGGACAGCGTCAGGTCAAGGAAGGTCAGTGTTCAGTGGGTCACGTCGCTCGTCCGCTGAATCCTTTGAGTGCTCGGCCATGCGTGGCCGATGGAGGTCACGGAAAGGATCCGAAAGGATAATGAGAGCCGTGCATATGTAATGTCAAGCGATTTAAGTACTTTAGAGAAACGGAGGTATGTGAAGGATGGACGGGGATGAGGCTGACGCGTGCTGTGGTCCATATTACTTCATGGAGCTATCAACGTCTGTCTTCAATTTAAAACGCAATAGAGGAAAGTCACAGGTTAACAGAGGACAAAAGTAGGAAGCGGTAAAAAGTGGCACCTAAATTCATGATAAAGGGGAACCTAGGAGGGTTTTGGACGGAGGGTGCGGCTGCGGGCATAGCTTCCTGTGAACAACTGAACGAAAACATGTGCGAAACGAACGACTCAATTAAAAATGTTTACTCTAAAAGACCGGAACGTGTTTTTATAGTGAAGCTTCAAAAAATATATTCAAAGAGGAGAAATGCCAGAAAAGCCAGAGGCTAACAAAGACAACAACAACAACAACAACAACGACGAAATATTCGTTAAATGCTGCCGTGGATTCACTCGTAAATCTCAATTAATTTATGGAAATAAAATAGAATGGAAAAATAGGCGAAAAACAGGACGCGGAAGACCAAAACTAACAAAAAAATATGTGAAAAATATGCGAAAAATATAAAGAATAGATGGAAAAAATAGCCACTAAAAACGATGTGGTCATATTCCAACGAATTGAGAAGATTCACTGAAAAAATGTGTGTTTATAAAAAAAAAAAAAAAACGAAGAGGAGAAACCTAAAAAAATATTTAAATACAATTTTTTAAAAAGCCACACAAAAGCCATAAAAGCGAAAAGCTTAAAAGGGCAATAAAACGGAAAACGTTGCTTTTTTGTGGTTGAAAGATAAAAACAAAAAAAAAACATGAAATGCATTAAAACTCTGACAAATAGACACACACACATACACACACACAATTAGCAATAAAGCAAACATTCATCCGAGTGTAAGACTGAAAATGATACAAAAAAAAACAACAACATTGAACAAAAACATGAACAAAAACACAAAAAACAGCATAAGAAGGAAAGAAGAAGAAGAAGGAGAAGGACGTGAAGAACAAGGGAAAGAAGAAGCAGAAGAAGAGCAACAACAAAAACAACAACTGCAAAAGTCGCTGCTGCTTCCCATTTTTTAATTGAAGCTTTGTTCAGTTTCTGTCGAACCGAAAAATTCCATGTTGCAATTGTTTATTTTGTGGTTGTTTATTTTGTGTTATTTTGTCGTTGGGTTCTCGGTCCCGTTTAGATATTTTCCGTCCGTCTGCAGCTCCATCTTCTTTTTCTATTTAACGTCGATGCATGTTGCAACTCGAACACGTTGAAGCTCGAACACAATCAACGAAGGGCCACGGATGAGAAGCGACGAAAAACAGACGTAGAATGGAAGAGTGAAAGAGACAGACGGATTGTGCAACGGAGCAACGGGCAACGGAGCAAATTGAGTCTAAATGAAAGCAAACAACAACAGAAAACACTAGAAAAACAACAAAAATAAGTCAATGAACAACAAAAAATATTAATAAAAACCTTCCGAGGAGGAAGAAAAACAAGAGCAGCAATAACAAGGACAATAACAACAATAGCAAGGACGACGGGAAGGAGATGAACGCTATCATTTGGCCAAAAGCGCTCCAAATGCTCTTCAGAGACTTCATTTTTTCAACGGCCAACAACAACAGCGACACACAATTTAACAATAACAAAGAAAACGAAGGATTCACCTGCGAATATTGGACAGGTTTTTGTTTCAGCTGCTTTCCGCTTTCATTATCGGCGAAATCAGAGCGTTTCTCGGCCCAACTGATCGACGGTTCGGCCCGAAATTGCCGAGATGCCATAGAAACAAATGAATAATGAAACTGATTGACACTTTATTTACTTTTCATAACCTGACACGCCTTTTTGCGCCGCATTTCAAACACTTTCATCGATAGACAAACGCAGCGATTCACATTTCTCCACATTTCGGCATCTGTTTGTCTGCTTTGAGATTAGTGAATGATTCACGGAAGACTCGTTGCCACACAGCAACCATTCACTTGACGTGAAAGCGTTTGTTTATTGTTGGGAAGTTTCAGTAAGCAACTTTCGCCTTTGTTGCGATGCCAACGACGGGGTTTCGTTCTTAAATGAACTCAGGACTCACTCAGCAGGAGTCCATCGCTTCGAAAAGGATCAGCAGCAGTTTACAAGGAAGGATCTTCACCGTATTCATTCATTCATGTCATTTTAATATTCGTAATGCTTTTAATTTCACTGCTTTGCTTCTGGTTTCTAGTCTGCAGTCATTAAACGCAACTCTTTGCCTTGAGTAAATGGACGAAACTAACTACAACAACAACAGCAACAACAAGGACGAAACAATCAACAATCGCTTCCACTTTTTATTCATCTTTTTGCGGAAATTCAAAGTTTGAAAACTTGGGAAAAACCTTTTCGACTTCACTTACGGCACTTTTGTTGATAGCGATTATTGTTGTTGTTGTTGTTGTTGTTGTTGTTGTCGTTGCTACTGCTTTTCGTCCTGACATGGATCCTTCTAGAATAGAAAGGGACGTTTCGAATGTTTCTGCTTTTAATTCCTTTTTCTGTTTTCGGTTTTCGTAGCTGGGGTTGTTGCTGTTGGTGTTAATGTCATATGTGTGTGTCTATAGTGTATATATGTGCTTGTGTTTGTGTGTGTATGTGTGTGTGTGTGTTGATTGTGTGGCCAAGTTAACTGAACTCAGCCTAATGCATTTTGAAGACGCAAACAGATCCTTGTTATCTCATTCTTCTTTATTTATTGTCTCTTCTTATTCTTCATCTTCTTCTTCTTCTTCTTTTTCTTCTTCTTGTTCTTCTTGTTCTCCTTCTTCTTCTTCTGAATCAATAACGAAAACTAAATGAATTGGAAATGTGACTAAAATGAGTCCGAAAATAATCTGAAACTAGCTCAAAATAAAATAGAAGAGAGTCGTAAATGAATCTTCAATTGATCAGAAATGAATCCTGAACGAATTCGAAATTAATCAGAAATGATTCCTGAATGAATCCGAAAATAATTTTAAAATTAATTAAGTGAATGCGAAATAAACCTGAAATGAATCTAAAACGAACGTAGAATGAGTTCGATATGAATCTAAAATAAATAGTGAGTGCGAGTTGATTTTGAAATGAAACCGAAATGAATCAAAAGTCAGAATCTGAAACGAATCTGAAATGAACCCGAAAATATTCTGAATCCTGAATGAATCTTAAATGAATCTAAAATGAATCAGAAATGAATCAGAAATGAATCCGCAATGAATCCGTAATGAATACAAAATGAATGCTACATGAATTCAAAGTGAAACCGAAATGACTCCGAAATGAATCATCGATGAATCACTAATGAATAGAAAATGAATCCGAATTGAATCAGAAATGATTCGAAAATAATCCGAAACAAATACGAACTGAATCCAAAATTGAAATCGAAGTCTGTGTGTGAAGTATTTCTCTTTTCTATCCTTTTCAAGCGTTTCCTCTTTTCGGCAATTATTTATTTGCCATGCAGACACTTGCTGCATGTGACTGTCCGTCCGTTGCTCTGTCCATCTGCTGTATAACATCGCAAGTCATTAAAAATGGCCACCGTCGCTGCCCCAACCGAGAGTTCATAATTTGCAACGAACTTTGCAACAAAATACGACCTGCTTGCTTCCTCTTCTATTCTACTTTCGGTTGTTGTTGTTGTTGTTGTTGTTGTTTATTAATACATATGTTATGCCGCCTTCACCACCGCCAACAACAACAACAACAACGGCAGCAGCAACAACAACGGCAGCAGCAAGAATATTAAAAACTTCTGTTTCTCTCTCGCTTTTGACGGATCTTCTTCTGCTCTGTGCAAAGGCGAAAAACATGCTTGTAGTTTAGTGCTTCTTCCACCTTCGCCTCGTCTTGTTTTTCGTTCCTTTTTCGCACGATGTGTACAATTTATTGCTGTTGCTGTTGTTGTTGTTGTTGCTGCTCCATTTCGTTGTTACATGAGAATTTATTGCATTTTTCAAGCAAAAGTCAAACTTTTTAATTTTCTCTTATTCTTTCACCTCATTTTCTTTCTCATCATCTTCTTCTGCAAAGTATTGCGTATTTTTTAATGTTGTAGTTTTCTGCTTTTTACTACTTCAACAACAACAACAACAGCAACAACAACTTAACTAAAAACGCCTTTCGTTATTTTCTATACACGACGGATGAAATTTCTACGTTGCTCTGTGTTAATTTTAATGTCCGAAGTTGTTTTCCATTCTTAATCTCGTGCTTGTTTCTCGTTTTGTTTGCATTTCGCTTTATTCCACGCAATCCAATTTAAATGAAATACATTCGTACATGTTTTATTTTTAATTGCTTTTAAACAAAAACATAAAGAAATAAATAAATAACTAAATAAATAAAAAAACAAGTAGAAAAATAAACCGAGAATTACTTAAGCAAAACAATAAATAAATAAAAAATTAATTCAGAGGAAATTAAATAAATAAATAAATACATAAATAAATACTTAAACAAAAAAATAAATAATGAAAAACAGAAATAACTGAAGAAAGCAATTTTCAGAATTAAAGAATCCGTAAATGAATTAAAAACTTAAATTGAAAAATAAGTTAATAATAAAATAATAATAAAATAAGTAAAAAGAAATTAATGACAAAACTAAATAACTAAAAATTAAATAATTAAACAAATAACTGAATATATAAATAACTAACCACATAAGTAAATGAATTAATAAGAAACTAAATGAATTAGGAAATAAAAGAATACAAAAACTATTAATAAGTAAGACAATGAGTAATTCAATCCCTAACTCAGTTATTAAATATTTAAATAAATAGATAATAAATCAATAAATAAAGATATAATGAATTAATAAACAGATGAGTAGAAAAAGAAAATGACTCATTAATTAAATAAATAATGATAATAATAGTAATAGTAATAAAAAATAAATAATTTGAAAATATGAATAATTCAATTTGTGTAATATTTTAAATCTTTTATCTTCACTTTGGTCTTTTTTCGTCGTCTAAAAACGCTTCTATCGGCTTTGATTAATTGCGGGAATTGTAGCTTCATCTGTGACTATTCAGTAATCAATAAATTTCACACTAAAAATTATTGTTCATTTGCTTTATGTTTCAGAACTTTTATTACTTTCACAACAACATCAAATTACTTTGTTTAAATGCTGCATTTTGATTATTTTGAGTGTCTGTAAACAGTCCAAAAATCTGCCTGATCCTGCCTTGATCTTCGCGAACTTCTATACTACCATAAATTTAATAAATTAATTTCGTAAATAGCATTTTTCTATAGCTTTTGGACGAAGTTTATTAAAAGATCAGGAATCGATGTTGATTGTTATTGATTTCGACTGTTCTTGACTTTGAATGTTTCTATTGTTCTATATTAAATACTGATTTTTATGAAAGCCAAACTACCTACTACCTACTTAATACCTACACTGAACTTGCACACGACGAAATGATTTCGAATTACATGTGCAAATGAAACTCTTGTGTATTTAATAATGTAAAAGATGCTGTGCGAAGGATGTTGCTGTTAAGTGATTGTTCGTTGTGTTCCGTTTGCGTCGCTCTATGATTATAAAGGTTAATACACAAGGAGCTCATAAATAAATATGCGTCAACTGTTATCACAACGAGAACAAAAACAAGGAAAAATCCTCTGCACTTTGTATAAAGTTGAGAGCATTTTTGTGTTACGATTGCTGATGGTGTCGTCGTCGTCGTTGTTGTTGTGCTGCTTGTGCTCTGTTTTTTTTTGCTTCTCCTCTTTGACCTATTTTAAACTGTGCTGCGTTGTTATCTCTGTTTGAATAAAAGACGAATGAAACGGCGAGGCGGACGGGAAGGGCGAACGACTAAAGGACATGGAGTAGTTTTAAATGATGTGGGTCAACTTAAGGGATTCATAAGCAATAACGTTCAGTAACAGCAGCAACAAACACAAGTGTCATCATCTAACGCCGAAGGAGATATCTTCACAGGACTTCAGATAACAACAAGAAAGCAGCTTCAATTGTTGTTGCCGTTGCTTAAATGGCTTTTATGTGGAGAGGTTTTTTGCTTTTGTCTTTTGTTTGCTTGGCTTTCGATTGTGTTGCTGTTGCTGTTGCTGTTGTTGTGATTCATGTTTATAGTTCCATGCGGATGACATTTAACCACAACACGATAAGCCGAAGTAAACGTTAACAAGTGGAGAAGTTTCAGCAAAATACGATTTGGATTTTATGCAATTTCGGAAGAGCGTCGCCTAAATAAGAATTTTATCTGCATTAAAAATCGGCTTTGGTGTATAATAAGAGATGCTGTGGTTGCGGTTGTTTCACTTACTACTTCAACTAATTACGAAATAATTTTGTTTGCGGAAAATCACCACAAAAATAATTAAATTCACTTCAGCATCGTTTCACAGCAGCTGTTCAATGATTACGTGTGTTTATGTATTCGAATATGTGTGAATGTATGTGTGAAGATGTGTGTGAAGATCATTGCGAGGATTGGAATAATCAAAGTGAGCAAAAACTTTTGGAATTTGCTGATTTAGGGTGCGTTTTTAGTACTTCGTTTGTGATTCGTCTTTACGTTTATTTACGGATCAAAAACAAATGCAGTGCTTTTATAAATAATATTACTTATTTGATTTAAGACGCATCATCAATGAAATTGTTTATTTGAAAGCCCTTCATCCGTCTTCTTGAGTATTTTTTACCTCTTCTGCAACCAGACGTGGATTAATTCCTTGCCGAGGGGAAAGTGAATAATGATATTCATTTACTTGTTCCTATTCAATCTCCTTTCAACAGGCAACACTATCTTTCGGATATTAACTGAGAATATCTTAGAAAAGGAGTTGTTTAACTCTTTTTTCTAACAAACAATAATTGACAATTTCAACAACGGAGATACGAATATACGATCAAAGACTGTGTAAAAGGATCTGAAATGCCATTTTAAAATTAGTGTTGAAGCAGGCGATCAGCTTATCAAGCGAATAGCTTCATGAAAAGTCTTTTTTAATTGCCATTCAGTTAAATTAACGTCCTCGTTAAATGATTTTTCACTGGACGTGTTTTTCATTTGCACCCACTCAAACTTTGTGTTCATTTAAGTTAACATTAAGTTAACGAACATGAAAGTTAACATTAAGTTAACGTACATTTAAGTTAACATTATTTTCACGTTCATTTAAGTTAACATTATGTTAACGTACAGTTAAGTTAACATTTTGTTAACGCACAGTTTAGTTAATGTTAATTTAACATATAGTTAAGTTAACATAATGTTAACGGAAAGTTAAGTTATCATTATGTTAACGTACAGTTAAGTAACAATTACGTTAACGTAAATTTAAGTTAACTTTATGTTAACGTACATTTAAGTTAACCTTTAGTTAATGTAATTTCGTTAATGTTTAGTTTAATGATAGCAGTTTTTACTTATTGGTTATTTCAATAAAACCTTTACCAGAAATTTACATTTTAATTAAATTTAAATTAGCATTTTCTTTAAAATAAAAATTTCTATTTTTATTTATACAAAATTTACATTTTTATATGAATGTAATTTACATGGAGTGAATGCTTTCATTGGTTTAAACTGTATTTGAATTTGCAATCATTTAAATTTGTATTTGCTTAAGCAAACGTCGGTTGACTACAAGTTACGTTCAGTAACGGATAATTAAACGATACTTCAGTTATGTTATTCAGGTAAATTGTAGTGTTTAATTGTAATGTAATGTAATGAAACATGTAATTCTAATTTAAGGTTTATATGTTTACCTATTTAACACTAGCTGTTAAAAGTGTCATTTAATTAACTAACTGTTAAATTTATTAAAAATTATTTCAAATTAACGTTCATTGTTTTTAATGTTCGCTTGAGTTAACGATCATTTTTAGTAATGTTTTATGAAGAATTCTTTTTATATGACTTTCGCTTAGGTTAACCTTCGGTTTAGTGCATGTTTACACTGAGATTAGCTAACGTTCTGTTTAAAATTGAGTTTAAGAAAAAACAGGAACAGTTAAAAAAGATCAGAAAAGCACAGGGAGTGATAAAGATGTACACAAAATCTGGTTATTAAAACACTCAACTAAATAGGAATACTTCGTTTTGATCATTGCCCCGAGTTGCTCCTTGGAAGTTCGACTACGGACGCTCTTGATAAATAATTAATCATTGTAACAAAGTGTTTGCATTTGTCAGGTTGTCATCCTTGAATGCAAAATGGCGCAGTGAAGTCCTCGGAAGTGTGGAAGTTGTTTATGCAACTTGAAGCACAGCATCTTCCTCGTCTATCCGCAGCTGCTGCTTCTAAGCTAACAGTGTATTTAATCCTTGACTAATGCAGCAATTAAAGCAGGAAAAACACGGGAAATAATCAAGGGAACAACAAGAATAACAATAATAATAATAATTACTTTGATGACGAGCGGAGAAGAGTGGGAATGGAAACAAAAGTTTCAAGACTAAAATAGAAATAATGTTGATAAAGTGGAAAACGAAAGAAAATGCTTGCCAACGCAAATCCAGTTGCAGCTGGCAACAAGACTTTCTGAGTTTCACTTTAATTAAAATAGCAAAAAAAGAAGTGAAGCGTGGTAAAGCGGATCAAGACGAAGGGAATGCGAGCTGAGCTCCACTCAACGGAATGCAAGTCGATGAATTGGAGGAGAAGTTGAAGGAGAAGAGGCCGACGACGCGGGAAAATAATAGTCCGAGACAGATTGATATGCTTCGTATACAATTCCCGCAGACGACCGCAAAATACAGCATTTAAAATAAAAACTGTTTTAACTTCACTTTAGTTACTGTTTTAGTTGTTGTTGTTGTTGTGCTACTACGGGAAGAATAAAGACGTGGACGAAGCTGCACGCAGCTGAAGTCTGAACCTCGAGTAGCTTTTGTTCAAGCACCAGAAGCAGTTGCGTCCAGTTCGAAGTCGGGACTCTTAAACGGTAGCCGCAAAAACAACCAAGCAATTTCATTCAACTATAAACACACGCACACACATGTTCGCAATCTCGTATATTGCGAATTGCGGCGAGGATATGGCTTAAAGCAGCTGCCAATAAGTAAGCAGCACATGAAGATGTGCTGCAAGCATCTCCAGCAGTGGTTATTACAGTAACAATAATAAAAACACCAACAGCAACAACGCAAACTGCTGCAGTCACTACTAGAAGTTATACACGTTCGACTGCAGGACGCTCTGCAGATAAAAGTGAAAAATCGCCAAAGGGTACAATCTGTCGCAGTTGTCCGTTTTCGCAAGGAGAGAGGGAGATGTGAAGAGAGGGGGAAAGGGAGGAGCGGGGCCAGAGTGAAGCCAGATAAGGGATGAACGAGGAGAAGCGCACAGAAGTTACTCTGCTTTCAATGAAGATTACAAACCGATGTTTGGTTTATGCGTGCTCAAGCAACACACTCACACACAGGCAACGGTATTTGTCTACATGAAACCGCATTGTTTATTCTTTCTTCATTTTATTGGTTTTCTCGTTACGTTTGCTCGCTTGTTGACCGGAAGTAACCGTCGTTTATGTGGCTCCTGGTTGAACATACGTTGAACGACCGAATGAGTGAATGAATTAATAATTGATAGACTGATATCATCGCTATATCTTTCTCTCTCTCTCTCTCTAGCTCACTCCGCATCCCCACATGTGCTCAATAACTTCTGGCAGTAAGTAGATTTCAATACTCCTTGCATCAACTTGACGTTTCTTCTCCCATCGTTGATTGGTTCCCACGCGACAGGCAAGAGGGGATGTCTTGAAGCTTTTTATACCCTACACCTTAAGGTTGAGAGTATATTCACTTTCTTTTATACTTATAAGCATTTAAATTCATTTATTACAATTAAATAAATGTTCATCATACGTTCCGATGTCCACTATGAATTCTCTATTAAATGTTCATCATACGTCGTGGTGTACATAGACAAACATTCATTTTAATGTGAAATATTGGACTATGACTCACTTAAAAATAAAATATAGTATATACACAATGAAAATAGTATTCTTTTGCATTAAATTAGTCATTTCATTTGGGAAACATTGTAAAAGTCTCTTTTAAAATTATTTGTTTTTAAATTTCAAACAATTACAGTAGCGCTATGACTTTTTTCCATACTTAATTTTTGTAATTTTTAATTGTTGCCTGTTTCAGTATCACAAGTAAAATTGTTTACTATTGTTCTTATTATTTATTGTTATATATGAAGCTGTAGAAAATTAACAACGGATCTTGGACCAGCCACAAAAATGCTCATAGCCTAAAAACTGCAACAAATCTGACCTGCACAAAATTCGGGGCAGCGACCACGAACTCAGCAAAAGTCAGGCTCAACGAAAAACATGAACAAGCAATAAACGGCATCAGGCACTTAAAAAAGCAACAAAACTGCTGTAAAAGGATAGATTGGGATTAATAAAAACCAATGCAAAGAGAATATTAAAAACGCACACCGCAAAAAAACAAAAATTTCCGTAAAAATCGTAGTAATATTTGCAGAAATTTATTAAAAATGCCGAAGGTGAAAATGCGAAGAAAAAATTTAAGAGAATAAAATTTAAATCTGTATTTAAACGTGGACAATAATAAAAGAGGTACTAGCAATAAACAGAATATGTTGAAAAAACTCTCCTTAAAACGGAAAACAAAAAAAAAATTAATGAACAATAAAGGAGCCGAAAGAAACGGGCTAAAAAATAGCAGAAGACCAGAAAAGAAAGAAACAGACAAGGACTGTCAGTGGAAGAAGATTTTTCCAAAATGAGCACTTAAATCCATGCAAAATAAGCGCTTTAAGAGGAAGCAGGTCTGATGCTGCGAACAAACAATGTTCGAGATGTGCAGCCACTAACAACAAAGCAATACAGGAAAAAACATCATAATCTCCTAACGTCTGAGTTCTTGTGGTCCGTCTTTTTGCAGTCAACTAATAATTGATTCCGCCGATGACGTCCAATGCAAAACAACGCAGACACTTGACACAACAAACAAGGACCACAATAAAATCAAAATCCACACAACAAATGCCAAAACAAACGGAATTCAAACAACCGCCAAAAGGGGCAAAGAGAGGAAAAATCACAAATGTTTTTATGGGTTTTATTGAAAAAATACTGCTTGGTTGTTCGTTTGTGTCTGTGTTTCTTTCCTGTTTACATGTATTCGACGTTGATATCCTGATTTGCGGCAGCCGGAAGTCGAATTCCGCTCGCAGCCACAGTCTCAAGGGACGAATCATCATCGAGAGGTGGTAATCACCCCCTCGAAGGAATGGGTAATAACAAATGCAAATGTGGGCACCAAGAGGAAAAAACTAGAATTAAGTGGAACATCATCACAACAAGAGAAACCAAAAAATATAAAATTATTTAACTATTTGCACGATTTTCGCTTTTCTGTTGCTCTTCGTTGGGTTTCCGCTTATGTCCACTAATAAAGAGTAACAGCCGAGGTTCGAAAATAAAATTAAAACTCTTCTACCGAATATAACAACAGATAAATAACGATATTCTCCGTTTTCCTATACGAATATCACATTTTTTTCCTGTTTACTCAGAAAATTTATAGGCAAATGTGAAAGGAAATTTCAAAATAATAAAAATCGACTTAGAAGCATCGAAAATAAACTAACCGAAGCGAAATGCAGCCAAAAAATTAAGGAATTAAGGCAAAAAACTGACAATACATGAAATATTTCAGTGATATTCTTGTTGAGAATTTTTGCGCTCTTTTCAATGTTTTAAATTCGTATAAATTCTAGTATCTGGTTATTTGAGTAAATATAAAATACAATTTATTTTTATTATTAATATTTTTATTGCTATTACTTTTATTGATGTTATTTTTATGGTTACTTTTTTCATATTCCATCGGACAAAAAATTGACTGCTGCGGTTTAATTGAATTTTCCATTTTCAATTTAATTCAATTCAATGATATTTCGATTTCAAAATTTCTGGTCAATTTTTCTTTTGTTTTGTTGTTCTGCATCATCTCCGCACTGATTCTGCCCCTCTTCTCTCCTCTTCGCTTCTCTGCTGCAGCTGTTAACTTGAAACCACTGATAAATGTGTTTGCCCATCATGTGTTCATTTTTATTTCTATTTTTTTATTTTAATTCTCTTCAATTTATACTTTAAACACTTTGTTTAAACACTTTTACTGTTGAATTGTGAATTACTTTCAATACTTTAAAGATATTGTAAAGCAAAACGTTGCTGAAAATGTATCTAAACATTGTCAAGCATCACGTTTAGCAACATTCAATGTTGCCAATGTTTCCTTGACTCTGAAGACGTGACCAACTGACAGCAACGCCAACAACGATTGAAGTGACTCCGTTAAAGCTACCGAAAACAGATGCTGCATTCGACTGCGATGCTTTTTGATGGTTTTTCATTTGTGCTTTCATTGCTCGTCGCATGGAATTGAATTGCGGTGAATAAATCGAACGCGGCGAATCTCTGGAGAATTTATTGAATTTATTACGGATCGGTTAAAAGCTCCTTCGACCTCGTAAATCGCAGCTGTAATAAAACATGCGATTTCCTTGCTCCACTTTCCCCGATTTTCATTTCCTCCTCACCTAATTCTACACATTCTTGAAATATCTCCGCTGCCATCTCGTTCTTACTGTGTGTTTGTCTCTTTCCAGCGCTTCTTTGCCTCGTGTGGTGCTCACTTCGAGTCAGCAGCGCGGCTGCCGACGAGTCGCTAGACACACGCGAAGGTGTTGATTTGGTGCTCAAATGTCGCTTCACCGAACACTACGACGCCAAGGACTTCACCTTCTACTGGGCGCGCTGGACCTGCTGCCCCACCCAGTTCGAGAACGTGGCCATCGGCGACGTCCAGCTCAACTCCAACTACAGGTGAGTGCGACGTCCATGCAAATCACTTCAGCTCGTTGTTCGGGCCTCATAAATTTTGATTTCATTACGAAGAGGAGCGAAAACGAACGAACAAAGATGCACATAAGGAGGAGAAAGCAAAAGAAGAACAGGAAGAGTTTCTGTGTTAGTAGAAAGCATACAAAATTTGGATTTTATGTGGCTTTTATGGTCTCTAAGCATGGTTCATAGACCTGATGTGTTCGTGTGCGTCAGTATGAACAGCACACTGGGAAAAATAGCAGCCACTGTCTACAAAACCCACTCCCGCCATTTAAAATCATGCAGATGGAGTTTTTGTTTCTTTTGTGCATTCTTTTCGAGTCCTTCTGTTGTGCAGTCCTTCGACTGGCAACGCTGCATTGACTCTTGACACACTAAAGAAGCGAAATCAAGACTTTTATTAGCCACAAAATGTCATCGTTAAACATGAAATTTTTTGCACACATTAAAGCAAGAATTTTTCATTCCTTAAACGCCAACATTTTATATGAATCTTTGCAGAATTTTAATTTTTTCCACTATAAAACAAAAGCACACGAAATTCTGGTTTTTCTTTCAATGAATTTTTTCTGTGTGCTTTTTGTACTGCGATCGAACTTGGCTGCAATCTGTTGTCTTTAGGTGTATAATACCAGCAACAACAATGAGAATAATAATAATAAGCAGCATCAGCAACAACAACAACAACAACAACCTTTCAATGACGCATTATTTCAATATGGCAGCCATTTAAAGCGCTGTAAAGTGATTCATTGAGCGGCTTCTTTTGTTTTTGCTGAGAAAATACCTTCGATAAATAATAATAATAACATTTTTTCGTTTTTTCTGTAACAAAAAGAGTCATTAAAAATTAACAACTGTTGTTGTTGTTGTTGTTGTCGTTGTCGTTCGAGGCGTCATGTTTCAGGGCTTTTTGCTTCACGTACAAACACACACACACATATGTATTCCAACACATACACACGTTTGATTATTCTCTCCTGACCAACAACTAAAATACTTGAACGCACCAGTGCTGCCAACGCATTAAATTGCGCGTGAAATTTATGCAATAATTTACCGGAAAATATAACAAATTTATTAATCATGTGTTAAGCACACACACACACACACACACACACACACACACACACACACACACACCCACAGCCGATGAAGAGCGAAGCGAAATACATTGAAATTTCAGAATGTAACAGAAAATAAATCAAATTCTTGTTTAATGCTGCAGCTGTTCAGCAGTTGGGCTTCAATTAATCGGAAGTACGCAAATAACAGCAGCAATAACACCAACAACAACAACAACAACAACCACAGTATTCATATATATGCGAAGATTTGATGTTTGATCGTTGTCATTGCAATAAACACTTTTTTGCTGAATGACGCTTTAACAAATAAATTAATAAAAAATTGGACAAAAAAAGAAATTATGAAATTACTTAAATAAATGAAGAATGGGATTTTATATAAGTTGGATTTGTATAGACTTCCCCACGTGATCGAGATTTATTTTAATATCACTCCTTTTCTTCCTTTGCTGCCTTCGTTTCATGAATAAAATTCGTTAAATGAATTCCTCAAAGTCATTAAACTTCGATTCTTCCTCTTCAATTGCAATATTGAAATAGAAATCGTAAGGATGCAAAGGAAAAACGTTGTCCTTTTTCTAAAGAAGTGACTAAATAAATAAATTATAATTTTCATAAATAAATATTTTTATATTTTCAAGTTTTTATCAATTGCGTAGGACTTAAATCCTTTCGAATTATCGATTAACTGCTTTTGAAGAACATCGCATATTCAATACCTAAATAAAGACTTCATAAAATATTGCTTTAAAATCCTTTTTTTTGCGAATTTTCGAAGGATTTCGATTGCCTTTCAATGACGTATGGAAACTTAATATTTTATTCAGGAATGCAGCTTAATTGGCATTCATTAAAATGATTCTCAAGGACATTCACGGTTTAGAAAAATCGAAACGAAAAGCAAAAAAATCGAAAGTAGAGCAGCTGACGAAATAACGAAAAAAGAGAATTTAAACTGATGGAAATTTAAATGAAATAAGACGTATTGATGATGAGGAAGATGATGATGTGAATGACGATGACGTTGATGGTATCGCTTCACAGCGGATGTTCAATAAAAACGTCACGTCGTCACTTAACATTTAAATGAGTTCGATTGAAAGCAGGAATTATTTAAATCGACAGCAAAGCACCCGCTCACGCATGAATACAACACGTACACGCACACGCACACGCACACGTACACGTGCTTAAAAATACACATTCGCCCAACGACGCACTTTTACGGCATTCGCCTTCGCACGAGCTTCTTCGCTGTGCTGCTCGTTGATTGCTTGCTTCGTTCGGCTCTCCATTCACTCGCTCGTTCCGTTGCTCTCAGTGCAATCAACACCAACAGCAACAACACCAACAACAACAACAACAACAACGTTTCGTTTGATCAACTGTTACATTAATTTTTTAAAATCTTTTTCGCATTATTTGCCATGTAAATTATCCGAATTACATGGAAGAAAAGAAAGGAGCAGAGAACAAATAATCAATATGTAAGCATGGGAGATTAAATAAAAGCGACAACAACAACGTAGCCAATAATAAGCTTCATTTCATCGAAAACAATAACAACAAAAGAAGGATATAAAAATTGAAAAAGCATCCAGCAGCAGCAGCAGCAACAACAATTAATTTTATTTGCATTTAATTTACATGAATGCGTGTTGCAACAGCAACAACAACAATAATAAAAGGTGGCCACACTACAGCAGTTGCTGCTGTATAACAATATTTTCCGAAGGTGGCAGCATTAAAGTGTTGCTAATTGTTGTTGTTTTTGTTGGTGGCGGTTGCGGTTGCGTGTTCCTTTTCCTTTGCGTTTGCATTAACATCAACAATAAAAACGAAATCGATTACAATGAATAAAATCATTTTAAATCAGAGAAACTCTCAGTGAAACGACGTAAAGCGAAATCTTTAAAGAACTCTCTCTCATTAACATGAATTTTCAACGCTCTTGCTCCCACTCCACTCTCAGCTACTCTCACTTCATTTCATTTCATTGAGCAACGCAGTTGGCGAAGGAGAATTGTTACCATAAACCAGAGACGATGAGACCCCGGACTCTTCTAGTACCATCAAAAAATGCAAAATGAAAACACATGTACGCTATACATGAGATTTCCCATTGAATTGTTTTTGCTTTTAGACGGTCCGCTGCTACTATGGTTACACAATGACAGATTGAATGAGATATCCATTTACTGAAAACAATTCACAACTGATACAATGTTATAAAGGAACTTTATTGTTGAAAATTATTATTGCATGGAAAATATAAGAACTAGCATATATTCGAAAATTTATTAGAGAATCAGAACGTGTCATAGAATTTTAACCTTACTGCAAAAAATCTTATTACGAAATAAATTCGAACTCTAACAAATAAAGCAACGAAAGCTTCACTGCTGCAGTTATTGCAACAAACATAGGGTGCCAGTCCGAGAAGTTCATCGAAGATACACTTGCTGACTCCTACTTTGTGACAGACTTAATTAAACATTTCGAGAAACCTATCTTCTAATTTAACTAAGGAAAGAAAACTTTGCGATTACTTACTCATATTGTAACTGTCGCATTGCTTTTAAAGCGCAAATAAAAATTCTGAAGTCACATTTTCTGCGCCGAGAAATTGGAGTGGATTGCGACAACTATGGAGTTTATAGAGCTTAAATTAAAGCGCAATATCAAAAACGATCTTTTTAATTATACTTCTTATGGTATTTAAATAACAACATTCCATTGAACTGCGCTTTTTAAGTGATTTTTACTTTTAAAAGCCCTTAACTTCTAAACTAAGTCTTTGCGGCAAAGTTTTAGTATTATACTATTTTTTGGAAATGCACTGGCTATTTAATGTATAATAAGTTTTAGAAATCCAAATTAGTTAACTATTTTTTACTTGAGCACGTATGCGAAAATTTTCTCTAAAATATTAACTTCACTTACTCTTTTGGATTGGAATCTCTGAATAAACATTGTATCGAAGTGTCAGTCCAAGTAACAGAAATAAAAGCGCGGGAGAAAAATCGCTAACTTTAATCAGTAATTTCTATTAGAAAACCTTGTTGACAACTTATAAGTTTTATAAAATAATGAAGCGAGAACATTTTTAAAACTATTTCCTGAAAGTAAAATTCAGAAATCTAAACAAAATGTGGTTATTTAGCGGAGTGAATGTTGTACCAAAAACACACTTTTTCTGGTAAGAAGAAGAAGAATGTAAACACGAAATATGGCTTCGATTGTTTTGTGTACGCAATGCCCCCGGGGTTTTGCGTAAACAAAAATTTACGTGGATTTGTTGTTGGGGCCCTCGTCGATTAACGCACACATGCATGGCATTTTTAAGAGTTCGGGGTCTCATCGTCTCTGCCATAAACGAATGAACAATACAAGGAAGTCTTAAATCATCATTCGCCAAAGAAGTTTCTCTCTCTTCTCTTCTCTTTAATCACTTATACAATTGCTACTCTTGCACGCTCTCTCTAACCACACATCGTTGCATCACCAGCGGCTTCGTTCGACGATGATAATGAAAAATTTGATGAGATCGTGTCGGTGGGGAGAGCGAAGGAAGGAGGCAGAATTTACATGCGCTTAAATGCAGCGCAAATTGCAGTAGTATTAGGGAGATTTTCGCTTTTATGTGCATCCGCGTGAGCGCCGAGAGAGATTCGATTAAATTCAAGCAGTTGTTATGCGGATTATTCGGCGCTTGTTCGCGTTGTTGTTGCTTGATTACGCAAATCCTACATCAACTGCAGTCGCTGAACATCATCAGCTGTTGCGAAACGAAACGCAACGGAACGTCATGCAGAGCGTACAGCGAGAAACACGCGAACAAAGCGACTTAACAACAGCAGAAACGTATAAAGAATTACGTAAGCAGAGAAAACAACATTTTTCCCATCGTGGCATCGTCTTCACATAAATAAATAAATAAAAAAACGAAGGAAAAAAGGAAATCGTGAAGGATCGTGTTTTAAATTTCTTTATTTTCTTTAATGTTTCGCAATGAGTCTTTTTTCCTATTTTTGTTGTTGTTGTGTCGTGTTAACGATAGCAAAACGAAACATCCGCAAAAACACGTAAAAAGCCCACGTAGGTGTGTGTTTTTTTTTTTTGTGTTCGTGTGTGTTTGTGTGTGTAAATATTCACATAACCGACGAATGCCTGAGACAAGAAAATAATTGTCTGTTTCTTATGTCGCTCTTCGTACAACATCTTGAAAACTGAGCAAAGCTCTCCGCTGCGATGTGGCTGTGTGTGTCCGCTTCATTTCGAAACATTGTAGGAAGAAATCTCGGCTTGTTATGCAAATTACTGCAATTACACTGAAAATAAAGCAGAGCAACTTGTGCGAAGACGCTAATAAATATTGCCGCACCAGCAACTGCAATATGATATAAGAACTGAACACGAACGACACATGTTCGAGCTCAGCACCGAGCACAAAGCGTATGCAGACGCCTGTGTGTGTGTGTGCGTCTCAATGTGGGCAGCATTTCGCCCGCTTTGACGTTGAAGGATGCTGCTGAAAGACGACGCTGACGCTGACGACGACGGAGGAGGCGGCGAATGTCTGTTCATTATTTGCATATCGCTGCGAGCAACAGCAGAAAATCGTGTGCCGTGCGGAGGGAGCAGAGAAAGTGCATGGAAGAAGAGGATGTGCAAGAACGGATTTATTCCGACATCCATTCAATTATTCAAAATGAACAATGAATGAATCGGATTGCATTCAAAAGCGTTTCGCAATTCCTCCACAACATAAAATATCCAAATTAGAAAATCAACTCAAAGCAAAGACTTACATTGCATTACATCCGCTTCTATACTATTTTATTGCATTATATTGAAGCCTATTGGAAGCAAGTTTAACAGTTTCTCAAAGAAGCCCCTCGCTCTCGGTTCTCTTTGCCTGATCGCTCTTGGAGACCTTGCTGTGTGCCATTCCGTTCACGAGGATCGATTCACGGAGCTCTCTTGCTTGCCTGCCGCTCTCTCTCACTATCTCTCTCTTCTCTCAGCTGATTTCTGCCTGATTGATGCTTCTCCAGGGTTGCCAAGTCGTAGGAAATTGCTCTGTGTTCGAAAGAATATTTTGATCGGTGGGGATTCGGGGAATGCTCCGTTTTATAAGTCAATGGAAGCTATAGGAAGATTCTTTCACCGAATTTTTATCAAGTTCACCGAATAACATCGTGAAATCGTCGAGGAGACGTAAGAGTGTTCGGGAAAATATAGTTTTAGCAGGGCATTTGTAGCCTGAAGGACTCAAAATTTAATGAAAAAAAACTATCGTCATACAAACAAATAATGGTAAAAAAATTAATAATGAATTTTCTTAATAGAAAATTGTCTATTGCTATATTGATAATTTTGTACACTATATAGATTTTCTGCAGCTGAAAATTTGTTCAAGGAATTTTTTAAATTTTTTTCTAATATTTCTAGAAGTCTTGTCTTCTGTTTGTTTACCCTTTTTTTCTCATTTTAAGTGTAATCTTTAATTTTTCGAATAAAATAACAGAGACAAAATTTGTAAATAGAACAAGTTTCATTTTATTTAATTTATTGAAAGTTCTCTTTAGGGAAGAATTAAATTTATAATTGGGGAACGTTGCAAGTCTTGAGAATCCGAAAATGTTACTTGGCAACCCTGAAGTAAACCTGCAGCTCTCCGCTTCAGCTTCGGATTCTCTCCCGTGTTGACTTATCCTGGAGCTCTCCTCGGTTGCTTGCTGCTCCTCCTTCGAGACTGATTCATCATCCGCTTATAGAATTTTTTTCAATTTATAATTCTTCACATTCTACGAAATTTCGCTGGTTTCTTGTGACTTGAAGAGAAAAAAAAGATGGAATGTAAAGAAAAGCAGATAGTTCTTCGTCTTCTTCTTCTTCTTCTTTTTTTCCTTCTATAAACGCACGTCTCAGTGTATTTTTTATATGAAAATTCGACACAAAGTGCAATTGTCACGTCGCGCATATTTTTTGCATCCTTGTAATAATTTTCGCGCTTTTTTCAATTTGTTTATTTGCTGTCGCTGTTGTTTATCGTTGACGTTTTTTGTTGCTCTTCGTTCCGCTTCTCGTAGATTTCGTCGCCGCTTCCTCGATTGCATGTTAAGCAGCATTCATCACATGACATTCGCTTCTTTTCCCCGATTTATTCCCGCTTTTTCCTCCTGAGCCATCGTGCATATCGCACGGGACATTCACAATAATAATTTTGTGCTTGTTGAGCTTTTTAAGTAATTTCTGTCACGTCGAAATGACGCCTTTTCTCCTCAATGGAAAATTATTATTGCGATGAATATTTTTCTTTCTTCCTTGCTTCCTTGTGTGTGTGTGTGTTTGTTCACTTTAAAAATATCCTAAAATGACGTTAATTGCGTGTTAATTCAACGACTTCTTGACACGAGTTTCGACTTTGGAGATGAACATGGAATTCGCAGATTAATAACAGGTTTTTTGATGGAGTTCACTTTTTCTTAGGATCGCTTTCAAGGACATGCAACGATCCAGCGTCTAAATTCACTCAAGTTGATATCGAGTAAATTATTTACTTTATTTATTTCGCCCGTAAAAACGTCAATTGAAATAAATTAATCCCACTCAAAGTCATAATTTAATCTTGTCACTTTTATTGGACTCCCTTCGCCAAACACCTCCCCCCGCCCCCTCCGCCGACCCTTCTCGTGCTGCTTCTCGAATGTCTTCATGTCGCTAAAGTGACACGTAAAAACGCAATAATAATGATAGCTAAAGTGATAAAATGATTACCTGTCATCAGTAGAACTTCGTCCCTTCCCTGTCGCACTCACACAGCCACAGCGTGTAGCTTTTCGTGTCAACTTTGCTCCGGTGCCTCCTTGGGTGCCATTTGCATTCTCTTGTTTCCTTAACCTCGTTCAGGCAAGCACAGTGAGGGCGAGGGAGAGGAGTGACTCCGCGCGAATACAGTGAAAAATAATGTTAATGCTCGCTGACAGTCAACCATCAACAGGACGCCATCTAAGAAACATAGAGCGCGATGCAAGAGCGGAAGATGCCAGCGAGAGCAGCAGCGACGACAGTGACTCTCCATCGCCGTCCGCAACACATTCGCAGCTCGTGTAATCATGATGTCAGCCGAGGCTGCGCTGCGCTCTTCGGGTGCAAGTAGCACAAAAGAACGGAAATTCAAATCCCGCACATAATTCCGCATGTCGTGAGTTATAATCCTCGAGCACATGTGAGCGAAGTGACAGCGTCGACAGCTTGTCAAGCGGTGGCGAGGGAGGGGGCGGGGAAGGGGAAAGCGTGGCCGCTGCTGCAGCTGATGATGAATATGAATATAAAGATGACGGCGACAAACGACTTCTAAGCCGAAGTGCAGCCAGAAAGGATTCAACAAGGATTGAAGAGGTGCAAACGTAAACTTAAACGCGCGTTTCGGCTTTTCGGGGACAGCTTTTTCTAGAATCGTAGAAACTTCCACTCAAATCAAATTATTTATTTATTAATTAATGATGAATTTCAACATAAAATAAAACTAAACAATTTGTAATAGTTTCTACACCTTTTCCACTTTAAAATCAGAAAGCGTCACTTTAAGTTCAGAAAGCCTCACTTTAAATTCAGAAAGCGTCACTTTAAATTCAGAAAGCGTCATTTTCAATTCAGAAAGCGTCACTTTAAGTTCAGAAATCGTCACTTGTAAATCATAAAACGCAATTTGTAATTCAGAAATGTCACTTGTAAATCAGAAAGCGTCACTTTAAATTCAGAAAGTGTCACTTTAAATTCACGCTTTCTGAATTACAAGTGACGCTTTCTGATTTACAAGTGACGCTTTCTGAAAAGTGGAAAGGGTGTAGAACAGAGTACAAAGGAATTTAAGGATAAAGGGTATTTCAAAAATATTTTACACAAATTTTTTCAATATTTCTTTGTTTAGGCTTTGAATAAACTTTGATTTTTAAAATAAATAATGCATAATAATTTTAAAAAAAAGGCAAAATGCGAAAAGGAAGCGGGAAAAACACGAAAAATTGAAATACAAAAAATGAAACGAAAAAAGTTGCGAAAATTACATCAAAAATTAAAGAAAAAAATCAATCAAGAAATAAACATGAACGCAGGATCATGATGATAACGATGATGATGATGATGATGATGAATGCAGGGAATGGTTAATTCCAAGGGACGGGAAGGGGAAGGCGCCGGGGATGAGGAGCGAGACTGCGACGCATTAAAATTGCTGAGTTTTCTTTTTGTGCATAAGCGAGTAACGGGCAACAACGACAATAATAATAATGACAATAAAAGTAGCAGTGACGACGTACAACAACAACAACAACAAACAGCAGCTTAAAGCATCAAGTAAATGTTACACAGAAGCAAACATATGCGACACACACACACGCACACACACAGCCATCTCCCTGCATTCAGCTTCTCTCTGTTTGAATGAGTTTGGTCATAAATGAGCACATACGATCGCCTGTGTGCGTTCCTGTGTGTGTGTGTGTGTGTGGGTCTTTCGTTGGTTTATTAATGAGCTCGGATGCGCCACAGGACATTCGCTTCCTCTTCGTCCTTAGCAGGACTCGAATTAATCGTTTCCACTGCCAGCAGCAGCATCCAAGTGGTCATTTGTTATGAGGAGCAGCGTTAATAAATTTTTATTTCGAGACTCGCAGCAGCGAAACCATCGAAACACCTAACACACAGGACAGAGAGAGAGGAGAGAAAGAGAGGGGCGAGGGGGAGGAACAAAGTGAGTAAATATCCTTCTGGGTGCAGTTCTTTAAGTGCAGTCCTTAAAGTGTCCTTGCCGAGGCTGCATTATGAAATTGCAGTAATAATGCCAACAATTTATGTTACTTTTACTCACTCAAATGCATCACCGCTGCTCAAGAAGATAGAAATTACAAAAAAATCCTTTTCTTCAACTAATAATTGAATTAATTCATTCATTTAATTGTTAAATTTTCCATTTATTTCATTTATTCGTTTGTTTAATTAGCAACTTCGTCATTAATTTATTTATTAAATCGTTGTTTAAATATTTACTTATTTTCTTATTCATTTATTTGTCCGTTTAGTCTTTCATTCGTTCATTTAATTACTTATCGATGATTCGTTTGTCCATTTAGTGATTTGTCCGTGTGTTTATTCATTCATTCGTTCATTTATTTATTCATTCATTAATTCCTCAATTTAACGATTCACTTGTTCATTCATTTTTCCTATTGTTTATAATTTATTTCTTCGATAATTTATTTATTTAATCTTTTTCTAATTCGTTTATTCATTCATTTATTCAATTATTAATTCATTTATTCAAGTAGTAATTCATTTGTTTATTTAGTTATTCATTCCTTTATTTTTTATTAATTTTTTCATTCATTTGTTCTTTAATTTAATCATCTTTGGTTTTCGTTTATTAAATATTCATTTGTTAATTTATTTATTTAATAATTTATTATCTCATTCACTTGTTCATTTAATTATTCCTTTGTTCAGCTAATTATTAAAATTATAATCTAAGCAACTCGAGGAAAAGAAGAAGAGGCAAAAAGAACAGAGCAAGTGCAGTTGTTGAGGTTGTCAGCATTAAAGCAAAAACTATTCGTTTCGTATTCGTGTTTCAGCGAATGATTCGAAGCTGCGTTCGATTGTGTTCTTTGATTCGTTGCTGTCATTCGTTTCTCGCTTACATCGTAAGGGAAGCAGCGAGGTACTCCGAGCCCCATTACTTGCCTGTGTCAGCGGAATGTGAAAATAGTCGGGAAAATCGAAGTGATACACAAAATCATGTGGTTATCATCGATGATGTCATGGCAATGGTTACCGCTTGGAATAGACAACAGAAGAGAACACAAGGACAGCCGAAGAGGACTACAAGACGATGGAGAAGTAGAAGAGACGACGGGAAGGAGATGTTAAAGGAAGAGGAAGAAGATGCAACGTCATGGCTGTAAAAGCGCAACTCATTTTTAAGTCATCATTCCAGAAACTTATCAACGCTTTAAATCCGTCATCGCGCTGCTTCTTCCCATTCATCTTCTGTTTCTTCTTCGGCCGCTCATCTTTCAACGAAGCTGTTAAGAATGGAAACGCCAGGACAGGAAAATGTAAGATAAAAAGCGCCGAGCAGAAGCGAGAGAAGGAGCGAGTGAGAGTGGGAGAGTGCAGTGAAAAAGTAGAGAGCATATTTTATCCACATCTCATTGCGAATCGCGTGATACTCTCACAACAAATAACGTCGTTATTCGCGAGCATAACTCGCCGGGGACTAATATTTTGCGTCTAAGAAATCATCATCATCATCAACAACAATAACAATAAAAGCGGCTACAATGACGACAACAGCAACAGCAACATCGACGCCGACGAACACGAGAGTAATAACAGTAACAAGAGCACAATAAACAAGCAGCGGCTGCGTTGTTGTTGTAGTTGGCGCCCGTTGATGGACGAACTTCGTGCAAATACTTAAAAGACTTTACTTAATAATTATTTCAAGGTTTTCGCTTAATTAGCGCCCGTCTTCCGTTGATGGTTGATGGACGAAAAGCTTTAAGAGCACAGCCAGAAGTAGAAGAAGCAGAAGAAGAGGAAGACAGGGATACTTATATATGAGCTATACTTAAGTATGCAGGATCGCAATTAGTAAAGTTTTATTTCAGTTTGAAAGCCCTAAAAACTTCTTTATCGCTTCTGCGGTCTTCTAAACGCCTTTTAAAGTTGCTGACGATGTTGCAACCGTTGTTGTTGTTGTTGTTGTTGGCGAATCAGCCGATGAAAGTGCTTAAAAATTAGTGCAGCATTTAAAGTTTTTAATACATTTTCAAGTTTCGTAAGACGCGAACCCAGCCGAGGATGCGAAAGGAGGGAAATAAAACATATTAAAAAGCAAGAAATTGGAAATAATAATGAAAACGAAGGATGTTGTCGATGTTGTGATTTTCAATGTGAGCGAAATGGGAGAGAAACTGATGACGAGGGAACACGCGAAACATGCGATAAAAATGATGTTGACAAAAGTTGAGTGGCAACATGCAGCACAAGCGGCAAAAATACAGCCCATGTTATGACAAAATAATAATAACACAAACACAGAAATGGAGGTGGAGTGAGGCGACATCTTGTCGTCGATGGGGCAAAGCACGTTTAGCGAGTGCTTAAAAATCCCATAAACAACAGCAACAATAACACACGAAGGAAACTCAACTCCTACATTCCATAAATACATTCTCAAAGGGGGAAAGTAACAGCATTCATTGTCGTTAAAGCTCACATTAAAAGCTGCACATCACGAGTACAACAAGCACAACAACAACAACAGCAACAACAGCGATGACTACAGCAGTAACAATAGCAGAAGAGAGGCCAACGACAAAAACCTCTCACACACAAGAAATTCTTATAATAATAACGAGAACATCGACAGTCCAAGCATGAAGCAGTGTCATTAAAAGGGAAACGGCAAAAAACACAAAACCAACAACAACAACAGCAACAAGCAAAACAAGGCGCTTAAAGTAAATCAACAGAAACAACTGATGTTTCTCTTCGGGAGAAAAAACCTACGCAAACAAATGCTAGAATAATAGCGATGAGCACAAAGCAAACACAACGGCAATGATACGAACCGCAAGAGACAACCCGTTCGTACATCGGCATTGCATCGCCGATCATCATCGACAGCCGCCGTCGCTGCATTCTGCGTGCTCACGTAACGTTACGGCAGTGAATGTCATTCGTTGTGCGCACTGTTGTCATTGTTAAGAAGGAATTCACTTAAAAATCATCTCTGAATAATTCATGAGCACTTCACGTGGCCCGAAGTCATGACGCAAGACGCACGACGCTTCGTGAAGGAAAGCATCAGCGAAAGCGTTAAGCGGAAGCGAGCACGTTGACGATTGAATGTGTGTTGAATGGGGAGGGGGAGGGTGGGGCGAGTGGGCGGTGACTGACAACATCGGAAGTGCAGCAGCTGATGTACGATGCGGTCATGTTTTATGGCGCATGAGGCGCCCGAAAGCGACGCAACGCACTTGCAGCTCATGCTCGGCTTGTTGTTCGGCATTTCTTTAAAAGAGTTGCATTGTTGCAGGGTGGTTTTTTAACACGAATTCCATGCAATCGCACTACTCGCCAGATCCTGCTTCTGTCTGTGGTTTCGCTCTGAGAGACACGCAGAGCGGTCGCGGGAGGAGCGGTCGCGGGAGGAGCGGCGGCAGCGGCAGCGGCAGGAGATTTATTGTGGCTTGGCGTGGCAGCTACTTCACCTTCAGCTGCCGCATGAAACAAAGTGGCTGAAAGTGGTTGCACTGCACGCGGCGCTGTCCATAAATTCACTTGCCGTGCACCGCAGCACCGCAGCAGCAGCTGAAATCATGAATTCATTTCAAACTTCTCTGCACTCGGAAAATAATGAACGAAGTGATGAATAAATAAAATTAATTGTTCGCAATGCATTCGCAAGCGTTGAAGGTGAAGCAGGCGGCAGCAGCTTAAGTGGCTTAAAGTAGCGCTGCCGAATGGAGCGACCTAATTCGACTCGGGACGGACGAACGATGACCCATTTACGTGCGAATGCTCCCTACAAAAGCCGATGAAATGAGCCAATTACACAACTAAATCCCTACTTATACCGTTTGCGTTATTCAATGCGTTGCTTAAACTCACCCGAAATGCACCTCAGCATTGATTAAATTCAAAACAACTCGCAGCTTGTAAAGATTCGTTGTGAAGCTGCATTCAATGCCGAACTCATGCTGCGCAGTGTGGCCGGGACCCCTGACAAATAACTCACCTCACCTTGTTTTAAGATGCTCTCCGCAAACAGCTGAAGAGCTCTCTTCGCATGCATCATCATTAATTAAGAAAGCCTCGAAACTCCTTGACCAATTTCGGGTTTCTCTGAAGAGAATTTAATTATTCAACGTCTGTAATTCTCCCTGGAGAGGCGCTCTCTCAGTGCTTAATGAAGGGAGTTAATTTTATTTCGTGTTTTTATTTCCTCCTCTGACCGACAGCAACGAAATGGAATTGGGGAAGCCTCGTTTTTTCCTCATCCTCCGACTTTAAAAAATGCGTTTTTAGAATTTGTTTTCTTGTGCTCTTCCTGCGTTCGTCGTTCAATTGTTCAATATTGAAATCGCTTTTTCTTCTCTTATCGCCCGAACGCAGATTGGATTTTCGTCCTGGGCGCGGCATCTACGATTTGCAGATAAAAAACACCTCCTACAATCGGGACAACGGACGCTTCGAGTGCCGCATCAAAGCCAAAGGCACCGGGGCCGATGTCCATCAGGAGTTCTACAACTTGACGGTGCTGACGCCGCCGCACCCGCCGATGGTGACGCCCGGCAACGTCGCCATCGCCACCGAAGACAAGCCGCTGGAGTTGACGTGCAGCAGCGTTGGCGGCTCGCCGGACCCAATGATAACGTGAGTATTACGACGGGGACATGCGACAATGTCGAAAAAAGGAGAGAAGTTTATGAGGAAAAAACAAACAAACAAAAAGAAAACATGATTTTCATTTGTTTCGAATTTTAGCAACTAAAAACTTTATTATTATTTTTATTCTATTCACACTTTATTAAATCAACTTGTAGCAAGTTTTGTTGTCGTTGTTGTTGTTGCAGGTGGTACCGCGAAGGCAGCAGCGTCCCTCTGCAGTCGTACATCCTGAAAGGCGGCTCCAAGAATCACCACACCAACGCAACGCTGCAGATTCTGCCGCGGCGCGCCGACGACGGCGCCAAATACAAGTGCGTCATTTGGAACCGCGCCATGAGCGAGGGCCACACGCTGGAGACGACCGTCACGCTGAATGTGAACTGTAAGTGGCACCACTGTGCACCCCACCTTTCATAATTAATTACAGTTTTTAGCTGGCGAAACTTTTACTGGCCGAAAATGAAAACAACAGAAAAACCAAATGAAAAACAACGGAAAAACAGGAAAACACACTGAAAAGACAGTCCAAAAGAAGCAAAGGAACGAAGATAAATTAAAAATAGACAAAGAATAAGCGAAAAATTAAAACTGAACGGAAAAAAGTGGACGAGCACCGAAGATAAATGAGTTTGATTTAGAAACAGAATGAGAGAGGGAGGAAGAAGATGACCAAAGGGGGCGGGGAAGTTTTCAAAGGTTTTCTTTCTCTCTCTCTCTCACTTTTGTCTTAAACGCTTTAAAGACTTTCTCTTCTTGCTTTCCGAATTCATTGCATAAAATCGGCATTTGCCAGTGCTGCCAAGTGCTGTATGTTTCTTCATTCGTTTTAATATCCGCTTCCCTTATTCCGAAATCAGTGCGAAAGCACCACGACCTAATCTCGCCTCTGGGGGCGTGTCGAGGGGCAGCCATGTGTGGGTTGCATCAACAGCTCACACTCTCAGCGCTCCGTGCTGCCTTCTTTTGCACCCTAGCGGGGACAACAACAACCAAAAAAAAAAGAAAAAAGAAAAAACAATAACTCGACAAATAATAATAATAATAATAATAATAATAATAATGATGATGACGTTGTCAAAATCCTCTGCTCGGCATCTGAATGCATTTCTTTCAGCAAATCATACATTTTATTCATATACTAAATACGAAATAATATTTTTAGGAATAGAATCGAGGGCAGGAAGAGGAGGGATGGGGAGGTGGGGGCGGAAGGTGGGAGCGAAAGGAGAATATGTAAATTTTATGATTGTGTGTTTATGTTGCGTTGTTGCAGTTATGAAAGCCGAAAGACGCCTGCGGAATTAATAAACGTACAGAACAACAGCAGCTCAGCACCAGCTACAACAACAACAACAACAGCAGCAACAACAACTCTCTGCCATCGCCAGCGTCCAACAGATGGCAACGCTTATTATTATATGTTTCATGGCCGAAAGTCCTGCAGCGAATGCGAACTTTGTTGCCAGCATGTTTCTGAGCACACTGACACACACTCAGATAGATCTGTGTGTGTGTGTGTGTGTGTGTGTGTGTGTGTGTGTGTGTGTGTGTGTGTGTGTGTGTGTGTGTGTGTGTGTGTGTGTGTGTGTGTGTGTGTGTGTGTGTGGGCGACCATCTTCTCATAACTTCAGCAGATATTCATATCTGTCCAGCTGTCGCTCTGTCCGTCCGTTGGTAAAACATTTCGTTGCTTTCCACAACGAAACATCTGCCAGGCGCTTGTATTTCTATTGTTTTATATTCTTTCTCTCTTCTTTCTAGCATCAAAATATTTTGTTGTTGTTGTTGCTGCTGTTGTTGTTGTAATTATTGTTTCGATACATCGACTGCTGTGATTCGTGTTGCTGCTGTTGTTGTTGTTGTTGTTAATAAAGTCTGTTGTTAATATTGTCGCTCCAAAATTCATTTATGCTTTTATTTCAAATTCAATATGATTTTTGAAGGAAACTTTTGGCCTTCAGCAAAGTCGAAAGATATTAAAAACATTCAGCAGCTGCTCAGCTTCCATTCAGCAGGTATTCAGCAGTCATTGATTGATGATTGAGGAAGTCAAGTATTCAGCAATCATTCGGCAGTCGTCCAGATGCCATTCAGCAGCTATTCAGCCGTCATTTTCTAGTTATTTCCCAAATAAAACACTCAGCAATCATTCAGCATGTATTCAGTAGTCAATAAGTGATAATTTTCCAAGTCGAGTATTCAGCACTCATTCAGCACGTGTCCAGCAACAATTCAGCAGTCATTTATTGTTAATATTGCAAGTTAGGTATTCAGAAATTATTCGGAAAGTATTCATCATACATTCAGCAGTCAATCAGTGCATTAAGTAGCCATTTAGAAACTCAGGAATTCAGCACTCTCGTTTATATTCACTTATTTCTTTAATTAGTTTTTTCTTCATGTGCTTCTCATCTACTTCGCGTTTTTATCATTTAAATTTGCACGAATTTTAAATATTCCTCGAATTACAAAAAATCTCTCAAAAAAAAGAAAAATTTCTTCTAAAATTCAATTTTCTTTAAACGTTACTTTAAAGTTACTCTTTTATAAATAAATAATGCAATTTTGGTTTGAAGCGAGTGCTGTAATTTAAATCTTAACTCGACGCTGAAAATCGGCTGTTAAATTTAACGCGTTGTTAAAAGCTTTTACTTGAACGTCGCTGATAAGACGAGAAATCTTTAAATTACAGTTAAACTTCGGTTAAACTCGATTGCTAAACATTGTTGCTAAGGTTAACGCACAGTTAGATTCTAGAGTAGATGGTGTTAGTTTAACTAGCAGTCAATTTTATATTATTAAATGTTTTAAGTGCTCATTTAATTCACACTCAATCAAATAATTTAAATTGATGTATTTATTTTCATTTCTATGAATAAATCGATGAATTTATTCTCCGATTCTTACGGAAAGCATATATTTTTTTTATTTAATATTTATTATTCAATTTCGTTGCTGTTCAAAGACTGTTTCTGTTCTTGTCAAACTGTGTCTTCTCGCCTGACTACGAAAAAGTATCGTTCCTCGAAAAGGCGTTCATGTTACGTTGTTACTTCGATAAATTCGATTTGGTAAAGGACATCATCGTCATGAGTGAGTCGAAAATGGAGGAACGCGACAGCGACTGCAGCGGAAAAGCTGAAGGAAGTCGAAATGAAAAATACAAAGTGCGGCATTTCTGCTATTTCTTATTTAATATGCTATAAAGCACAATAAAATATGGAATTCGAGTGAACATGAGCAAAATATAGACGCAAGGAAAATATATTCATAGGAAAACATAAATTGTGAACATTTGCTTTCTTCTGGGACAAGAAGACAAACATAAACCAGCAAATAAGCGAAAAAGGGGGAAGGGGAGGGGACAGAAATGCATAACCTTGCCGAGCAGCGATGCCAAATGACGACAACGTAACAGATATTTATGGCCAACTTATTTGGGACGCGCTCTAGAAGCCGGCAAACAAACAACAAGCAAAAGCAACAACGAAAAAAGTCACCGACAAACTTGCCTATATAGAATTTCATAAGGAAATAAAAGTGAGCTCCGCATCGCTGCGTTTCTCTCTCATCCCATCCCAACGAGAGAGCAAGAACACAAATACAAATGAGTGGCGGTGGTGGCGACAGCGGCGCCAACGTCTGCGCCGACAGCATCGATGACGCTGAGCGAACATGACGCGAGCGCCTCGCTTCGTCTTTACGAAGCTCATCTAAAATCCATTAGTGGAGCCGGAGCATGAGTAAGTGAGCGAGGGAGTGAGCGAGCGAGTGTGTGTGTGTGTGTGTGTGTGGGTTGAGCTGCACTTCGGCGGTGTTGCATTTAATGCTTCGTAACTCCAAAGAAAACGTTATCAATTTTTCAGAATTCAATTTAAATTTTGTTTCGAAAATATCTCACAACTAATGCCAACGATTCTCTCCAATAAAACCCGTTATGACTTCATACAACAGAATGTAATAATGCAGTGTAGGCGCAATGGAGGAGGAGAAGGAGAAGAGGAGCAACTACAAGTGGCAAAAAAATATGAAAAAAATTTACATATGAAAGAAAAAACCATATGAAAAAAATGCTGCACAAGGATTTTAAAACATAAAAAATAAAATGGAGAAAATGCAATTTTCACACGTCAAAGGATAACCACATCAAAATTCAATCATATATCCGCTCCAACACACACACACGTCCACAGCGAGGCATACACACACCCATGCAAACGTTGTGAAGCGTGCTTCGAGAGAGGCACGTGCTTCGTAGCTGCTGAATCACGTTGGCGAGGGGAAATACGTGCTGCTTAGCGCCGAACAGCGACACAGCACAGCCACACGGACTTTTCGCCCTCTCCGGGAGCGACGCATCGCATCGCAGCTGGCAAATGTGCGAAATATGCACACACCTGCAGCGGAGACTGTCACACAACAACAACAACAACGACGACTCCTGCATAAACTACAAAAATAACAATTAAAGTGACTAACTACAAAAGCAACTTTGTTGCATTGCGTCGTTTTGTGCATAAAGAAAAACCACTTGCAGCCACTTAATGAAGTTACACACACAGAAAACGAACAAAGACGTAAACAAAATGTAAGTAATTTGAATTGTAGTGAAGCAGTTGTCAACACCAACCGCCACACGCCTCCCTTGCTTCGTCATACTTCGTCAACTTTGTTCACTTCGCAGCAGCGTTTAGAGAATATTTTCCAATACACTTCAACGTGAATTGGATTTTCTAGTCGAGTACGCAACAAAGCAAAGCAACAGCAGCAACAAAGTCGCCCGCAGCCGCCTCGCGTCTCGGCTGCAGATCGACAAACAACAAACGCAGCAGCAGTGCGCCGCCGGCGTAGACAGCTATTAAATCTCTCCCCACGGACAAAATTTATTCATATCTCTGAATTTGTAATGCTGCTGTCTATCGATGTGCCTACATGAATACACATTCTGCAGAAGTGCGTCTTCAAAAACTAATTTACTATGTAAATGCGCCATTAGGAAATCCCCGAGCATTGCTCCAAAGGCGACATCAATTTGCAACTGTGTGTGTGCAGCTATAAAAGAAGGCGCAATGCATTGCTGCGGAATCGCCGAGCGCAAAAGCCGACGGCTCTCGTTGCTTCGTCGCAGCTCAAGAGAAACCGCAACGTCTCAGCGTCACACACACACACATTAAACGCTACGATTAACAACGGAATTGACAAGAAAAGTAAATTCAGTAAATTTAACATTGAACTTAAACAGATGAACCGAAATCCTGCATGACCCAACTTCGCTATTTTCAGCATTACTTTTTATTAAATCTTTCGAGAAAATTTAGAATTTCATAATTTCGTTTTATTTTCATAATTATTGACATAATGAGTGAATACCTAAATTATTCGTAGAAGGTCAGAAAATAAGAATTTCTCCAATAATAATGAAAACATTTAAAAAGTGGCACTTTTTCGAAATTTTCGAGTTGCTTTTGGGTTTGTCGAACAATTTTTAAGAGTTTTGAGAACATTTAAAAAGTTATTAAAGCGGTTTTTTGTTTCTTTGTGTTTTTATTTTGGGTATTTTTCCCTTTTCAACGATATTCAGTGCAAAAAGCACCATCAAACCACCGAAAAATGCCATTTTCGCCATCACTGTAATGAAAGTTTTTATTGTATCACAGCTTTTCGAAAATTAAACATGCTCGGCAAAGTTTTAAGTTCCACCGAAACTCCGAAACTTTCAAATGATCCAAAACTGCGACTGAACTTTGCACAAAGGCGGAAACCCTTGAGGAGCGGAGGGGGTATCGGAAAAGGGAACGCTGCTGGCAACGCTGAATTAATATTGTTCAAAAATGTTAATTACAGTTTCGTAATAATGCATAAATACAAAGAAAAAACATAAATAAATCATTACTTAATGATAATAATTAATAAATAAATAATTTAAGAATTAAATAAATAAAATAAAAAATAGAAAAATAAACAAATAAAAATGCTCAAAGAGAATCTCTTAGCTCAAGAAAAAACCGAATCAAAGAACCTTTGAGCGTTTGCTTCCAAGTCCATTTGATTTTCTGAGTTTATTGTATGATTTTTTAGACTTTTTAAAAGAGTTTTCGTACAAAAAGTACCTGGAAATCCATCCCATGCCACTGTATAAGGGTTCAGTCAGGTTCAACAACGGTATCACTTCTGAAATACCACAGTTTTCCCCTTTCAAGTCAGTCTGAGGCTATATTTTAGCGATACAGCAGATAAATAAATACATGGACTGCATTTCTTGGTTTCGAGAGAGACCGGCGAAGGGACTCTTCCATGTTTCAAAAATATACTTAAGAAAAGAGGTAAGGGAACTTTGAATGGAAAAGGGAATTTTATGATTGAGCAGAAGGATTTTTTGTGGTTTAGAGATTGAAAAGTTTATTGTTATTTAATAAATGTCATTTTTCGTCCTCATCATCGTCGATTTCTTCTTCTTCTTCGTCGGTTTTTTTGAACCTTAGCACCTTCTGCGTCTTCATGTTTTCGATTTTTCATATTTTGTTCGTCGGTTTTTTCGTTTTTGTTAGCATTGTGCGTCCTCCTTATTTCTACACCTGTCTCCTTCAGCTTCTTCTTCTTCTTCTTGGTGTTCCTTGCACCATCTCCATCTGGTTCTTCTTCTTCAGTTCCTTCTTCGTATCCTTGCATAGCCAAGAGTCATGAATCATGAGTTTCGAGCTGTGTGACGGCATCCGGCGCAAAATAAAAACTCAACCCATGAAGATTGTGTCTGGCGCTGTGAACTCTCTATACAGAGACATCCGTATGTGTGTGTGTGTGTGTGTGTGTCGCCATCTGCTCAACCGGAAGTTAACATGTCGCTCAGTAACGAACTTGAATGACTTTCATCAGCAGCAGCTGCTGATGCTTCATCTCTATTTCCAGTTCCAGTTATTATTTTATATTAAGGACAAGAAAACGAAGACAAGGAGGAGGGGGAGAAACAAAACGCGCTTGTAACGAAGTGGAATTTAAAGAGTTAAAATAGCGCAAAGAGGAAAAACTTATAGAAATGAAGTGCATTGCGAAGAATGAGATAACGACAACGGGCATTATTAAGAAATGTGGAGTAGAAAAAAGGCAACCTATAAAAAACCTCTTCTCTTCCGCAGCGATGACGAATTTTCATCTAGAAAATTTTACTTGATTTCAGCGCTTTTATCAGCGTTTCTCGTTTTTCCTTTTTACATTCTACTGCATCAGTTTTATTTTAATTTAATCTTTCTTTCGTAATATTTCAGCGTCGTGTTACTTAAATGGGTTTCTCCGATTCCGGCGAGGGGGCGGAGGGAACGGGAATTCTCACATTTCTTGTGGTTTTCTTGAGTAGTAATTTTTTTGGTCATCTTCTCGGTTTTCCCCTTCTCCCCCTTTTTACTGCAGTCAATTTATTTGCTGCTTCTTGTGATTGCTTTTTTCCTTCTCCTTCGACGTCAACAAGTCATTTTTCTTCACCTAATAAAGTCCTCTTTACAACGTCGTTTCTCCTTCAACTTCTTTATTTCAATAATAAAACAGATAAAAGCTGCTTTTATATAAACACAGACTATATTTTTTATAGTTCTTTATGTTTATTAGTAGCCGCAGCTGACTTTGGAAATTATATTCTTTCATTCCTTTCCGATCGATTGATAAATTCATTGTTTTTGCGGAATTTCTCGGCTCCGTTCAATTGGACCTTTAAAGCTCTTTAGCATTGGCAGCATTTTCCTCTTTTTTTCGCCGTCATTCACGGGCTTGGAGAAGCACAAGGAGAAAATAAGAAAAATCCGATAAACAAGCCATTCAACAATGCATCAATGCATCATTATTGATTGGAAATTGTTGCAAATTGATGAACAATGAAGAATAAATAAACGAAATTAAATAAATTGAACAAAGAATTGGAGAAGAATGAAAGAGAAAGGAAAGCACATAAATTCTGCAAATAAAACACATGAAAAATAAAGGATAAAGAAGAGGAATAGGGAAAAAAGAGAATAGGGAACACGCAATAATAAAGGAAACTTTTGTTACCCGAAGAAAAACTTCGACGAGTCAAAAAGAATCTCATTCATTTTATTCCCTTGCTTGTTTCTGGCCCCTTCAGCAGCCTCCTCCCTTCACACCCGTCGTCCTTCAAACATGCATTCGTGATCCATGAAATTTATGCATTAGAAACCTCATCAGCAGCCTCGCCCCCCAACCGAATATTATTCTGCTTTGCTAGCCACTTCAGCTTAAATGTTTTATTGAAAGGAACCCGAAACACTTCATTGAAGGCTCTCGTCGGCCCCTCCTCCATCTTGACCCATTGATTGTGAGTGAAAGCAGACTGAAGCCAAAACTATTTAAATAAAATCCGAAATAAAAGCAAGCGTTTTGCCGGATTTACAAATGCAGAAAGGTTTAAAATGTGGAGCAAATGGAAAATGGAAAAGCAGAAAGAAGTCGAATAAAGGAAGGTGAAATTAATGTGAATTGCGGAGTGTTTCTCGAACAGCAATTAAATAATTCTGAGCATCATTTAATTGCTAATAAGAAGCTTAAGAGATTTGAAATTAGAGAAAGGCTGAAGGACATCCGCATGTGCGAGGATTGAGGACATTTTCAATAAAGATTTAGCAGAATTTAGCTTTTCTAATCGCAGAATCGCTGTTAAAGGAACTAAAATCTTTGTTAAATTCCATTTACTTAGCATTAGAAAACAAGTACATTACGAAATTAAATGCTTCTCCAATACAAAGTTGGATATTGAAAATGGGCGAAATATAAACCAAAAAATTTCTTCTTTTCTGCGATTCTTCGCCTTTTTTTTAATAATAAAACGAATAAGTAAATTAGTAAATTAAATTAAATTAGTAAATTAAAAAGTTACAGTTTTTTGTATTTAATATTAAAATTTCTTCCTTTTTCTATTCAAGTGATTCGCAGAAGCTTCTTTAAATAATAATTCTTTGTCGTGTCACTTTTCTTTCGTTCTTTGTTCCCAGCTCATCGAATCGAAGTAAATTCGGAGCTAATTTTTTTGCTTTTTCCACTTCTTCTTCTTCTCCTTGCATACGCTTTAAAATAAAGCGACTGCAAATCTGCTTCAGTTCGCAGCCAAGTTAAGTAACATGAAGTTTCCTAAGCTTTTCAATAGCAGTACGAAAGCTTGGACAATGCAGGCCACTAACACGCCCATACACACACCCACACACACACACACACCTGCTGATGTGTATATAAGCAAAGCATAAGCTTACAGTATATAAATTCACAACATCTGCTCGAGTCTCATCTCTGAAAAGCCGAGGATTTGCGACGTCCTCAACTTTTCTTTCCTCGCAACTAATGTTTCGTTTCTTTTGCTTACTCCTTCGTCTCCTTTATCTTCTCCTTTATCTTCTTGTGTTGTTTATTGTTTTTCCAAACATCATCCTTTCGAAGTTTGCGACTTTCTTAACATTTCTGTTGTTGCTGTTGTTGTTGCCGTGGATCCTGTAATCCTTTAAAACAGAGTCAAAGCCAACGCCGAAGTCAGCGACAGCAACATTGAAAACTATTGAAAACATTGACGCAAGTTTAGAAATGATGTCGTCGGATGTAGCAAAAGTAGCAGCTTTACTTTTAGTGGACGCGTCGCCAACAGCGTCACCAATGCAACAACAACAACAACAGCAGCAGCAGCAGCAGCGGGATGAACACCGACAATACGTAAAAGATGGAAAAATAAAAGTTTGTTTCTCAACGAATTCAACAGGATTAAAGAAGGATTTCCTTCGCCCGAAATTCCTGCAACACAATTCCAACTGCAACTTTGTTAGCAAAGTTTTCGCACAAAAGACTCTCGCAGGACACTCGGCGGCCTTCCCCGCCCCCACCATCCACGGCTCACCACTTCACTTGCAATTAAATTAATATTTGCATGAACGAACAGGGAAATAAAAGATTTCACTTAATGTATTAGCAGCTTAAGTAGTTGATTAGTGAGCTTCCGGGCGACGTTACTTCAGTTGGTTCATTTGTGTGCATTTTGTGTGGCTACTAATACCCGCCCCGGCACCCAGCATCCACGCTTTCCTTCGCTTCCTATTCACCAGTCTGCGGTGGCGAAAGTTTTCAAGGTTTTCTTCTGTTTTTGTTTTAATTGAACTCAGAAAGTAAACGGATTCTTCGTCGGACTGAAAGCGAAGAAAATGTTCAAAGTTTACAGCGTAATTATGCTGGAAAGTTTATAATATTCATAGTTAATAGATAGTGATAATAAATAGACGAATTATGTATTGTTCTCTCATTGCAAAGAATCCTCCAAATGATAAGAATTCCACAGAAAAGGGATGCCAATGAAAAGCAGTGTAATCGGTGATGTTGGTGTGGTTTTTTGTGTCCGATTTCGGTCGTGTGAAACGTGTTAACGTTTGAAAGAGCGTGTACAACACTCATGAACTCACATGCAGCCGGCCGCACAATGGTTTCCATTGACTGCTGCGTACCCTCGGCAGCAACACGTTGCACGGCGTGAACTCATGTCGCCTGCTGTATTGAAAACGCCTCCGAGCTGCACTCGACTCGACCTGCGAACGGAGAGGATCTTCTGCGCGGCCCCCAAATGGGTCCGAAGACTGCTAAGCGCGGGGCTGTGATGCAGTGCTTCGGGGCAGCACATTTATTTTAGTACGTTTCAAAGAAATTCCTTTCAAGTGCTTTAAGGTAGCCTCCGCAACGTGCAGCGCTCTGCCGCGTCCCTCACACTTCGGCCAACGGCTTAAACACTTTTAATTGCAATCATCAGCTGCTGCTTTCGTGGTGATTGCATTAGACGCTCGTGACACGTGACGTTGGCCATTTCCTGTTCAATGACTGACTCCATTACGCTTTTATAGGCAAAATAACCCCGTTGTTGGTTGGTTAAGTACCCGTCATTAAGTGTTCCCTGAACCCAACGCGACCCGTGACCAACTAAAACATTGCATATTCCATGCTTCCGTATTCGATCCAAGTTTAAAGCCTAGAAGGACGCGTCGAACTGCGGCTTTTTATGTTTAAAGATCTCCGTTGCGCTCCTAAATGATTTAATTATGCCAAGGATTGAAGCGGGGACGTGGACAACGCAGAGAAGGCAACTTTACCCACGCCAAAATGGCTGCATTTAATTGGCCATTTAAAAAATAAATGGACTTAAGTGCAACTAGGAGGGCGAGAGGAGTGAAGAGAGGATTCGTGAAGGACCGAGGGAAGGCGCGTCTGATTGCAGGCGGCGATGCAAGGCGAGGATTGTAGCAAAAGAACCAGAATAACCCCCTAAAAGTCATGAAATTGTTTTGAAGGAAAAACTTTTTCTTGGCCACGAAGTTAATAATTTAGAAAGCCGAAGGAAGCCCTCCTTATTTGAAAGGAAAACTTCAATATAGAACCGCTTTGAAACTTCAATATAGAACCTATTTGTCCTTTAGGAACTTGAGAGAAAACACTTCACTTGTGATTGAAATAATTAAAATTAATTTACTTTATTTGGTGCTGTTTTCCACTTCAATGCAATAGTTCACTTAAGCTAATGGATCGATGAATTACGATGAGCCCAACGATGGCTCCTTGCTGAGGTATTCCTCTTAACGTCCATATACAGTCCCTTACAGAAAATAAATCCTATCCGTCTATCGATACGACGTCGTCGTATCTTTTATAATATCAATGAAATAGGTCAGTGGCTTGCCTGATTAGCTGCCGCCGTAGAACACATGTAACAATTGGCGCTCCTGATATACTGCTGGGTCAGCTGTTTATTCCCGGGTCCATCTTACTTCGATAGTGTTTACTTCGAAAGAATTACTTCGATAGTGTTTGCGACCAAGTGTTAGTTACAATAATTAAATTAGTACACTTAAAGTTAGTAATCGATAGTTTGTTACCTAATATCTAATAATATTTAATTGTTTCTCTAATTCTTCTTTAGTTAGTATATAGTTAATAATTGATAGTACAGTAAAGTTAATTTGTAAATTTCTTTATTGTCTTATTTATTACATTTTTGTTATTTATGCTTTTATTTGGACCTAAACTTTACACGAGAATCATATTAATTTAAGTTTACATATATAAAGTAATTATCATTTAAAGCGCTTGAAGCTTTCTGCAGCGTTGCATTGCGAAATATGAAGATGAAATTGTTTGTCGAAATAAGCTCGAATGCTCGGCAACACCGGAAACACAGGCTAGGCCGGCTTATCAATTATCGTTTGTTGCTCAAACAATTCCTCCGTAGCACGCAAAGTCATCCATCCATCCTTTCAGTCGTCTGCCATGTGTCCATCTATCGGCATCAACGAGAACTCATCCGCCAATCCAATTAAAACTGACCATGCATCAATTGCAGATGCAATCAAATTTCCTGAAGCTGTCTATTGTCATTCATGGGGCTTCGCAAATAGTTTCCTTCCTTCACCTTGCAGCCCACCGCCCGCTGTTCGTACGTACGCACGCACTAATCTCCTCTCGTCTCTTTCTGCTTTCCACTTGCAGACTACCCACGGATTGAGGTCGGCCCGCAGAATCCACTTCGCATCGAACGCGATCACATGGCTAAACTCGATTGCCGCGTCGATGCCAAGCCGAAGGTTTCCAGCGTGCGTTGGTCACGCAACGGGCAGTACGTCAGCGCCACACCCTCGCATACCATTTACCGGGTCAGTCGCCATCATGCGGGCAAGTACACGTGCACCGCCGACAACGGCCTGGGCAAGGCTGGCGAGAAGGACATCTTTCTCGAGGTCCTCTACGCGCCCCTCGTCGTCATCGAATCCAAAACGCACGAGGCCGAGGAGGGCGAAACGGTGTTGGTGCGCTGCAACGTAACGGCCAACCCGCCACCCATCACCATCGAGTGGCTGAAGGAAGGCGCGCCCGATTTCCGCTACACAGGCGAATTGCTGACATTGCTGTCGGTGCGCGCCGAGAACGCCGGCAACTACATCTGCCGTGCCGTCAACATTATGCAGCCTCATAACTCCAAGCGCGTCGAGGGCGTCGGCAACTCGACCGTGGCGTTATTGGTGCGCCATCGGCCCGGCCAAGCCTACATCACGCCCAACAAACCCGTCGTGCATGTGGGCAACGGAGTCACGTTGAGCTGCTCGGCCAATCCGCCCGGTTGGCCGGTGCCGCAGTACCGCTGGTTCCGCGACATGGAAGGCGAGTTCAGCAACACGCAGAAGATACTCGCCCAGGGCCCTCAGTACTCCATCCCGAAGGCGCACCTGGGAAACGAAGGCAAGTACCATTGCCATGCAGTGAACGAACTAGGTATCGGCAAAATGGCCACAATTGTGTTGGAGGTCCACCAACCGCCGCAGTTCCTGGCCAAGTTGCAGCAGCACATGACGCGGCGTGTCGGCGATGTCGATTACGCAGTGACGTGCAGCGCCAAAGGCAAACCGGCGCCCCTCATCCGATGGATCAAAGATGGTACCGAGATTTTGCCCACCCGGAAAATGTACGACATACGCACTACACCCAGCAGCTCCGGCGGCGGCGCCGGTGGCATCACCACAGTGCAGAGCATACTCAAGTTTCGTGGCAAAGCGCGGCCGAACGGCAATCAACTGGTGCCTGCTGATCGAGGTCTGTACACCTGCCTCTACGAGAACGAGGTGAACTCGGCGAACTCCAGCATGCAGCTGCGGATTGAACACGAGCCCATCGTGCTGCACCAGTACAACAAAGTCGCCTACGACATCTACGAATCGGCGGAGGTCGTTTGCAAGGTGCAGGCTTACCCGAAGCCAGAGTTCCAGTGGCAGTTCGGCCAGAATCCTTCGCCTCTAACCATGTCCTCCGACGGACACTACGAGATCAGCACCCGCATCGACAACAACGACATCTACACGTCGGTGCTGCGCATCAATCATCTCACTCACTCCGACTACGGCGACTACACATGTCGAGCCATTAACCAGCTCGACGCCATCCGCACCAACATACACCTGCAGCAGAAGGGTCCCCCCGAGCGCCCTACCGCCCTCAAGGTCGTCGACTTGAGCCACAACTCCGTGGTGCTTAGCTGGATACCGGGCTTCAACGGCGGCCTCCTGAGCACAAAGTTTCTGGTCACCTACCGGCGGGTGGCAACACCGCGCGAACAGCAACTGATCCCCGACTGCGCGCTCTCCCACTCATACTCCTCCTCGTCATCTTCCGCGGGCTCCGGCGTCTTCACGTCGTCCGACTGGCTGGAGTTCGACTGCTACCGAGATAATCCCTGCAAGGTCACTCCCCTGGACCAGCACCAGAGCTACGTATTCAAGGTATACGCACTGAACTCAAAGGGCAGCTCGGGCTACTCCAACGAGGCGATGGCCACCACAAAAGTCAACAAGATACCGCCGCCACTGCACGTCACCTACGATCCCAGCTCCCACGTGGTGGGCATCAACGTGGCGGCCACTTGCCTGTCTCTGATTGCCGTCGTCGAGTCGCAGGTTAGCCACGGACGACCGTCGATACCGGCGTGGGAACTGGTCGACACCATCGCCTTGCTGCCGTCCGGGAACGAAGCCACGTTCAAGGAAGCTATCGTCAATCACATCGCCCTGTCATCGCGGATGCACTACGGCGCTGGTATTCATGGAGCCGGCAATCGCCCGGTGGGGCATGTGGAGGACATCACATTAGCGCTGGCCGAGAACTCGCAGGGACCCTCGGTGCGCGTGAAGCTCTGTTTGCGTACGAACCACGACCACTGCGGGGAGTACACAATAGCCGAGAGTAAGTAAAGGGCGGACGAAGGCAGTATGCCGCAGGACCCATAATTATCCAGTTGCATTTCATCCAACACCGCCACGATATTCCAAATTAAACTAATTTCCTTCTCCTTCTCGTTCTACCTCTTGCATTATCTGTTCTTTCAGTTGGCAAATCGTATCTTGGCGAATCCACCGGACTGACAACACCCGGCGTAGTCGCCATCATCGTGACCTCGGTCGCCTTCGTCCTCTTCGTCGGCGGGCTGCTCATATTATGTCGCTTTAGGCGCTCGCTGGCAGCGAAGAAGACCACAGCAGCTGCTGCCACTGCTTCAACGGGCGCTGCGCCGAGCATCGGCAAGGAGTACGACCTCGATTCGGGGCGGCCTTCGATAGTGGCGCAGCCGAACCAGCACCAACCACCGCCACCTCCTTACTACCCGACAGGCAGCCTTGACAGCAAACAACTCGAAGCACACGCCATGGAATTGACACTGACTTCGGTTGGGCACGACGACGAACACCAGCAACACCAGCAACAGCAACAACAACTCAAGTCATCTTCACTTTATGGCACACAAAATGGCTACGGTTATCATGTGACAAGCGCCATCGGTGTTGAAGGCGATAGCTATCAAATCGTCCCCTCAGCGGGCCACACGATGGTGAGTCCGGGCGGCGGCAGAGCGGGCCTCGGACTGGGCATTCCGGAAAATGAGTGTAAGTAAAGGAGAAGCTGGATTGCTTGGTGCATATTTAACACGATTTATGGCCGCCGCTGGCATCGGCACTGGCCATTCGTCGGGAGGGCGAACGAAAGCCGTTCCTGATAAACGAGCATCGGACGAAATTTAACTGGTGCTGGTGCACTGTATGTCATTAACGCGAAATTCCCAAATAGAGTCCATTGGAGGTGCCTCCACAGTATTAACACGCTCGTGTGTCTCCCTCCTCCCCTCGTCCACCACATCTAAGCATCTGAGATCGCAGTTTGGCTAAAATAAAGTCCAGTTATTGAAGCAAAACGCAATTTAAAGCAACGGACAGTGATAGGAAAAAAAATAAAAAAAAATTTAGAGTTAATTCCATTGAAACAAAAAAGAAAAACGAAAAAAAGTCTTCAATTTCATTTGATTTGAGTAAAGTGAAATTATTTTTCGGAGTTTCTTGAAAATACAAACCTTAATACAGTCGGAATCAGGACAATACCACAAAAACAATGACCCCCAAGCCGCAAATAAATTAACCTCAATTAAATGTCATTGAAAGAAGCTGCAGCGTGGCGGGTCCAGCAGCCCTTCAGAGTCCGGCAGCTCTTCAGTCATTCCTCCTTCTTCCGACTCCTCCACAGGCCAAAGTGCTTCGTAGTCATTGCTACGTGAAGCATGAATATGAAAACGCAAGCAAAAAGTATTCACAATTTTAATTGGCATTATTAAAACGGAGACTGCAGCTGTCACGCCCTCTGCATCCGCAACCATTAATAGGACAGTCTTTAAAGAAGTGTTCTCGGAGGAGGCGGCGGGGGATGCGAAAGAAGCAAACTAAAATGGGAAGAGGGAAGAAAAACACTATTAATTTTGCTGCGACTTCCGTTCCGTTGAAAAACATTGAAAAGCATTAAAAAAATAGGAATTGTTGAACAAGTTGGCAGCACTGGCCAAAGCGACAATGACAACGACGTCAACAATGACAAAGACAAAGAGGAAAGAGAAAGAAACAGAAGGGTCCTGGAACGAAAGGGGGAAGAGGGGAACGGAAAACGAGAAATGGCAACAATAACAACGGACGAAATAAAGTGAAGAGCGATACTTGAACATGAACAGTTACAGCAACAACAACAACAACAAGTATTACAAAACTGAATCAGAAAAAACAAAAAAAACAACAACGGAAAACATCCACGCAAACAACAACTGAACAACTTTGGACCTGCCAAAGTGCAACGAAGCAAACGTTGTTTTTTTAAGTGTGTCCGTTTGTTGTTGCTATTGATGGTTTTTTTTTGATGATAAAGCTTTTGTCCAACTCGGTTGTTAGTGTTGTTGTTGTTGTGCTTGTTCTTCTCTTATCTCCGTTGTCGTCACTGTTGTCGGGCTCTGAAAGCGAATGAAGAAAGAAAAGAACTCTATTGCAATTTCATTGTTTTTATAAATTGTTACTGAGCTCACAATTAAAAGCTCACATTTCGAAAGCTGCTCTAATGCATTTCCGCTTCCGCTTTGATTGCTTTCGAGTGCCGCTCCCGCCTCTCGTTTCCCCTGCAGTTCCCACGGTTGCATTTAACGATTCGCTTTTCTTCTCCGAATCCTCTTCATCCTACTCGGCTGCCGCTGCTGTGGTCCTTGTTAATTGCGGTGGCCACAATAACTTTTTAAGGATTGCGAAGCACCAACGACTTCCGCTGCTTTTAAATAATTTATTTGATGATATAATGAATTTTTGATCGCGCTTAATTGAGGCAAAATTCGACTCATCAGCGATTAAGAAACGCTTAAGTGTTTTCTCAGCAAAACCAATCATTCGAACAAGAAGAAGAATAAGAAGAAGAAGAAGTTGAAGGTTCTCTCTTTTATCTTTAAAACTTTTCCACACACACCTTTTGATGGCATTTGACTTTTTAATAAATAAAAGAACACAACTTTACATCTGTTCCCTTTTCCCCACACACACACACCAAAGCAGGACCATTCGAATTCACCGTCCGCTCCAAGCAGCCGCCACCAAAGCAACAGCAGCAAAGCATTACCAACAGCAACAACAGCAAGAACACCGTGGCTCATTCATCACAGATGTCAGCGTCACCGTCTACAGCAGCAGCTGCAATGACCACGCCAACTCTAACGGCCACAAATACCAAAACTTCCCCAGCTTTGACAGTTTCAGGTAACGATTTGACGCAATGTCTTCCCACTCGCACCTGTTTCTCGCTCTCTCTCTCTCTCTCTCTCTCTCTCTCTCTCTCTCTCTCTTTCTCTCTCCGCACTCCTTGCTTCCTTCTTCTTGTTCATCTTCCTTCGCCAACAGCGATCTAGTCACATTAAGTTGCACTCAAACTAATTAATTTTGTCAGCACAAGGAATCGCAGAGGTAGAAAGAACATGGAAGAAACACTACAGAAAACACTGATAATTATCACTTTCATCACGTAATCATTTTTTCAGTAGCCATGTTCAGTTCGCACTTGTGAAACTCTTCGACGGTATTGAACTTTCTCACAATCCCACAACATCATTAATTAGCGAAATTGCCACTAACAATCATCGTCCTTGTAAGAGATACTCACCAACACTCAACGACGGTACGGATAAGAATTCGTATGGACAAGGAAACATCTACACTTTATCGGGGCCACAAGATCTTGAAACCTCAACCTGAGCACACTCAATATTTTCCACAATCGACTTTCTCTATTATTATGTGTTCGGCACTTTTCTAATATGCACTCACTACCTCTGTTCGCACCCTGTAATTAACAAGCACTGTATCGCACTGTTTCACACATTACATGCATCATTCGATAAACGTTCATTACTGCACTTTACGCCATCGCTGAACTTGGTCTTAGAACCGTTCACGAACGGAATACAGATTAGCAAATTGTGCTAGCACACACTCACGTGTGCACACAGTCGGTGCGCGTACTGTGCGTAAATGACTTTCATGCGCTTGGCTAATTTTAGAGCGAATTCAACCTCATTCGCTACAGAAGCGTTCAGCGCACGTGAGTCGAACGATTACGTAGGTGAGTGTACGCGAAGACAGAATGGAAGATCCAATATGATACATTGTTCTGTGCTTCTTTGTTCTGTGTTCGCACTTTACGTCGCACACTGCGTAGATCCACTGATGAAATAAAAGAAGGTTCATTCTTTAATGGCGTAGGCTTCTCTTCCATTAATCTCGGTGTGTATCGCAGACTCTATAGAGTTAAGAGTGCACATCCTTTCCACTGTTGATCGTTAACTCTGTTCACTGTCCAGACTGTAGATCGTTCACACAGACAATACATTGTTCAGACTATACATCGTTGAAGCTATATCGCAGCAGTTTGAAGAGTTCAAGATGTATATCATTTACTCTGTTGTTCATACTGTAGAACATTGTGACTGTAGATCGCACTGACTGTGCATGGAACACGCTGTAGAACCTACAATGGAGATCGGCACACTGTCCATTGCTCCAACTGAATAGTATATCGATTACACTGTACATCGTCGACGCATGAAAGGCTCAAACTTTTCATCGATGACACTGTTCATTGTACACCGAAACTGCACATCGTACACTCTGTAGATCTCCAATGCAGATCGGCACACGGACTTTACATTGTACCTACTGTACATCGTAAGCCCATGAAGACTTTACACTGTCCATTGTTTACTCTGTTGACCGTATAGACTGTAGATTGCTCAGACTGTCCATCGTACATGGTGTACAATCTACAATTCATATGTCCTCACAGACTGTGTATCCTTCAGACTGTCCATTGTTTAGCCTGTACACAGGCTCGCTCACACTGGCAAAAGTTCTCGTCTGTACAGCGAGTCGTTCGCAGTGCACATCGTTCAGCACGCACTTTATTCAGAGTGTACTTCGTGGACCACATCCACACCACATTCCGTGTACGTTTTCAGATTCATGATTTTGTTTTCGTTCCGTGTTTGTGTTGTGTGCAGGCAGTGATATTTAATTTCTATCCACTCTCTCTTATGATGCTTTTCTTATGCCTTGAAATGCAATCCGAAATCTAAAAAAGGACGGAGCTGCAGCTGAAACAGAATAGAAAATGCAAATAACTGCGCTATCTGAGTGAAACTTTGACAAGATGACTGGCGAAAAGCCAAAATATAGCGCGCACACACACCACACACCGGAGACTTCAAAGGATAACAAAAATGGAAGCGTTTTTAGCCAGGCGCTAACCAGTCACTCATCCGCCCCTTCGCACCCACTCCGAGGCCTTACCTGCTGCGGAAGTCCTGCTTCTCGGTCCACAAACGCAAGAATGAAAAAATATCCACTCTGCGAATGGCTGAGTCCGTTTTTTTGCCATTCTTTGTTTGTTTGCAGCTGTCAAATAAATTATTCTTGCTGCACTTTATTTGCGTTAGTTTTGGAAATTTGTTGACTTTTAAAATAATGCATTTGCAGTTTTCGGTTCGTGGGCAGCAACAGCAGAAGCGTCGGCTTCTTCCCGCGGGAAGGAAACGCACTGTTGGCACCTTCATCAAGGGACGATGTCTGCCGCTACATTCACCCTCTTTGCTTGGCAGCACAAGGAATTTTAAGTGGCTGTTTGTCTTCTCACTTTAATCATTTGTTCAAATCGAAAGTTTGAATTGAAATTTGCAACTAATTTCAACGTTAACGATTCAGTCTGCAGGGAAAAGGAATCAAGAATCACCTTGACAAGTTTCATCATTAAAATGAACGCAAAAAACTATAGGATTCTGATTGTTTTACAATCCCAAATGAATGGAATTTATTAAAGAACTCATCGACAGATTCTTCAGCTTCATTTTTATGATTTAAATCTTTAAACTTTATCGCAGAACTTCAATTAACTGTCAAGATGGGAAACTGAGTTAGTTTAACTTCACGCATTAATTTGTGTTTAATAATTTATGAGAATTCAACTCGAACATCGCTTGAATCGCAATCGATTGCAATTTAACTTCTCCAGAGGCGCCAAATGAACGCTGATGGCAATCGTCGTGTGCATTGTGTGCGTTTGTTGCTCTGATTAGAAACTATAATCATATACAACAGTAGAATTAGTTCAGTCGAACACGAATTCATTTGAGTGAGGCTTCAAACTACAACACGACACAAGTTCGCACTGTCTCAGAATGAAGCTGGGAATGAATATTGCATCATTCACTCCTACAGCCGAATTTCCGCCTGTCTGTCTGCCTGATATTCAACAGCATTCAAACGTAAAGCGTCGAGGCGACATTTCGAATTGACAAGTGTCAGAATTGAACAATGTTGCTGTTGTTGTTGTTGTTGTTGTTGTTGTTGTATGTGGTGCATCTACTCGTACGTGTTTAATTTCCTTCACTGCACCTCGTAATTCTCGTCTGTGTTGTGCTTTGTACAAGTTTCTCTCTCGTAAACACAACTTTTACAAACACTGAATTCGAAACTCGTTTCATCCAGACTTCTAAACTTTGCGCATAACTTTCGAGATTCATTTCCTCACGGAACGAAAGAAAAAGGATATCAAATAATAAAGCAAGCTTAAAGAAACTCTGCCTCCAACGAACAACCCCAACGACAAGCTCAATGAGGAGCCTTTCACTTTCGGCCGCAGGAGACGAAAATCTTCACGGAAAAGCGGCTGGAGTCTGAATAAGAGGCGAGAGTTCGATAATTTGGAGGATTCGCCGACATCAGAGGCTTTTAGAATGTGTTTTATAGTAAATTTATGTATTTTATCACAACAAAACGTCTGCAAATCATGAAGAATTCAATTTTCTATTTAAATTGCAACAGTGGAAATCATTCCACGGTTTCTTCTGACTTGAGTTATGAATTTTTCAATATTTCCATGGCGTTTATTCTCGAAGAGCAACACAACATGAATAATTAATAATAGTAGTTGAAAAGCTTTTCGCTTAAAATCATTTTGTATATTTTCTGGAAACTTTTTGAAGCACACCAATTTTTGCAGCACTGATTTTTTTCGTCTAGTTTTTTGATGCACCAACCTCAATGCACGATGTAACGATGTCTGTCCGCCTGTCTGTCCGTCTGCGAAGCACCTGCACCCTTTGAAACGCTGATATAAATCACAAAATTATAAACTTTATTAAAGCGAATTTGTTTGTTTTTCTTTTGAAATTTGCAATTCGCAACAACGTTAATGCAGGGTCCAGTCAGCATTATCCCAGCGCAGAGAACAGTTACACGAATTCGAGCGGTCGGTGCGGTTCGCAGGACACGTTGTGGCGTTTAAAGCTGTCAGCGCAGCAGCAGCAGCAGCAGCAACAGCAAACAACGCCCATCTACATCGAACGCCCGCCCAGCGTCGGCTATGTCACGGATCCGTCGGTGCTGCTGACGCAGTGCGTCGTCGACTACATCGGTTACGCGACGCCAGCTCAGTTGGCGCTCTCGGCTTCGGCCAGCCAGCTGAGCTTCCAGAGCTGCATTCCGAATCCCTCCAATCGTCAAGAGTTGAGCAGCTGCAACAACGACCACCAGCAACAGCAGCAGCAGCAGCAGCAGCAAATGCAACAGCCGCGTTACGGAACTTTAAGAAAAACGAAGCAGTTTCAGCAACAGCAACAACAACAACCGCCGCGTCAGGAGCAAAAATTGGGTGAGCTACAAAACAAATTAATTGAGTCCTTTTTTATTTAATTTTGTTGCTGGTGCCATCAGCTTATTAAACGCAATGCAGTTGGGGGACTTCGGTTGGTCACAGTGGTCAGCGTCAAGAAACCCACGCGTTAAATTAAAAGAAACGAATTAAAAGAAAGCTATGAACTAACTTATATAACGAATGAAATAATACCGAATAAATAATATAACGAATTCAGAACAAAAACGAATCAAAAGGAACAACAAATTAAAACATAACGAATCGAAACAAAACAACGACTTGAAGATAAATAACGAATTTGAAAGAAACTAACAATTTAAAAGCTAACAACGAATAAAGACAAAACGAATGAAAAGAAAACAAAGAATTTTAAATAAATCCAAGTATAAATTAACGGTTCTTAAGAAACAACAACAAACTAACGGAAAACAACGACTGAAAAATTAATAACGAATAAAAACTTAACGAAATAATATAAAATAACGACTTAAAAGAAAACAACGAATTAATACTAAAACATAAAGAATACAACAAATTCAAGAAACAACGAATTAAAAGAAACGAATCAAAAGAAACAAATTAAAAGAAACGAATTAAAAATAACCATTAAATTAAAAAAAACTAACAATTTAAGAATTCAACGAATTAAGAAGACAAATTAAATGTAACGACGAATTAAAAAACCAACGAAATAAAAGGAAACGAGGAATTAAAAAAGCACAACGAGAAAGACAACGAATTCCTATAATCACACTTTTGGTTTAATAGTTTATTGAATTTTCTATTTGTTGGCTAACATTTTCAGTGGAAAATGTCCACAAATATTGGCAAAGTGCACCACTGTAATGACGAATTTCGCTTCGTCAGCACAGCAAAAAAATTTTTCGCTGAACTACGAAATTTTAATTGAAAAAATGAAGGCTACTTCATATTTTTTCCCGAATAATAACAATAATAATAATATTAATAATAATAATAAAATCACATTTTGGTCTTTTAAACAACAACAAAACGACAGCACGCAGGAATTTTTCTTTTTTCTGCGCTGATTTTTAATTGAAAAACGCGTTTTAATTGAAAAAAATCCTAGAATTCATGAAGTTTTCTTCTTTAATACCTCAGATGTTATTTATTCCCGTTAAATTTGGAGACAGTCATTAGTACATAATACTATATAATATATAATTACTCTTTTTGTTAAGTATTTACATTTATTCATTGTATTTATCAGAATGGATTCGGTTCTGATTTAATCTTAATGCGACTATAAATCACAGATCATCGTGAATAAAGCATCGCTCATCAAGATTCCCTTTGCTTGTGTGAGGACGGAGCATCCTTGCAGGACTCCGAAATAATCCATTTGAAGTGTTGATGTTGCCCGAACGAAGCGACGGCGTGGCGACAGTTTCGAAGCGACAAACAACGAAGCAGAATTCATTTTCAAAGAGAATTTCACAAATTCAACGGCGATCATTAATTTCCCCCTCCCCCTCCTTCCACCACCGGCGTTCTCCCAGAAAATCTATACAAAAAACTTATAGAAAAGTGAACAATTTGGAAACTATAGCACTGCAAGACAACAACAGCAAAGCGATGGGAAAGCGTTCCTTCCGAATCTTGAAGGAACGAAGATAAAGGATAAATGGAAATAGTTGAGCGACGCGAAGGACTGAAAGGAACTGGAAATAAGAGGAAAGGATATCGAAGATGAGGAATCACAGAGATTGATTATGCACTTTAACAGGCTGAAGATGCGAGGATGTTCAAAGGATCATTTGAAGAGTGGGTGGAGGTGATGCAACCACGAAAAAGGAACGGAAAACTGCACAAAAATGGATCAAGCACGCACTTGTTTATGCACACACACAGACACACACACACACTCGACATACTCAACTCACACACATTTATAAATGCTTTTCTCCTTCACGAAAATAAATGCAATGCTACAAACGCAATCAGTTTTTATTTCCTTTTCTGTTTGAATTTTCGTTAATTTTATTTCATTTTCCTTTCTAGTTTTCTTCAAATGATGCTTTCCACATGTTGATGATGTCGCTGTTGTTGCTTGTATTTGTTTTGTTATTCAGTTGCTGTGTTTTTCTTTTATTTTCATACTTATCCTTCCACTGTTGCTGCTCCTTCTTTGCCTCCTCCTTCTTCTTCTGCTTCCTTCCCTTTTATTCCCCTTTCTGCTGCTTCTTGTGCGTGTCACATGTCGACCAGGTTGAAGCCTGTCTCATTCTACACGTCACTCGAGCTCAGAGCGATTGCTACCCACTCGCTGCACTCGCTGCACTCGTTGACTCGAGTAGTTGTTCGTTTGTTTCCACTTCGAAGCGCCCGCAGCGCCATCTACCGTTTGAAATAATCACATTCGCAAGCGAACGCAGAATGCAAATGAAATGAATTCAAATCTGAGGCATGATAGTTGCATCCGAAGCGTGGGCGACGGCAGAGGCGCTGTCGAGCGCTTATCTGAAGGACCCACGAAGAAGCTAGGAGAATCACTTCATCTCACTTCACATGGATGCGGATGCTTGCGATTTTGTTGCTGCTCCTTCTTTGCTACGCTCGTTGTTGGTATTTTATTCGTTTTGCATTCATTTGTATAGATTTCGGTGCTTTATTCTGCCGACCCTTCGAGATATTTACATCTTAGCGAATCCTCTGGATAAACAGCAGCGATCGATCCGAGTGAAATGATTTCAAAGCTGCCATTCGAACGTTTCATGTTGCATGTAAATAGAAGATGTTCAAGTAGTTTCGGTTTCCGTTTCGGTTCTTGGAAATATACAAAAACGAGTGGAGCACAACTGAAAGATGCATTAAATTAATAAACTTTGAATACGAATCTATATGCATTTATATGATTGCAATAGAAATCAATGAAAGGGAATAAATTAATTCTTCACGTGGACTTGAGCAAAATTAATCCGAATCATAACTCAATTGATGTCACACTTTAAAGTTATTCGAATTCAATTATAGTAAACAAATTAATTTATTTGCTTTCGATCATAACAAATTCATTAAGTGACTTAATTACAATTAAATTATCAGAAATAATGACTGAAATACGCAATCATTAAAGTTACGCATGTTACAAAGACTTTTAGTTATTCTAATTGACTTTTGGACTAGTTTAAGTTTAGTCACAAAACTGCGACAATCGCAACTGTCTGCAATTGCATTATATTGCAATTTAAATAATGATTTGCTTTGAAGTTGGGCATTGTTTTTGTCTCATTTGACAATCAAATCTGCTTTGCATTGCACATAAAGCAATTGCATACATAAATTAATCAATCGTCAATTAAGGCAACATTTTCAATCTTGTTTAAATTAACTACATAGCAATAGCAATAAAATTACTCAAGAAATTTGTCACAATTCGAAATAGTAACATCAAAAAATCTCAGTTAAATAATATGCAACAAATAACTTTCAATAAAATCCCGCATTTTAATTTAAACATTTAAATACTTACATCTACGAAATTTAAATTTAACCAGGAAGGAAATGATGTAATTAAATAATCATAAATAAAGCAATCAAAATCGAAATAAATAAGTAAAAATCACTTCACTTTATAATAAATTTCATTAAGCTTTAGTAAATACATAAAATTAAATTGTCACTAATTATTGTTAGGAAATATATTGAAAAATCGTGGAATTAACTTGATTTCAAATTTAATTTGATTTAATTGAATATCAGATGATTTGGACGAATTTCCAATCATCAGCTGAAATCAAATCAGATTTTTATTCAAAAAAAAGGCGCTCTTTACGAATTAGATTATTAAATTGAACTCTTTTCAGCTTTATCAACTTTAATGAGTTTGAGTTTTAATTAAAAATCGTATTATTCAGTAAATTAATTTTGAAAAGTTTTGTAAATGGGCGAAGTTTACATTTCGAACGAATCGATTTGCTTTGAAGGTTTATAGATGGGTTTTTTGTTGTTGTTGTCAGTCTTTTATTACATTAAACATTTTTGTTCAATTTCCCTCTTTTTTTTCTGTTTGTGTTTTTTGCTTGGCGTTTTTTCAGTCTGCCAAAAAGTTCCTATAATAATTTTTCACTCTTGTCTACTCCAAATTTTTTATTCTGTTCATTCTTCTTCGCGGTTCTTCTGTTCAGTTCTGCTTCTGCAGACCTTGCCCTCGCCTCCCTCCACTTTTACGTCGCTTTTTCAACTCATTTCTCCATTAAAATGCAATCTTTTTTCGTGGCTCGAGCTCAGCTAAAGAATTCGCAATTTTTTACACGAGATGCTAGTAATTTTTCGAAAATGCAAAAATCTCAAAGCAAATAGGAACAATAAATTTCAAATCTATTTTTATCTGTATTTTTATTATCATTTTTATCATTATTATAATAAAAAAACAACAATTTAACACAAGTTTGACTAACTTTTGACTGGCTTTTTACTGACTTTATGTCATTATGTCTCTGGTTTTAATTCATTTAATCATTCAATAATTTTGAACACGTATTTGCTGTTTTTGTTCCACTGTTTAATTAAAGGGAATATTTTTGGAAGCCTTTTAAACGGAATTTAATCGTTTGGCGCCTTCGAACAGTTTAATAATTGCAAAACAATAACTGCAGCAACACAGTAACGCACACACATGAACTGCTAGGCACCCACGCAACTGCGTGTAGTCATGCAGCTCAGGTAACAAGGACTTAACAACAGCATCCGCTTTCATTTCCGGTGTGCGAAGTTAGGCTTCCGGCATTGTAATCGAAGCAGAAGTCCAATAAATTTCCACAAATTTCAATACACAGAATTAGAACCAATTAACGAGCAAACGCGGCGCGAAGAAGAAGGGAAACACGCGAGAAGCAAATAGAAGAAAATGCGAAAAACGTCAACGTATCACTACCAAAATATTATTTCTTGAAATTATTTTGATTAATCGAAATAAGCTTGAACAAATGCCAAGGTTTCTATAATTTCTTTATTCTATTATTATTCATTGATCATTTATTCTTTATTATTATCTCTTTGTATGTATTTACATGTGTTTTAGGAGTTATTGCTTCTCCTTTTGTGCTATTTTCATTATATTTTAGCGATTTTTTATCAGCTTTTTCGCTCATGCAGAAAAAGAAAAATTCTTTGTTGCTCATACGCCGTGGGGAACTTTAATCAAATTCTTCATATGAAACCTCTCTTCGCTCGTAATTCCTCGCCGTGAAAACGTTCATTGATTAACAAAAAAACCATAATTAAAAAACATCTTTATCTTTCAATTAAACTAGATATAAAGGGAATTTAAAATGTATTTTGCAATGGGCATTTTTCTTAAATCTTCTTTTATACATTCCAAAGCAGAGCAACCACAAAAATTGAAAACACTTTCTTCGTTGTACAATCGCACACACACGTACATATTCATTATATTATTTAAATACCTACAATTAAACAAGTGCAATGTAATGTTTCTGCTGCAACGTTACATGGAGTCGCTTGATTCGAATTCCATTTCCGATTGATTAAACCGTTTGAATGTTAAAAGGACGTTTGTGAAGAGAAAGTATGAAAAAATCCACCTTCGAACATGCATCGACAATGCAACAAAGTGTTGAAAGAGTTTTTTGTTATTATTTGCATAGATAAATGTGTATATTTCCGCCACAACTCAATAAATTTTCCAGAGCAGAGTCCGCTTAGAATTCGCACTCTGCTCTCTACTTCGCCGTGGATATCGTTCGTATTGAGCTTCGTTTCCATTTGATTTTATTCAATTTCATCGCGATGCGATGCTGGAAGCTTTAATAGAGATACTCTTTGATGGCGAAAGCGACGCGTATAGAGATTTGTGTGTATATGTGCACTTCATTCGTTTTTCATTCACTCTGAGAGCGCATCAAATGCTGTTGGAATGTCGCACACTCACACGCACACACGGAGATACTTGCACAAATCAACAACAAAACGCAGATCAACAAACATTTAGCAAAAGATATTTAGAAAAAATGTGAAATGGAAATGTTTATGTGTGCACGCGTGAAAGTGTTTCAATGATATTTTTATTCTTCGAGCGCTATTAAAACGAAATAACGGAATTTCAAAATATTTATGCATGCATTCATCCATTCAAATATTTGCCAGAAGAATGTGTTTACGGTTTGCGTTGTTGCTCTGTTTATTATTAGAAATTCCCTTGTGTTTTCCCCCTTTTTCTATCATATATAAATTTAAAGCACTTTAGCAAGTTCATTGAAGTGCAAACATATCCACTCAGGACTCTATAACTAAATATCGAATCGCTGAAAAAAGCAATTAATGAATAATAAATATAAATTCTTGCTTTACTAAACACGTTGTCGTCTTCTTCTCTTCGATAACTTCTCCCACGTGATGGTGATTTAGCACTCAACTTTGATCCAAAACATAGCGACTGTCTAAAGGCCGCTTCATTTTCTTTCCAAAAGAATTAAGTCAGAATCTTGATTGGAATGAAAGATATAAGATTGCAATTCCTGAAGATGTTGTGTAAAGAAATCGAACAAGAAGAATGGATTCTTTCATTGAAGAATCCTTTATTGTGGAATGCAATTCCTTTATAAGTTAAAACAAAAAATATTCACAACAGAAAAATAAATAACAAAAAAAATTATAATATTAGATAATGATGTATTATTTTAATTTAAAATTAACTAATGAAAATAATGTTTAATTTTAATTTATATTAGCGAGGCTTCTTTTATTTGAACTTGAATAATAACAAAGTATTTTCTCGTTTCATCCACTGCATGCATAAACATGGACCATCATCGACAACCGCCAACAACGGAAAATCTATCGACGTGTATTCGAAACCACAGCGGATATAAAACAGGACTAGGAATAAAACTCTGTAGGTGTCACGTAACATCGTTAGTTTCAGTCTAAATGTCACTCAAATTAAACTCAAGAATTCTGAAAACCCCAGAAACCAACACAAATTGAAATCTGTTCAGTGTTTAGTAAGGAACAGAAAACGGAACCAATGTTTAACACAAGCAAAAAGAGAGTATTAAAATATTAATTAAATAAGCGAAACAGAAAAAGTAAATCAATGTTTAATTTAGTAATAATTTAGAGAACTTAATTATCATTGTATAAACATGAACAGCAACTAATTCACTCTAAGAACTCGAATAATGTGATGAAGGACATTATTGAACGCATTTACCAACTGAATTTAAAAACCTTTTTAACAAAATTACTTCAACAAAAATCCTAATAACAAAGCATTTCGATTGAATAAGTTCACTTTAAATAAAACAACGCGAAACGTGATGTTAAAAGAAGCATAAATAAAATTATTATTAAACTCAACAATGATCAATAATTGATGTTTGAACTGGATGAATAAAAACGGCATTTTTAGTAAACACAATTTATTAATGTGAAAAGTTTCACTGGGAATTGAAATCAACAATTGTTAATCAAAAATGAGAATTTATATAAAATATGGAAATTAAATTGATTAAAACTCGCACTAAATGCATTTCAAATGAACGAATGAATAACAACAAGAAAATGAAATGAAGAAAACAACAAAATAAAATAACTAAAAAAGACCGTAAAGGAAATAACTAAAATTTGTTCGTAAAACGCTTCAAATGTGTTTTAATTGGATTATGTGCAATTTTTATACATGTTATTTTATAATTTTTGCATTTTAATTGATAAATACGTTTTGCCTATTTGTGGAAATGTTATAAAACAGCAACAACAACAACAACGACTGCAACAAGAGCAGCGCACAGAAATCCTGAAATCAGCAGCAGCCGCAAAATTTTAGCATATTTAATTGCTTCTATTATAACGTATGTGCGTGCATGCGGTGTCTGTATGTGTCTGAACACACACACACACACACACACACTTGCAAACTCCATCGTTTGTCATTCCATAGTGAATTTGATTCAATTTGATTCCTGCCTAAATTAGAACGTCGCGTATTCGTTACACACAATTTTCGTTGCATACGATTAGGGACTTAAATGAAATTATCACCAACGGCGATGATTAGCAGCGGCATCATCGCCCAGCCGCGTCCTGGTTATTGTAAATAAATATAAATTTTATTTACCACGGACTGTGGTTAAAATCATGCAAATGTTATTAAAAAAGGCGCTTGTGTGTGTGTGTGTGTTGCTAATGAATGCATTCAGCCAAATTGCGACCAACGTCCTTCAACGCTGTGTCCTTGCAAGCACTTGAAAAATCTAAATTTGCATAATGATGATCATTTTCGCTCCATTTTATCACAAAGAATATTGAAGTCGAGATCTGACTTCATTAATTATTGCTTATTTAATTTTATTAAATTATCCCCACGTCATTTACAGTCAATCGATCACCAAGTGATTCAAGAAGTGACTATTTTGGTGACCTACCCGATATATGGGTTACAATAGGACTGAGTTCGGCAAAGATCAAGGTAACGGCGATTGATAAAACTGAGCAATCGATTTGATTGAAGGAACAGAAGAAAAGAAGCGTTGCGAGGTGATTAAATTCAGTTCAGATTCAATTGAATCGAATTGACTCGCTGACTAAAGTCCAAATAATGAAAGATCCAAATGGAGACTGAATTCATCGGTGAATGGAAGCTCTTGAAAATTAAGATTCCTTCAATTGAGTGAAAGTTGAAAAGACTCATTTCTGCGTGAATGATTTGATGTGAATGCAAAGGACGCCAGAACTGAAGGCAATTTGATCGAGGTCGGCAGGTATCAAGGACAACCTGCGCTCGATTTGAACGCGATTGAAAAACACTCTTTGATGAAACGTGCTCATTAATTTCAGAGTCGCATCTGATCGCTGAGAGCCCTTGAATGCATTTTGCAATGGATTATATCGAAGGTCCTTTCAATAGATAGCCAGAAAGCAAGTCCTACGAAAGGGCAAATTTATTTATGAAACGTCATTAAAATATGAAAAGAAGCGAACAACAAACGGTTGCTTTATACAATGTGAGAACATAGAAAAATTAAGCTGCTTACGCGCGTGCGAGTGATACGCTTGTGCGTGTGTGTGTGTGTGTGCTACATGAGGATGCAATTGAAACCAAAAGCTATAAATAACTACGGCAACAAGAGCAACAACATCGATTTACAACGATTACTCAATAAGCTGCAAAAGCAGCGAACAGCCACAAGTAAACAGACACACGGAGGCACACACAGACGCACGCTTAAATGCACGAATCCTTGCGGAAGCCGCCTGCATTGAATTAAAATCAGAATCAAGGCATTAAATAAATATTAACTGATTGAACTCGGCGCGGTTGAGCGATAAATCATTGATGAGCGAGCGAACAGGCGGAATGATTGGCTGATTGCGCTGTGCCACGATGATGGAGTGTAGACTTGGGCGCATTAAGTATTGAAGATGCGAGAGATGCAGCCGACGAATTAACACTTGAAGCTTCTTAATTTTTGTTATTCAAAATGCATGAAAATGAAAGAAATTAATTAAACCAAAATATAATAAAGTTTCATCAAAACTAAAGACAGAAAATCACAGAAAACTAAAAAATATCCAATTAAAATGCATTTGTATTAATCCATGCTTCAATTAAACTTTTCAATTCATTAATTTAAACATTTATTTAGAAACTAAATTCAGTTACAAGTAAATAAATTTGCTCTTTATTTTTTATCTACACTTTTTATCCTTTTGAATTATTTTTAAAGGAATGATCAATTTTTATTTTTAATGAATTAAAAATAGAAATTTTGTCCTGGTTTTTAAATAATTTCCCTTCACTTTAACCACAAATTTAAACTTGCAGTTAAAAAATGAAATTAATTTCAAGCGTTTTTAACAAGCAAAATGAAAAACTAAATCAAATGAAAGAAAAACTAAAAAAACTAAAACAAAGAAATAATGGAAAATAATTTAACGCGGTTGTATAGATGTTATTTGCACAGGTGATATTAATTGAAACTCTTCAGCACACAGCATTTTATTATAATTATAAATTGAGAAACCTTCGATAGTCGAGAAAACTGAAAAACTTCAAATGAATCCCAAGAATTGAACAATTATTAATAATAATTAAAAGCGGAAAGGAAATGGGAAGAAAATGACAGAGAAACTAAATGAAAAACAGGTGAAAAGAAAAAATTTATGGAATTTACGAGTATAAGAATTATTATATAAATAATTATATAGATGTATTTTAATATATATACACAGACACACACAAATATTTCATATCTGTTGCCGCTCGAAATATTGATAAAAATATTATAATTTATTTTTTAAACACTGTTTTACTTTATTTTTTATATTGGATTTTATATTTAACAACGATTTTCTAAACATTCTCATTTTAATTTATTATTTACCGTATATTTACTTAATTATTAGTTTTTGATATAGTTTTTTGGAGTCGTTTATATAAAAAAGCATGATTAATTTATATCTTAGCTTTATTTATTTAATGTAAGATGTTTAATTAATTTTTAACAATTATTTAAATATTTATTTAGTTGTAAGTTAATTTTTTTTTGAATAGTTTCAGTTTTTACATTTATTTAGGAACAATTTAATTTTAAATTAATTAAAATTTTAAGAATAACTGAATTTTTATTAAAGTTGTAATTGAATTTATTTACTTAATATTGAAATTTATATTTAATTATTCCTTAAATAGTAAATAAAACATATTTATCGAACAGTTAATGGCTTTAATTACGGTTTAATATGAATTCATTGTAACGATTTCTTACATAATTTTTAAAAAAAAACCAAAAATTCTTATCGAAAAAGTGGTTCTTTTGGAAACTTTTAAAGATTGAAGCTCAGTTGAAAATCGAAACTGCCTGTAAATACATATTTCGAACATTAACGATGTTATACAAATAAAAATACGACAAAATTAGACACTTGGAATAATAGGAATTATTTTTTATTCCCTTTATTATTATAATATTAATATATACATATATATATTGTTGTATTGTACACTTCGAGTATACTTCGCAGCCAAAGGAGCCGAAGCAAAAGCAACCAGAGCAACACTGCTTCCGTGTTGAAGCTTCGGCAAAGGAGAATCCTTTCTGTGTATCTTTGTCATATAGAAATTTATTGGGTGTGCGTGGGTGTGAGTTTGTGGGCGTAGCATATGATTACTTTACCAACAACACAAGCAAACATACATTATTTAATAAAGCACTCTTCATAAGTAAATGAATCGCTCGTAGAAGCGAGTTCAAAGCCACTCAAAGCATTTCATTTGCTTGAATAATTAATTTTTAAATGAAATCGACTTTTAGGATACATACATAGATGTAGATTATATACATATGAATGTATGTATGTATTTATGTGTGAGGCGAGTGTACACACACACACACACACACACATACGAAATGCTTATAGATAATTAATTAAAGCAAATATTTGAACAATTTTAAATGGATGATCAGCATTAAAATTAAACTAATAAAATAAAAATACCACAAAGAGAACCTCGTTTTTCCTTATAAAAAATGGCCGCAAATCGAAACACTCTAAAAGCTATTTTCGGGTAGGTAAATCATCAATTAATAATATTTTTAATACAAGGAAATTAATTTCATCTCCACTTCTGAGCAAATTCTATGATTTCTAAGCTTTTTTCATGCAATGCAGAAGAGTGGGTGATAATTCAGAGTTATTTGTGAATTAGAGAGCACAACTTTAACTTCCCAAATGTTTTCTCATTTAAAATTCAGCAAAATATTATTTTTTCTCTTGAAAATCACAGAGTGTGAGCTGCTCTGACCATCGCCGCAAATTCGTCTCAATTGCATACTTTTAACCGATTGCATACTTTTAGACTGCGCTGATAATTGACTTGTGATTCTCCTGCCTTGGAAATACATGGCGATTAAAAAACATCGATTTCCGTAGGGAATCCGACAAAGCGGGGAAGTTTACGTGATTTGCGTGGAAAGTTCACGCCTAAAAGTAGATATATTGAACTTTTATTTTGTGGTGCGTATCTTTGTATGTTGAATTAATATTATTTAAAATAATACTCATAACAGAATCCTAGCAGTTGTGCACAATTAATTGGCTCCTTGGGTCCACTACGAAAAAGTAACTATTTTACATTAATAAAATGAAAAGCAGGGAAGAACTACTTTGCAGAATTACTTGCATTGCATAAGTTTATGTGAAAGTCTGACGGCGTGTCAGTGTGCCGAATAAAAAAATTTTTATTCGATAGATACTTCGATTAAATATTTTTATTTCTGAATTTCGGCAAAGGGTTTTTAATTTGAAAATATTTTTCCAATCATATAAAGAAATTTCCGTCAATATTCGAAATATAAAATCGTTCAGCTGTGAAAAAATGTACAAATATTTTATATGTGTACATTAGTCTCGTCAAAATTTTAGATCATGGCAGAAATTCTTTTGCAATATACAGCACAATCATTCGATCAAATTTTGGAAATAATTTTGGACTTTTGTATACAAGTCGTAGCTAAATTTTGGAAAGGCACAGATCTTGAGCTGAACCCTTTGAAATTCATCCGTAATTTCTCGAACGGAATTGAAAATATGCAGTCAGACGAATCGGAGGACGACGGGGACATGGGGAGCGTCGGCCAGGTGAGTGGCGATGGAAACTGGTGACTATTATTGCTAAATAGAACGAGGATCCGATTGAAATTTCCTTTATTCACTATTATTTAATGGGCGTTGAGCTTTTTACGATGGCTTTTATTGTTATTGATGTGGCGAAGGTTGAGGTCGGTGGTTGGCATTAATCATCATTGTTATGCCCAGAACACAATTCAGTGCATTCAGTCATCCATTCGGCCAACATCAGTAACAATAATCGCAATAATAGCGACAGCCGCAGCAGCGCCGAGGGAAGCGGAAGCAGCAAACAATAAAAAATAATTGTCAGCAGCAAAAATTTAACAATCTCCAATTAAGTAGGGAGCGGGGAGCTGCCCAAAAGCCCAAAAAACAACATCAACCATTATAAAAACCGTAAAAAAGGCAAACAAGCGACTGCAAAAAACATACGAAACGAAGCAATTAAATTTAAGCCATTTTAAATGCTGCTTCAATGCAATGCAACGTAATACAGCGCCATTGTAGCCATGTGTATGTATGTGTGTGAGGGTGCGTGGGTTTCTGCGTTTACGTAACTGTCGCTGCTTTCGGCTTTTTCCTGTTTCAATTGCCGCGGCGGCTGCTTTCGCTGTCATAACCATCAGTTGACAGCGTTTGATTTTATATTTTCCGCTTTTCCGCTTTTCTGCTGCTGTTGTTATTCCATTGTAAATTGTAATTGAACAATAATCATCAAATTTTCACAAATTACGTAATAGTTTACGAGCAATCAAAAGGGAATAACGACAAAATGACAAAATTAAGTACATTGTGCTTAAAACTCGACTCGTTTTAATATTTAAAACGCGTACAGGTCAAAGAACTCCTTGTATTTCTTCTGTCTATTAAAAGTAATCATCAAATTACGTCAAAAGCCGCCATTTTAGACATTACGAACCACCGAAAAGTAACGTCTTTCGGAAGCTTCATAAATTCCATTACCTGAAAATACATTTCCAACTCCGTTTCCGCAGTTAATAAAAACATTTCTAATAGATTCAACTTTGAATAACTGTAATAGCTCCGGCTCCAGCTCCTTCACTTGGCTCCCGGCGCATCTACGGCTTCAATGCAGCTCCGGTTGCTCTAAACTCAGAATCCGGAGCGGCTCCACTGAAGTACCGCCCCGTACCCAAGTATGGGGCCAAATTCCTCCACAACACTGATCTTTCGACCCGACCATGGAAGAAAGACGGCTCCCTGGCAAGTAGATAGACGTAGACACGTAATCCTCAACGAAAGTCGGTTCCCTGCGGTACCGAAGACTTCAAGTAACCGTGACCAACAAGAGTAAATTACAAGCGTGAATTTCTAGCAAAGTCCAAAGCAAAATTAGGCTGCTGTATTGATTAGTATCTCTAGAGCAAAGCGAAGACGATATTTTAGGATTATTTCAGGTTACTCAAATAATTAATGGCGGCTATTGCGCCCCCTCCGCCGCCCCTGCCAGCATCAAGTCATGGTTTTGGGTTATCGGCCAATGACGAGCTTTGAATTTGATTCGAAAACGTTCCGCACTTCGAGGAACTTTCGGCATGAGCTATATTTGTGTGTCTAATGTATATTTGGGTGTTTGTGTGTGTGTGTGTGTGTGTGTTTGTGTGTTTATTCCTGATAACAGCACAGAAATGGAAAAAATTCTGTGGTTTCTTGTTGTGTTGCTGTTATTTATGGAGATTTAAATTTTATTTTACTGCTTTTTTTTGCTGTCCACTTCAAGCTTATTAAAATGTCAACTCGACTCGGCAAGGACCCTTCACAGAGACCTTTGCCACTCTCCTCGCAGGCCCCATCACGTTGTTAGCCACCCTTTCGCCTGGTCGATAAGGAGCTAAAATAAGCCGAGCAAAAAAAGAAATAAAAATTGGTGACTGACCTCAGAGCATGACAATTTTTGCTCCGATGAATCTGCTATGAATACACTTGGAAAAAAGTCGGATAAATTTTACTTAAAGAACAATTTAACCATTTCCAAGATTTCCCAGACAGCAGAATAGGAAAAGATCGATGCTCGAACACAATCAGGACGAACATAGAAAGGAAATCGAAGCAGATCAGCGAGGGCTGAAGGAAACGATGGTCATTGGACAGGATCAAGAAGAATGCGTTTCCGAGCTCGATCTGGATCTATTTTCTACATTAAAACTAGCAACTTTTCCGCTTCTAATGAACCAAAATCGTTCCCGTTGTGATGCTGATCCAGATCAATGAAGATCAGGTTATTCAATAAAGAGCGCAGACGCTCAGATGAAATCACAGCGGCTGCAAAGGTTTTGGAGGATCAGTGAAAGAGTTTAGAGCTGATGGAGATAAAATAGACAATTACAAGTAATAATTTAAATCGGATTTGGAGTTGGAACTGTCCATTAATCAGCTTAACACTCAGCCTAACGTTTAATAGCAAAATCATGTCATAAATCGACAAATTTAATCGCAGCTTGAGGCTTTTCCTTCGCTTACACTTTCTCGGTGTAGATGCAGAGGACTCGGTGCAGTTCCAGCGGCTGTTGTTGTTGTTGATTGCCTCACCGTGAATGATGTAATAATGAACTTTCAAAACAACTTATGCAAAGTACTTGATCCCATTCACGCAGAAATCAAGGACCTGCACTGTATTTATTGGACTCTTTTTCGTGAAATCGTTCGACAGGCTTCAACCTCTGTGGCAACACTGTTTCCCCTCTCCCAATCACATCAACAAATTGCGGATTAAAACGTTCGCTGATGTGTCTTTTTGCGATAAATCAATTTGAAGGCCTCTGCGATTATTAATCCCTCCCCTCGCCCCTCTTTTCGACTATTTTTTATGATTTTCACACATTTTCCAGGCTGTTTTTCATTTCTACTTTATTAGCTTCGGGTTTTTTCCCTCGATCGACTCATGAAATGAAGAGTTGATGCTGCGTCGTTGAGAAGATTCAAAAAAGTGTTGAAAAGAGAGAAACAAAATTATTTTGCGCTGTCGTTGAGCCGTTTGCGAAAGTCATGAACTTTGTTGAGGGGTGCAAAGGGTCCTGAGTATGTCCAAGAGCTACACTTAAATTTCGACCGAAATAAAATGTGATTACTTTAGAGCAAATGGTTTGTTTGGAAATAGTCCGTTAATAGCACGTAAAATAGACGCAACAAATAATCAACGCTTTCGTTGCAATCGTTTAATTTAATTGCGACTCATTGCCTAACGGAAAATGCACGCAATCCTATGCATTTCGAATAAATTCCTACATAAACACGTTCGCAGCCACATCCGCATCAAATCAAAATTCTGCGAAAATAATAATAATGAGTAATGAATAATTACATTTCGAGGAATTGCGTCAGGAGCAGAGACGAGCTGACAGAACGCTTCACGCAGAGTGCTTAAAACAACAACACTAATAATAATAATAATAATAATAATAATAATAATAATTGTAATTGTAATATTAACAACAATGAAACATTTCCGCTGAAGGAACGCAACAAAATATCCCGCAAAAAGTGCTGCCAGCGCATTGCAATGCTGATTGCCAGAGTCACGTTTGTTGTCACGTTTGTGGAATGCTGTAAGCAGCGGTTTGTGCGTTGCCGGGGACTCGAAGGGAACGAATGCAGGACGGAATCACTTCCATGATAGATATGCGCGATTTAGTATTTCAAATAAATCTGTGGAGATTTATAATTACAAATTTCGGCATAACTGAATGAACGCTGCATCGCGTTATGCACATTCACGAACAAGTGAATGTTAAGTGTGGCCGTGTGTGTGTGCGTGTGTTGGTGTGTGTTTGCATTCGTGCATTTGCAATTTTGCAGCCTAAATTTGTTTGTTTCATTCTTGGCTGTCGTTATAGGAATTCGGATGAGCTTTTAACTGCCAACGAATTTTCGAATTTAATTTCTTTACTTGAATTTTTATTCCTTAGTTTGTTTGTAGAATTCCAGGGCGAGAAACTCATCTCAGCATTTAATAATTCTGCCAAACTTTAACTGCAAACTTCAGTAATTGCTGCAGCGCTGATGATTGGATTTCAGTGCAGGCAGTGGATTTTATTCCCTGTTGCACTGTTTATCATTTATTGTCTTCGAATCCCCACTCGCCGTTGCCACTCACTGTTCACGTCATGCCCCATGCATGTGTGCATGTATGCAGAGCCTTGCACACGTGACAATGACGAATTGCTGCAAAGCGACGTCCCTAAACGCGAAGCCGCAGTTCGAAATACACCAAGTCATTGCTTGGTAATGTGTATAGTAAATGCTTGCCATGATATTCACACGATTACCCATTGCGAAGAGGTTAATTTTGATAATAGACACCTTTTGCCACTTGATATTCCCTTCATTATTACGAATAATGATTGTCCCAGTAACAGGCTACCTGTATAAAGCAATACTTGGCAATAAATCTGTAAAAATAGGCCCCACGTCGCAGGCTTCAATCACTTTGATTGGTTGATTTCAAAAAGTGGAACGGTCCAAACAGTCCTCACTTTTGAGGCAAACATTTCGGGCGGGTCACGGCGTTCAAACACAAATACTACAAGCTCCTTATCAGACCCTTTTCAGCGCCTTAGACATATACGACTTTGAGGCTAGCCTCACTTTTTGTGCTGCAACACGGTGCAACTTGAAACCTTTTCTGAGGCCTGGCATCGTGAGTCGTAGTATCATAACACATTGAGCCTATCTGCACTTTCCATTCCGTCTCTCGAACTCTTCTGCTTCCTTCCCAAACGACTTCCTTGTCGGTTAATAGCCCAGTAGGAAAAAAATTAGTCAGAAAAACTGATCTTAAAATTTCTTTCTAAAAAGATTTATTATAATCACGCTCGGTCACTAAAAATTACATGGAAAAGTGTCTAGAAAATCGTGATTTCCCGTTGCAGATTGTGCGTCAAAAGGTTTCTGTACCGTGACCTTAAACAATGACTCGCAGTGCGTGCAAAAAACATAAACTAAGCAAAAACAAAACATTGCAATTGGAAAATTGTAAATAAGACTGACAATAGACAGAAAGACAAGCAGCCACACAAAACACGCATATCCTTGCAATACACATACACGCCCATACAATCACACACACCAAACACGCAAATAAAAAAGTGCATACATACGAAAAGTTGGGTGCAAACTGGCAAATGCAATCGTAAACAAAAGCGAGCTCTTCGCGTGTTTGTGCATTAATTAAATGGGACTTTTTCTACTCTTATTTGCGTCTGTGTGTGTGTGTGTGTTTGCGTTTCCTTCTCCAACTTTATTCATTTGTAATGAAGTTCTTAAGTCGCTTTTAAGTTTTATTAAGACAACTCTGAAAAAGCACGCAAAAGTTGCCAAGAATGGATGGAAAAACTTTTCCGAAATTACATCGCACACATTGCATTATGTCAGCTTTACACACACACACACACACACACACACACATTGAGAAATGTGCTTTTGATTGATTCTTCGTACGCAGCCAAAGTCAATTATGTAAGTAATGAAAATTGTGAAAATTAAAAGAAAGCAACAATTTTTGTTGTCCTTTTGTGTAGCATTTCGCAATTTGAAAATTAAATTTTCGTTATTCTTCCATCTCCATCTTCCAGAAACATCCTCAACCTTTAATTATTAGCTTTTTATTAGAAAACATTCACATTAAAGTTTTGCAAATAACGAATTTAAAATTGCTATATCGACAAATGGAAATACAAATGAACATATTTTAATTTATCATAAATCAAATTTGGCACTTCAATAAATGTACAAATTTCCTACTGGGACATTTTTCCCTTGTTCACAACTTGAAATCACCGCTCAGCGATCGGCGCGGCGCTCAGTTGATGGGCTGCACAATTATCGCCATCCACGCTGCGAGTATTGATCGCATGAGGAGGAGGAAAACGAAGGAGGGGGGATTTAAGAAGACTCTGGATTCATATCAAAATCGGTATCAAAGCGACGAATCTTTCGCGGTTGTCAATAAACTGCCCAATGTTCTCCGAGTTTCATTGATGCTGTGAATTCAAAGGAGTCATGAGGTCAGTAAAATTTCTAATGGATTCCACAAGAATGACGCACGATGATTCTTTCATTCATTAATTTCATCATGGGTTTCGTTGTAAGCGTTTCGTGCGCACGAACAACGCGCAGATGAGCCTCGAATCAGCTGTTGAGCAGCGACTGACGCTTGCCATTGATTTTTCCCCGAAATGTCGCCACTGAAGTAGCCAAATGTCACTTTGACAATTCACGGTGAAAAATCAGCGCTTTTTAACAACACGACAAAAGTGAGCCATCAACTGAAAGTCATTTCGTTGCTTTTTATCGGTGTTATTAATTGTTGTTGTTGTTGCTTTCGTGTTACTCGTGTTTGGCGTTTATTTGTGATGAGTGCGCGACATGCGACAAGCGCAAAAGTGTTGTAAAGTGTTGAAAATGCGAGACAAATTAGAAAAATTAGAGCGCAGCAAGGAAATCGCTTTAAGTGCATTGAAACGGCAACGCAGCGGAAGTATGAAAAAACGCCGTTAAGAACAGCAGCCATTTTGTGAAGAGTTGGGAAATGCTAAAAAGAACGCGTCGTATAAATCGGAGCTGTCACGAACTTGAAGCATTAAGAAATGTTGAACAACAGCAACAACAGCTGATCAAATATCAAAGCCCCACCCCGAAAAATCTGAAGAATTCTGCTATACAATAAATGGCCACGGAAGTGACGTCACTGCGATTCGCTTGGCTGTGTGTGTGTGTTCATTTGGGTCCGTGGCTTTGGTGAAAATGTAAGAAAACAACTCGTGATGGAAATTGATTAAAATGAGCAGCAATCAAAAAAAATCACTGCATTGAAGTCATTGAACAGTCGTGGAAATGACATGAAATTCGGTTGAAGCTGAGATTTGATTTGCGTGGCACGTGCGGCAATCTGAAAGTACAACACGGTTTGGGTTCGAGTTCGAGGCCGGATTTTATTCCATTCTAAATGTTATTATTCCATGCGCAATTATAGCCAACATTTATTTGCATATTTCTTTCTTTATTTATGTTCTAAAGACATTTTAAAATAGTCTTTAAATTTAAATCAAAGCATTGACCAATTTGTATTTGAAAAAGAATAAAAAATTACGTTTTTTGGAGAATAACAAGACACATCTTTTCTGAAATTCATTTAAAAATCTTTAATTGCAGAAGAAATTCCAATGTCAATAATAAAAGTGGAACTTTAATTATAATTTCATTTAATATCACAATTGATGAACTCTTCAAATCCACTTATGAATCATATACAAACATATTACGGTATAAAAACTAGGTTTTCGTTAATATATATATCCATTTTACTTTCGATATCTTTAAGCCTCAACTTCAAGTCCCATGAAAAACTCTAGACAAGAGCAAATTACAATTATTTTTGTGTAATTTAATTTAATTTCCACTGTCACTTCGAGTGGACCTATTTGACTATGCTACATCCATGATTCCATTGCCTGGGAGTCACTGTCTCTGCTCTGTCGCTTCCTTCACTCCATCAAGTCCATCATTGTAGACTTAAAAGTGAACATTGTCATTAACAAAGGACTTTACAATGAACAATGAACATTGGAAAGTGAACTTTGTAATGAACAATGAACTTTGTAATAAACAAAGATCTTTGCAATGAACACGAAACGTTATGAGGAACACTTAACTTTGTAATAATGAACAGTGAACGTTCTAATGAGCAATGAACTTTTTAATGAACAATGAATTTTATAATAAGCAAGGAACTTCAGAATGTCTCTCTTACATTAATTCTTCCATAGAATTCCTTTTCTCTTTTATCGAATCACTTGAATCATTTCAGCGAAGATATGATAATTAATTCCTTTGTGAGCCAGTCTAAGGGCAACAATAAAAATAGAAATTCTTGATGTTTATTCAATTAATTAATTAGAAGGGAATCAAATACCGAAAGCAAGAACGAAACTTGCAAATGAATTAATTGATTTTATCATCGTGAAGCTTGTATTCCACTGAATTTGTTTCCGAATATATTTTTATTTCAGCGTTAATCTGAAAACACACATTTGTAATCCTTTACACACCGAAATTCATCCATTCAACTGCAAAGTTTTAATGAATTTTTACTTTTCTCCCACGAAACCGAATCGGAAAAGCAGACCGAGCCGGAGGTAGACCAGAGTCGAGAGGAGTACGAAGACTGGCTGTGGCCGGAGATGGGCAACAGCCAGCCAACCGCAGCCACCGGCTCGACCCCCGACGAAAGCCTCTCGGGGGCCGATCGGGGCTCCAGAAGCAGACACGGCAGTCGCACGAAGATGCTCGATCGCTTCAGACAGAAGCGACCAACAAGCACGCCGCCGACGCAGGACGATGAAGTCGCCACGATTTCGGCCGGAGGAGACAACATACGAGTGATTTATGGTCATGCTTGTTTGACATGCTTGGATGTGATTGCGAAAGTGGAAGCCGAAGAAGCAGAAAATCAGTTCTGTAAGTTGAGAAAGTTTGTTGTTGTTGGTATTGTTTTCGTTGTTGTAGTTGTTGTTGATGTTGTTATTACGACTTTTTATTCCAGTCCTTCTACACTTCCTCCAAAAAACTATTAAATACTTTAGAGATTTCAATAATAGAAACTTTTTTCTCTGCAACTCTAAAAATTTTCTTATTAAAGTTTTCTTCGATTTTGAGAAAACTTTTTTAATCTGAATGTAATATCAAATTAAAGTCAGAAATTTTTAAAACAAAACGAATCTCCGCTGACACACCAACTCATTTAACCCTCATGCAGCTCTCGAAAAAACTGCACTCGAGTAGATCATCGGTGAAAAAGCGCACTTATCTTTATCTGTACCTATATAAAAATAAATTGTTGCTCGTTTGTAAAAGTGCTTCAGATGGTCCCCTTTTTCGTATGACTTTGCGATGGAATTTCAGGTGAAAAATTTCAGGAAAGTCAGGAAGCGAATATTTCGAATATTTCAATTTCAATTCAATTCAATTCAGATTATGCTTAAAATTCCCAAAAAGGGAGTTTTGAACAGGCAGTGGGAATTTTTCATGCTTGTGCTAAATAAAACGACACAACATTATTAATTTTTTCTGTACACTATTATTACACTAGTTTAAAGAATTCTTGACATTTATCGAAGAGAAAAATATATTAGATTAGGAAAAAAGCATTCCATTTTGCTCCGATTGAATTTCAAATGCAGCCCTGGGAAGAAGGGAATTTTGCGTGGTAATTCTGCGTGTGAATGACTGGCAACACTTCAAATTTTCATCATTAAAAACGGTCTTTCCTTAACGATTTCTTAATTTATATTTTTTTAGTTTTTGTAAACGAAATAAGGAATAGAAAGAAATTTTGTTAATTCGAAGTTATATAGAATAGAACACAGCAACACTTTTTTAAAAATGGGTCAAATTCTTAGTCGAGCATCGTATAAGAGTTAAAGTTTTGTTTGTAGTATGTTTCCTTTCACTTAAGAAATCTTTAAAAATTATGATGTAGAGAAAAAGAAACAGAATAAACACCCAATCGTACCGAGATTCCAACCCAAACCCTACGCATGTTGAACAACGTCCATGTTCAATGAAATCTTAAGTTTTTATAGAAGATATATGTTAAAATGTGTATTCTGCATTGTTTTTAAACATTTTATGGATAAAGTTGCTATTATTGTTTGTTATTCAAAATATTTTAGTTTGATTTTTTATTTGGAGCTGCGTTTTTTGTTTGTAAACTCGTTAATATTGAAAGCTCGTTCACTACAGAAACCTGTTCGGAACAGCTCCTAAGATTTCTGGTTTTCATTATTTATGAGAAACTTATTTTATCTGATTAAAATACTAAAAAAATTAAAACTTAAAAACCACCATCTTTCGAAACAATTTAATTTCAACCATTTCCAGTGTATTTAAAAATTATTATTATCTGATTATCATTTAATTAAAACTTCTTTCGATTAAAACTTTTATTTTGGATGTCAATATTTAAATCGATTGATTTTGACAGATATTCAATTAAGTTTGGCTTTTAAAAATTTGCCCAATACAAGAACAAAAAAAACAACACAAACAAAAACTATGATTTTCACACAATTTTCCGATTTCAAACTTTCATAAAATTGCAGTTGAATGAAAAGTTAAACTTTTTGTTGGATTTTGATATTGATTTAAATCAGAAATATGTATGTATGTATATATGGAAAAAACTAATGAGGAAAAACAAAAGAAAAATCTATCAAATGCTCGAAAATAATCATATTCATTCGAAAACAATCAACATTTTTTAGGATTTTTTATGCGTATTTTTCTCTTCTTTTTAGTTTAAAATACATGTATTAAATTTGAGCAATTAAATGAAATAGTGAACAAGAACACACAATTAAATTTGTCAGTAAAACGCATGATATCTCCGTTTATCCGTTCTCCATTTATCCGTTCTTTCGTTTATTCTCCTTTTAGTATTCTCTCAGTTGGAAGAAACAACTTTTATATCTGTGATACCAAAGCAAAAAATAAATAAATCACATTTAAAATAACGAAAACGTAATTAATAAATGTAAACATAACCTTTTTTATTTTGTCGCTATTTTAATTATTAATGACCATTTTCTATTGTGACGTCTCCCAGAAATTTGTGCTGTTGTATATCTTCAATATTACTGAATATTTTTATTGCATGAGTTATAAAAGAGAGTATTAATTCCATTCGAAAAAATAGACTATTAATTGATTATTATGCACAGTTACTGCATGGAATATTGACTCGACTTAAAAGACCATAAATTCAAAACTGAATTTAAGTGTGTATCTCCAACTTTATTTAGGTAAACACCAATTAAAAAAACCACCCAAAAGGAAGAAATCGAATTTCTTCTGCAGAAAAAGTCAGCACGACGATGATGATAAAGACGAAGTCATTGTTAAGGCGCTGCCAGCGGCGCCACAATTGGTTGATAAAACTTCGAAAGTCAAAGCACCGAAGCAGAAACGTCCAGCACCTAAGCCACCGCTTCCGATACAACCGCAAATACCAACAACTGCACAAACAAGAAATTCAACCAAAACGACACCAACAACACCTTTCACTCCAAATCACCGTGAATTCATCGAGCTGCTCTTCGATTCGGCGTCTATTGTGAATGAGCCAGCGTCTGTTGTTAATATTACGTCAGCGATCAGCAGTCCAGATGAAGGCTTCGTAAAGCCGGCTCCACACACACCGATTACGTCAGCTCCAAAACTTCAAACGACACAACTAAATATCAAAGGTTATAAGAAAATATTGATAAATTTTTTAGTAGTTCAAACTTGGTGTAAAAAAGAAAACGAAATTGAAGCAATTCGTTAATTGCAACAATTCTGTATGAACATTCAAATGAACTCATTAAAATTGAATATAATGAATATCGTGTTTAAAAGTCCACTTACACCCTCATGCAATTTTCTTTAATTATTTTCTATTTCTATATAGTAAATGTTTATCTGATTCAATGTCCTAATATTGCAAGCAACTGCGTCGGCGTTGTTTTTCAAAACCTGCAAACAAAACGTAACATGAACAGCAAAGTGCAGTTCAGTTCATTTGCACCAATTTGTGTAAACGACCCTTTAAATGAATAAGTAAATAATTGCAAATAAATTAATAATGAATTTAAATAAATCTCTTAATGCTGTAAATAAGCTGTAATCAGTAATGAAGTTATAAATAGACTTGTGTAAATAATAATTAAGTGATGTTGAATGTGTAGTTGCGAAATTTACTAAGAAGGAAAACGAGTACATAAATAAAGAATGAGTGAATAAATAAACGAATAATAAATAAATAAATTAATGAAAGATTAATGAATAAAGAACTGAATAATTAATAAGTAATATTGTATGGTAATACTGAATAAACAAAAACCGAATTTGATAAGTCACTTTATTGTGAAAGATCTAAAAAGTACTGATGAATCATGGATTCATAGTTATGAAAGGAGTAAACTGAGTACAGTAGATTTCAATTTCTTCATGTATAAACATTAACAATTATAAATAAATAAACCATTTAAGATCAAAGCAATTAATCCATCATTATTTCATGAAAAACTCCCAATAAAAGTATTGAAACAATAAAATCTGACTAAAATGAAAAAAAACTAAATTTTTAATGTGCAAATAAAGGAAATTATTTCGTCATAAATGCACAATTGAGGAAATATTAAAACAAATATTGAAAATATCTGTAGACAATAATAAACTCCGAAATCAATCAGAAAATTAATTTGAAATCACCAATAACACGCGACTTTAATAATATCCAAATAACATTAACAATGAAATCCACAAACAAGCAAACGAACCAAAAGAAAAAATTAAATTAATTTGCAATAAATTAACCACAGTGATTCAATAAATCTTCATTATTATCATTTTTAATATCATAATAAAACAAAGCCGATTTTCTATTTGTTCAATTTAAGGAGAATTTAAAATCGCAACAGAAAAAAGTGAATTAAAAATTTAAATGTCATCCAGCTACGAATATTAATAATATTATTAATTTAACAGTTCGAGTAAATAAGCAGATGATGATGTGTTCTGTTCTCCAGAATAATGTGTCAAATTAAGTCCATACATGAAGTACATATAAATAAAATATAATTGTAAAATGGAGTAATAAAAAACAATTAATGATATTAGTCACGTAGCAATGTTACCGAAGTCTATTCATTATTATGGGGAGAAAAAAATCCCAAACGACGAATAAAAAATCCTTCAAAAATCGCAAATCCAGAAGCAATTAATTTAATTCCAAAACATTAAAAAATCGTGAAACCTAGTATATGTACACTTCTGTTTAATATCTATATATATCAGTTAGGGAGAAACTACAACAAAAATATTAAATAATTCATTAAATGCATTCAAAAAATAATATAAGAATTATAAAGTATTAAATTAGAATTACATTCAAATTATATAAAAACTAAGATGAGTTTTTAACAAAATTAAAAAGAAAAAATGATCCACCATATATATTTGTTAGTAAGAATACTCTTAGTAAGAATACTTTCGATTTATAAAACAAATTAGAAGAATTTTTTAAAACACATCAACGCAATTAATGCCTAAAATCTTAAAGCAACTAAACTTTCTTGCAAAAATCGTAAAACCAGAGACAATTAAAAAATTCCATCTGTGGGAAAATCGCACGAAAAGGCAGCCGGCAACACTGAACACTTCATCCAAATTTCCTTTTAGATATTTTGTTATAATTTCCTCATAAATTTTCCAAGAAATTATATCTGCGCGACTGAATTGCAACGCATTCTTTCCACTCCTGGAAGGAGCAAAAACAGCACTTTCCAAAAAAAAGCAAAATTTTGTACATGCTGCACTGGAAAATTTCGGTTTTTGCCAATTTTCTTTCCAGGAATCCAAGAATTTGTTACCATTTTCTGTTGATACACAATCACAAGTCGCCTTTTTGTTGTTTAGCCTCCTATTACATTACGCTATTGGATTGATCAAAGCTTCAGCACTAAAAACGCACTAGAGATTTTAAGAAAAGAAAGCGTTTTCAGAAAATATATAAGAGATAATAAGAAACATACAACTTCGCGGCTAAAGAAACCAGAAATAATATATTACAGTTGTTTTCTGCGGATGGAAATCATGGAATTATTTGTTATTGAAAGCCTAGAATCAGCAGGGTGAGCAGTTGGAAATAACGCGGGTATCACAACGAACTCTGTTCAACAAGTGATAGGAACAAAACTGAAAATAAACAATTGTGTAATAGAAAATAATTGGAAAATATAAAAGCCGCCGCCAAAGAATGTGACGAAGAAAGTAGTAATCGTAAAAGTGTGAAAGACTCTCAGTGATCGGTTTGTTTCCAATTGGCGGAGTGCGCAGACAACAAAAACAATTTTAAAGCCAGTTGGGCAAAGGGACTGAAAAGTGATCAGTCACTGGTCATAAAATCAGAAGTGAAGCGAAAAGAGACCCAATCCTTATCAGCAGTATTTGAAGTACATAATTAAAGTACAACTTGTGAAAAGTAACTCGCCGTCATCACCGTCGCCTGTCATCCTCTCCACATCATCCACACGATCTGCTTTGGAAGACGCTTCTCATTATTAACTGCTTGTAGCGCTTTTTCTTTTTTTGTTTGTTCTTTGTTTTATTCCAACTCTACACCATTCTTTTTGGTTTTGTTAAGTATGTCTAATGATGACGTCGGTAGTTCTGCACCCTACAGACGATGGTGAATCGTTTGGTTATCTATCCACTTTGGTCTGTCGGTGCAAACATTTTAAGAAACGTTGGAGAAAGTAAAAAGTGTATCTATTTTCGCTCAATGAATGATTATAAATGGTCCAAGCAATTCTTCGTCGTTAATTATATTACTGAACAAAAAATATCCTCTTCCGCAATACTAGTTTTCGTTAAAAAGTTGTAGGTGTCCATCAACTTCAGAAATCCTTTATTTTTAAACAGGTTGTTTTTTCTTAGTTTATTGCTCAGTATTAAACCATCTGTCAATCTCGCGTCTTTATTTTATCAATGGCCATGAAGCAAGTGATTCGTAAATTGCATTAACCTTTGAATCTGAAAAAGTAGAACATATTTATTATTACACGTTCTGATTCCACTTGTTATAAGTTAATCTTTGTGTTCTCTCCCCCTCACAAACGCCTAGACTATTAAAGTCCGAAGTAGGCGACCGTAACGTTTTTTCCGGTTGCTCATGCATATTCATGTCTGTCACTCAAATATTAAAAACCGTAGAATCCATGGATTTAACCTTAAAAATGTACAATTTACACTACAATAATATTTTCAAATTGTCCCTAGGTCGTTAATATTCGTTTGTATGTAAGCGAAATTGTAGCAATGAGTAGAAGTGATTGAAATGGACAAGTAGGGAGCTGAAAATATGCTTTACGTTTCTCCTTTGTTGTGTCCTTTACTATCCACGCCACTCATTCCACAAATGAATGCTTCTAGTCTCGATTTCCGTAGCGACAATTCACAAAACGCACAAAAACCCGAACAAAAGCTTTGAAACTTGCTCTGTGTTTGTAGCATAAAAAATGCAAAATTGTCAACATCTGTTGCTCAATAACCTGCGTTGCCTTTATTCATCCCTGTTATGATTAAATAAATGTTCCTTTGTTAACATTTAAGGCTGAACAAAAGAACACAAATGCATTCATTAATACGAAGACTACGCAATTCAATCAAATTATTATAACAATTAGAAAGAGTAGACTTATTCTAATGCAGAAGGCGTGGCACACCCATAAAACCCTTTATATACGCATTTTCTTGATCATCGGCTTCAATTAAATCTGAGAATATTTTCGTAATTATTTCGCTATGTTATTAAGAACGAGAAATTATTAGTTATTAACAAAATTGCATTTTAATTGATTTTATCTTTTTTTACTTATTTATTTATTGTTCAATATAAATTTTGCTTGTTTGTTTTTGTTAAAAACATTGCGCACACATTTAGAGCGATTTTAAGCATTTTTCTGACATCAACAATAAAAAGTTAATCATAGCCGTCATCAGCAACTGATTAAAAAGCGAATAATTATAATGACGAGGTTTATAGCACTTCATTAACGTTGTTTTTATGAATGTTTCATTGTGTTGAAGTGAATGTTTTCATTTTTATCTGCTTGAGTGTTTGTTGATGATGATTGTTATTGCGACAAAATATCCCATGAATTGTAATAAAAAAGGCATTTCCTTGTTTTTCGTTGTCTATATTCGTTAATTATTTTAAATTAATCACAATGCGCGTAATGATGAAGTGTGTTCTTGCCTTTACATGTTTCTTTGCTTAAAAATAAGTTTCATTCATCATCATCATCATCGTCACATTTTTCTCACATTCTTCTGCGTTTTGTTGATCAAGCAAAGAATAGAACCTCAATAATAGCTAAATCCATCTCTTTGTTTATTTGATGTTGAACAGATGACACAACAAGCGACAACTTCGAAAGTAGTGACGATGGCGGCGATGAGCACGACAATGATGACCACGGCGGCGATGATGACGGCGACGTTGCCAGCGATAACGGCGCCCCGCCGACCAATGCAGCCGAGCCTTTGAAGAAGACGACATCTAGTTCTGAATCGCTCTTTGCAGACCCACTTTGCGCGTCGCCCAGCGACTCAGCATCACCAGAAACAATCGTTCATTCGTGTGGACGACGAGGAAGTGGATCTTTTTGTAAAAGTGCGGACGAACTCGAGAAAACAAGTCCAGAAAGGGACTCTAAAGATATCATCGCACCTGAGAATCATCGAAAACCGCGCCATCTGAAGCTCGACAGAAGCTCCGCATCCACTTTAAACGCAAAGAAGTTGCAACTGAAACAACGAATTCTCGCCAACAAACTAAGCAAACTCTCCATCTCATCGACGTGTTGTTTCGAGCTGCCTATCGAGCCGCAGCCAAGCACGGAATCAGCTCCAGGCACTGAACTGCACGGCGACGCCGAGGAGATGGCGCTGCAGCTGGGCAAGAAACTCGCACAAGGCTTGAGCAGTGGCGGGGGAGCGGGCAACGGCGACTCCACCAGCACAAGCGACATCTTCAACATAGCAAAGGCAAAGAAAATCGAGCTGCAAAACCTTTCATCCAGGATTGTGGGTCCAGGAAGCGGCTCAGAAACTCCAACCGGAACGGACAAATGTAAGAATTGATTATTTAAGCATCGCTTCAGTGGTTAGTTTAAGTGCTTTCGATGGCTACTTTGTTCATTTAAGCTGAGCTGCTGAGCTTAAATGATGAAATTGGGATTTTCATTTCAATTAAAATGGAGAATTTCATTGGCAGACCTGAAGTTGTGATTTTTAATTAGCTTTGCGTCAACATTGAATCCATTATTCAATTTTATATTCGGTATTTTCTAAAGGATCCTGCCATTTATTATTTAAGGCCTAAAAAATCTGTTGATATAATTAAATTGTGCCGTTAATTGACATTTTGTGAATGTTGATCCTCGCTGTTGTTATTGTTGCAATTATTTTTAAAAAGCCCGGCAGCGTTACAGTTTTTAATGATGGACAGACGGACAGATACCGCTACACATACAACTACAGGCTAATTAAAAGTATAAACCAAGTATTTAATGTGATGTAAAATTAAATTTTAGCTCCGAAACAATCAACTTTTACAGCTCGAAAATATCTTGCGTGTTCTATTATTGACCTAAACTAATTAATTTATGCAAACGACGAATTCAGATATATTTACGTATACATCTATAAATGCGAACGTACGAGAGATTTGATTATTTAAGTATTGTGATTGCAGCAAATCACTCAACCGAAGAGATAATTACACAATGCAATACAAAACCAACATAAGCCACATTAAATAATAACATGCAACTAATGAAATGAGGCTCCTCAAGTGTGTATCGACGGCAGCATCGGGATAGGAGAGGGCACGAAATAGATATGTATATGGGTCAGACTTCGATAAACTTGCACGATGAAGGATCACGTCCATTTTGTGTACTACAGGAAAAATCCACACTAATTTCACTTACATTTAAATTATAAAATTATAATAAAATACTCTTAAGTTATTGTGACCCACTGCTGACTCAATCTCTAGTCGAAAAATGTAATTTTAACAGGGAAATCCTGTACATTTTTGGCTCAGTGTGGATGAGCAAATCGCTTTTAGGCCAGTTAACGAGCAAATAACAAATTCGACAGCTGCAAAAGCAAATACAATGACTCGAAATGGATACTAAATAGAATTAATTTCCTTTCAAGGGGCGCAATCGTTTATTTGAATTGCTTTGATGCAATTATGTAGGTCGTCATCGTCGTTTGTTATTTCATCGTAAAATGACCCCGGGCGCCAATTTATCGAGGAATCGCTACGTAAAAGCGGACGGACAGGGTCAAGGACTTCCTGAGGACTCATTGATAAGGATGTGCGTGTATGTTTACGACTGTAAAAGGGGCCTAAGCCAATGCAAACACTGATTTATAAATTTCACTCAACACGAATGCGCTTTCATGGACTCGTGCGGGAATATAAAAGCTTCGACAGACTTTTGTAGGAGTCCTTAAACAGTAGTTAATGGTTCCTTTAATTATTAAATCAGTTGGCATACACAGGAGCAAAGAGAAGCGATAGAAAAGAGAGGAAAATGGTTATAATTTCCATTGTTCATTCTTGTAAAAGCATCCATGAAGCATCTTCATTTCATTTTTCAATAAACTCGACTTTAAAATGTTTTTTCTTTGCTGCTTCTGTAATCTTCCTTCCGTTTCCTCTTCTATGTCTTCTTCCACGTCCTCCTCATCATCGAAGTCGAGCGAAAATCTTCAAATTTTGCTCACGTCGTCGTTGTTTGTATTCAGGGATCACCTCAGATGTTGCTTGTTATTATTAGTATTTTATTTGTTCATTTTCATTAACGACGTCGCGCTTTGAAGCACCCCGAAAGAAGTCGATGCGGCGACGAGTTCCGTCTGTTCGTTAAGGAATTAAATTTTAATTAAAGCAACCTGTTTGATATGCGCAAGAAACCGTCTTCACGAGCGATACACTCGGCGATGCTCCCGCTCGCTTCATTACGAAACAATTTCTACGCGAATCTTCTTCATTTTCTTTCACGTTTTTCCGTTCAGTTGTGACGCTTCTTCCTCTGCTCGATAAGAAGAAATTTAATGCCAAATAAAAATTAATATTGAAAAGAAATCCTTTAAAGAAATAATTCTGCAAAATTTCAGAAGTTGGTGGCGACGAAGTAACCGAAGTTTTGCTCAAGAAAACAAAATGAATTTTTTTATTATTTTGCTTTAGTCGGAAATTTGATTATTTGTTAATGGAGCACGTGTCGTCGCAATGACAGTTTTTGCATTGCGAAGATCTGCAAATTTCTTGTATTTGTTGACTTGATATTCTTTTAATGAATCCCAATTGCTTCTCCTTTCTTCCAGCTCCAAGAGATGGCCAGAAGTTTTTACTTTCCCCCATCGAAAGTCATCCAACCATTATTATATCATATAAGTCCTCATCATCATCATTGGCATCGGCACCGGCTCCGGCACCGGCACCAACCACGCAAACACCTGCTCAGTCGCAGCCATGCGACGAGGTGAGTGCGGCGGCTGGCTCGCCCCTCACGCCGCCCTCCGCCGTCGGCCCGTCCAGCAGCAACGTGCTGAAGAAGGTCGCTTCCTTCACGGTTGAGCAGTCGTCCCCGGCAGCAAATGCGACGGCCCCGACTGCTGCGATGTCGGCAGCGAGTGCGAGTGCCGCCACAGACATTACGACGCCCTCGGAAGCAAGCGTCGACTCGAAGCGTCTTTCGTGCGTTCCGGAAAAGTTAAGCTTCGCTGCATGTGAAAAGTTCGAAGGTAAGTTTTGAATATCCTCTGCTATTTTCCTTGTTGTTGCTTGGTACGTATTTCGGTGCTATTCCCGGCGTGTTTTCTCCTGCCTTGGTTACGTTTTTCATGCGTACTTTTCGATGTATTCAACTAAAATCCATGTGCAACAAAAACTAAAGTGGGTTTTTGTTTTCATTATTAAACTCGTTTGCATGGAAATAATAAATGAAATATTTTCCCAACGAAGTCAAGCCTTCAGTCGCGCTTTTACGCTCCCGAAAGCAGCTTAGATTTGAACGTATTGAAAGCAATCAAAAGCAACCCAACTTCGACCAACTTCAAGTCGTTAGTGAAACTGAGATGAAGTTTTGGTGTTTGTGCGTTCATTTTGAAGCTGGAGTCGCTTGAATGGAGGACGAGCAACCAAAAGATTTCCATTTATAAATATGAAAACCTTAAAAGTCCTACACACCTTAAAATGTACACTTTTTGTAAAAGAAATTGATAAATTTTAAAGTCCTACATCCGCAAAATATTAAAATAAGTGGACTAAAAGCTCACTCTGAGGAGATCGGGGAATAGTTGGTAATAGTTAATAATTATGCCGAATCTTTCAAGTCTGTTAAAGCTGAAACCATGTCGAAAATTAACCCGACATGTCTAGGAATCTGCTCATTTAAGCAATTCTTGGCTTTTACTGTCGCTCCCCGTCTGTTTCATAGTAATCAAAATACTCAATTTTTAACAAATTCAGCAAATGTTTTGCCACGCTTTCCCCCTTCTTTCCTCCTTCCTGTCGACTTTTCTTTTTCACTTCTTTTCTTTGAAAATATCCGCAGTTTTCGCTTCATAAAAACGCTTTCCATTGGATTAAATATTTCAATTATAATTTTTCGTAATTTCTGTTCGCAGGAATTTCTTTTAAGATCTTCATTATTTTAAATCCTCAGATTAAAATTAATAAACTCTGCAGCAGCTAAATGCTAAAAAGAGCAAAAGCCAAAAAAATGCATTTAATTAAATTACATTTACTTTGATTTCTCCCGTTCTATTTTTTGCCACTTTTCTGTGTGATTTTGTTCTATTTTAAAACGTAATTTTCCCCCTTTTTTATAGTAGTTAATACTGAAGAGTTATTTTAAATATTTTATATTTTTTTAATCGGATTTTGCAATAAAAAGTTCAAGGAATAAACACATATTTTTGGCAATTTGTTATTTAATTCAATTTCCTAATCGCGAGACTGACTTTTTTACAATTTTTGCCTAGCCAAAACTTGAACTAACATCACAAAATCTCAATACAGAAAAATCTTTTGCATTGTATATAAAACCAACAAAGTATTAAATTAAACAGCGGCTTAACTCGGATTTTAATTTTTAAAAATTTAAAAATTGTTAATAGCCTCTTTATTGCCCAGTTCGTTTATCTATAGTCCTTTAATTAAACATCGGGTTCAATGCCGTAAATATAATTCATTCTACTAAAACTGGAACCGGAAACTATTAGAAAACTGACACTATTTGAGTAATTTTGACCCAAAAGTACACTTTTCAATTCGATTTAAATTTCTTTCATTTCATTTATGGCTACTAAGGCTCCATTTATAGGCTCACAGGGCTGCGTAATTTGAACTCCGACCCGAAATACGAAAATATTCAATGTGTCGACGATTGTATTCTTCGGTGATACAGTCCACGGTTCTGCTGGTGAATTGCTTTGTTGCCCCTGGGATTTTCTTCTATTATAATCGTAACATCTCAGGTTTTTCCAACCCAAAAATTGAGTTCCCCGAGTGTCTGAATGCCGATTGTAGGCGAAAAGCTTCTCTCTTCGGTTGCTTGGGTGTTTTTATGTCAATACTTGATACAATTGACCCATTGTATTGCGTTCCTTATTAAAGAGAATATTTACAAGGTATCCCGAGCCTTATGAAGCTTCGTCTGGCAATGGCCAACACCAACACCAACACAGCGATTAACTTGGGAAGGAAATTCGAAAGCTCGCACATTAATTATTATCAATGTCAAGAATTCGCCGATAGTGAAATAAATACAACCACGGCCAAAAAGCGTCTGCTTTGAAGTCTACGATTTCTCGACATGAGGAATTAGTCAAGCGTTATCATTGCAGCAGATAACAAGTGAAATAGAAAGACGAATTCTACTCACGTTTGGAGGAAATAAATTTGCTTGAGAAAAACTTATTAAAGACAAGGAATTCACGTGGAATTATCGAAAAATAGTTGATGAAATTGTAAGCGAATCGAGGGGTTGAAAAGAATCCTCATTTGATAGCAGGTGGTCAAAGAAATGTTTTAATGCTTTAATGAAGCGTGAGTGGCTTCATTAAAGCATCCATCGATTCCTTGAAGCAGCTTTCCTTAAAGGAATTGAACACTTTTTAAGGAACGATATCGAATTTAGTGCTTGGGCTGGAAACCGCCTCCGGGAACAAGATGCCAGCAGCGATCGCCGCAAAAAATAACAGCAGCAGCAGCAGCAGCATGGAAAAGATGACAGCAAAAAAGCATCGTTGCAATGAGCAGTTGTCGATGGAGTCGTCGTCGGGCTGCTCATCGCTGGCAGTGGAAAAAGCCGAGTCGTCGTTGTCGGGTTTTCAAGCGCCAGCCTCGTCGCGGTCGTGTCGAAAGTTCAACACAATTCCAACTTCCGGTTCCGCTGTGGCGACAGCTGCTGCACGCACACACACGCCGCACACACCTCAGTCGCAGTCGCTTTTGCAGCTGCCCGAAGTGGGTCAAAAGGGCAACCGTCCAAAGTGCGTTGGATGTCGAGAGTGCAGCAGCAGCAGCCAACATAAAGCAGCCAGCAGTAATGGACTTGGTTGCGCGGAGGATGACGACGCTGATGATGAGTCTCCTGTCCACGTGTCACTCATACATCAACGTCCGCTTCCACACCTGCTCCTGGCTGCAGCTGACCACGCACCCAGCGGCATCGACAGCCGATTGCTTCCTGTGTTTCGAGCCGGAATTCTACTCGAAGTGTCCTCCAAAAATCGCCATCAGCCGCGTGAGTCGCGCGTCGTTCTGCCAGCGCACGCGGATGTCCTCCAGCGGTTAATTGCACTCATAGCGGCGACGCAGTCCTGCTGCTGCGGCTCGTCCATCGGAAGGAGCGACTGTCGCAGGAGAAACCCCGGCAATAGGAAGAAAAGCATCCAAAATCCTGACATTCCTGGAGTTCGTAATGAAGTGGGCCGCGTTTCCGCAGCGAAATGTAAGTTAATGTGAAGTCGCTTGGAGGAGAAGAAACGAAGGAATGAATAAATTGAGAAAAAAAATGATTCACGTTTAAATATTATTTTCGGTGAAAGCCGACGAAGCGCTACGAAAGCCATTCAATCAGTAAATGTAAATTTTATAAGTGAACCACACCTCAAAACAATCGATCGGCCATCGTCGAAACCCTTTCAAAGTGGAAGCATTTCGCTGCTTCAAATCCCGCAGCGATTCATTTACGCGTGAAATGTGCGAAATATGGCGAAAGGTTGGCTTTGTAATGAAGGCTGTCGATATTTGCGCGGTTACGCGGCTCCCGTTACCGATGACGGTCCAGGCGAACGGTGATAATGGCATTCAACTGCCACAGCAACACACTCGGGGCCAATAACCAAAACGCCGAATAAAAACGCCCGCTGCAGGACTGATGAAATCAAGTATTGATTGTGTTTTAGCGGTTGGCCGACAAGCGAACAGTTCCGCAACTGATTTTCGGCCAACATCGGATCCAGCGACACCCGAGCAGCCAGTGAAAATGCGGTCAGAGGTTTGAGTGGGGAAATTAGAGTTAAACTAAAACTGTAATTGATATATGTATATGCTTTTATATCTACAAACAACTTTGAAGTGATTTTTCTGAAATCGATTAAAGTAACTTTTTTCGTTTTGTCATTGAAATCGAATGAATTTTTTGTAATAAACTCGTACAGAGAAAACAAACCGAATGACGCGCCGCCATAAATCTGTATATTTTTCGATTAGCCTTAATAAAATAGTAGAGACCATTGCCAAGGTACCGCGTACCCTGTGTCAGTGTGTGCAACTAGTCTACGGTAGTCAGCGCCGAGCACCGCCGATCACTCGCACCGCCACTAAAACTGTGCTTTCTCCTTGCAGGTCAAATGCTGATGAAGTGGCTGACGTCGTCGCTGCAGTCGACTCTGGGAATCGCAGCCAGCAGCGGCAGCGGCAGCGGCAGCAGCGCCATGAGCGAACAGGACCTGAACTCGGTGACGATGCAGTATTGCAGCAACCTGATAAACGTCGGAGTCCTCAAGCAGATCTCCGACAAGAATGATTTGGAAATGTTCAGTGTAAGTGGGGAAATGCAATTTTAATGGTTTGATGATGAGCGATGGGCGATTGGACGGGCTGACAACGCGCCAATCGCTCGAAGAAATTTACCTTTAAACATTCTACGATACGGAAGCCAACTGAAGTAGATGAGAGGAGCTCTTTAAAGACGGAAGTTGACAGTTGAAGGAGATTCTTCAGACACGAGAACTTTGCGAAGTTCTCCCCTTGAAAAGTCCGACCTCAGAGCGAGGAGCCTGCGAATAGCTGAGAAAAACCGAAAATATTTCTCAAGGAAGGTTTTTAATTTCAGCGACGTCGACAGAAATGCGAAGGTGCGAGTTGGGACGATTTCCGAATGGATTTTTGGTGTTTGTACAGTCACTGAAAATAGACTGAGCAAAGAAGTTCCTTGAAAACAATCTGATTGAGATGAGGTACTAGGGAATTTTCGGTGAGCATTCATCGTCAATCGCAGGTGACATCGCAGAGAGTTTTTCAGCTTCTATTAAAACCCGTTGAGTGGGTTTTTTACTTCAATATTCTCCAAACTCGAATCGATATTAAGTCTCGAATAAAGAGTTTTGCGATTTCTAATTGAAAATTGTTCAAAAGGATTTCCCACTCGGGAGAAAGAAGAAGCGCAAACGCAAAAGAAACTCGCCTTTATATCGATGATTTCTTTTCCTTATTACTTTAGACCTAAAACACATCCTTCTTCCATTTTCACTCGGCTCGAGTTTGATTTGAGGTGAAGTCGGCGACTTCACTGACTTCATTCTTATTGCTAGACATTTCGAAGGCACTCGACCGAGGAATAAAGGAAGTAAAAAGGACCCAAGCCACGCTGAAACTTAATACAAAAGCGTCTTCTGCAACAACTTCTTTTGATATTGAAAAAGTTGGCAAATCAACCGGGGAAAAAATAGAGGCAAACAAGAAAAGACATTTAAAAAAATTGCATGAAAAATATGAAAAAGTTTAGATAACAAAATAACAACAAAAAACAGTTTGGAAGCAGGTTGCGAAAGCCTGAGACCGAAGTCAGACTGCAGCGTTTTGCATTCTTCAACAATTTAAAATGTCATTTGCAAGTTGGAGATTTTTACAGCATTAGGATTTATTGCATTCATATCCTCGGTGAAGAGTCTGCTAGAAAGGGGATAAAGTTTATTTTTAAATAAGATGCTCAAGCCTCTGACTTGAGATGATGAAATGAATGAGTTTTTGGTGAGGAGAATGAATGACGAGGAGCAAAGTCGTTGCAAATTCCTCCTCCCAAGCCGTAGAAAGGAGTCATAAAATCGATGAATCTTTGATAATAATAATTCACGATGGAAAAGCGTTTAATAAAGTGTTCAAAAGCTGAAGCTCGTCGTAGTTCGTAGAAATAATCATTTATTGCCAACGAAGCTACGTTTAAAAATACATGGAATTACAAATCCTTTGAAAGGCTGCCACACAACACTTTGACATCCCTTCCCTTCGCCTCGGCGTCCTTCTTCTGCTGGATTAAATGACAACGAAGAGCTTAATTTTCCCCTTTTCCTTGGACAGAGATTCCAAGCTAATTGCGCATCGCATAAAAATGTTAAAAAATGCATCGTTTGTCAAGCTGTTTTGGTCATCGTCACTTCGCTTCCTCCCTCTCATGCTCTTGTCCCGTGCTGTTGGTTCTTTCAGCAACTCGTGCCGAAGGATCCAACGTGCTTAGTCCAGGCTCAAGCATAGTTTTCCAACTCTGCTGCTGTCGTTACTTGTGAGCTCCATCCGCCAATCGTCGACGTCAAAAGCTGCTGTTGCTGTTCTTGTTGACTTGGAAACAGTTTTAATCGCTCGACAACCGTAACGTGGCTTCACTTTCCTTTTTCTACGCTCCTTTCTCTCTCTCTCTCTCGCTGCTTCTTCCATTGCTTATGATTAACTTTGAGCAGCGATTGGAATGTTTTTTGCCGTCATTTTCGCCGAAGCCGATCCTAATCCTGCTTTTCGCGCTGCAACGAGTGCAGCTCGTAAAAAGTCATGTTCATGTTTGAACTCGTTGCTTTGTGTGCAGCTCTTCAAACGAGTCAATTTAATTTGACAGCTTTGACTTGGAATCTCTTTAAAAATGCAGTCGATGTGTTGATGCGGTGATCGCTGCAGACAGCACGCAAAGAACAAGAGAATCTGCTGCACTTCATGATGCTTAACAGTTGAATTTCCATCTTAAAGAAGTACGGGAGACTTAAACGGAGGGAGGACAGAGAAGTGTTTCATTTAGTGTTGATCCCGGCAACAACATTGAGAAATCCACTTCAAGCTGAAGAGGTTCTTTCGATGTGGAAAAATCATGCATCTATCGTCTCATTTTTGGCCATTATCTCAATTACAGCCACCTCCGCACTCACACACACACACGAAGGCACTCAAAGCGCTCCATTTACCGCAAACACCGTCTGCAAATAGAAATGTGAAAATCGCAGACTTCGCTGGCGACGCTTTAATTGAAGCACTTGGAATCTGCAGCCAGTCTTCAATAATATTGCGTCAGGACGAATCCTTTTGTTATTTGCTCTTAACGCAACGTCACACGTTTCGTTTTGTGGGATTTTCGTCAAGGGAGCGCGTTGTCACCTGCAGACGGCAACACAGCCAAAAAACCGAACGAATAATAATGCATTCGCTTCTATTTAAACGCATTTGCACACAGTGTTTGCTTGCTGCTTCACTGGGATGTCTTAACGTTCACAATAACGCCAGCTTCCCGCCGCATCCGGCGCACCAAGGATCGGCGTCGTCGTGCGGCGCCAGGATCCTTATCAAGCCTTATCTACGCCAACATCCAGCAAACGACGACTCTCAAGCAGCACCGAGAGCACTTTATTCCAGCAGCCATCACCAGAATGCGAAAGTCCGCTCCGTGCATAGGTGCAAAAAGGCTTCAATCCACACACACACACACACATGGTCGAGAAGAGAGGCCGTCGTATGTGTGGAAATCCACACCAGGAAGCATTTGAATCGCACGAGCAGCGAGCAACGAAGACGCAGCCGGAGTTCGTTGCTGGACCGCAATTTCGACCGCTGCATGCACGAGACTGCTTCCCGTCGGAGGGTGCCTCGGCCCACTTAACCCTGACCGCCCCATTGCCAGAGGACTTTTATTTAAATCAGCAAACAATTAACTAAGTGACCTCAATGGAAGCTGCTTTAACGTGTTTGATTTCGGGGATTCACCTGGCAACGAGATGGAGAAAGAGGAGTAGATTAAGCATAAAGGATACTAAATAAATACCTGCTAAAAGAATTCCTTAGCTAGAAGAAAGATGGAATTTATTTGTGTAGTCGGATTCTAAAAGAGTCGATGTTGATGGGTTCTCCACCTTCTGCTAAGATTTAAAACAAATGTCATTAATTTGGGGCTGTTTAGATTATAGAGTAGTAATAGGAAACGGAGAGCATCCTTCGTAGTTTCTGCTTTCTGTGCATAACCGTTGAATGTACGACGTTTTCTCTACTTGCAGCCCTTTGAAATGTATCAGTGGAGCCACGCCACAACCTCTCAGCCGCCTACGCCCGGCAGAATCAACAAATTCACTGCTTGGCCTCACTCTGGATCACCGCAACACGCCTCGCGCATCCCCAAGCCGATTCCAACGCCTCCGACCGCCGACGTGCAGCAGCAGGAACTGCTGCGGAAACAGTTAATCAACTGCAATTCCATGCCTGAAGTGGACCAGCTGCTGCACGAAGCGCCATCGGAGCCATGCACATCTCTGAAACCCGGCCTTCAATTGTCTGAGGTGCTGAATGCCGGCGACGCCACGGTTGGCGGATGCGAGAATCCGTCACAGAAGGGAGCTAGTGAGGAGGGAGCTGTGGAGGCCGCCAAGGCGACAGAAGAGCAGCGACATGACTGTTGCGCTTGCGTGCGACGGATGAGGGACAAAAACGTCACGGAAAAAGTGACATGTGAACAGGGCGTCCAAACAGAAACAATGGAAAACAATCCTAAGGTCGCAGAAGCATCCGCTTCAGCAACCGTTCAACCTTCTTCGATCCCACCTCCGCCGCCGCCGCCACCACCGCCGCCACCCCCACCACCAGGAACCATTTTCAGAGTAGCGCCCAAAAGCGCGCAATCAGCGCCGCCTCCTCCCCCACCACCACCACCACCGATGCCGCCGTCAAGTGCCTCAGCACCTCCTCCCCCACCGCCGCCACCGCCGATGCCCAGAGCAAGTGCCTCAGCGGCTGCCTCCACGATGCGCTCCACTTCGCCGGCAGCAGCTGGGAACGCTTCAGCGGCATCCTCGTCGGCGCTGCACCTCAACATAACGCCTTCTTCTTCACCTTCGACGCCGACAGGGACGCCCAAATCGGCCTCCTGCGCCACCCCAGCGCCGCTTCCGAACGCATCAGAAGGCGGCTGGTTCAATCAGAGCCACAGTAAGTCTCACTTTAACCACCTCAGCTCATGTTGTACTGACCAAACTTTCCCCGTTGTGAAGCACTGCGCAAAAACGCCGTCAACCCTCCGAAGCCTATGAAGCCGCTTTACTGGACACGCATTCTTTCGAGCAAGCCGCCGCGACCTGCATCGCAAACGGACTCCAGCAGCAGCTCGCCGGACCCCGAGGAGCCCGGCGATGCGGCGGCTGCCTTGCCTGGCTGCGCGGCTGCTAAAGAAATCTGGCAGGAAATCGACGAAACCAAACTGGACAACATCGACGAGTTTACGGAGCTCTTTTCGCGGCAGGCGGTGCTGCCGGTCGCCAAGCCGAAGGAGAAAAAAGTGGCTCGCATCACGAGCATGAAGGTTCTGGACAGCAAACGTTCGCAGAACGTGGGCATCGTTTCGCGCAGCTTGCATGTTGACTTCTGCGAAATCGAACACGCCATCTACCACGTGGACACCTCCGTCGTGAGTCTGGAGACGTTGCAGCAAATCATCAACCTCAAGGCCACCAACGAGGAACTGGAGCAGATCAAGGAGGCCGCCAAGAGCGACATTCCACTAGACTACCCCGAACAGTTCCTGCTGAAGCTGTCTCAGATCTCCATGTCGACGGAGCGCATCTCGTGCATCATCTTCCAGGCCGACTTTGAAGAGTGCGCTACGCTGATCTCGCGCAGACTGGAGGTGGTGCTTCAGCTTTCGCAGTTCCTAATCGACAATGAGAACTTGAAGCTAATATTTGCAATCATTCTCACGCTCGGCAACTACATGAACGGCGGCAACCGGCAGCGCGGCCAAGCCGACGGATTTACGCTCGAGATATTGGGCAAGCTGAAGGACGTCAAGTCCAAGGAGTCGAACACGACTCTGCTGCATTTCATCGTGCGCACCTACATTCAACGCAAACGTAAGGAAGGCTTCCAAATACTCGAGATTCCTCTGCCCATTCCCGAGCCGGCGGATGTGGAGCGGGCGGCTCACGTCGACTTCGATGAAGTGAACTATCAAATAGTCGAATTGGGGAAAAAGCTGAGTGGTAATTCGTTGTTTTCATTTCGTTGTAATTGTTTGTTACTCTGAGCATTCTTATTTCATGTCAACATTGACCAGTCTGCAAGAACACAACTAAAGAAGTGGCGCTCGTCTCTACGGAGGACACGTTGGAGCCGTTCAAGTCCAAAATGGATGAGTTCATTGGGAGCGCCACGAAGACCATCGAGCGACTGCACAAGGATCTGCACGCTTGCCGTGAGCTGTTCATTGCAACGATGCGCTTCTATCACTTCACGCCAAAAGCACGCAGCCTCGAACAGTGCACGCCCGATCAGTTCTTCGAGTATTGGACCAATTTCACAAATGATTTCAAGGACATATGGAAAAAAGAAGTCAACACGTTGTGGAATGAGTTGTGAGGGAAATGCAACACATGCAGAACACGTTTATTAACCGTTGTTATTTGTTATTGCAGGTTAAAGAAAACCAAACAAATTCAAATGCAGACACGTACAAATCTAAAAACGACCAAATTGAAGCCAGGAGGACTGAAGGATCGCCTCCTGCGACGAAAGAAGGAGTGACCGTAGTAGCCACCCTCCTCCACTCACATTAACACCTCCTGCAGCATGTTCGTCTATTTATGTATGTGTGATTGTGGCGTGCCACTCTGTTGACTGTTTTCCTACCTGCATTACTGCTGAGCCTTGTGTCTTCTGTTGTTAATTCGAAATTTTACAAATTAATTGTTTAGTAGATATGAATATATACATGTGCATTTATTTAAACATAAGTTCTTCCTTATGATCTGTAACTCGAAGTGCTTCTATTTTTAACCGTTACTATTGCGATTATTAACAATGATATTTTTATAACCATCATAATTACAGATTGTAGAATATTTCTATTCATTATAAAATATGTATGTATATTCTTTAAATAATTTCAATAAAGGAAGCAAAAAAACTTGCCGGTTCAAATTCATTTACTAGTTAAAAGCGGGTACGATAATCAGAAACAACGATATGTCATGATATATGCTCGTTGCCAGGAATAATGTCTAACCTGAGACTGAAGAAAGCTCTACATGGATTCGATTAGGATCCTCAATCTTAAAACATACATAATTTGTTATGACCAGTAAATAATGCATTCTCTTCAAGAAGATAATGTCGAAATCAAGAAAATGTGTTTATTTAGAAATAAGTGTCCATAGGCGAATTCCATCATGCTGTTTTAACAAAAAAAAAACCTTTTCTTACGGTTTTTAAAGAGAAAATATATACTCCTATATTACGAAAGCCATTATATAGTGTGTCTATATCAAATGTGTTCATGGCCAAATCCAAATCCACAACGAACACATCATGATGATGATTCACTTTCAATTCGCTTTATTAGGCCCACATTACATTCCCTTCACTCTACTGGCCACAATCACTCAAATTGTTTTTTTTTCTGTGCAATAATGCCAAATTCCTGGAAAGAAAAAATTAGCAAAAACATCATTTTTTAAAAATTTTTATCGCGTTGAACTTGCGAGTTATCAGAAAATTATTATCTTATAAATGCATTTCAAAACAGTACGACAAATATATAAGTTTGCAGTCAAACATCACTACTTGAAATCCAGAAAAACTTGAATAGTAAATACAATTTAATTATTATTTTACCAGTTTACAACGATTGAACTTATTTTATCAATTTCTTACTTTCTTGTGCAAATATAGTTGGTAAATATGTCCCGAGTAACAGGCTACAGACCTGTTTTGAAGGAAAGGCTAAATGAGGACTTTGAGCTGCCCAAAGAGCAGCAGCAAATCGTGCGTGTTGTCACCAGCCGTGACAATAATCTGTATGAAGTAGAGTCGTCACAGTTAAGTGTGAGCAATCCATTCCTCGTCTCGCTGCCAAATAATTTTCGTCAAAATGTTTGGATAAAACGCGGTGATTATATGCTGGTCGAACCTATAGAAGAACTTGGTCAAGTAAAGGCAGAAATTTGTAAAATCCTAACAAAGCAGCATGTTGAGAAATACACGAAGGCCGGTATCTGGCCAAAGAAGTTCACAATGAAACGGCCACATGAAGATCTACCTACGGATATCGACAGTAATGAGTTTCTGATCCGTAATCATAACAGACCCGTAGCGCTACAAAACGACATTGAGAGTGAAGATGATGAAAAGCAGACCAGTGAGAATATTTAGTTGCTAAAATTAGTAAATTAGTATACAATTGCTCTCCACATTAGAGGCAATTTTTTATTATTATATTTATTTATTTAGAAAGGAAATGTCCAAAAAAACCTTTCAAAATACGATGTTATCATTTTTAGTTGCTTTCAGCAGTTTGTTTTAATAATATAAAATTTGAATACTGCAACATGACATATGTATATTTTACTCCGTTGGGTCACCGAAGTAAACTGCAAAGGCAAACTCGGCACTATGATTATTATTCGTTTCTGACTACCAAATATGATCCCATCCATTTATTCGTTATGATGTGAATACCAAACCATATTGAAAAGTGTAAAAACTAAACAATAACAAAGCAGTACTTTTCTACCGAATTGTTCATTCTAGCAACGCATAAAGAATACATATATTTTGCGCAGCAATGTTTTTAATAAAAATGCTCCGTTGAATTTTTATATGCGTGTATTTTGATTAAATATATTTTGCATTTCCTTAATGTGATTTCAACCCAATTTCTTTTTGATTATTTTACAAGTGAAAAAGTTCGTAAAAAGTGGCAAAAGCGTTAAATGCAACATTCATTTTATTTTTAGAAATTGTAAGTATGTATTTAAAATATAATTTATTGTAATAAATCAATAATGCTTAGGCAAGATAATGAAAACTCCAGGTGGACGCGTGTCTTTTGCTGAATGCAGATGTTTTAATATTTTTAGAATTGTGTTCTTTATTTGTAATTAATATTGGTAGAGTTTATTCTTAAAGCGTTTAGTACTGCATGATTTTTTTTCGTATTGTTTCTTTTTGTGAATTTGCAATTACAATCTATCAAATCTAAGATTCTATTATGCAATGTGTGTGAGTGTTAAAGAACCGATTCTACATTTCGTTATGTGCTTTCAAATTAAAAATATAAAAACCAAAAATGATTTCAAATCTGCGGCTTTTATTACATTTTAATTTATTATAAACGTTCTTAATTTTGGACTTATCAAAATAAACTTCATATTCTCATTAACTTTTCAAAACCGTTTAATAAAAAATATATATTTATAACTTATAATTTTGGTATAATTTGGAAGTTAATCGCAAACAATTTCTTAGCAATAGAACAATTGTTTTTATAGACGTAGCTCGTTGCTGAAAATAAAAGGGATTTACCACAGAAAGTAACACAATGAGATCTTATGTTGCATGTATGTTTTTTAAGTCATTCAAAATTTTATACTTATAGAAATGAGTGGGTATTTTATCTAAAAATGTAGTCAGTTACTCAACAAACTCCTGCACACACTTGCACCGCTTCGTCTGGTTTTTCTTCATCTGTTTTCTCCACTGACTCACTTGCAACTCCACTCTCATTGAAAAACGATTCCTGTTCCTCGTTGCCTTCGGCAATAGTTGCAGTGGTTGCACCTGCAGCAGCCTGAATCTCCAAAGGCAGCGTCGACGGTCGTATCTTGTTGTTGAATGGGAAATGTGTTTGGTTCTCAAATTGCGGCGTATGTACAGCAACGATTTCTGTCTGCGTGGTGGCAACAGACGACTCTTCCCTCTTATCAGCGGCCAAAGCATCAGCAACTCCATTTGACAACAACCTCTTTATGTTCTCATGCGGCAGATTGCAGAAAAGAGTGAGGCAGTTCAGTATATCGCGCATGGAACCCTGCAGCTGTTGCACCTGCGAATATATTAATTATAAATTTGCATTTTTCACCTTGATTCTGCGTCTTCTTCCTGAGAGTATTAAGTTAATGCAGGAAATACAATCAGCGGATATGAGGGTTAATAAGATAACTTTATTGTACAGTTAACATGTCCATTTCGAGCGAGTTTTGGCTGGTACAATTGATTTTGGATTATTTAAAATTTCGTTTTTATTACCTGATTTGTAAGGACTGTGCAAGTCTTGGCTAAATCATTAACGACCGCAGTGGAGCTGTTGTCCAAACTGACTGTTTTACCACACGTCGACGTTTCCATCTCAGCAGACGATGACTCCAGCATGTGGTGTGCGCCGCTAACTCCTGAGGCACCGCCCGACACGGATTGCATGGTGGAAACTTTCTTCCACAAGGCGTTAATGGCCTGCATTTGCAGTTGCTGTATTTTGCGTTCATTTTCGAGCTGTGCCTTTGTCATTTCCATGTCTTTGGTTAATTTGCTATATATTTAAAATGCAAAATAATCACGTTAGCAAATCTACTATTTCGTGGAGGTTCGCGTTGTGAGGAACACTCACTGTATATACTCATGCGTGCGTCGCTTAAGCAGCTTCTCGGCTATATCTTTCGTTTTCTTTCGAGTACGATAACCGCGCCACATCTTCTGTATAACCACCGCCGAGGATTCTGTATGCTGAGTCGATTGTTGAGTAACACCATTGCTGCAAATGTTCTGCTTCTGTTGGCAACTACATTGTCATTTAAGCAATGATAAGAGGTACCCACAATTTTTATGTAATTTGTTGTAAAATTGCTTGAAATGAATTTCTCGATACCTACCGTTGTGCCGCTTTATTTCGTATTGTTTTCAACTTGTCCACGTTTATGTGATCGCTGTCTTCTTCGTCGTCGTCTTCGTTGTCGTCGTCAGAGCTCAGTGCTCCAGATGGGGCTACATGCGGCGCCGATACATGCACTGACTTGCCGAGCAGGCGCCTCTTCATTTGCACATCCAACGGAGCGGGAGTTGGAACTGCCGCAATCTTAGACAAATTGGGCTGCACGCTGTTATTCGAAATGTTCTTGCGTGAACCCAACGTCGGGCTTCCCTCGGTGTGCCGCTTTAACAGATGCGGACTACGCATTTTAGGCGAGTTCATTTTGTTATCTGAGATATTCAACGAATAACAAGTACGATCGAAAACAATATTACTATCGGCCGAATCGGATCAACGTTCCAAATCATTTTTCGAAATCAAAATGACAGTTTTTTTTTATAAATAGACGCATAGCTCCAGGCTTACCTTTATTTTTGTTTATTTTAGAATTTTGTATTTGGGTGTTGATCGCCGAGACTGTGACCCGTTGTGCCACCGCAGCAGGACAGACATCCGGACTCATAAGAGCTTCTGGCACAGGCACCATTTTCGAAGCAGCAGCTAGCGGTCCGCCATTGGTATGATTGGCTACAGATGGTTGCTCTAACAGAATGTTATTTGTTTGAATAGCAATTATTTTAAATGAGCATGACATGTACCATTGTAATGATTCGGTATCATGGTCCGACTCGAGTTTGGTTCTGGCGTGTATGAGATCGTTATCGTCCTGCTGGATGCACTACTATTAAGGTTGCTTGTGGTTGAAGAATCCAGACTTTGCATCATCAGCGAGTCATTTTTCATGTTCTCAATTAAGGAGGTTGTCATCGGAGTGATGTGATTGCTATTAAAGGCTACAATCGTAGGATTTTGATCAATAAAAAATGCATCATTTGTACAATAAATTATTAATTTTACCCTGCTCGTTTGTGGTGTTGCCGTGATAGCTGCTTATCATAGAATCGGGCGATCCTTGACGTCCGGTCAGTCGCGAAACTGAAAAAGCATCATGGAGAAGACATAAGTTGCAGTTCTTAAGAAATCTAAACTGCTGAAGAAAACACTAATTACATCGAGGTGATTGGATGCGACTCGCTGGCTTCTTTCGACTGGACAATGGTGAATTATTGCCCGATGTTGAATTTTCAGAAATTTCTTCCTGCAACTGCCGTTGATGCTGCTGCGCTTTGCTAAGGATTAAACGCAGCTTACGTTCATTTTCGTTTTCTAACGCTTTGCCGATTAACGGACAAACCGAACTTAAATATTTGGCCAGAGCCGCCTGCTCGCCCAATCGGAATTGCCTACCACGTCCCTGGCTGTAGAGCCATTCTGCCTTAAGACTATGAACACAGAATACAGGATAAAGATATAGCACCGACAACAAGCGATAGAAATGTTCAACCTTTCAATAGGATCCACTACGAAGCCATCAATTGTTTTCACACTCATGCACCAGTTGAGCACGAAGGGTCTGTGATCGAAGCCACTAAAGAAGTGTTCAAAAGAGTTCTGGTAATTTCAAGTATGCTTAGTTATAAAAAGTACAATTGAAATCTACTCACTCGGGTCCAGACGTCATTGTCACGCACGGATTCTCGCTTATTGTAATGCTGTGAAGATTGCATAAATTCGATAACGTACAAATCTCGTTCAGGTCGCTTATACTGTTCCTCGACAATGAAAGTATTTCTAAAGAATTCGGCAAATATTTGTCACACTGACGTAAGTGGGTCAAACGGTTGCCATGCAAGTACAACTCCTGAAAATCAAATAGGATGGAGCAATGAATAACACAAGAAAATGATCATTAATTCTTATAAGAGTCACCTTCAAACTCTTTAGGAATGATATATCAGATATACTTCCAATGCAGTTTTCAGACAAATTTAAGTACCCCAACTGCGTGTTCTGATTTAAATGCTCGATGGTTTTGATCTTGTTGCCTTCTAGGTTTAAACTACGCAAGTGCTGACATTCTTTCAGCCCCTCGATCGAAAGAATGCCATTGAAGGAAAGATCGAGCTCACGCAGATAATGCAATCGGCATATGCCAAACATACGAAGTAACTGATTCTTGCTGAGCGAGAGCTAGGATAAGAAAAAACCGTTTATTATTTTTCTGTGTTTTTTGTAAAGTTGTTTTGATGCTTTGAATGTATTTTTACCACTTCGATCTTTAAATACGAGTCAATGTTGTCGATTTTATGTAACTCATTTTCATCCAAAATCAAGGTCCGCACATTCTGAGCATCCTCTATTCTAGGCACCTTTTTCAATTGCTTTTTGGAGAGATCGAGTACAATTCCATTATTTTCTTCTTCACCTAAAAAAATAATCAAAGTCAAATAATAGGAAACTCATCAGTCAAATAATAGGAATTAAGGTCCTACTGCCACATACCATTGATATTACCACATACCATTGAGAGACGATATAAAATTAGCTTACTCAAGGTTTATGAAAACTTATGTTTAGTTATTGAACCGTTTAAAAAGCATTAATACTAAATAGGTTCAGCACTAAGCCATACAAGATGATGATGGAATTTCGTAAGATTTACTTTAGAGCCAATTATTGTAAGTGTTTAAAATTATCCATTACTTATATAGAACGAACTTGTTTTTATTTACTCATAAACAGCTAGGCAACATTCCATAGCTAAACTGCATTTGAAGGAATTTATTATGTTCAAAACATGAGAAATACCAGATATGTTAACATGTGTTGGGTAATCTATGGTATGTAAGCGTTAAAAGGAAATCAACCCCTAAAAATGAAGTCATGAATATGTGCCTTTTCCGAAAACATATTTTGTAATGTATTTTGTAAACTTTATAGACAAATTAAAAAAATTTGATATTTTTACTTAAGGAAAGTATAACTTACACATCGTGCCTTCTTTTGATGTCGGACAAGGTTATTTCCGGCCAAGGGTTTTGTGCCCTTTCCTTTTGTTGTTGAAAAATCAATCGTTGGATGATTTTTCATGAAAAACCGCAGACAATTGTCTGGACACCAGGCTACGCACGATTTTCGATCTTGTCACTTAAATTTTGTTTAAAGTTAATATTTGTTTGTTTTATTTTATAAACGGACTACATGTTTCCCTAGATTAAGTTAAGGTATGATTCAAAACTTGAATGAAATTTTTAATATTTGAATTGTGGCCGTAAGCAGCCGAATTTTTTTGTTCAATTGATTTTTTCCTTTGCTGTGTCTTTTACAAGCAGTGTTGCCACAGGAGTGTGGACACAGAAGAGTTCAAATAATTATATTTCCTTATTACTAATATAATACTCAATTACCTCATTCTTTGTAATGCCTTAAACACATAGCATGTAGCTCAGCGACGTCGCTCACCGCCAATTGTCCAAAATCTGCGCTGCTGCTCACCGCCAATTGTCAAAAATCTGCACAACAATCAACAGAAGAAGAACAAGAGCGGCGATCGAAATGAAAATTTTCCATTTTGGTCGCCGTCGCTGGCATTATTCCTTCTGTTATTTGTTTCTTGTTTCCCATAAGAGCCTGTGTAATTTTAACAATTGGCGGAGAGCGACGTCGCTGAGCTACATGCTATGTGTTTAAGGCATAATATTGGAAGAAATTAGTTAGAGAAGTCGAAAAAAATTTGTATTAAAATAGTATATACATAAATATACATGTGTCGTATATTATATTTCCACTATTATTTTCTACGCTAACCTGGCCTATATTCTAAACTCAAGATTACGTGATATGGTCATAATAAGTGCCAAATGCGTCTCGTGAAATGAGAATTTTTTTTAATGTGTGTTCTTGAGTATATAAGAAAATAATAAAATTAAAGCAAAGAAACTGATTTATAATTACGACTTTAGAATTAGAAGAATTACAGATGTGTTTTACTGTTGTGATGCAGATCTGGCACCACTATTGTTATACAGACCAATTATAAGTTGGAAACTCTGAAAGGAAAACAGCTGGTTTCTTATTATTCTTTCAGTATTTGCCCGCCATTATTTGCAGAATATTTTATAATTTGATTTAAGAACTATGGCCTCATCCTTTGAACCACGGTCTCTAATTAACGGTGGAATGTTGCGTGATTTTTCGGGAAAATTAATTAGTATAATGCTTCGACTGGAAACTATTGCTGGATCCATCACTACGATGAGCACAGATAAGCACACAGTGCGTGTGAGCTTACAGGAGCCGTTGAATGCACGTAAAGGCGACTGGTTGGAGGTCATTGGAAACCCAGTTGGTAGTGATGCAGTAAATGCAAAAGAGGTGAGGTTTATGTATATAAAACTAGAAGGTGGCAGAAAAATATTTAATCCATGACGAACTCTCATTGTTATTATATTCATAACCTCCATAAAGTTATCTCTTAAGCCAGTGATAATTGGGTGCAATTACAATGCTAAGATTAAGTACTTGAATATTATTATGCAGGAAATTTTATCCACCTCCCAATATTTGTTTGGTATATACAATTTTAGTGCGATTGCGTGAAGCCGCACCAATGCATTACACCCTAGTTACAGTTACTGAGTAGTTTGAACCGATTCTGAAAACGTCCATCCCTACGTGTTTAATGGGTGTGACTATTTTTAATCTATCGACTGGGAAAATGAATCAATAAATCCATCCAATTTCGACTTCAGATACGTTTTTGCATTAACTGGTTATGATTAGGTTAAACTTCCATCTGCTTAGAACTACATGAAATGCTGGTTGGCCCACCAAGCGACTGCATCGATTCATTTCATATGCCTTATCGATTGTCTTAATAATGTATGATACTCAAGTTTAGGTTCTGCTTGTATTTCCATATCAATTTTATTAACTGCCTTATTACAAGTCCTCCAACGTAGGAACTTGCTGCTTCAATTTAGTGGATATAGTTGAGTGATGTTTTAACGAAATTATGAAATAAAAAAACGACAAAGCGATGGGTACGGTGGTAATTTCCTAGTGAAGCTTTTTGTTTGTTTGTTGCTAAAAGGCATTCATATATAAGATTTTTAATTAAGCAACCGTTTTAAAGAAACTACCATCGCCGAAATAACCACTAATTAATAGTAATGAATTATTAATTCATTAAATTCACTAAACTAATAATGAATTACATTTTCGGAGTTTTATTATGTTCATTAGTTTTAAACGCAAATTCTTCGAGTTAAAAAGTTATTTTAATTTGAAATATGATATTAATTTTAGGTCATAGTTTTCCGTGAGGATGAAATCGATTTTGATGAGGACGGCTACAATATGATGGTGCAATTTATGAACAACTGCAAGGACATCTACCGCCAAGGCTAAATTTTTAAAACTTTTATTAATATTACATCCTTGCGAAAAAATCAATAAAAACTCCGAAATTTTTTACACATATTAAATTAATTTTTTCATTGCGCAGGAAGACACATTTAATTTTTGAGCTGAAACTTTCGGAGTTGGTCTGGAAGTGGTTCTGCAAATCATTTTGAGTGGACCAACGTCCTAATTAATGTTTAGTAGAATTTATGGCGAGTTGTCGTTTGTAATGTGTATTGATTAAAATTGATTAAATAAATGTGTATTGATTGAAATTATTTCAAATAATTTTTAATTCACACGGACATGTATAATCTTAAGCCTAGCTTTATATTCTTTTCACCGCTTAGTCACGATATTAAAGAATTTTAAAAGAGCTCGTAAATGATCATAATATAAAACAAGAGCGTGTTCCGAAGTTAAGAGACTATATAATAATAATAATAATAATAATATTAAGAGACTAATATAATAATAAATGTAATATTATTGGATGCTCGATGGTTCGAGAAACAGATCGAATTTTCATTTAAACATGAGATCCACACAGATTTCAAATAAACTATATAAAATGAAGCAAATTGTATATTCTCATCGAATGGACAATAATGAAATAAATCCAGTCATGCTTTCATTATTTATCTATTTTTTATTATTTGCCGAATAGATAGAAACAAAAATATAGCGCTCTTTAAAGCCTCAAAAACAAACTTTTACAAACTTGAATTTCTTGAATTCCTAGCAATTTTTTAACAAAGTGATTGTTTTATGAAAATGTTTGTTTTATTATAAAGACATCAAATATATATATATATATTTATATGCATATATATGCATTTATGTAGAGTATGTACATTATACGATTTTGATGTAAATTTTGAAATGGGAAATTCATTCCTCATGCTTGAAAATTGTTTCTTTGTACACCTTTAGTTAAATTCCTTTGGGGAATCACAGAAGTTTTCTCTATTAAATTCTTCATCTGTTACATCATCAATCGATACGCTGATAACTTCGGGTACGTCGTCCTCTTCAATCTGAGTCATGGGAACCTGCTGGATGTTCATGAGTTGCATGTATTTCTCGTTACCTATGCGATGCAATTTCCCGGTCAGTGGATTGATGCCATGGAAATTGAAGTCATCATGAACCCAAGCACCAGTTCTTGGGTCATGATCGTCGATTTCAGTTATTGCATCGCTTGGTGAGTTGTCGTTATTGGAATCAGCGCTAACATTTAAACGCTCTAGATGTTCTGTTATCTGGTTGATGTCATCGCTGCCTGCATTAAAAGGTGGTGACATGGAGTAAGTTTTTTCCGAAATATTATCCAGAAAGCCCTCCTCTGTATGTTGAGTCATTCCATTCTTTATGTAGTGGTTGAATTCCATATTTTTGCCGCAGCGTATGCATTTGCATGCGGAATCGTTTTTCTCTGCTTGTGGTTCTATTGCGTTATTTCCTTCAGAAAAGGATCTTGCAGCGGAGCAGTTTATTAGCGATTCACTAATGAACTCTCGGAACTTTTCTTGCGATTTGATCAGATTTGCTAGATCTGTCCAGCCCATTTTCGTTGATTCAGACGAGTTTTCCGAATAATCAGAAAGTATCTCACGGCTTCTTATATTAGATGTTATAGTGTACAAATCATCGTTGGGTGCTATTGTATATCGATATTTGTGACAACCGCCGGAGGAGGAATTTTTGACTTTGTGCACAATCTTGGGAATGGTATTGGAAAGGCTCCTACGGTAGCTTCTAGTAGCGCTCGTAGGCATTTGGCGGAACTCGCGTGTTATATAGCTTCTGCTACTGCGGTTAACCAATGACTCGGTGCCATTATGATGGATTCGAGGCAGAGCGCGATTTATATTCCTGGCACTCGTAAGGCTATCAAATGAAGCCCTGCGATTGCGAGTTAGGACTCTAATATTGTTTGTCTGAAAATTTGGGTTATTTCGCAAAAACTCGCCCATATAATATTGCGAACCCTAGATGATGCATTCAATGAAAATAGTAAGGAGGGATAAATATAATGGACGCTAGATCCTAGAAAACTTACAGTTGTGTTTGAAGCTCTCATAACGCCTCTCAAATTCTTGCGGAATGTAGCTCGGTCATCCATAGCGTGCAGCAAAGAAACAATCTCAAAAACTGATATTAAATAGAATTTTTTTTTTAAAAACGTTCGTTTTTAATATATTTTGCTCTAAAATTTTTATGTATAATTACAGAAAATTCTCGAAACCTTCTGTGAAAATTTGGCTATAGAAAATATTTATGGGTTTTATATTTATTTATCGTTCAAATAATTATAGGCCTACGTGATTATTTTTTAAAATTTAGAAACAGGTACTTTTTTCGCTGATGCTTGTGCAGTGTCAAAGTTGATGGCAATTTGAAAATATTGAACATATGGTAATGAGAGGCAAATAAAACGGAAGAAGAAGAAGGTAAGAATTTTTCGCATATGCGGGTGTAAATTAAAGAATACCCACAATGGACTACTTAGTATTGTTCTCAAACACGGTAGTACACGGTAGTAAGAAGAAAACTGGCAACTATTGTTTCCGTTTTAGTGGCATCGATTTGGGTGGACTCGACGCAAAGGTGAGCTCTTAAATAAATATTCTCGGGTCAGTGTTCTTCAGTGATAGTTGAAGTTATTATACATAGAAGCGAGCCACAATGACTCTTTATTGATAATTATTATTTGATGCTGTGCTTAGTGGAACCATAAATATCAGTTACAAAATATATTTGCTTAAATACTATCGTGGAATTACAGGGTAACGCCTTGCATGTAAGCTTCGAAGGAGCGCGCAATTTTGGCATGGTCTGGTCCCAGCTGAGTGTCGGCCATTATAGCTAAGCGATACTTGTCCCCGAAGCGATGAATGTTCAAGGAAAGACCTGTAAGTACAACGCATTTCGATCAGCAAAGATCAAATAAATATAGGCCCAACAAACATCTACTCACAGGTTTTCGACTGCGGCGGCCTGAATAGCAGCACATCCTCCACCTGCTGTCCCCAGATCGTTTTGAAATCCGACGTGGCGCCGTGTATTTCGGTCAGAGTTACGGGGAAGTTGTGGGCGAAGAAATTGATGCTTATTTTGGTGAGCACGCGCGGAATGATTGCAGTCAACAAGTCGAACTTCGTCTGTCCCATGGAAGCCAGATATATCATGATCTGCTTGCGTCGGATGTTCTCCACGATCGAGTGTATTTGGTGCACGTGAGCTCTGTCGGGAGCGCGAAGTGGCAACTGCAGGAAGACGACGCCGCCGATGTCGTCGAACTTGTCGCCGCCGTTCTCCGTAAAGTAGCCCTTCGCTATGGTGCGGCAGGTGGTGTTCAGCATCTTGGGCACACTGGCTGCATCCCGGTAGGTGGCGAAGTAGTCGTGGATAGCCCCCGCTAGGCACGACAACGCGAAATCGGACTCACGCTGCTCATCGTGGAATTGAATGCGATTGCGCAGAGCGACCACATCGATTGACTTCGAGAACGAGACGATCTTGCGCCCCGAATACGATTTCATCTGCAGAATGTTTGACTCCTTGGAAGGGTTCTCGAACAGCTCCTCGTAGATGTTCACCGGAGCTTTAAACAGCTCGTAGCAGATTTTGAAGAACTCCATCTGAGCATAGATCAGCAGCGGCAGGTACACAGAGACTCGTCCGGCATAAGTTGCTGTTAGATGTGTGCTGCCGTTGAAGAGCAGATCGCGACAGGCCTTGAGTTCGCAGTAGATGTGATACGGCAGCAAGAGGAAGTAGTTCACATTGAGATGCCAGAGGATCTCGGTGCATGTTTTGGCCATGTTGGCTGGATGGCACGTTGTGCTCAGCGCATCGAGTGCCACTTGCCACGACAGGTTGCGCAGGTCGATCTCGCGCAACAGCAGCCTGGTGAACAACGTCAGGCGACCTTCACAACTGCCGCTGGCGGGGGTCGGTGCTCGTCGACGCTCACTCGAGCGATCGCTCATCGATTGCCAGTAGCGAATGCAAACGTTGACTGCAATTATAAGCAGCACGGAGAGCAGCTGCGTCACGTTGGTGATCTGCACCCGCCGATAACCGTCCGGCGTCTCCAGCGACTCAAATTCGTATATGAAAGCCATCCACCGTCGGATGATCGCTCTGGAGACCCGCTGCAGCAGGTTTTGTATGTGCTCCGGCTTGCGCACAAAATAGGAGAGGTTGGGAGCGCTTTTCGCGGTAACGCCGTCATCATCCAACTGGTAGATGCGCTTGCTGCTGTTCAGCATGAGCATCTCGCTTATGTGCAGGTCGTCCTCTTCGGCAATGAGCAAATGATGCACCTTAACCAGAATATAGTAGTGATCATCCTGGATGTCGTTAACGAGAACAGAAATCGATGTAGTGTATAATGCATTAAATTATAGTCTGTAGACTTCCTTGGAACTTACTTCTTCGATGTCCTGATTTCCGTCGACGCTGCACGATGCCGTCGAGGCCGTGGGTATGACGATCACTTGCCACTGCGGCAGCTCCGACGGGATATACTTCGTTACCAAATCACTGATGAACTCCTGAATGTTTCGGTCATCCACAGAACGTCCACGATAGGAGCGGCCACTGAGCACCACGTGGTTGTTGATGTTGAAGGAGCTGTACTTAAGGTCGACATTTGTTACTGATCCAATTCCTTATTTAATCTTTTCTGTGCTCTCTTTCTTACTAGCTTGGCGACACCAACAAAAACATACTCACCTATTGTCCTTCACCCACGCATAGTGTCCCCAGCAGGTTACCAACTTCTGGCGCAGTTTCGGGAATCTCAAGTGGCCAGCCTTGTCCCTCAGCTCAGTCAGGTGTTCGCAATAGACTCGCTTGATTTGCTCGAAGTCGCAAGGACCGCGAACCTCCAGCAGAAAGTGGAAGATGCCCGCATTGCGTGGTGTGTCGATCAGTGTGCGTATCTTCTTGGATTTGGAGATGGTCAACGCGGGGTAGTTAATGCTCAGCACGTAGTTCACCAACTCATTGCTGTAATGCACACCTGGAAGTGTAGAAATATTCGTGTGAAACCTGATTGAATTAGTTGCTCAAACAGTCAATGAATGCATCAGTAGAAATCTTGCAATTTGCACCAGAGACAATTTCTGGTTCCTACTTGAAATCGCAGATCGTCAAGAATACTGCCGAGAGAACAAGGGTGAAGAAGAGCGATGGAGAGAGAGCGAGAGCCAGACTTGAACTTCCGTGTTATCAACCTACATTTCTGTGGTATGAACCAGTTCAAAGTCTAGACAATTGGCTGATGTTATGAACAGCAGGTCTACAATCAGAAGTCTGGTGTTATTAAATGTTCTATAATTCGTACCAGGGCTGGATTGAGGCTCTTCAAGCTCACTTTTCAAGCTGAAATACAAATGAATTCCATGCATTCGCGCTAATCACGGTTTAAGTGGAGAGTTTTCAGTTTTCACAAAGGTTTCTTTAATTTATTTATTTTTCTATTATTATTACTGTTTTAATCACATTGATTTTTAAGTATAACTTCGCTTTTTAAGTATATAAAAAACTAATCAATGAATAGACAAATTTTGTGAATGTATAAGTTTCCATAAAGATCCTCTAATTACATCCTCTAATTTAAAGCTATTCACAGTTTATTTATAAATTATAGTGATTAGAATCCTAACTGCAAATTACAGAGCAATTTTTCCTGACATTAACTGGGCTACAAATGTTTTTTAGGCTTCATATGGATAAAGAATCAATTGGATAATTAAAATATCATTTCAATTCGCTTCACTTGAATCTGGAATCCCTTGAATATGGACCTGTTTTTGGACTGCTGATTCTGGTCTTGAATTTATTATCAGTTTTTTAAAAAAAACTATAAAAACTGAACTATAAAACCTCAAATAGATGAAATCTGCGCATCATGAGTAAGTGAAAATCAAAGGTTAGTAATTATATAAGAAAAATTAAATAAACATGAAATAAATAAAAACTAAAATGTTTCGATTTCCACTGCAGGTTTATGAAAAAGGTTTCTGTCGTCAAATAACTCTTTCAACACTGAAGAAGTTTAATTTAAGATTGGAGAAAAACGCCAAGACTGCATCTGTTGAATCCACTCCTGATCTGATCTCGTCTCAGCAAAACAACGAGATCAGATTCTATTAATGCTGCTGTAAGTAATATAAATAATTCCTGGGAAATATCTTAAATCAACTCCAAAGTTTTTCAACATTTATAGAAAAAGAAATATTTATTGTTTTTTGCTCGATGATTTCTTCTAATCGAAATTGAGCTTAGTTTTTAAATTCGATTCTGTCTAAAGTCGTTCCGAAGAACGGGCGAACGCATTTGTATTTGTAGATAATACGTTGAATTAATCTGTTGCGTTTCTTTGTTATTGTTTGACTTGATATTGCAAAGCGAAGCAAATAAAAGCGGATCGTTTGAGTGCGTATCGGCTAAAAATAGTGTGTACTTTAAAAAGATCTTCTTTTTCCTCTGAACTCTGCAATTCTGTCAATCCTGTGGCGCTATTCTGGGTGCATTGCCCTCGAAACTGCTTTTTTCTAGCTTTTTGCACTTTTAAACTTCCTCATGAAACTTTATTTAAGCAGTGCTACGATTTTTGTTGGTTATTTATCAGCAGATGGGAGACAGACAGCATTAAAAAAGAAATACTTACATATGAAAGACATGAAAAGAAGCGGCAGCACGAGACAAGCAATAAAAAAACATAACAACGTTTTCAGAAACAATTTCATTTCATTCAGTAATCTATAAATGATTAAAATCTTATCATCAAGCTGTTAAAGAGCCAAGGAAAGAACCACAACAATTAATCAAAATTTCATTACTTTTCCATTTTCTACATAAGCAAACGTCGATGATTTCACTGCTCTTTTCTTTAATAATATATAATTTTTATTTTGCAACACGATCAGCTTGCAATCTCTCACAGAGATCGACACTGAAGTTTAGTAATTTTGCAAGGCTTCGCAATTGGTTCAAACACAGCGTTCGGTCCGTTCAGTTGGAGTTGCGCTTGGCTACTGAACGATTGCAGGCCGCTTCGACTTATCACTCAGTTGCAAGCGCGATCACCCAAATCGCAGCTGCAATCGAATCGTGATCGCCTTTGGCTTCATTATTTTGCTCTTTCGGATTCACATAATGAATAGAATAAATAACGATTTGCGTGAATTAAATAACTCTTTAAAAAACAGAATTAAAATGGTTCTTATTCGTGGCTATCTCGTACGACTCAAGAATATTTCATTCCAAAATTTCTTCAGTCTTCAGCTCAACTGACGAAGTGCACAACAACGATTCATGGAAGTTGACCTCCTTCGATGGAAGTTCAAAGTTCTTAGAACAGGAAACTTTGAAGTTATTTCTTCTTTCGGATTTGGAGTTCCCTTTGGAGCTCCCCTGGCTTCTACTCAAGTGAAGGTTTTTCAAAGATTCTTCGGAAAAATGTTCATAATTGCAATTGGTCCTCAATATTTAATGTGTTATGAAGTATTGAGTAGTTAATAGATGAGAGTTATGAGCATCACGAATGAACTTATCAAGCCTTGAATTAAAGCGAAATGTAGCTGAATACAAAAGCTCAAACATAGAAGAATACGTATTTTACCTGAAAGCTTTGAAAGGTTGGACAAATATTAAATAATTCGATAAAGCACAAGCAGAAGTTGAACTGAACCCTCAAGCAGAAATATCCTTTTACCATGCAGCCAAAACTGAGCTTTGTCCGGAAATTATCTTTTCAGACGTCAGCTTTTAAGCTCTGCACTTTGAATCCTCGACGCAAGTTCCGGTTGCAGAGCGAGCTAAAAGCTGTGCATGAAATTGCTCTATAACTTTACCTGCAAAGTATAGAAAGAAACATTGAAAATAAGTACACAAAAGATTCCGAGCTCGCTGCAAGCTCGTTGCTGGTCATTCAAAAAGTTGGAAGTTTGAAGCATACTTTGGTGCGGAGCGCTCCTGTGTGGTGAATAGCAACGACTGAGAATAGAGTAGACACGACGAGAGAGACGACAACGGCAACGGCGACGGCGCCGAGGCTGGCGTTGGGCTTGGGGAAAAAGGATTCGTGTGACTAGGAGCTTGATGAGTATCGCTGCTGATGTCCGTGCGTTGTGGTCGACGTTGATTTAGTGCGGTGTGTTGTTGCTGCTGCTGTTGTGTCTAGTGCTTGAAGAAATTGGAGAAAATTATTAATTATTATTGTCATATCTGTGGAAAAAGGAGCAGAAGTTCAAGGAGAAACATTTCATTATTCGGGCAAAATGTAAGAATCGTTGAAAAGCAACAAATATTGCGCAATATTTCGGAAGAATTTCAATTGAAAAAAAGCCCGAAAGTTAAACAAAAGGCTGAAGCTGAGGCTGAGGCTGAGGCTGAGGAAAAAAAACGATTTTTCAACTGCAACTGAAAGGAAATGGATTTCAGTTAAACGTCGCCGCGACGTCAGTCCTTGTGCTCGCTCGCTCGTTCATTCGTTCGCTTGTTTGTTCGGTCTTTCGTAGGAGTTGAATATTACATGCTGTATGCATACCTTCATACATGGCTGCCTGTGTGTGTGTGTGTGTGTGTGCGTGAGTTGCATCCATATGTTAGCTTTTATATGCAGTAATTAATTAATTACTTTGTGCAGTGCAGTAAAATTTAAAGCATTTCAAGCGAGCAGCAACGAAATGGAAATCGGAATGAAATTCGTGTTCTTTTTTCTGTGTGTAAGCGTGCGTGTGTGGGTGTGTGTGTGTCTCCTAACGCTTGAAAAAGTGGCTGTGATTTTCGCTATGCCTAAAAGTATGCAACGCAAAATGATCTGCTATTAAAAAAGTGAGCAAAAATTGAAAAGCAACTCCAGAGAAGAAGAAGCGAAAGAAAGAGAAAAAGGGTAAAAGTATAAGAAGAAAGTTATTAAAATAAAAAAGGAAAAAATCTCAAAATTATGTTCTCGAAAAGCGAAATAAGTGAAAAAATTTAAAAATAAATCCTCCCACAGTCGTGCTTACACACACGCACACAGCCACGCACATAATCACCTTCAGAACGACGCGCGCGTAACACATGTGAAAGTGTGTGTGTGTGTGCGCGCTTTTCCTGCAGTGAATGCATATTCAGCAGATTTGCGTGATTGTTTGCTATGCAAGTCGTGAGCAGCTCACACCAACAACAATAATAATAAAAATAAAAGGGAGAAAGTAAAACGACACCAACAACAAAACAAAGCTACTACTACCACTACAACAACAGCGACGACGACGACGACTACAAATACAAAAATTACAAGCAGAGACAAACGTGTACACGCAACAAGGCTATAAAAGGTGGGTCAAGTTTAGGGAAGCACCGCAGCCAAAGGAATCGAATACATGCCATTATTTAATGAACGCAATTTACAATTTCAATTTATTTTTCTGTACTCAAAAATTGTTACAAGTTGTGCCAAAAAAAAAAAAAAACACACAAGAAAGTCAAAAAAGTGATTGTCAATGACTGAATGGACTCTGAAGTGAAGTTGAGCCTTGCAAAATGTATACAGAAAACCACCACCGCGCAGCAATCGTGATGCTCGTTGCTGCTGACAGCTCATTTCAAAGATTAAAACAGGCACAACAACAATTGAACTGCCAGCAATCAAACAGCAAAAGATAAAAATGAGAAAAGGCGAAAACCAACGGCCAACTGAGAAATGCGAATCTTCAAACAAAGCAGACAACAATAAAAAACGTCATCATTTAAATCACACACAGCAGAATATTTTACGCTACGACAGAAACGCGTCTCTGCAGCATAAACGTTGTCGCTGTCTGCCATGTGTCAAGCAAAAACAAGCCGTCCTCCGCATCATCACCTCCTTCCCCCCCCCCCCCGTACTCCTCACCACACCCCCCTCACTAGCTCTGCTCTCAGGCACTTCAGCGCCTGAGCACAGCCGCTGTTGGCAGTGTTGAGTAGCTCTCGAACAGCTTCGTGCCTCTGTGTGCGTGTGTAAGAAAATAACGTGTGCAGCAGCCTCTGCAACTGTCGACTGTGCTGAGCACAAAACAGGAAATCCTCGTATATAAAAGTATGTATCTCGTCCTCGTAGCGTGTGTTTGCTGTTCTTAGCATTTGCTCGGTTTTCTTCCCAACCGAACACAAGTTCGAGCTGCTCATATTCAACACTGTCGAGTGGTGAGAAGCTTCTTTGTTGCTGCTTTCAATGCCCGCTCCTCTTTTGTGTCCTCGTTGCTGTGTGTAAGATTTACGCACATCCTTCACTCGCCAAGCTGTTGTCCTGCATCGAGGTTACATCCATTTGACATGAACTCTTTCCACGCGACAAACACAGACAGTGTTTAAATACTATAATTTAATTATTAGCGTTGTGAATGCCAATTAGGGATACGTTTCCACATTTTCCATTGTATTTTTATAGTTTTTAAAGCATATCAAAAATTCATATCCCTTATTTCGTTTTTTTACAATACAATAAACTAATAAAAAATCATAAAAAAACAGAAAAAAAATCATATTACGATAACTTCCATTAAGCACTTATTTAAAACTAAAATTATATTAATTTATATTTTATATTAACCTAAAAACTGGTTTTTTTTCTCTTTGTTGGGTTTATTTTTGATTGATTTTGATTTATTTTATATACGTTATCTATTTTATTTATGTTATTTATTTTGTTATTTTTATTTACTTTATTTAATTATTATTCTATTTATTAATTTTGAATTAATAAAAATGCCACTCACCGTTTGGTTGCTAAATTGATTGATTGCTTTCTGCATTTGGTCATCAGAATTATTGCCAAAAATAGCGAACAAAGTTCAAAGAAACCAATACGAAAATAGGCCTAATCAAAAATGTCATGAACGACGTTTGTTAGCTGAATAAAGAGCCTTTCTCTGTCTCTGTGTATCGCTTCCTGCACTCTTATCTTAAATAGAAACATTTCCGGCCCTCAGAAGGCAATTGTAGATTATTTACATATTTTGGTAGGAGTTTTTCCTCAGACGAATTCGTATAAAAGCCCCACGCTCAGCACCATTGGGCATCACTTGTGAACCACAGCGAACACTAGAACCACAGCCGCATTATGACGTTACTCGTTCTACTGGTTTTAGCCATAAGCAGCTCGATCAGCGCGGAGATTTCCGGGATCAGTGCACGTCCCGAGGGCCGCATAACGAATGGCGAAACAGCCACGCCTGGCCAGTTCCCATGGCAAGCCGCACTTAGAATACTGAGCCTCCGCGGAGTCGCTGTTTGTGGCGGAAGCTTGGTTTCCGAAAAATTCGTCTTAACGGCTGCCCATTGCGCCAGTGGCGCGCAAAAGATAGAGGTCGGTTTGGGTAGTATTAACCGAACCGATCCAGAGCTCGTCAGGAAGTCCTTGAAAATCATTGTTCACCCGAAGTGGCGCCGTTCGAATTTGGCGAACGACCTCGCGTTGGTACGCATCCGACGTGTGCCCCTCTCGGCAAATGTTGGCCTCGTCCGGATGCCCACCGTTAACGATGCCAACAGGAACCTGACCAATGAGATCGCCATCGCTTCCGGGTGGGGCCGCACCAGCGACTCGGCGACGGGCGTTACGGATCTCTTGCAATGGGTCCAGTTCCCGATCATCAGTAACGACGTGTGTCGTGATGCGTATGGCAACGTCATCACCGATGAGAAAATCTGCACTGACACAAACGGCGGCAAATCCACGTGCCAGGGGGACTCCGGAGGCCCGCTGACCCAACAATCCAATCAAGTCCTCGTTGGTGTCACCTCGTTCGGCTCCGCTGAAGGCTGCGAGAAGGGGAAACCCGACGCCTTCACGCGTGTCTCCAAACACATCAATTGGATCAATGCAATCATTAACAACCCTCTATTATAATAAATCCTTGTATAATTTATCGATCTCAGGATAATATTTAGTTCATAATTAATAAATAAAATATTTAAAAATGAAAATTTTGTGTTTAGATGGGCGACGGAGCTCTTTTCGGGTCCTAGTCTTGAGTTGTATTATTTGATACTGGTACTTCAGTAAATTCTTTCCAGTACATTTCAAGTCGTTTATACTTTAAAAGGGACTGGGACTTGATTACTGAAAGGACTGGCACAGGTACTGAGTACGAAAATGGACAAATCTAGAGTCAATTGAGGTTTTCGTGGCGTGTAAAAGCCAGCAGCGTTTGCGGTAAAAGAATAAATTTTTTCCTGCACCGAACTATTTTTGGGGCTCGAAATCTCCTACATTATGCTTTCTTACTTTTGGAAGTGTTCTTAAATACATTTATGAGGCAGATTCAAGATTCATACTCTCACAAAATCAGAGGTAGAATACCCAGGTATAGAAAAGTATATATATTCTTGATCAGTGTCACCTACTGATACGATTTATCCATATCCGTCCGTCTGTCTGTCTGTGGAAATCACGATTGCAGGAGAACGAATGAAGCTATCGCGATGAATTTTGCACGTATATTCTTTGCATTGTAGACTGCTTGGTATAGAAAATGGGATAAATCGACTTTTTTCAACTGATAGACTGATTTTTGAGCTGGAATTTTGTTCCCGAACACATCGGTTCAGGTAAAAAATTTTTTAAATGGGCGTGTCCGCCCACGTACATACATATAACATTGACATAAACGGCAAATACAGAAGAAGGAATAGAATAATTGTCTTGAACTTCGGTAAGAATAATCTCTGCCACCATAGGTTACTCTGTATTGAAAATGCGGAAAATCGGAGGATTGCCACGCCTACTTTTTTAACAAATAAGAATTCTTCGGTGTTAATACCGTATTTTTTCAGATTGTAAGCTTAGTTTTGAGCTGAAATTTTAGTCTCGAATCATCGCATCACGTTAAAAACAATTTGCCGATAAGGGCGTGGTCCGCCCCTTTTGATATACTCGTATACTGCATTAAAAGAAGAAGGAATAGTAGGATATGGTTTGTCGGATGTAGGATATATCAGCTTCGGCCGGTCCGAAGATACCTTTCCTAGTTTTTATTTGGAATTATTGAAAAATACTCTAATTTAATTACAACTAGGTGTTAATGGGATGAAGTGACGAATCAAGAATAACGGACTGGACGTAGATTACATTTTTGCACAATTTGTTCAATTCAACTAATTATTTTCTTTAATTAATTAAGTTTTCTGAACCTTAAAGTAATTTCTTGAACAAATGTAACATATTCATAAACGAAAAAAATGTCCTCTATTTGGGGCAACCTCTTCTTCATTAATTGGCAACCGAACAGAACATTTCTGAATTTAACAAGGTATGTTTTGAATGCTGTATGTTCGATAATAAATTCTTGATTTTAACGTGTCTTTTTACGTAAAATAAATCCTGCAATTGAAATAAAAGTAAAATATATGTTTTTGTTTCAACATTTAAAATTGAATTTATTAAATTTAATTACAATAATTATTAAAAACATCATTAAATGGTTACACTGTTTTGTAAATTGTTTCATATTACATTTAGGAAATTATAAAAAATGTACGTATACATTCAGAATGTCAGTTTAAATAATACTTATTTTTATTCCATGGAAAATTTACCAGATAATAATTTAAATATAGAAAATAAAATTATTAGTTAAACGAAAGAAATCATTTATTTAGAAGAATTTAAAAGTTTTCTTAAATAAAAGTATCAAAATATCTTCGTACAAGTTGTTTATATTTAGTTATATTATTCTAGTATTTGAACCATTAAAGTGTCAACTTCAAAGACTTTTCTTGTATTTCAACTACATCGATGAAACTGTTTACATGATACTGTGATCTCAAAGCCAGATGTAGCAGCTTCTTCAAGTACTTTGGCAGTAGACGACCTCTGCAAAGACCAAATCCATCTTCAAGTACGACGGTCGCTCCAAGTGTCGTGTCCTTCTTCAGTATTGCGTCCTTCTTCTAGTATCAACCCATATTCTTGGTATTAGTAGTGGATAAGGTACTTGTACTAAGGTAAGGACTGGATACTAGAGAAAAGGGTTGACAGCTGAAAAAGGACTTCCTACTTGAAAGTCACTGGATACTCGAAGAATGGATCTCGTCCTTGCAGAGGGCATCAACTGCGAAATACTTGAAAAAGACGACTTCAAGTCCGCAGCTTTTGGTCTGTGTTAAGGTATCTCAATGTACTAGTACTTTTCAGAGACCCAGTTAAGTCTTTTCCAGCCACAGGTAGGAGTATTTGAGACTGACAGTTGTAGTTGGGTTTGGTCCAGAAAGAAGAACAGTTTTAGCCGAACGTATGAAGCAATATTTTAAAATTCCTTGGTACACATTGAAGATGGGCCGTGCAACAAGAAGAATTCTATAATTACCACGCTTCCATCAGTGCATCCGGTGACAATGATGCCAAATTATCATATTCTTTCCTATGGCTTCGTCCTGGCTTCTAACTATTTGGTTATTGGGTACAGGAATTTTCCCAATGAGAATGTTTCCTGGACCTTTGGAAAATCACGTTTCTTAAGACGCTTTTGACGACCCCGTTTGCAATTGTTCGTGAAGACGCTTTTGATGGCTTTTAAAATTCTTCTTTCCATTCTCCTAAACTTTAGATGATAGCTCAAGGATCTCTCTAGCTTCTCATGGGAATTTGAGGTTTGAATTGTTTTCTTATTTGACTCCTATCAGAATCGCCAATATAGTTAATTAGTTATCAGTTATTAACTATTGATTGAATTTTAATGAATACGTTTAAATTTTGTTTCAATTGAAATTATTTTCAGGTCTGTTTTTCACGAAAAACTTTCTGATATTGAAAATAATTTTTGCCAATTATGATTCATAAATTCTGACAAACTGAACAAGTGTTCAGTGGGCAAATGCTACTAGATAAATAAAATATCTGATGCGGGTAAAATATCTGATGCGGATATTTTATTTATCTAGTAACATTTGTTCACTGAACACTTGTTCAGTTTGTCAAAATTTATGAATCATAATTGGCAAAAATTATTTTCAATATCAGAAAATTTTTCGTGAAAAACAGACCTGAAAATAATTTCAATTGAAACAAAATTTAAACGTATTCGTTAAAATTCAATCAATAGTTAATAACTGATAACTAATTAACTATATTGGCGATTCTGATAGGAGCCAAATAAGAAAACAATTCATACCTCAAATTCCAATGAAAAGCTAGAGAGACCCTTGAGCTATCATGGAATC